>CM055127.1:370713417-371442960 GCA_029206835.1 Rana muscosa
CAGACTGGGGGGGAGTTCTGATCAGCCAACTTAGGTGTTCTTGATGATGGTCATCTGCTGATCTGAAAACTGTAGTGGGGACTTTAATGGCAACTATAATCACAGAGTGTTCCTCACTGTGTCTCCGGCTCTGTGGTGTCTTGCAGCAGTGACACCTATGCCGAAATCAGGAGATAGGGTCTCCCAGCCCCTCCCACTTCACGTTCCTCACCAGACAGCTGACCTCTAGTCTACACCCCCAGCCATGCCGTGAACTGAATGGGCAGCTGTGGGCTCCAGGAACAGCCCAGCTGAGTGGCCACAGGCTCCAGGGACAGCCCTGCTGGGTGGCCATGAAAATGCTGGGAGAGCAGCGTGGGTTTCAGGAACAACCCAGGATTCCGCAACCCCTGGCAAATCAGCATGCAACCCACAGGTTGAGAACTGCTGCTGTAGGAGATTAAGATGAACCTAAACTAAATGAGTGAAGATTTGCTACGTTTTAGGGAACATCTAGAAATGTTAACTGTGCCTAAGCAATACCCTGCATATTTTATCTTAATTTCAGCGAAAAATAGCAGTGCTATTCCTGTGCCCCAAGCATCCCCCATGCCTTCAATCCCACATAGCTGTGTATCTGAAGTGTGAGATTCTGCTGCCTGTTACAAACTAACTAGCGGGCTGAACAAAAAAAAAAAAAAAAAAAAAAAACTGTCAGCTCCAGTCAGAGCCGCTGTACTAACTACCTGAAGTATGTACAGTGATCTCCCCCACTGAGATGTTGTGCTCTGACAGGGGGACAGCACCCCCTGCCAGAACACTCCAATCAGCGCACTCTGCCAGAACACTCCAATCAGCGCACTCTGCCATTGGCTGAGAGCGCTGATCGGGAGTCAGTCGGCTGCTGGTTTTCCATCATACTCGTCTGACAGAAGTCGGCTTCTGTCGGACCGGCTGCCATACGCATGGGCTGAATGTCAGCCCATTTTATTTATTTTTTTACTGGCCAATGTATCCCAACACACGGCCTGTGTGTACGGGGCTGTAAGCTCACCACAACTTACAATCTGATTGAACAGTTTATAAAGTTCCTCAATATTACATAATATTTCTAAATTCAAAGTTGATTGCACAGACATGTTATGGTCAGATTGTAATGTTTCTGAATTGATATATTCCAGAAATATTTAGACAGAATAAAAAGGTGAATAAAAGCACCTGGGCCAGATGGCATACACCCACAGAGCCCTAAAGAACTGAAAAGCCATGGTTTCAATTTTTTTTTTTTTTTAGGGACTTTAATGACTAGGATAGTACCACTATGTGGCCAATGTGGTGCCTATATTTAAAAAATTAAAGTCTTTACCAAGTAACGTAGACCTAGTTTAACTTCTATAGGTCAGGAGGATACTGGGAGGAGAGTTTAATAAAAAGACCACATAAAATATTTCGCCCAGCAAGAATTTATTTAAGCAACAGACAGCATGGATTCATGAAAGACAGAAATTGTCAGGCAAAAATCGATTTATTTTTAGGAAGGGGGCAAGAAAAACCTTGGACAGTGGGGTGGATGTGGACGTAGTACACCTGGATTTGGGGGGGGGGGGGTTTAGGTAGATCATAAGCTTAATAGCAGCATGCAATGCCAAGCCATGCAAAATCCTCTTGAATTGAGAGATTCAGAGGAAGGAGACATAATTTTGCCCCTGTACAAATTAGTGAGACCTCATCTGGAATTTGCAGCTCAGTTTTGGGCACCAGTTCACAAAAATGATAATCTGGAACTGGAGAAAGTGCAGAGAAGGGCAACCAAACTGATAAGAGGCATGGAGGAGCTCAGCTATGGGGAAAGGTAAGAGGAACTGAATTTGGTCCATACAGTGAACTTGGTGCCGAGTTTTTCCACTTTAAGGCCATCACAATGGACAAGGGGTCACTCTTTACGTCTAGTGGAAAAGAGATTTAGTCTCCAAATACAGAAAGGCTTCTTCATAGTAAGGACTGTGGAATAGACTCCCTCACAGCTGGCTCTGTCCAGCTCAGTAGATTGCTTTAAAAGGCCTGGATTCTTTCTTAGGCCTCATGCCCACTGGCGTTTTTACAGCTGCGTTTTTTGCAGCTTAAAAACGCTCTGTCCATGTTATTGTAAATTTTATTTTTTTTCAAAAAAGCTAAAAACGCGACCGCGCGTTTTTGCGCGTTAGTGCGCGTTTTTGCGCGTTTTTTGACGCTCGTGTTTTTTTCTGCCTATTCTGACGCTGAGGAACGCACTGGTCCTGGGTTTTTTTTACAGCTTAAAAACGTCTATGCTATTTGCAGCTCAAAAACGTCTAGGTGGGCAATGAAGCTATAGACTAACATGGACAGGCGTTTTTAAGCTGTAAAAAAACGCTCAAAAACGCAGCTGTAAAAACGTCCGTGGGCATGAGGCCTTAAATGTACATAACCTAACTGGATACTAATATTTATAGGTAAAGTTGACCCAGAGAATATCCTATTGTCTTGGGGGATCAGGAAGGAATGTTTTCCATGCTGGAGGAAATTGGATCATACTTTGCTGGGTTTTTTTTTTGCCCGTCTCTGGATTAACTGTGGGAATGGCATTCTGTATAAAAAGGATTGTGATTTTTTTTTTCCACGTTTATTGCTTGAACTAGATGGACTTGTGTCCTTTTTCAACCAGACTACGCAACTATGAATGAGCTTTAGTCTCACCAGATTCGGCAATGTCACTACTATGCTGCTTTTTCTTCTTGTTGGAGGCAAAGCTGCACTGGAAGATCCTCCTGCTTCTGCTTCACTCATCTGCACTTTGTTACCCTTTAGCTAAAGTTTAGCTGCTTGATTATTTATCCATCAATCATCAAGATTACCAGTCACCAGAATGCCAGATCTGACAAGAGGGCGGACTGTGGGGAGCCCAAAGGCAATACTGGTGGGGACCAGCTGTTTATCCTTGGTCTTTTGTGGGCACAGCTTCCAGAGTTCAGTACCTCATTAAAATCAGAGTGCTTTGAAGCCTGTCACTGATTGCAAAGATTGTCTGCTGCAAATTCTTCTGTCAACTACAACACATACTGTTTAGAAAACAAACATTGAATGAATGAATGAATGAATGAATGGACTTGTATAGCGCTACACATGCCAACTGAATCACCTCTAGGCGCTTTTTGCAGCCAGTGTCTGCTTGGCTGGTGCGGTCATTTTACCCCGTAGGATCTCGTCACGCTTGAGACACAGTCGTACACACACATATATATACTGGGCCAATTTGGACAGGATCCAATTAACCTATCAGCATGTCTTTGGAGTGTGGGAGGAAACCGGAGTACCCGGAGGAAACCTATGCAGAACATGCAAACTCCAGGCAGATGGTGTCGTGATCGGGATTCGAACCAGCGACCCTTTTGCTGCTAGTTGAAAGTGCTAACCACTTATATCTCAAGCATATACCCCATACTGTATTACCAACTAAATTGGAAGATAACAGCAGATTCTGATAATCTGTAATTCCAGCATGGAAAGATATTTTCTCAGTTCAAAAAACTGGCTGGCTATGAAAGATCACACCACAGCCAACACCAATACATGCTGACACCCAAGACTTACTGTAGTCAAAGATAATGGAGAAAGGAATTAAAAAAAAAAAAAGTAAAAACAGGCAACTGAAAGACATCCAACTCTTAATGGCTACTTGCATATCCAGTGCCTCCACCCCCTCCCCCTTACTTCCACCACACAAACCATAGCAAGTCCCACTGATAAATTGCTCAATCCCCCAACTATTGCAGTAAAACTGTACAAGTTTGCATTTACTCAATTACCAGAAAGGGGTGTTCTGACTTGTGCTTGGGGGGGGGGGGGAGGGGGGGCGGGGGAGATAACACATAAAAATGATGTGCCGACAGTCCAAAGCCTCCCTCCCAAACACACATTTATATTAAATAAGCCACTAAAGTCTAAACGAAAGACACCTTGACCCCCCCATCCCTTCACCCAAAACTGTAGAAGATTCATTTGTGCTTTCTCTTGGACTAGTCTCCCTCCTTGAGGACCGGTTCACACCACAATTTCTGCGTTCCGGATGAGTTTCTGCATTAGCATTTTTGTAAGCTTTTTTTATCCGTTCTGGGGCATTTATGTGTTTTTTCATGAATAAATGCTAAATATTCTACGTTTTTTTGACTGTGCTGTAACGCACTGCACTGGTGTGAACTAGGGCATTGGAATCCATGTTATACTTGTCACTTTATTAGTGCAATATTCCAACAAAAGCAAATGATCTATTTTGTACAATGTTGATTTGTAAATTTTTATTTTATAAAAGGGAAAAAGTACAATGTGTTAAATATCTCATCTGTACAGTTTTGTGATTAAGCATCTCAAATTTAAACTAAACTTTTTTTTCCCCCCAGAGCTTTCCTGATGAGAGGGTCCTTCTAAAAATACTGGCACCTAGCAATTACATGTTCTCATAACAAAATGAGTCCCAGCTTTTTGTAAGTGCATAAAAGGACCCAAATAGTTTTTTTTTATTTTTTATGTGTTTTACAATAGGACAAGGCTATCCTTGAAAGTCAGAAAGAGCGTGCAACTGAAAGGTTTCAAGGCAATATGGTGCAAACTGCTTAACTCCTAACTGCATTATCTTAAAAATGCCTATTAACCAGGTATTTGTTATAAGCACTATTTACTCATCACTTAGGTTACTGTCAGTTTAATACTCATGACATTGAATCATTGTAAAAACAGTTCAGTACCATCTTAACAGCAATGGGAACAAAAAGAATGGAAGGACAGACAAGCACCAATTATATCAGCTTTCTGTGTACAAAAGTGATTCATAATTATAACAATATATAAACAATTCAATTGGTTTCCTGATTGTGACATATTAATATCAAACAACAGCTCCGGTCATTGTGAAAAAATAAAACGTCAGCAGCTGACTTTTAATATGCAGACACCTACCAGTTCAGGGATTCAGTACTTGGGCTGGTTCCTCGCCAGTCTTTGGCTCTACAGTGCCGCCATCTTGCTTGTGGGAAGCTGGCTGTGAATTCCTGGCGTTTCACAGCTAGCTTCCCACTGCGCATGCATGTGCTGCAGTGCGCTTTCTGAAAGGTCTCACAGTTTCCTAGGACATGTAATGTGTCCCAGGAGGTTGCAGGCGGGGGGTTGGGACCAAGTAGAAATCAGTGAAACTTCCCTTTTCTGGTGATGTTCTGCTTTAGGTATATATCTCCACAAAAGTGAATAAAAATTAAATTATATTAATAATACATTCACTACATTCCTGTAATACAACCATTGCAAGTACAGAAAAATAGTGTTGCGCCAATACCGGTATTGGTGCCAATACCAAGCAATTGCACGAGTACTTGCACTTTTGCAAATGCCCTAAATACCTTTTTCATGTGGTGCGATTTGAGCCCATACAAAATTAATGGGCTCAAACTGCACTGCAAAGAATCGCATGTGATTTGAACAGGAATGCAGTGCGATTCCGGTTTGAATCACATGCAGTTTTCCTGCACCACTCCTGTGTGAACCCAGGCTGAAGTCACTATGACAAGCCTGAATTCACAGAGGAGCGTGCAGGAAACCACATGTGATTAGGACAGGAATTGCATTCAAATCACATGCGATTCTTTACAGTGCTATTTGAGCCCATTCATTTTGTATGGCACTGCATGAAAAAAAAAAATTAAAAAAAATTGACAGTTACTTACCGTTAACTGCTTTTCTAGGATATCTGCCAGGACGGCACACCTGAGAGATGACTGGTCCACATGACAGGAAACACAATCAACACATGAGGTTAAAAGGCCCCTCCCTTCCCCTGCACCTCAGTTCTACCAAAGTAATAGGTTATCCGGGTGCCAGAGGGAAACTCTACCCGTAGTACTTACATCAAACCAGGGGTGGGAAGTAGGCCTGCCGTCCTGGAAGATATCCTAGAAAAGCAGTTAACGGTAAGTAACCGTCAAATTTTCTCTAGTCATCTTCCAGGACGGCACACCTGAGAGGATGGACAAGAAGTTCAAGGCCTACCTTAGGGTGGGACCACCGCTTGTAAGACCTTCCTTCCAAACGTCAGATCCTGAGGCGATAGTAGTTCCACTCTATAGTGCTTTAAGAAGGTGTCCTGCTTAGCCCATGTGGCTGCTCGGCAGATCTGTTCGATTGAGGCCCCTGCTTTTTCTGCCCAAGAGGCCGCCAAAGATCTTGTTGAATGAGCTTTAATGTTACCTGGTACTGGGGAACCTGACTGCTCATAAGCCATACCTATGGTCTGCCTAATCCACCTAGCCACTGTAGATTTAGAAGCCTGCCCTCCCTTCCTAGGGCCGCTAAATAAAATTAAAAGGTGAGTCGACTTCCTGAAGTCCTTCACTCTGTCCAAGTATGTCAGCAAACATCTCCTGACATCTAAAAACTGAAATTTTTCCTCTCCTTTGTTCTTTGGGTTTTCACAAAAGGAAGGCAAAATGATCTCCTGCGACCTATGAAACTGTGATGCAACTTTGGGAAGAAAAAGTGGGTCTTGCTTCAGCACCACTCTATCTTCCAGAATCAACAGAAAAGGCTCTTTACTTGACAAGGCCTGCAGGTCACTTACTCTTCTGGCTGTTGTGATGGCCAGTAAAAAGGCTAACTTAAGCGTCAAAAATTTAAAGGAGATCTCCTGAGCTGGTTCGAAAGGCGCTTTCGTCAACGCTTCCAAGACCAATGTTAGATTCCAAGGGGGGAATCTTTTAACCTTTATGGGGGTTAACCTCTCCCTAGCTACTAGGAACCTCCTAATCGGAGGCTCTAACGTGAGCCTCTGGTCCAAAAATACGGATAGAGCAGCTATCTGTACCTTCAGGGTATTTGCGGCAATTCCTTTGTCCACCCCTGCCTGTAAAAATTCTAGTATCACTGGTACCGAAGGACTAGACACTTCTCTATCTTGACACCAGTGAGAAAAAGTATTCCAAACCTTTGAATATATCCTCCTAGTGACTGGTTTTCGACTACCTAGGAGGGTCTCAATCATTTTATCGGAGCATCCTTTGCCTCTGAGAATCTCCCTCTCAAGAGCCATGCCGTCAACCTGAAGAATCCTGGGTTGGGGTGAACGACTGGCCCCTGCAGAAGAAGATCCTGCCTGGTTGGAAGAGGAAAAGGAGGGGCCACCGACCATTTCTTCAGAGTAGCAAACCAAGTCCTCTTGGGCCACCAAGGGGCTATCAGAATCAGCTTGCACTCCGAGTTGGCCAGCCTCTGTAGAACCCGAGGAAACAAAGCTAGTGGAGGGAAAGCATATGCTAGGTGACAGTCCCAATTCTGAGCTAGAGCATCTATTCCCTCTGAACCTCCCTCTCTGGTGAGAGAGAAAAAACGCTCCACCTTTCTGTTCCCTCTGTGGGCGAAAAGGTCCATCTCCGGAACCCCGAACTCTTGACTTATCTGGAGGAATACTCTCTGGTTTAGTTCCCATTCCCCTTGGTGAATGGGCTGTCGGCTCAGGAAATCCGCTACCACATTGGTGGTCCCTCTTATGTGGACCGCCGATATGGATTGAAGGACCCCTTCTGCCCAACTCAGAATCTCCAGGGCTAGACTTAGTAGCCTTCTGGATCTTGTACCCCCTTGTCGGTTTAGATAGGAAACTGCTGTCACATTGTCCGAGAGGACTTGGATGTCTAGTCCCTGAACTCTGCTTTCGAAGGCCTTCAGAGCCTGACCCACCGCAAGAAGCTCCCTGTAATTGGAGGAGGCCCTTGCTTGGATCTGGTTCCAGGATCCCTGCGCTTGGAGGTCCCCCAAGTGAGCACCCCAAACCCAGGCACTTGCATCTGTGGTAATTTTTATAGGGTTCCACTGGGTCCAGAGACGACCCAACGTGAGTCTGTCCTGACCCAGCCACCAATCTAGGGAGGCCCTTACCCTTGCTGGAATGGTCACCTTCCCATCCAGAGACTCTGTCTTCTTGTCCCAGGAGGATAGAAGGAAAAACTGTAGCTCCCTGGAATGGAGCTGAGCCCAGGGAACCGCCGGAATACAGGCAGTCATTAGGCCAAGGACCCTCATGACCTGTCTGCGAGAGCAGTCCCTGGGTTCCAATAGAGAGGAAACTGCTGATATTACCTTTAACCTTTTTTCCTCTGGGAGAAAAAGCTTCTGAGCCCCTGTGTCCACAGAGTATCCTAGGAAAGTTTTTATCTGGGATGGCACTAGGGACGATTTTTCCCTGTTTACTATCCAACCCAAGTTCTCCAAGGTGCAGATCACCGTCTTTACGTCTGCTGTCACTTGCTCTGAAGACTGTCCATAGATCAGGAGGTCGTCTAAATAGGGTATCAGAGATACCCCCTGTAAATGCAGGTAAGCTACAACCTCTGCCAATATCTTTGTGAACACTCTTGGGCTTGCAGCTAAGCCAAAGGGAAGTGCTCGGTATTGCCAGTGTTGTATACCCTTGCTTGTCAGGACTGCAAACCTCAGCAGGGATTGGTGTTCCGGGGCAATAGCCACGTGGAGATATGCGTCCCTCAGATCCACTGTGGCCATAAAGGCATCCTTCAATAGATGTTTTCTCACAGTATAAATGCTTTCCATCCGAAAGCTCTTGTGTCTCAGAAACCTGTTCAGCTTCCTGAGATTTAATATCAGGCAAAATTTTCCTGACGGCTTCTGGACCACAAACACGTGGGAGTAAAATCCCTGGTAGAGCTCTTCGGGTGGAACGGGAACGATAACCTCCTGGTCCGCCAATCCCTGCAAATTGTCCATCAACCCTGCTGCTCTCAAAGGTTCTTTGGGGAGATGGGTCAGAGTAAAATTTTGAGGGGGAGGAGAGGAAAGTTCCAGACGATATCCTTCTGTCAGGATATAGGGGCTTTCGGAGATCCTTCGCCATTGAGGGACAAATCGAGAAAGTCTCCCCCCTACCCTGACACTGGCGTCACTTTGGCTGCCTGCTGGCGTCCTTGGGTCCGGAGAAGAGCAGGCCACCCTTCTGTCCGCCCTTTCCCTTCCCCCATCTTCTATTGGTGTCTTGGCCCCGAACTGGCCCTGATTAGGAGGGGCACTAAAAACTTTTTGCCTTTTTCTCTCTTGGCCTTAACCGGGAACTTTTTCCCCTTCTCTGCAGATCGCGATAGGACCTGATCCAGACCAGGGCCAAAAAGCTGGGAACCTTCAAAAAGGTAACCCGCAGAGCCGTGATCTGGACATAGGGTCCCCCTGCCATGACTTAACCCAGACCACCCTTCTTGCGGAGTTCAGGAGGGCCGCTGACTTGGCTGAGGTTCTGACCACCTCCACTGTCGCATCAGCCAAATATGCTACTGCTTTGTTATTTCTAGAGAGTCCATAACCTCTTCGGAATTGTCCCCTCTAGAAACATGGCCAGAGAGCCTACCTAGCCAGGCATTCACATTCCTGGCTACGCAGGCAGATGCTAGTGCAGGAGCCATGGCTGCCGCATTGGCATCCCATGCTCTGCGCAGAAGCGTTTCAGCCTTCCTATCCATTTGGTCCTTAATGCTACCCGAGTCCTCAAAGGACAAATCAGATTTCTTAGAGACCTGAGAAAGGGCTGCATCTAATTTGGGGGTCTTGAAAAACTTCTCTTCTTCTTCCTCCCCAAAAGGGAACCTTCTCTTCCAGGTTTTTAGCTTAAGGACCTTCCTTTCCGGGTCCTTCCACTCCCTCAGAATTACCTCCTTAAGGGTTTGGTGTACTGGGAATACTCTGGACTGAGGTTTTCCTAAGCCCTTATACAACTTATCCCGGGCTGTTGTCTGTACTGGAGGTTCTGGGATATCTTCAGAGGCATAAATTGCCTTAAGCAACTGTCCCATGTCCTCCACGGGAAAGAGATGCCTAAGTTTAGGACTGTCACTGTCCTGGCTTTCAGGGTCTGAACCTTCCCCCTCCTTTAACGAGTCCTCTTCTGACTCCTCTGGGTCCTCAATCTCATCTACTCCTGAAGTAATGGAAGAGGGAGGCCCCTGTGGGGTTCTCTGACCTCTGTCAGATGTGTCCCCCTGAGATGAAGTACCTTCTCTAGAGGACAGAACCTCTCTGCCACTAGTGCTATGCTCTTCCTTAGATGCAATAACTGTCTTAAGGGATTGTAACGTAGTCAGCATCTCTGCCTGTACTGTAAGGAAGTCCCTCAACACCTGTGAGGTTTCCTTACCCGACAATTTATGTATGCACCTGTAACAAAAAGGTTTTGCGTGATCAAGTGGGAGCTTTTCATTGCAATTTTTGTTCTAGGGGGAGGGGTACTTTTGCTTTTAACCTTGTGGGCCCCTTGAGCAGATCCACTGGGTTCTAAGGAGACAAAAAGACAAGACAGCACTAGTTTTTTAGCAAGCTTTCTCCTGCCCCTCCCCCAAGGGGTGTGGGTAAGACCTCCCTTAACCAACCCCTTGTGAATAATAGAGGAAAGACTCACCACTCGTGGTCCCCTCCTGGGATGCAGCCACTGCTGTGTCCTCCTCTCGCTCCATTCCTGGTCTCAGCTGGTTCCTACTTCCTAGGAGCTCTGCTGTGAGACTCCAGGCGGTGAGAGGGGCCTGTGGGACCTCCGCCTGGCTCCACCGGATTTTTATGGCCAGGACGCCAATCGGCGCCATTTTGCTGGAGTCCCGCCGCCAGAGGTAGTCCCATTTTGGCCTCTAGTGTCCGGATCCGCCATTTTGGCGTGGACCGGGAATCGGAAGTGATGTCGCCCGGAACCGGAAGAGGCGCCATCTTGCTCCACCCGACGAATGCTCACTCCTGCCTAGGAGTGTTTCCAGCATTCCCTATGGAGCTGCACTGTCAGGAAAATGACAGCCTTCCTCCTCCAGCGGCCTGGACTCCTGCAGACCCTCCGGTTCCTTCATCCCCCAAGTACCCTAGACTGGGTGGAAGGTAGGTGGGGAGGCATGTACCCACAAGAGATCCGGGAAACGCCCCTGTGCCCGGGAGGCTCTTTACCGGGGAATACCACCGGTCATTGGGAACCCCCCCTGAGAAGGGACTGATCCCTGGCTGGACCCGCAACCCTCCCCGGCCTTGGCGTCCAGCTCTCAGGGGGGGAGACCATCCGCTACAGACTTCAGGTCTGACAAAAATAACAAACGTTTCGCTGCCGGGAAACACAATCAAGAACTGAGGTGCAGGGGAAGGGAGGGGCCTTTTAACCTCATGTGTTGATTGCGTTTCCTGTCAGGTGGACCAGTCATCTCTCAGGTGTGCCGTCGTGGAAGATGACTAGAGAAAATGGGCATCAGTAATTGGTATCGCCGAGTATTTGAGGAAAAGTATCAGTCAGTATTTGCACTCGCTCTGAAAAAAACTGGCATTGGTGCATTGTAAAAATATGCCTTTTGGTCCTGCCAGAAATCAAATGAGCTCCTAACTTCCTGTTTGAGTTGAGAAGTCATCCTTTGCTGCACTGAAATCCCAAGGAGTATTGTCAGACCTTCCAGACTAGGGAACAGGTTATAGAGGGGAGGAGAGCAAAAAGGTGGCCTGTAGTCAGCAGGAAGTCAGGAAGGCCGGACAACACTGCTTGGGATTTCAGTGCAGCAGAGGCTCTGCGTTATCAGCTCAAACAGGATGTTGGAAGCGTGACAGATTTCTGGCTGCATTAAAAAAAAAAAAAAAAAAAAAAAAAAAAAAAGGGGAAGCGTGCATATATTGCAAAGTTCTACTGAATGTTCTTATTTTAAAAGCAGCTAAAAATTCAAAAATGCCTGTTCAACATCCTATCATGGATACGGATTTGAATGTTTGCCCTTGAAAACATCCTAACTGCCACCTACCCCATTTTGTCCTCCATTCACAAACTCCTTGCATCGTTTTTGTGGATGCAACTGGTTCTTTGAATGGAGGAGAGGCAGTTGAAATGGCATGATGCTCCTCCTCCCCCCATTGCAAAAGAAGGGGAGGACAGAAAGGGAGGGGACTGGGAGCTATTGGGATTTTTCAATTTCCTGTGAAGTTACCAGGTCAAGTTATATTACTAAAAAGTACAACCCCCCCCCCCCCCCCCCCAAAAAAAAAAAAAAAAAACAACAACAACAACAACAACAACACACACCAAACACATAGCCGTAAAAAAGTGACTTTTAAATGTCTAAGGAAAACAAGGAATGTAACATACATTATTAGCTTGCCTCCCTCTTAGAAAATAGATTTTTCATGAGATGTACGCTTTAAAGAAGGTTTTCTTTTTCTACATTTAATCATCTGCTATGGTTTTAACGATAATAACCTCTACCCCCCCCCCCCCCATTAAATGGTTTTGGACGTTTAATGAATTGCTTAATACACTCAAACATGACATCTGAGAATTGGAAGCTTGTGAAAGATTTACGCCAACTGTAAAGCTGCCAAGTTAAAAGTGCCAGTTAAAATAGAGAAAAATAGATATATCTGAGATTTTTCTGTATTCAAACAGGACATCGCTTCCTTTTATTAACATTACAGTCTGATAAATTCAGTGAAAAAAGGACTACCAACCATAAATTGCTGCCTAAACAATATGAAAAGATCTACTAACAGTCAGTCAATACTTAAGCGTTTCAGAAAAATATTGTTTGTGGGAGAAAAAGGACATACCGTACATTTTGTTTGGGTACAGTGTTGCATGAACAAGTAATTACCAGTTAGAGTAACGCAGTGCCAAAATTGCATAAAATGCTCTGGTCAGGAGGGGGGGGGGGGGGGGGAACCTTCCGGGGCTGAAGTGGTTAAAGTAGCCCAGTCGAAGCTTTTTTTTTTTTTTTTTTTAAAGTGGTTGTAAACCTTTACATATGTACTGGCCTCAGGTGATACACAGAGATAACAAATCCACCTACATAAGTTGTACCAATTTTATCTGCAGTCTTCTCTTTACATCCGTTCAAAGCCCAGAATTGATAAAGCTTGTCTAAGAGGTCAGAAAAAAAGGGGGGCGGAGAGCTGAAATTGCACTCTGCAGCGCTCAGTGAGGAGAGCTCTCAGAGCTGATTGGAGGGAAGGAACACACCCCCTTCACACAGGAAAAGAGATGAGGCTGTCAAACAGCTGGAGATCCGTCACCTTTTTTTCTCTTGGTGTCAGGAAAACTTGTCAGTACTGATTCATGCTGATCGCAGAGGAACGAAGCAGCAGACAGAAATTACACTTAGTTTTGATAATGGAGACAATTGCACACTATAGGAGGATGATATGCTTTGTTCATATTTTTTGTCTGAGATTTACAGACACTTTAACGAACTTTAAGGATTATTTACATAAAATGCAACATTTCAGTCATGCAAAGGATTAGTGTCCCATTTTATATTTATCAGTGTGTTTTTCCATTCTATAATTTTTTTTATTGATTTCTGTGTAGTACCATCTGCCTATATAGAGTGATGGTGACAAGGACTGGCCTGTATTATGCTATAATATATGTGACATAATATGCTCTCTAATGGATCAGTACAGATAAATCCACCTCAACTTTTATTAAAAACTTTAATGCCAGAGGTTCTGGGACAAGTAGATACTCTAGCATTTGTCAGATAAATGATATGTGGGGAGGTATTATATCAATGCTCCAACACCAAGTTCTACCTGTACCGGTAACGTCTTATAGACCAGAATCATGTCACAAGAAGCTGTAGGTCTGTCTAAATTATGAGCTTGCAGAATCAAAAGCAGGAACTGAAGAAAAATAAGATCGGTGCAAATTTAGTAGACTTCCAGGCTTAATAGCACCTTAGTAACGGATTTCTGAGTTAAGTTTCAAACACAAACAAGTCAGCCATTCAATATGCTACGTTGCTTTATCAGCAGATGGGTAAATAATAATAATAATAATAATAATAATAATAATAATAATCTGAAGGATGGGATAGGAGTTCTTTCCTTTGCGAAGATCTGCTGAGACAAACTACACTTTTTCCTGGGAAAAACTTATACAGGGCTACAAATTCTAAGATACAGAAAGTACTTTTTGGAACTTTGGATATATGATATTAGGGTTCATGTACACCAAGCAGCTGCAAAAAAAAAAAAAAAAGAAGGACAAACCTCTGGCAGAATAAAACCGCATAAATATGCCCATAGTGGCTCATATTGCACAAGTTTGAGCGTTTATGGACATTTGCCTTTATAGGCATTTTTGCCTAGAACCTTCTCCAACCAGCGTTTGCTCATCAAAACATGTGCACAATTTGGGTGCACTACTCTATGTAAAATGATTTACTTGTTTTAAAAATCAATTTTTTTTTTTTTTTAAGTAACGGAGAGCATTATGTAGTGATTTTATCCTGTTACATATTAAGCATTGCAAAAAGGAATGCAGATATGAAGGAAGGAAGCAACCAAGGTGGTCAATCGGTGAAAGCAGTTTCCAGCTCAAAAGGGAGAGGCTGGCAGACTTTTTATCATTTTAAAAAGGTGCATCACACAAGGTGGGGAGTCAGGCTGCACTGAATATCGTTATTACATATTATTGCAACATTTATGAATTAAAAAGATTGTGGATAAACTTTTTGCACATTATGAATGGATTTTGGGACTTGTTATATTTATTGTATGAAAAGAGCACTATGCACCTTGAATCATTTTTGAAGTTTACATTAGATTTAATAAAAATATGGTATACATTGTAGCACAGCACATGTTTTTTCAGTAATCGCAACAACTAGTCCTCTACCCTGCACTTGTCTGCACACACTGCCCATTACTTCAGTCTACATGCACAGTAGTCCCAAATATCTGGCAGAATGGACATTAAAAAAACAGGGTATTCTGCCAAGAACCAATTACTTACATTTACTTGAAATTCTATGTTGCAGAGCTCAAATTTCATAAAAAAAAAAAAAAAAAAAAGAAGTACAGATATTTAATAAAGTCAAAGGATGCAATTAAGAAAACAATTGGTAAGCTGCTTTACAGTGATACAATGATGTGAGTCGCACACACTTAAGCTAAGAAGGGCAAGTACTGTTCGGCTATTACACTTAAATCTTGCTTTTGTTGATTTAGAAAACGTAATGATTGGCCCATAATTAGGTTAAATAGCTACTGGGAAAGGATAGTTGCTGCCACATGTGAGTAGAAGGAAACCCATAGGAATACACATTATCATGTTATTTTTGTTATCACCGGTTAGGTAATAATGGCAATACAAACAAGTTATATGCATGAGGTGATTCTCATTGCACTGACTAATGCATTCCATAATTAGACACTTTGAAGATGAGTCATGTGACACAAGTACAGAGTGCGAAGAATGAAATACAAACATAATGGATGTGCATAGACGGAGACATCCTCCTTGCTGGTTTCATTTAAATTCTCCTAACAATACCCCAAAGGGGGATCTTTCTAAATCTATTGTTTATATATCCTCGGTGTTTCTGCTAATCAGACTTTTGTCATTTGGGATGAAAGAAAGCTATTCTACTAGCAGTGTATTTTTTATGCCAAACAAATATTGTGCTTTTTTCTGCAGCTACTTTAATTTTCTACCAGTGTCCACAATATTATTTGGAGATCCTAATGACAGTTATTTTTGCCAAAATATGCGCATTTATTTTTTCATAGCAGTGATAGGACGTTCTGCGTCAAAACCACACTTACTATGGACTGTTCACATAAAAATTCACAAAAGCGTGTCACCTTGAGGCATCATAAACAGTCCAACTTTACTTTTGTTGTTTAAAGGTGTTTGTGACCCTAAAGCCTAGTACACACGGCCGAGATTCTCGTCAGGAAAAAACCCAGTCGTTTTTCCTGACGTGATTCTTGACAATAATCTTGTCCCGGCCGAGTGTACACACACTCCATTCAAAAGAACCGCCGTTCTTTTTAATGGAACGAACGCGGTGACGTCATCGACTACGACGAGTCTGCGCTCAAAACATTCGATGCCGTCACCGCCATCTTGCTACACCCTACATATGCCTAGGAAGCTACCGCGCATGTGTCAGTCATTTCAAGCATGCGTGGGTTTCCACGGCGACAAGTATACACACTCTCGGGTTTCGTGTCGGGAAACAGGCTGACAAGAAACCCGACGAGAAAATAGAGAGCAGGTTCTCTATTTTTCTCGTCGAGATTCTGGGCAGTTTTGACGAGAAACCTGAAAGCCTCGTACACACGCACGGTTTACTCGGCAAGAAAGCTCTGCCAGCAGTTTTCTTGTCGTTTCTTGCCGAGAAAACCGGTCGTGTATACGAGGCCTCAGATCTCTTGCATACGATACTCCAGTTTGAGCATCTACTTTTCCTTTTTTTTTTTTTTGTATATATTAGCACGTATTTTCGCCCAAAGTTATTCTCGTTCTGCACAATATGTAAATGGTCATTTGCGCGCATGAGGCATAAAATTACTGACCAAAAAAAAATGCTTTATTTACTGAGATTTTTAAAGCTGCAGTGTGCAAGAGGCCCAAAAAAAATAAAATAGATCCTGTTCTCTTAAATCATGTTATACAGCACAGTCACTGTGCTGTGTAATTTGGCCTCTTGCATAGCCTAAAAAACCTGACTGATCCTGCCTGGTTCTGCTCTCCCACCTGTAAACTGACAACGGTTTATCATGGCTGCAGAATCCTGACACAGTGGTCAGTTTACGTACCTCTGACGTCAGCAGGAGTTCTCAGCCCTGCCCGCTATAGCTGAGAGCCGAGGAGTCACGAGAGAGCCAAGGAGTCACGTGAGCACCAGGAGACGCTCTAAGATATGCAGATTTCTACCCTTATTTTTTTTATACAGCACAGGCACTGGGACACATAGCATTAGATAACAGATTTGATGGTATACAGATTAAATTAGTGGCTCAACCACCACTTTAAATCCAATTAATTAATTTTTCCTTCAGCAAAGTCATAGCCAATACAGAGGCTCAAGCTATGTAGTCTATACATGAAGGGGTTTGGGAGCTTACAAAATTGGGTCCCTGTTGACTAGACTGCCAGACAACCAGCAATCACAGAATGTGAAGTTAGTAGTGGTGGTGACCCTGTCCAACTCCGTTTTAGATGGCCACAAGCAGCTGCCACAGGAGTCGGCACCTGCTGCCTATAAGCTTGCTGTACAAAAGGTTTGCAACATGTAAATGCGACAACTGGAGCCTTTACTTCCATATTAAATAAGGTCCTACTCTATACCGTTGTTCTCTGCCTTTTCTGTTTTAGTTACACCTTTTAAGCTAGAAAGGCACAAAGGCATCTGTATCCCATTGGGGAGATTTCTCTTCAATTTCTGTTCCAAAACAGGAAGTGGAAATTCCTCCAAAGTGAAGGAATCCCAGGGTGTGTCACCAGAACTAGTGTCCCCATTAGAGGATCTCCCCTCTATTACTGTTCCAATATCCATGGTAGCCAATCAGCTTCTAACTTCAGATTGTTCAATTAAGCTTTGGCAAAAAAAAAATCTGGAAGCACCAGACTTTGCACTCTCCAGTTTTAGTAAATCAGGCATATGACCCCCGCATTATCTGCAGGTGTCTACGCCACGTCCGGTGCCCCCCCCCACTGTCTTCTGGGAGACACACGGGTCCCAGAAGACAGCAGGTACCAGTGGCATTGCGCAGCGCAACTCGCGCATGCGCAGTAGGGAACCAGAAAGTGATGCCGCAAGGCTTCACTTCCTGATTCCCTTACCGAAAATGGCGGCGGCAGCATGCGAGGACCGAGGGACGGGTCGGCCTCGGGTGCCGACATCGTGGGCACGCTGGACAGGTAAGTGTCCTTATTTTAAAAGTCAACAGCTGCAGTATTTGTAGCTGCTGACTGCACACGGAACGCTGTTAAACTCGCATTCAGAGGCAGTTGGACACTTTTTTCAACTGCCCCTGAACTCATTCAATGTTATCCTATGAGACCATGTACACTGTCTTGTTTGCCGTTTATATGCAGTTGCGTTTAACCTCGTTTTTCTGAAAGCAAAAAAACTGATTCAGACGCAAAAATTTACATGTTTAGACGCTAAACGCATTACCGGTGTTTTGTCGCAATTTAGTTTATAAGCGTTTTTAAAGGTGACCTATTTTTTTTACATTAGAAATCTCAAAAATGATGGCAAATGATGAAAGACCATAAAAAAAAAAAAAAAACACGAATTGCTTGCATTGCAGACAATCTACAACTTGTGGCAGGTGACGTGGCCAGTGGACAATCCACAACTTGTGGCAAGTGACACGCTAAATACAAGTACACTGCTGCTCTCCTCGCTGCTGCTACTCACTTCTGGTCTCTCAAAATGGCTGAAATGGTTAAATAATACTGTTTTTTGAGCTTAGGGAGGGTCTTATGATGTTTAGCTAAACGCTTATAGACGCAAACGCGGTAAAACGCTGCCAAAACAGGCGTTTCTAAACACCGGTTTCAGCCTTTAAAAACATGCGTTCAGCAGAGTTTGCACCAGCATCTCGTGTGCATGGGGCCTAAGGCTTCATGTACACGGGACGTTGTTCAACCTCTCCTGAACGATTTAACTCGACAGCTAGAAACCGGTGTCTAAAAATGGGCGTTTACATGCCGCATTTGCATCTAGAAGCATTTGAAAAGAAACTTTTTTGTTAAAATGAAAAAAGTCTCTAAACGAAACGCTGCTAAACACGAGTAGCCACTTCAACTGCCTCTAAACACAGCTTCTGAACGCATTTTTTTGGGTTCAAGAAAAAGCCTCTAAACACAACTGCCTAGAAACGACTATAAACGAACAAGTGTACATGTACTGATAAGATAACAAAGGAGGGTTCAGGAGCAGTTGAAAAAAAATGCTCAAAAAATGCTCAACTGCTCCTAAACATGAGGCCTTAGTGCAACTGGAATTCTTTCAGTGGATAGACTAAAGCTGAATATACACACACACTTCAGTTTAGGTTCAATTTTTTTTATTATTATTATTATTAGTGGGGTCAAAACAGCGATAACAAAATTCAAAAGAACAGGACTGAAAATGTTTCCTCAAAATGAACGAATGTCTAACAGTGTATGTGGTTTTCATTTATGAAATTACATTTATTCCAAAATTGAATGTTGGAAAAAAAATTTTTTTTTCATTTGTTTGCGTTTCAACGACTTTGGCCCAGTCATTGCATGTACAAAGAATTTTTGTATGAATATTCATATGAACATTTGTTCAAAAATCTACTAGTGTATATGCAGTTTATACCCTGTTCCAAAATTATTATGCCAATGATATTTTTCTCATTTACCTAAATAATTGTTGTAAACAACAGCCAGCATAATTCTCATGTTATCAACTATTAAGAGTACAATTCAAATTTTATTGAACAAACCTCCTAAAACGTTCCCCCCCCCCCCCCCCCCCAAAAAAAAAAAAAAAAACAAACTTACAATGCACCGTTCCAAATTATTACGCACAGCAAGTTTCAAAAACACTTTATAGGTTGCAAAGAACTGAAAATTGTAATTTTTCGTGTTTTGCAGTATATTTACTGAAATCAAAAGCTTTCAATCAAACTTTGAACAACATTTTAACTTTTTAAACATTTTAACAGGTCACGTTACATTTTAACCTAGGACCCCTTATTTGATAGCAGCTTCACAAGTCTTGCATCCATTGAACTTGTGAATTTTTGGACAGTTTCTGCTTAAATTTGTTTGCAAGATGTCAGAATAGCCTCCCAGAGCTGCTGTTTGGATGTAAACTGCCTCCCACCCTCATAGATCTTTTGCTTGAGGATGCTCCAAAGGGTCTCAATAGGATTGAGGTCAGGGGAGGATGAGGCCACACCATGACTTTCTCTCCTTTTATACCCATAGCAGCCATTGATGCAGGAGGTATTCTTTGCAGCATGAGATGGTGCATTGTCATGCATGAAGATGATTTTATTACGGAAAGCATAGTTCACTTCCTTCTCTGGTACAGAAGGAAGGTCAGTCAGGAACTCCACATACTTTGCAGAGGTCATCTTTATACCTTCGGGGACCCTAAAATGGGCCAACCAGCTCTCTTCCCATGATTCCGGCAAAAAAACATGACTCCACCACCGCCTTGCTGACGTCGCAACCTTGTTGGAACAGGGTGGCCGTCCACCAACCATCCACTATCCCATCCATCTGGACATTCCAGGGTTGCAAGGCACTCATCAGTGAACAGGACTGTTTGAAAATTAGTCTTCATGTATTTTTCTGCCCAATGCAGCAGTTTTCGCTTGTGAGCATTGGTTAGTGGTGGCCGAATGGAAGGTTTATGCACAGTTGAAAAACTCTGGAGGACTCTACAACTTGATGTCTGTGGGACTCCAGGAGGCACCAGCAGCTTCAAATATCTGTTTGCTGCTATGTAATGGTGTTTTAGCAGCTGCTCTCCTGATCCGATGCATGGATCTGGCAGAAATATTCCTCAATGTGCCTTTATCTGCATGAAACCCGTCTGTGCTCTGAATCAAATCTCTTAATAGTGCGATGGGCATTATGGGACTGTGACGTCATAGGGAGGCGGAGGTCACATCACCCGGTGACCACGCCCCATGCCTATATAAGTCGTTGCGTGCCGCGCACACGCCATTACAGCGGGAGACCTTGTCGTGTCAACATCTCAAGAAGAGAAGAGGGAAGAAGGCGACGAAGAAGACCGGGCCCCCGCTAGCAAAAGAGCTGGCAGAATATACCGGAGGTGCCCAGCATAAGGCAGAAAGCACTGGAGAGCGGGAGAAGAACCGGAGAAGGCACCGGAGAGCGAGAGAAGAGGCCGGAGTGTCGGAAGAGACCCCCCGAAGCTGCCTAATAAGATTACTTTAAAAAGCTGTCTAGTGTGTTTTTTTTTTTTATTGACACTTTTCCCCCAGGTGAATGGGTAGGGGTACGATGTACCCCATACTCATTCACATAGGGTGGGGGGGCCGGGATCTGGGGGCCACCTTATTAAAACTGTTGGTGCTATATAAATCCTGAATAATAATAATAATAAATAAATTAAAAAGGTGGCTCCCGGATTCTGATAAGCCTCCCTCCCGCCGACCCCCACAACCAACGGCTAGGGTTGTTGGGAAGAAATGCCCTGTCCTCATCAACATGGGGACAGGGTGCTTTGGGGTGGGGGGCCGCAGGGCACCCCCCAGCTCCAAAGCACTCAACCCCCCCCACGTTGAGGGCATGCGGCCTGGTACGCTCGTCCCCACCCCCTTTCCTGACCGGCCGGGCTGCGTGCTCGGATAAGGGTCTGGTGTAGATTTGGGGGGGACCCCCACGCCGTTTTTCAGCATTGAGGTTCCCCTTTGAATCCATACCAGACCCAAGGGCCTGGTATGCTCTTGGAGGGGGAACCAATGCTGTTTTTTTATTTAAAATTTGGCGTGGAGTTCCCCCTCAAGATCAGCAGGGCACAAGTCGCATTTTAAAGTCGGATCATGCAAGGCGGCGTTCTGACTTTGATCCGACTTCAATGATATTCAATGGAGTGAAGTAGGATCAAAGTCGGACCAAAGTAGTACAGGGAGCATTTTCAAAGTCGGTCCGACATGTGTCGGACCAGTTAAGACGGCTCCCATAGGGAAACATTGATTTTCACACGTCATGCGACATGAGCTCCCAATGTCGGAGCGTTTGTCAGACCAGTGTGAACCCGGCCTCAGTAGTTTTTTCATTAATTGGGCTCACCTGGCAACCCAATTATCACAGGTGTCCGAGAGTGTTTTCAGTGATCAAAAGAGCCCTGAGACACAATGCCATCCATGAGTTAAAACTGAAAAAACAAAAATATTTAATCTTTGCGACACTGAAATAGAATTTGCATAATAATTTGGAACAGGGTGTAAGACTTTGCATTCATTGCACATTGTTGCTGCTGCTATTCTGGGATCAGTAAAGTTTTTTTTTTTCCTTTTTATAGACGTAAATGATCAGGTTGTTTAAGGTCACTCAAATACAATGTTGCAACCTATCTGCGCTCAGACCAAGTTAATTCTTTGGTTTGTTGAATAAGAATATTTATGGTTAACAAGGAGAATCATGGGGGAAAAAAAAAAAAGTATTCTCTACTTAAAGTGGTTCTAAAGGCTGAAGTTTTTTTTTTTTACCTTCATGCATTCTACACATGAACCTTCTCTGTGCAGCAGCCCCCCAAATACTTACCTGAGCCCCATCTCGATCCATTGCATTAAAGTCTCAGCTCCCTCCTCATTAGCTGAGACAGCAGCAGAAGCCTATCTTTCGTTGCTGTCAATCACATCCACTGAGCCAATGAGGAGAGAGAGGGGGTGGGCCCAAGCCGTGGCCCTGTGTGGGAATGGGCGCTCCCATTGCAACCCGTTTGCTCTAGTGGTACTTGGCAGGAGGAAGGGACCTGAGAAGAGGATCAGGGCTGCTCTGTGCAAAACCAATTTCACAGTGCAGGCGAGTATGACATCGTTTTTTTTTTAAATAACAAAAAGGAAGAAAGCCTTTAATATCACTTTAATGCACCAGCTAAGTGTTGTCTTAATGAGTGAAAGAATAAAATCTAGATTTTTAAAGATAGATTGTAGGCTAGAACACACAGATATGAGTATATTGTGACTGTAGGCCAAAAATGAAAAAAGGTGCCAGTACAAGATGAGATAAATTGGTGATCGGAGGTCCGTTTGTCAACGTGAATATTCTGCGAGTAAGGCACCATTCATATGGGCGTTTTTTCACATTGTGAATCCCAATGGCAGTACCCTACCGATTCCTGCAGTTGGGATTGACAGCTGCATGTCGATAGCAGCGGCCGCCGAGCCCATACACTGCAATGACAGGCTGTTGGTGCCCGCAGCTATTTGTGCCTGTTTGCCACAGCCAGGGATCACTGTAGATTCCTGCTGCTGGGTTTTGCAGCATGGCCTTCTGATCAACAGAGGAGTCGTCTCAGGAGGTGGAGCCAGTACAGGGATCACTGATTGCAGACAGCAAGGTACCATGGGATATGTAGTCCTTGGAAATGGAAAGTAAACAGCAGAGAAGTACCTGCAAAGCATGCAGGAAATCCAGGTAGTTCTGGAAAGAGATATTGAGGTTATAAAATAAATAAAAAAAGTGTATGCTTTGACAGCATAACTCCTTTTAAGCCAAGACAAGGCGCAATTGGAAGAACTAATTGATAATCGTAACTAATTTGGCAAGGTATGGCATCCACAGAGGGATAATATTTTGACTATTTATATGCCAGCAAATTAGACATTTACTAGCATAATGAAGACACGTTTGTCTAATAGATTTGTATGCTGAATATTTCAAATTATCCCTGGATTTTCTTTCATGAATGCATATAAAAAAAATCAATTAGTATTTTTTTCAAAGGCTGTGCAATATTATTATTGAACCACTGTTTATTAATGTATTTAATCACTGTTCTATGGCAGCCAGCTGAGACAGAAAATGCAGAGCATGGGAAAATTATCATAATTAAGGGGTTGTAGGGGTTTAATAAGCTAAATTTAAGTTTTCCCAGGTAAAAATATGTAATGTGTTCTCAAATTTGCCTTTTAATCTCCTATGTGCCAATACACTCATGTCTAGGCATGTGCTTAAACATGTGTGTTGACTGCAACATAAGTATAAAGTAATAAAAAACAAAAATGAAAATCATCTTTAAAAGCAGTTGTATACCGCAAAATTATTTATTTTTTTGTCAACCTGCAAGGCAAAGATATAATGAGCTAGTATGACTAGCATACTAGCTCATTATCAATCACTTACCTTAGATCGAAGCCCCCGCAGCGGTCCTCGGACACGTCCGTCGAATCCATGATTCCGGGTATCGCCGCTCCGGCGCTGTGATTGGCCGGAGCGGCGATGACGTCACTCCCGCACATGCGCGGGGAACAGCACGATCCCCGCGCATGCGCGAATTTCCGGCAGTGTCCGGCAGGCTCCCATTCAAGAGCCGCCGCGCTCAGTGCGCCTGCGCCGTTAGTACACGCATGTTTAGAACCAATGCTAAAAGATCAGACAATAGCAGAAGTTGCCCAAAGGGTGGCACTAAAGAGCTGAAAAACCACATAGCATGTCAATTATGTCACTACGTTCGTGTTTGTTGGCTGAAAATGTTCTCCCCTGTGTATGCATACCAAGTTCATGGCCAACGCCCCTTAGGACCAAAATCCACGGAAAAGTCAGATGGAAGTCCGATCGTGTGTATGAAGCTTTAGATTGTTTCTTAGGCCCAGTAAATCTGTTCTTTTTTAAAAGTACAAGCTCTATATCAGATGTATCAGTTTACATGGATGATACAAACCATTTAACCTATCCATAAAAAAAAATAAAAAAAAACTGTTCGCTGTAACCGATTACAAAATGTGAGCTTGAGTTAGCTTCAGTTTATTAGTGTAGTTAAATCTGCTAGCACATGTAACACTCCCCTCTCCAAAACTGACAATGCTGCTGTGCCCCCTGGTCTTATTCATCCAGATTGGGGGGCGCTCTAATACAGAAAGAACGTTAATGGCCAGATCACCAGGTGAAAACAGAGGGGAAAAAGCCTAAAACAAGAAAACAAATGCAGCCACCACATCTAATGATTGGTGAGCTTTAATATATTACATTTTTGGGTTTGGGGTTAATTCCGCTTTAAAGATTCAACTTTTTTTACTATACAGTAACATCATTCGCTATATACCTAGGTCAAATCCTGCAAAATGGTTCCATTGGATAAAACTATTACACAGTAACTTGAATTCTGCCCCTGTCATATGCTAGGTACAGGTACACAGCATAAAGCCATATATCACTGAGCTGTACAGGTCACACACAAGTTCAGGGGCATGGAGGTGTAGCAGCCTAGTATTAGCACACCACTCCACATCAATCTCATTTAATGCCATGCCCCCAATGTCAGCCTCCACACTTTGAGATATCAAATACACCGCTTCCTAATCTCTGGTATTCAAAGGATTTTCACTCATCATTCATGGCAGACATATAGCAAGGCTTTGAGAACATATGTCAGGTTTTCTTCCCTTAATACTATAAATAATGGAGTTTCCCAGGGTACTTATCCTTTTATAGCAAACACAGTGGTAAAATAAATTAAAGTCGGATGTCCTAGCTAATCAGTGCTGCAATCAACTTCTCTGTAGATGTCAAATGCTTATGGTTGTTTACAGAGCGCTACCAGAGAAATAGTCGGCAACAACTCCCATTTCTTGTTGAAAATGTTATTTACCAATTTATTAGGCGGTCTCTGGTTTTAGTACTTTTAAGCCCCGTACACACGATTGGTTTGACTGATGAAAACCGTCCGATGGATGGTTTTCATCAGACCAACCGATAGTGTATGGTACCCATCGGTCTTTTTTCCATCGGTTGTAAAAAATAGAACTTGTTTTAAAATTTTCCGATGGATAAAAAACCAATGGGAATTTCCGATCATCTATGGGCAAGTCCATCGGTTAAAAAACCCACGCATGCTCAGAATCAAGTCGATGCATGCTCAGAAGCATTAAACTTCATTTTTCTCGGCTCATCGGAGTGTTTTACGTCACCGCGTTTGGAACGGTCGGTTTTTTGACTGATGGTGTGTGGCCAAGACTGATGAAAAACAGTTTCATCGGATTTCCGATGGACAAATCCATAGGTTATCCGATAGTGTGTACGGGGCTTTAGAGTTACTGAAAAAAGTTTGTTGATCAGGAAGTCAAATAAGAACAGTCCTTATCTACTTGTTTGGGATCAGCATGGCAGCCCAGCAGCTGGCATTTTATGAAGATTAGCAATAGCAGCCTCCAAGTTTCTCTTATTATAGGTTACCTAAATCATCAACGACTAGTTATTATACAGACAGAAATGTCAAACTGCTTGTTAAATATATGAAGCATGATTTAACAATGCAATTATGAAAGTGTCCTTGACTATCAGTCAGTGCAGAGATCGCATAATAAAGCTACAGCCAGTGGTGACAGATTAAAAAAAAAAAAAACATTTCCATGTCCACCCAGATGTATGTTCATTCCTAATAACACCTATTCATACATGAGAGGTGAGTAATTCAAATCATGTGAAAGCAAACTGGTTATCATCGTAAAACACAACTATCACAGGATGACAGATTAGGATTTTTATGAATAAAATACAAATATGACAGTATAATTATAAAAAAAAAAAAAAAATATATATTTTATATATATATATATATATATATATATATATATATATATATAAAACACACACATAGAATTTTCCTTAATGTCATTCAAGTATGTTCTTTTCATTACACTTTGTCACCGAATAAAATAAAAAAAAAACCACACGATAATGAAAGAACACATTAAAACTGCACTAGAACTGAAAGCAATTAGGCAGAACACAATGTAGATCTGATAACTTTAATCCATCTTTTACATTAAAAAGTACTAAGCTACTAAATAAAATCTCCATTATAGAAGACTTTCAAAGTATACATTTTCCAATGCAGCACAAATGCAGTGTACAGTATATAACATACTCCAACATCTTATTAAAGAATTAACCTTCTAATGATTGTATAATTTGTGTACAATCAGCTGCTAATCACCCGCTATACACAAAGTTTTTAGTTTCCAAAATCTCTGTACAAAAGTATAAAACACCCCCTAATGTAAATACATTTGGTGTAAGAAATCATAGTAACAGATCAGTGTCATGGTAAACACTCTAAATACAAGCAGAAAAGATGAAGGGTAACATGACACGAGAAGCTGTCAGCTCAGAAATATACATCAACTAAAATGATATTTACATAAACACAGTAAATCACTTAAAAAAAAAAAAAACCTACGGTAGTTATTGGAACTTCAGATATAGCAAAATCCTACTTAAAATTCATGATCATGAAGTTAGAAACATACCAAACCTGCATTTCACAGCTTTAACCTTTTTAAAAAACTAATCATATGCACGCCAAAGCTTGTAACTTTACACCATTAAAAGGCAAATATCCTTAATGTTATGCAAAACTACTATCAGATCCGGCATTTTTCAGAGGTAAATTGTTACATACCTGCAGTTTGGAGGTGGATCAAGGGTTATTTCAGCTAACTCCTTCTGAATTCTGTAAGTGAAATAAGAAGCGATTCAAACACTCTGCAGAATGAATCAGGGAATTACACTGCCCTCTACCATGATGTTGTTAAATGCAACGTTGGCTTTGCCTTCAGTAACGCTAACATGGCTGCTTCCTCTTTGTTCTTAGAGGCATAACCCAAATCCTACAACACAGGAACTTAGCAGCTGTATTCCAGGGGCTTCGATGCAGATCTGCTGCCTACAAAGGAAGGAGGGTGAAAGAGGATTCTTTCAGCTCCCCAGAAAAGTGAAAATGGTTCGATTCCAAACACTCTTTGCTAGAGAGAATTCCTTTTTAAGCTAATATGCAAATGAGGCTGGAAGGGAGGAGGTGAACTCCAGCATTTTGACAATGACTTTAGACGAGTCCAATAGTGCTCTTACGGAGCTGCAATTAACCGAATAAAGCATGAACTGTTTTTTTTTTTTCATTTTAGCTCTAAACATTTTAAAAATATTTGTATGCAATGCTGCAGCACTAAAAATCCAACATACAAATTAATACATTACAAAAAGTTGTACAGCTACTTTTTCCTCTGATATACAAAAATGTTTTGATTATTATTATTTTTTACCAAAAACTACTAAATAAATTACTAGATTCTGATAAAGAAAACAATTTCCAACTTATTAAAATAATCAGTGGTGAACAAAATTCTACAGATTTATAGCAAATATGATCACTAAACAGACCCAATGATGATCCTTGGAATAAAGTCACTTAAAACTACTTTGGAGACACTCTAAATAATAAAAAAAAAAAAAAAGGTAAAGCACCTCACGACCTTACAATTTTCTTTAGCAATGCAGCCAAACATTTCAAATAGAAAAAGCTCAGCTCTGATACATTCTGCCAAGATACAGTTTATATAAAACCATGACATTCTTGCTAATACCTGAGCAGAAAAACACAAACACTCTAATAGAATTAGTCATGGCAAATCACAAAGATGTTTATGGTGTTATTCTACATGGAATAAAGCAAAAGCACTTTAGCCAACAGGAAATAACAGCAGTAGCAACACTAACTTCTGAAATTTATGGAAGTGAAAAAACAGATTCCTGCAAAGAAGCACAAATCTCAACGCATTTTCCTGGAATGAACTGAAAAAGCAGCAAATTAAATCAAACGCTGGCTGGCATACTTAAAGCACAAGATTGCTTGCAAAATACCTGAACTTTGCCTGCGCATTTAGTCATTACGATGCTTCCATAAAATAGGATTTCCTAGCACGTTTGGTGTATTTTAGGACGTCTGAACTAGCCAAGTGATAAATGCCAGGATTTACATGAGTAGCTTTGCCCAGGATAAGTGGCAGATAATAAAAGGAGAAATACAAACTTACCCTTGTGTCTTCCACCTCAGTTTGTCAATACTGAAGCTAATAGTGTGCAAACACAAACCCCCTTTGTGCGATATTGCTTACTTATGACAATCAATAGTCTGAGGCTTGGTCAACAGGAAAAGGAAGGTTTCTAGTGGCTAGCTTCTATGTGGGAGAATGAGCTCATAACCTTAAATAGCATTTCTGTGGTTGCAGACTTGTGGAGAGAACATTAAAATCACACACGTCCAGTAGAGGTTATAGATGGTTATAAATATTAGAGATTGAAAGCGGACACGTTCTCCTACATGGATCAGGGAATGCTGCCATAAGGCAGAACTCAGAAACACTGCCTGAATGATGCATGAAGGAACGCATCCGCCAGGCCTTAGGATAGAACTTTGAGCTTATATATGGTAGATAAGCCATTCACCTGTCATATAGAGATTTCCCAACTCTAACCAATAGTGACCACTGTCTAGCAAAGACTACCACAGTATTCAGGAAATATTATACCATGAAGGCTACTTTCACATTAAGGCGTCAGCGGTAAAGCGCCACCATTTTTAGCCGTTGTATTTGTGGCGCTATGTGGCCGCTAGCGGGACGCTTTTAACCCCTGGTAGCGGCCGAAAAATGGTTAAAACCGCCCGCAAAGCATCGCTTTGCCAGCACTGCCCAGCTCCTACAGCGCCTCAAACATGCGGCTAGCAGGACTTTTTTTACCGTCCTGCCAGCGCACTGCTCCAGGCTCTTTCAGGACGCTTTGCAGGCGCTATTTTTAGCACTATAGCGCCTGCAAAGCACCTCAGTGTAAAAGTAGCCTAAAGAGTCGTTCTGATTCCACAGATGCAGCTAAAAAGTAAAAAGGTCTTGGCACAGTTTTGTTTGCACAGCTCTAGTCTACTGTTTCCACAGTTATCAAAATGAGGCTCAAAGAATCTATGGGCATAGAGAAAAAATTAAGTTCAATGCTTCCGAGCATGCGAATTGTTTCCGAGCATGCAAGTTTTTTTCCCCGTCGGAATTCCATACAGACGAACAGATTTTCCGGAAAAATTGAGAACCTGCTCTCTAAGTCCGTCGGAAATTCTGACGGAAAAAGTCAGATGGGGCATATTTGATGAAAAGCTCCCATCGGAAATTCCGACCATGTGTAATAAGAGGTCATAGTCTTGGCCAGCTGCAGACACAAATGATCTTTTTGGTTTTCTGTAAGGGTGGCATTCTTCCCATTGGACACCAATGTAAGGGGAATTTTTCCCACTGAACCCCAATTAATTGGTTTTAGCAGCAGGCCCCTGAAAACTGAAAATATATTTTTGGGTTCCTCTGGGTTTAAATGTTTGAGAAAGGTTGACCTTGTGAGGCACTGACCTAGACCAAGCATGTAGCCAGTAAAGTCTGGTTTGCGTTTCTGACAGAAAAAATGCTAAACTCTCCTAAACGGTGTACAAAAATGCTCTATGAACGCTTTTTTTCTGCCAAGAGAACTGGAGTTATTTCTAAGCCCAGTGTGCAAGGAGCCTAAAACAACAAGACAGCAATGGCAGCTCCCATTTTATTCTATTATTACAAGTGAACTTAAAAGCCAAATGGTGCCCCAAATGGCAATATGTCACTAGTGCAAAAGGGGTCATCTTCATCCTGTGGGACTTAGCAGCCTGCAGAATGGTTCTTTCACACATCCTTGGCCATCTCACTTGTTTGATTACCTTTTAGCACTGGTAGACAGCTTTGCAGTGGTTTTACTGGACAATTTTGTATTTTTCTTCTGTTGAACTGCTGAAGGTTTCCTTTCCTCTTGCTCCTCTGGCTCAGGGGCTGGCGGGTCCCTCTGATCAGCATCTGAACTTCCACTGCTGGTACTAGGACTTTCATCATCTGACCTTTGCCGATCACTGGACATGTTGGTAGATGTTACTCAGTCCTTATATAAAACCTATAAATGAAAGAAAAATACCATCACCACTTCAGTTAAGCATAGTAACAGCACAACCCAATGAAAGTAAAATATTTATATTCCATAAACAAACAACTTCTGTAGGAAAACTAAACACTCGCTATACTTGGTAGATAAACCAGAATATGCCTTCAGAAGTTTTCTTGTCTGACTTTTCAAAGATCACTCAGTGGAAACAATCAGCAACCAATAATACGCCCCTCGAGTGATAGATGGCGTGTGCTCCAGATCAAAGACCGCACTCTTCACACCACAAGGAATCTCAGAAGCATTTTTAAAATTGGCAAAAATAAATAAAATTTCACACGTGCTTTGGGACAAAAGAGATTCTTTTACTTAGTTCTGAATTCCTGGCCTGCAAATATACGTGTGAACATCTGCAGGGTGAGCAGAACTAATAACAGAAGCCAGCAATGCCTGGAAAATGGTTACACTAATGAGGATCAGTGTTGGACTCCACCCCACTTTTCATCACTTTTATTTATTGGGGAGCAGCAGATCAGTTAAGAGGAAGCTGTAGTTCTTTAATTAAAGGAGAAACCAAAAGTCCCAGGTTGACCACTGCAGTTCTTCTACCGCTGGAAAGAACCACAAACTGCCCAGATCTGAACTACTAGAAGTGCTGGTCAACAAGGGTGGGCTGGGCTTTGTAGTTCCTCTGTAGGAATCAATGATTCCATGCGTAAGGACCTGCTGCATAGTGCCATTGTAGATGGAGCATCAGACTGCCGACATCTCATCTACAACACATCGCCCTCAGGCTTGGCGGATTGGGATATGTAGTTCCTGTATGGTTGGCAGGTCATATAAAGAACACTGACAAGTGAGACAGGATGAGCTCAGATCTGATACAGATAGCCGACAGGGCTGGCTGGGATTGGTAGCTCTGCAGAGCAGTGAGGTTGCAGCTTGCCCACGGCTGACCTAGAAAGGCCCATGTGGGACTTATGGTTCTACTTCAAGTTGGTTGGCGGGTCTCTGGCTGACCATGGCCAAACTAGAAAGACATCTGACAAGTAGGAGGGGATGGGACTTGTGGCCCACCCATGGTTGGTGAGTACCTAGCTGGTCAATCTATAAAGACAATTGACAAGGACTGGTCTTTGAGTCCCTCCACATCTGGCTCAGATTGGATACCAGTGTCTTACAGGGCAGACTGGGATCTGAAACTCCCTGAAGCTGGGGAGGGGTTGCAGCTTTCCCACAGCTGAACTAGAAAGGCCAATGTTGGACTTGTAGTTGCTCAATGGTTAGAGGGCTCCTATCAGGCCATGACCAATCTAGATCTATAACCGACAGACTGGAGGGGATGGGACTTGTAGCCCACCCGTGGTTGATGGGTACCTAGCTGGCTATGGCCAATTTATAAGGACAGCTGACAAGCAGGATAGGACTTGTAGTCCTCCCTACACCTGGCCCAGATCTGATAGATAACTCAAAAGGAAGGCTGGGATTAGTAGTTTCTCAGAGCAGAAGGGTTGCAAATTGCCCATTAATGAGCTAGAAAGACCCAAGTAGGACCTGTAGTTCATCCACGGATGGGGGGCTCCTGACTGGCCATGTCCAATTTATGAAGATTGGTGACAAGCAGAACAAGATGGGACTTGTGGTCCCTCCACACCAGGTCCAGGTGGTGGACATGGCTGGCTGGGATTTGTAGTTCCCAAGAGTAGAAGGGTTGCAAATTGCCCATAGCTGACCTAGAAAGACCCATGTAGGACATATAGTTACTCCACAGTCCCTGGCTAGTTTATGAAGATTGGCGATAAGGTGGGTCCCTCCACACCTGGTCCATATGATGGACATGGCTGGCTGGGATTTGTAGTTCCCCAGACCTGAAGGGCCATAGATTGTCCACAGCTGACGCAAGAAGGCCGGTGTGAGACTTGTGGTTCCTCCATGGTTGCCATGTTCCTGGCTGGCCGTGGCCAATCTGTGATAATAAAAAGGGACAACCAGAACAAGATAGGACTTGTCATAGATTGCCCACGTCTGACCAGGAAGGCCGGTGTGAGACTTGTGGTTCCTCCATGGTTAGCATGTTCCTGGCTGGCCGTGGCCAATCTGTGATAATAAAAAGGGACAACCAGAACAAGATAGGACTTGTCATAGATTGCCCACGTCTGACCAGGAAGGTTGGTGTGGGACTTGTAGTTCCTCCATGGTGGGCATGTTCCTGGCTGGCCATGGCCAATCTGTGATAATAAAGGGACAACCAGAACAAGATAGGACTTGTCATAGATTGCCCACGGCTGACCAAAAAGGTTGGTGTGGGACTTGTGGTTCCTCCATGGCTAGCGGGTCTATGAAGATATTGCTGCCAAGCAGAACAAGATGGGACTTGTAGTCCCCCCCACACCAGGCCCTGATAGCAGATATGTCTGGCTGGGATTTGTAGTTCTCTAGATCTGAAGGGCCACAAATCTGTGGGACTTGTAGTTCCTCCACACTTGGTCCTAGTGCGGGAAGTCCATCGCTGGGGTCGGTGACACCTCTATCTGGAGCAGTGGTGATGTTGCTCTGGGTTGCCATGGTCTGATGTCACACTGGGGATGGCTGGAACTTGTTGTTCCTCTCCAGATGGAGGGCCACAGGTTTCCCAGATGTGAAGGAGCAGTCACAGGTCCCTGACATGACTGGGGGCCCAGAGCAGGATGTGGCCCTGGGATGGTTCCTATAGACAGGAGGGTCCTCCTGAGGGGGGGGGGGCGGGGGCCGCAGTGTGGACAGGTGTGGGGGCCGGATGATTGTTGTGATGGGGGGGGGGTGTTGTGGTCGGTTTGTTATGGTAGGAGGCACTCCAATATCAGCATGGTGTACCAAGTGATGCGTGAAGTCAGTCTCCCCCCTTCTTCCTCCTCTCCTCCTCCTTCCTCGCTTTTCTCCGGGGCTGAAAACAAGAACAAAGCTGGCTCTGCCCGGATCCCTCCCTCACCTCTCCGGTTACCTCAGGAGCGCTCTCCGTCCCTGTTCTCACGTCACTGGATGCTGTGCTGGGGAAGGGGGGATCCTGGAGACACCGAGCCGGGGGGGAAACGAGCAGGCTCCGGCCGGCTGCCGAACATTGAGAGTCGGAAGAAAGAAGGAGGAGGGGGGGGGGGGAGGAGGGAATGGGGAGCTGCCTGTAATACGCCTCTGACGGCTGCTGGTGGCGCTGACGAGTCCGGCGGTGGGCGGGGACAGCGGAGGAGGAGGCGGGGACAGCGGAGGAGGAGGCGGGGAAATGGGAGGCAGCGGCTGAGGGATAGCTGGAGGCAGCGCGAGCGAACGAGGAGACTGCGAACACACTAAGGGGTTTCCGGAGCGACAAGCCACGCCCACCAGCTTTTCCTATCCTCTCAAAACTCCGCCCTCCTATCTCTTTTTCTCCCGGTGCTGAAAGCCCCGCCCCCTTTCTCCGCCGCAAAACGGTGAAGTCAGCAAGTTGCAGCGCGTGCTCGGAGCTGTGATCGGGGCGCGTGCTTCTCCTTCATGTTCAGCCGAGAGACCAGAGCGCGCCCCCCTCCTCCTCCTCCTTCTCCGTGCTACACGAGGACAAAGAGTTCTGTGTTTATGTTTATGTCCCAGACACGGGACCGTCCCCCAACATGTCCCAGACACGGGACCGTCCCCCAACATGTCCCAGACAGGGGACCGACCCCAACATATCCCAGACACGGGACCGACCCCCAACATGTCCCAGACACGGGACCGTCCCCCAACATGTCCCAGACACGGGACCGTCCCCCAACATGTCCCAGACAGGGGACCGACCCCCAACATGTCCCAGACAGGGGACCGACCCCCAACATATCCCAGACACGGGACCGACCCCCAACATGTCCCAGACACGGGACCGTCCCCCAACATGTCCCAGACACGGGACCGTCCTCCAACATGTCCCAGACAGGGGACCGACCCCCAACATGTCCCAGACAGGGGACCGACCCCCAACATGTCCCAGACAGGGGACCGACCCCCAACATGTCCCAGACAGGGGACCGACCCCAACATATCCCAGACACGGGACCGACCCCCAACATGTCCCAGACACGGGACCATCCCCCAACATGTCCCAGACACGGGACCGACCCCCAACATATCCCAGACACGGGACCGACCCCCAACATGTCCCAGACACGGGACCGTCCCCCAACATGTCCCAGACACGGGACCGACCCCCAACATGTCCCAGACAGGGGACCGACCCCCAACATGTCCCAGACAGGGGACCGACCCCCAACATGTCCCAGACGGGACCGACCCCCAACATGTCCCAGACAGGGGACCGACCCCAACATGTCCCAGACACGGGACCGACCCCCAACATGTCCCAGACACGGGACCGTCCCCCAACATGTCCCAGACACGGGACCGACCCCCAACATGTCCCAGACAGGGGACCGACCCCCAACATGTCCCAGACAGGGGACCGACCCCCAACATGTCCCAGACAGGGGACCGACCCCAACATGTCCCAGACACGGGACCGACCCCCAACATGTCCCAGACACGGGACCGTCCCCCAACATGTCCCAGACACGGGACCGTCCCCCAACATGTCCCAGACAGGGGACCGACCCCCAACATGTCCCAGACAGGGGACCGACCCCCAACATGTCCCAGAAACGGGACTGTCCCCCAACATGTCCCAGACACGGGACCGTCCCCCAACATGTCCCAGAGACGGGACCGTCCCCCAATATGTCCCAGAGACGGGACCATCCCCCAACATGTCCCAGACACGGGACCGACCCCCAACATGTCCCAGACACGGGACCGACCCCCAACATGTCCCAGACACGGGACCCAACATGTCCCAGACACGGGACCGACCCCCAACATGTCCCAGACACGGGACCGACCCCCAACATGTCCCAGACATGGGACCGTCCCCCAACATGTCCCAGACACGGGACCGACCCCAACATGTCCCAGACACGGGACCGACCCCCAACATGTCCCAGACACGGGACCGTCCCCCAACATGTCCCAGACACGGGACCGTCCCCCAACATGTCCCAGAGACGGGACCGTCCCCAACATGTCCCAGAGATGGGACCGTCCCCCAACATGTCCCAGACACGGGACCGACCCCCAACATGTCCCAGACACGGGACCGACCCCAACATGTCCCAGACACGGGACCGACCCCAACATGTCCCAGACACGGGACCGACCCCCAACATGTCCTAGACACGGGACCGACCCCCAACATGTCCCAGACACGGGACCGACCCCCAACATGTCCCAAACACGGGACCGACCCCCAACATGTCCCAGACACTGGACCGACCCCCAACATGTCCCAGACTCGGGACCGACCCCCAATATTTCCCAGACACAGGACCGACCCCCAACATGTCCCAGAGACGGGACCGACCCCCAACATGTCCCAGACACGGGACCGACCCCCAACATGTCCCAGACACGGGACCGACCCTCAACATGTCCCAGACACGGGAGCGACCCCCAACATGTCCCAGACACGGGACCGACCCCCAATATGTCCCAGACACGGGACCGACCCTCAACATGTCCCAGACACGGGAGCGACCCCCAACATGTCCCAGACACGGGACCGACCCCCAATATGTCCCAGACACGGGACCGACCCCCAATATGTCCCAGACACGGACCGACCCTCAATATGTCCCAGACACTGGACCGACCCCCAATATGTCCCAGACACGGGACCGACCCCCAATATGTCCCAGACACGGGACCGACCCCCAACATGTCCCAGACACGGGACCGACCCCCAACAGGTCCCAGACAGGGGACCGTCCCCAACAGGTCCCAGACACGGGACCGTCCCCCAACATGTCCCAGACACGGGACCGTCCCCCAACATGTCCCAGACACGGGACCGACCCCCAACATGTCCCAGACACGGGACCGACCTCCAATATGTCCCAGACACGGGACCGACCCCCAACATGTCCCAGACACTGGACCGACCCCCAATATGTCCCAGACACGGGACCGACCCCCAACATGTCCCAGACACGGGACCGACCCCCAACAGGTCCCAGACACGGGACCGTCCCCAACAGGTCCCAGACACGGGACCGTCCCCCAACATGTCCCAGACACGGGACCGTCCCCCAACATGTCCCAGACACGGGACCGACCCCCAACATATCCCAGACACGGGACCGACCTCCAATATGTCCCAGACACGGGACCGACCTCCAATATGTCCCAGACATGGGACCGTCCCCCAACGTGTCCCAGACACGGGACCGACCCCCAACATGTCCCAGACACGGGACCGACCCCCAACATGTCCCAGACATGGGACTGTCCCCCAACATGTCCCAGACACGGGACCGACCCCCAACATGTCCCAGACACGGGACCATCCCCCAACATGTCCCAGACACGGGGCCGTCCCCCAACATGTCCCAGACACGGGACCGACCCCCAACATGTCCCAGACATGGGACCGACCCCCAACATGTCCCAGACACGGGACCGACCCCCCAACATGTCCCAGACACGGGACCAACCCTCAACATGTCCCAGACACTGGACTTTACCGCAACATGTCCCAGACACGGGACCGACCCCCAACATGTCCCAGACACGGGACCGACCCCCAACATGTCCCAGACATGGGACCGACCACCAACATGTCCCAGACATGGGACCGACCACCAACATGTCCCAGACATGGGACCGACCCCCAACATGTCCCAGACACGGGACCGACCCCCAACATGTCCCAGACACGGGACCGACCCCCAACATGTCCCAGACACGGGACCGACCCCCAACATGTCCCAGACACGGGATCGTCATAGTACAGATTGTTATTCAAATTGAACAAGGCATAGTTTGATAAAGAGCTGAAAGTGCATGCCTACCAGATGCTTTTGTTCGCCAAAAATAGATTAATAATTCCTTGATACACGCCCGGGTTACATGGAGGTAAGTTTTAATTAAAAAGCAGTAGAATAATCACGCCTGTAGATCCTTATTCATTAATTCAGGATCAAACAGGCTTAAGATTGACCATCAATTTACCTCAAATCTGGTTGTTAGTATAGAACCAATGTGGTCTTCTCATCCCCCATTGAGAGGAAGGGAGAGAGTATTGCTGTGGTACCTCACAGGAAAGGCAATAGGATATTTACTGCACCCTGGGAGAACACTGGCATGTGGAAGGCAATGTTTTGGCCTCGCTGGACAGGGCGGTCAGCGGTAAGGGGCATATTACTGCTGACTCATGGTCCAGCAGGCATGGACAGGGATGTTACATATCTTTCACGGCGCATTGGGTGACTCTGCTGGCAGCTGGGAAGGATGCAGTAGTGTTGGAGGTTGTTCCGCCACCACGACTCCAAAATGCTACTACTGGTGATTCTGACACATCTCTCTCCTCCACCCCCTCCTCTTCTTCTTCCTCCATGGCCTCTTCCTGTGCTTTGTCATTGGAACCAGCGGTGCTCCGTAGGCTTTCAAGGGGCTACGCAAGTACGCATGCAAAAAGATGCCATGCGGTGCTTGAGCTGGTGTGCTTGGGGGACAGGAGCCACACTATACGTCACAATATGTCCCAGACACGGGACCGACCCCCAACATGTCCCAGACACGGGACCGACCCCCAACATGTCCCAGACACAGGACCGACCACCAACATGTCCCAGACACGGGACCGACCCCCAACATGTCCCAGACACGGGACCGACCCCCAACATGTCTCAGACACGGGACCGGCCCCCAACATGTCCCAGACACGGGACCGACCCCCAACATGTCCCAGACACGGGACCGGCCCCCAACATGTCCCAAACACGGGACCGACCCCCAACATGTCCCAGACACTGGACCGACCCCCAACATGTCCCAGACACGGGACCGACCCCCAACATGTGCCAGACACGGGACCGACCCCCAACATGTCCCAGACACGGGACCGACCCCCAACATGTCCCAGACACGGGACCGACCCTCAACATGTCCCAGACACGGGACCGACCCTCAACATGTCCCAGACACGGGACCGACCCCCAACATGTCCCAGACACGGGACCAACCCCCAACATGTCCCAGACACGGGACCGACACCCAATATGTCCCAGACACGGGACCGACCCTCAATATGTTCCAGACACGGGACCGACCACCAACATGTCCCAGACACGGGACCGACCACCAACATGTCCCAGACACGGGACCGACCCCCAACATGTCCCAGACACGGGACCGACCCCCAACATGTCCCAGACACGGGACCGACCCCCAACATGTCCCAGACACGAGACCGACCCCCCAACATGTCCCAGACACGAGATCGTCATAGTACAGATTGTTATTCAAATTGAACAAGGCATAGTTTGATAAAGAGCTGAAAGTGCATGCCTACCAGATGCTTTTGTTCGCTAAAAATAGATTAATAATTCCTTGATACACGCCCGGGTTACATGGAGGTAAGTTTTAATTAAAAAGCAGTAGAATAATCACGCCTGTAGATCCTTATTCATTAAATCAAGATCAAACAGGCTTAAGATTGACCATCAATTTACCTCAAATCTGGTTGTTAGTATAGAACCAATGTGGTCTTCTCATCCCCCATTGAGAGGAAGGGAGAGAGTATTGCTGTGGTACCTCACAGGAAAGGCAATAGGATATTTACTGCACCCTGGGAGAACACCGGCATGTGGAAGGCAATGTTTTGGCCTCGCTGGACAGGGCGGTCAGCGGTAAGGGGCATATTACTGCTGACTCATGGTCCAGCAGGCATGGACAGGGATGTTACATATCTTTCACGGCACATTGGGTGACTCTGCTGGCAGCTGGGAAGGATGCAGTAGTGTTGGAGGTTGTTCCGCCACCACAACTCCAAAATGCTACTACTGGTGATTCTGACACATCTCTCTCCTCCACCCCCTCCTCTTCTTCTTCTTCCTCCATGGCCTCTTCCTGTGCTTTGTCATTGGAACCAGCGGTGCTCCGTAGGCTTTCAAGGGGCTACGCAAGTACGCAGGCAAAAAGATGCCATGCGGTGCTTGAGCTGGTGTGCTTGGGGGACAGGAGCCACACTGGGGCAGAGATTCTTTCAGCTCTGCAGGGGCAGGCTCAGAGGTAGTTGACACCACACCAGCTTAAGCCAGGAAAGGTGGTTTGCGACAATGGCACCAACCTCCTCTCCGCCCTCCGACAGGGACAACTGACCCATGTGCCCTGTTTTGCTCACGTTCTTAACTTGGTGGTACAGCGGTTCTTAGGCAGGTACCTGGGCTTACAAGAGGTCCTGAAGCAGGCCAGGAAACTCTGTGGGCATTTCCGTCGGTCATATAATGCCAGTGCTCGGCTGGCTGACCTCCAAAAGGAATACAACCTGCCCAAGAACCACCTAATCTGTGACATGCCCACCATGCGGATCATGTCGTCCTCAGTGACCCAGAGGACTCTGCACTGAATGCCTCAGCAAACCTACGCTGTATGGCCTTCCTGATCCTGCAAAGCCTGCGGAAGGATCCTCATTAGTGATGAGCCGAACACCCCCGGGTTCGGTTCGCACCAGAACCCGCGAACGGACCGAAAGTTTGTACGAACATTAGAACCCTATTAAATACAATGGATGCGAACGTTCGAATTCTAAAGTGCTAATTATAACAACTATTATGCATATTATTGTCCTAAAAAGGGTTTGGGAACCCGGGTTGTGCACCAGGGGACATGTATCAATGCAAAAAGAAGTTTTAAAAACGGTCGTTTTTCGGGAGCAGTCATTTTAATGATGCATAAAGTGAAAAAAAAAAAGTCAAATATTCCTTTAAATATCGTACCTGGGGGGTGTCTAAAGTATGCCTGTGAAGTGCCACGTGTTTCCCGTGTTTAGAACTGTCCCTGCACAAAATGACACTTCTAAAGGAAAAAAAAGCCATTTAAAACTGCTTGCGGCTTTAATGTAATGTCTGGTCCCGGTAATATGGATGAAAATCTTTAAGAAAAATGGCATAGCTACCCCATGACCCCCCCCCCCCCTACCCCAGCCCATTACCAGCCCCTTTGGGTCTTGTATGGATATTAAGGAGAACCCCGCACATAAAATAAAAAAGGCCCTATATACTCTGAACAGCCGTATACAGGCGGTGCATACAAGACAGGGACTGTAGGTTTGTTCTTATGTAGAATCTGTTTGTAATTTTGAACAGGTACATTGTTTAAGTGTAGCTCCAGCCCAAAAATCTATTTTTAAACTTTTTGGAAAACATAGGTAAGGGTTATCACCCCTGTAACATTTGTTTTGCTGTCTGTGCCCCTGTTCAGAACATTTCACCTCACTTTCCGTCCCAATGACAACTGTTTTTGAAATGTGGTGTTTTTCTTGAAACAAGGATTGCTGATAAAGCATCAGTACAGAGGAGACACCTTTCTCCCATATTAATTCTTACAGGAGAGAATTTTCCTTCCAAGGGGTAGATTTCCTCTCACTTCCTGTTGTCTTCTTGCGTTTGCAAGTAGGAGTCGTTTGTAAGTGGGATGTTTGAAAGTAGGGACCTGCCGTATATACTCTGCAGAAATAGGCCCCTTAGTTGTTGGTGTTGGCACAACACTGTAAGCACTCACAGTTACTCTTGGTTGGTGCTGGAACGCCCTGCTGTCAACTATTATATCAGGAATTTTAATTACATATAATTGTTGAACAGTGGTAGTAAAAATTGGGCCTTTGATGGTGGTGCTGGTGCCACAACACTGTAAGCCCTGACAGTTACTCTTGGTGGGTGCAGCAATGGGCCCTGCTGTGAATTATTAGATCAAGAATTGTAATTGCATGCCCCTGTTGAACAGGGGCTGAAAAATTGGGCCTTTCGTGGTGGTGGTGGTGGTGGTGGTGTTGCCACAACACTGTAAGCCCTCAGAGTTACTCTTGGTGGGTGCAGGAATGGGCCCTGCTGTGAATTATTAGATCAAGAATTGTAATTACATGCCCCTTTTGAACAGGGGCTGAAAAATTGGGCCTTTCGTGGTGGTGGTGGTGGTGGCGTTGCCACAACACTGTAAGCCCTCAGAGTTACTCTTGGTGGGTGCAGGAATGGGCCCTGCTGTGAATTATTAGATCAAGAATTGTAATTACATGCCCCTTTTGAACAGGGGCTGAAAAATTGGGCCTTTCGTGGTGGTGGTGGTGGTGGCGTTGCCACAACACTGTAAGCCCTCAGAGTTACTCTTGGTGGGTGCAGCAATGGGCCCTGCTGTGAATTATTAGATCAAGAATTGTAATTACATGCCCCTGTTGAACAGGGGCTGAAAAATTGGGCCTTAGGCACTGGTGGCACAACACTACAACCCCTCACAGATACTGTACTTGGAGCACAGCAATGAGCCCTGTTGCAAAGTATTGCTTCAAAAATTGTAATGACACGCCCCTGTTAAACAGGGGCTTGAAAAATTGGGCCTTAGGCACTGGTGCCACAACACTCCAACCCCTCACAGATACTGTACTTGGAGCACAGCAATGAGCCCTATGGCAAATTATTGCTAAAAAAATTGTAATTACACGCCCCTGTAAAACAGGGGCTGAAAAATTGGGCCTTAGCCACTGGTGGCGGCACCCATAAACAAAAATGATCTTCCAAGCTATCATCATCAATCGTATCATTGAGGACTCGGAGGAGGAGGATAGCCAGTCAACATAACAGCACAGGCACTCAGCATCAGCATCAGTCTTGAAGGGATGTGACATGTTAAAATCAATTAGTCTGTTATATCAGCATCAGGTGTGTGGTAGCTGGTGGTGATCCAAGACTGGTTCATCTTGATGAAAGTCAGTCGATCAACCGAGTCGGTGGACAGGCGCACCCTGTGATCCGTGACAAATCCTCCAGCAGCACTGAATGTGCGTTCCGAAAGAACGCTGGATGCAGGACAGGCCAGTAGCTCAATTGCATACTGTGCAAGCTCTGGCCAGTGATCCATCCTCAACACCCAGTAAGCCAGAGGATTTTCGGTGGGGAAGGTGTCCAAGTCTGACCTTGCCCCTAGATATTCCTGCACCATGTTTATCAGACGCTGGCGATGGTTGCTGGAACCGATCATACTTTGGGGCTGCGGACTAAAGAATTGTCTGAACGCATCGGTCAGACGGCCACCTTCCCCACCGCTCCTTCTTTGACTGGCCGAAGCCTCAGCAACTCGTTGTCCAGGACCAGGAGTTTGTAACCTCCCAGTCTCTGGGAACGCGTTGCACAGACCTTTCTGCAAGGCCTCCCGGAGTTGTCTCATCCTCTGCTCCCTCTGCGACGGTAACATAAGGTCCGCAACCTTACCCTTGTACCGTGGATCAAGGAGAGTGGCCAGCCAGTAATGGTCCCTCTCCTTGATCCGAAGAATACGAGGATCCTTCCGCAGACTTTGCAGGATCAGGGAGGCCATGCAGCGTAGGTTTGCTGAGGCATTCGCTCCGGAGTCCTCTGGGTCACTAAGGACGACATGATCCGCAGCCACCTCCTCCCAGCCACGTACAAGTCCACTGGTTTCTTGGGACTGTAAATCATCCCTAAAAGACTGCTGCTGATGATGCTGAGTGCCAGCCTCCACCTCCATGCTGACACAATCCTCCTCCTCCTCCTCCTCCTCCTCCTCCTCCTCTTCCTGTGCGATGGGTGGGACAGAAGGAACACTGTCTGGGTAAAGGGGGCCTTGAGAGGCAAGGAAGTCCTCCTCTTCCTGCCTCTGTTCTGCCTCAAGTGCCCTGTCCATTATTCCACGCAGCGTGTGCTCCAACAGGTGGACAAGAGGTACAGTGTCACTGATGCATGCACTGTCACTGCTCACCATCCTCGTGGCCTCCTCAAATGGTGCCAGGACAGTGCATGAATCCCTGATCATGCCCCACTGGCGTGGAGAAAAAAAACCAAGCTCCCCTGACCCTGTCCTGGTGCCGTAGTCGCACAGGTACTCATTGATGGCCCTCTGCTGCGTGTGCAGCCGCTGCAGCATGGCCAACGTTGAGTTCCACCTGGTGGGCATGTCACATATAAGGCGGTTCTTGGGCAGGTTCAACTCCTTTTGCAGCTCAGCCAGGCGAGCACTGGCATTATAAGATCTGCGGAAATGCACACAGACTTTCCTGGCCTGCCTCAGGACATCCTGTAAGCCCGGGTACCTGCCCAAGAACCGCTGCACCACCAGGTTAAGGACGTGAGCCACACAGGGCACATGGGTCAGTTGTCCCTGTCGGAGGGCGGAGAGGAGGTTGGTGCCATTGTCGCAAACCACCATTCCTGGCTTAAGCTGGCGTGGCGTCAACCACCTCTCGGCCAGGCCCTGCAGAGCAGACAGGACCTCTGCCCCAGTGTGCCTTCTGTCCCCCAAACACACCAGCGCAAGCACGGCATGGCATCTTTTTGCCTGCGTACTTGCGTAGCCCCTTGAACGCCTACGGAGCACCGCTGGTTCATAGGACAAACCACAGGAAGAGGCCATGGAGGAAGAAGAAGAGGAGGGGGTGGAGGAGAGAGGTGTGTCACAACCAGTAGTAGCATTTTGGAGGCGTGGCGGTGGAACAACCTCCAACACTACTGCACCTTGTCCTGCATCCTTCCCAGCTGCCAAAAGAGTGACCCAATGGGCCGTGAAAGAAAGGTAACGTCCCTGTCCATGCCTGCTGGACCATGAGTCAGCGGTAATATGCACCTTACCGCTGACCGCCCTGTCCAGCGAGGCCAAGACATTGCCTTCCACATGCCGGTAGAGAGCCGGAATAGCCTTCCGTGAGAAAAAGTGGCGTTTGGGAACCTGCCACTGAGGAACCGCACATTGCACAAACTCACGGAAGGGGGCCGAGTCTACCAACTGAAAAGGCAGCAGTTGAAGCGCTAGCAATTTAGCCAAGCTAGCATTCAACCGCTGGGCATGTGGATGGCTGGGAGTGAACTTCTTTCGACGGTCCAGCAGCTGGGGCAGGGAAATTTGCCTGCTAGAATCGGACGTCGGTGTACTGCTAGCAGAGTGGCCGCAAGTACTTGGCTGTGACACACCTAATTCTACACCTTCATTCCTCTCAGTGCATGTTTCAGAGAGGACTGAAGTTATAGTGGGGTTGGAGATCCCAGCTGATGCGGTGCAAGGAGAGGTCCGCTTTGTTCTTTGGTGTGGGTCTTTGAGGTAGGCTTGCCAACGAGCTGCATGGCAGGTCAACATATGTCTGGTCAGGCATGTGGTACCCAAGCGGCTGATGTTTTGGCCACGCGATATACGCTTGAGACATATGTTGCAAACAGCAGCTGTGCGATCTGATGCACTAGCCTCAAAAAAGGCCCACACCAAAGAACTTTTTGAATGACGGGCAGAGGCAGCGCCCTGCACAGGCGGAGCTCTGCGGTGTGATTCCGTCGGTGTACTGCCCTTACGCTGGCCACCAAAGGGCATCCTGCCTCGTTGGAGATGTGCCTCCTCCTCATCCTCCTCCTCCTCCTCTCTCCTATTAGGCACCCACGTGGAGTCAGTGACCTCATCATCCCCTCCCTCCTCATCACTGGAGCCAATCTGGCAGTATGCTGCAGCTGCTGGAACATGACTGCCAGATTGGTGTCCTTCTTGAGCATCCCCTCTGTCTGCTCTCACGCTACTGCCTTCCTGTAGCTGGGTTTCATCATCAGACCCTTCGAAACGCTGGGCATCCTCCTGGAGCATGTACCCAACACTGTGCTCAAACAGTTCGGGGGACTCCTCAGGAGGAGGACATGGTGGGTCTAGGGAAGGAGTGACTGATGATGAGTCTGACATTGATACCAGGGAAGAGGACGCTTTGGCAGCTGCTTTGCCAGTACCCTGAGCCTGGGTGAGAGAGGATGAGGAGGAGGAGGAGGGCTTGGTCATCCACTCTACCAAGTCTTCGGCATGATGTGGCTCAACATGTCCAGCTGCCGAAAAGAAGGACAAGCGTGTCCCATGGCCATGTGCTGATGACAATGCACCGCGTCCACGACCAGCACTGTTGCCCCCAGACACAGAGCCTGCTTGCCCTCTTTTATTGCCTCCTGACTGTCTGCCTCTCCTTGTTTGCCTTCCAGACATTCTAATAGATGGCCTGCAGGGAGATGGGAAAAAAGCAATAAGGGCTACCTTCAGGTGTCCTTCTCTGTCCCTTTACTTAAGGATTTCTAAATATGGTTGAGGATGATTGCTTTTGCACAGAATAGCACAACGACAATTTCCCTGACTGTCCAAAAAACAAGGATTTCAAAGATGGTTGATGAGGAATGCTTTAGCACACTATAGCACAAGGAGAATTTCCCTCACTGTCCTTCCCTGTCCCTAGAAACAAGGATTATCACAGTGAAAGAAACTGACACTCTTCCTACCTATAGTTTTCTGTCCCTAGAAAAAATGTTTTTTTAAAGCACACTATAGCACAAGGAGAATTTCCCTCACTGTCCTTCCCTGTCCCTAGAAACAAGGATTATCACAGTGAAAGAAACTGACACTCTTCCTACCTATAGTTTTCTGTCCCTAGAAAAAATGTTTTTTTAAAGCACACTATAGCACAAGGAGAATTTCCCTCACTGTCCTTCCCTGTCCCTAGAAACAAGGATTATCACAGTGAAAGAAACTGACACTCTTCCTACTGTGAGGGGGTTAGCTCGGCAGCGGGTGTGGGTGACCCCCGGGATGGGCTCCCCACACAAAAACAGGCCCAGCAAACGGAGGTTGTGGTTTTCAAAATCAAAAAGGTGTGGTTTATTTTCTATTTACAGTGACAAAACACAGCAAAGCAAAAGAAACATAAACAAAATAAATCCTGGTCAACTTGACCTCTAACTAAACATACAGGTTTCCTAACTAACAACTGGGATCAGCCTAGTGCTGTCCTAGTCCCTAAGTCCCTGGTTTTAAATGTCCAAGCAAATAGCCACACAGGCTTTGTCTCACCGCACAGGGGTTCACTCTCCCTAGACAGTCCACACAGGTCTGGTTCCAGGCATGAGCAAACACCTAATGAATCTGGGAGTTTTTATAGAGGCCTTAAACGAACTGACAGGCTTCAGCTGGTCTCATCAACTCCCTGCCTGCACGACGCCCAGCCCTCTCCCTAGAGGTATGAGTCATCCATGAGCCCACTAGCCCCAGCTGGGCTTATACAACTCTCCGCCTAGTTGTATAAGTCGGCGTAAAGCCTGAATCTGGGCGAAATATATCTACCCCCCTGGATGCAACCAGGTGACTTTACCTTCCTGCTGTCACATACCCCCCCCTCTTGTTTTAACCTCGGGGTTGGAACACCAGCAATCAGGCATTCATGTACTCGAGACAAAGCATCCACATTCCCCATTTGAACGCCAGGGCGATGCTTTACTGTGAAGTTGAATTCCTGGAGGGCCAGGAACCACCTATTCACTCTTCTATTTGTTTCCTTGTTTTGAGCCATCCACTTTAACGGAGCGTGATCCGTAACCAAGTCAAAGTGCCTACCTAGCAGGTAGTACCGAAGGGAATCTAGAGCCCACTTCACCGCTAAACACTCCTTTTCAACGGTGGCGTAATTTACCTCATGGGACTTCAACTTCCTGCTGAGGTAAATGACTGGGTGCTCTTCCCCGTTCCAGACCTGGGACAATACTGCTCCTAACCCCACATCTGACGCATCACTTTGTACGACAAAGTCTTTAGAGAAGTCGGGTGAGTACAACACTGGCTGGCTACATAAGGCTTGTTTCAAGAATTGGAATGCTGCCTCAGCCTCGGGGGTCCATTTAATCATGACCGACCCTTTCCCCTTCGTCAGGTTGGTTAGGGGCACAGCCTTAGAAGCAAAGTGGGGAATGAATCGCCGATAATACCCAGCGATTCCCAGAAAGGCTCGTACCTGCTTCTTGCTGTTGGGACGTGGCCAACTCTGGATGGCCTCGACTTTGTTGAGTTGGGGTTTTATTACTCCCCTCCCAATGGTGTACCCAAGATATTTGGCCTCTTCCTGCCCAATGGTACACTTCTTGGGGTTAGCCGTAAACCCCGCTTCCCGAACAGAGTCCAGGACTGCTTGCACTTTTGGCAGACGTGAGGCCCAATCTGTGCTATGGACAATTACGTCATCCAGGTAAGCCGCAGCATACTTCCGATGGGGCCTCAGCATCTGGTCCATTTTCCGCTGGAATGTGGCCGGCGCATTCTGTAACCCGAACGGCATTCTTTTATATTGGAACGCCCCGTCTGGGGTTACAAATGCGGTTTTCTCTTTGGCCGACTTGGCCAGGGGGATTTGCCAATACCCTTTTGTGAGGTCAAGAGTCGTCATGTATCGGGCTGTTCCCAGCCGGTCGATCAACTCATCTATACGTGGCATGGGGTAGGTGTCAAATTTTGTAACTTTGTTCAACTGACGAAAATCGTTACAAAATCGCCAGCTCCCATCCGGTTTAGGCACCAACACAATGGGACTAGACCAATCACTTTGGGACTCCTCTATCACCCCTAAGTTCAGCATTTTCTGTACTTCCTCCCGTATTGCCTCCCGTCGGGCCTCTGGGATCCGATAGGGTTTTAACTTCACCCTTTCACCGGGCGGGGTAATGATGTCATGCTCTACCCCAGATGTTTGTCCCGGCAGCTCAGAGAATACCTCCTTGTTGCGAAGCACAAACTCCTTAACCTCCTGTTGTTGGGGTTGTGACAAGGTGGCTGCTATTCCAACCTCAGGAATCATGCAACCAGTTTGAGCTGGTGACCAAGTGTCTGCGACTAGGGACTCTCTATCCCTCCAGGCTTTCAACAGATTAACGTGATAGATCTGTTCGGGCTTTCGCCTTCCTGGTTGTCTGACCTTGTAATTCACTTCGCTCACTTTTTCCATTATCTCGTAGGGGCCTTGCCATTTGGCAAGGAATTTACTTTCAACCGTAGGGACAAGTACCAGTATCCTATCCCCCGGGGAAAAGGTACGGGTCTTGGCTCCACGGTTGTACACTCTCTGCTGTGCTAACTGCGCTTGGGCCAAATGTTCCTTCACGATGGGCATTACCTGTGCAATTCGGTCTTGCATCAGGGCGACATGCTCAATCACACTCCTGTGGGGAGAACTCTCACTTTCCCAAGTTTCCTTGGCAATATCCAACAGCCCTCTTGGGTGTCTCCCATACAGTAACTCAAAGGGGGAGAATCCCGTAGAGGATTGGGGCACCTCCCTAATAGCAAACATCAGATAAGGAAGTAGACAGTCCCAATCCTTTCCATCTCTATCCACCACTTTCTTCAACATTTGTTTTAGGGTTTTGTTGAATCTTTCAACCAGCCCATCGGTTTGGGGGTGATACACAGATGTACGTAATTGCGTCACTTTGAACAATTTACACAGCTCCTTCATAACCCGGGACATAAAGGGTGTACTTTGGTCCGTAAGCAGTTCTTTACAAATACCCACCCGGCTAAACACAAGAGATAGCTCTTTGGCTATGGTTTTGGCCGAGGTATTTCGGAGAGGGATCGCTTCTGGATAACGGGTGGCATAGTCCATTATAACTAATATGTACTGGTGCCCCCTAGCGGACTTGATTATAGGACCTACGAAATCCATGGCGATCCTCTCAAAGGGGACCTCAATGATGGGTAGAGGGACCAGCGGGCTACGGAAATGTGGCATCGGGGCCGACCTCTGACACACAGGGCAGGAGGAACAATAATTTTCTATGTCCTTCATCACCCCCGGCCAATAGAATCTCTGTAATACCCTCTCTCGGGTTTTCTCTGTCCCCAGATGACCTCCAAGAATGTGCCCATGAGCCAACTCCAACACCAACTTCCTGTAAGGTTTGGGCACCACAAGCTGCTCAACGGTTTCTTCTGCCCTTTTTGCCACCCGATACAGTAGGTCCTTCTCTACGCTGAAGTATGGGTAAGTGCAGGTATTATCTGGGTTCACTAACTCGCCATCTATTTTCACTACGTTTTCCCGTGCCTTTATTAGGGCGGGGTCTTTCAACTGTTCTGTGGCAAAGTTTTCCCTGTGAACCTCAAGGTCAGAAAACTCCACAGACGGTAGGTTTTCGTCTGAGGAGGTGGGCTCCTCTCCAGTTTCTTGAGTCTCCCCTGCCAATACTGATAAGGGAAATTCCGGAGAGTCCTCACCACTCTCAGGGGAGTTCTGGCTATCACATTCCTGGTACATAGGGGCACCAGTGGGGGGCTCAGGATCATCCCACAGTTCCCAGAACTTCGGAAAATCCCTTCCCACAATGGCGTCATGCGGTAACTGAGATACTAAGCCCACTGGATGAAAGAGGGTACCTTTGGGGGTCTCGAAACACACTGTAGTCACTGGATACTCTCGGGTGTCCCCATGCACACAAATAACAGCTACCTTGCTATTCCCAGAGACCTCTGTTTTAACTAACTCAGCCTTTATCAGGGTCACAAGGCTACCTGAATCCAGCAATACCACAACATTTCTACCATTAACACACATTTTGCATAAATGTTTCTCAGTTCCTCGAATGGCAGTGCATGCGACTGTCGCACACAGCGACTGACGTCTGCCCGTCAGAAAGTCACACTGCATGGGTTCCTCCACAACCGGGCAATTGGCTGCAATATGTCCCGCTTGCCGGCAGCGGTAGCAAACGATCCTTCTTGCCGCCTCTTGAGCCGCTGATTTCCCAGGCTGTTCTCGCCAAACTTGGGGTAGAACTCCCACCCTCTCACTCTCTCCACCCTCACCCCTTGGAATCCTCTTATCCGCCCCTGGGGATGGTCTGGTCTTAGGGTGGAAAGTCCGAGTGTCTCTGGAAGAGGCCGTCAGGTTCTCTGTAGCCAAGTATTTCTCCACACGATCCACAAGACCATCGGCCGTCTCTGGGTCTCCATGGCTTACCCACTTTTGGATGGCAGTAGGAAGAGCTCTCAAAAACCGATCCATTACAACACGTTCCACAATCTTTGGTGCGGACAAAGTCTCTGGCTGTAGCCACTTTCTGCTCAGGTGAATGAGATCATACATTTGAGACCTGGGGGGTTTTCCAAGCTGGAAAGTCCAGTTATGCACACGCTGAGCCCGGACAGCCAGGGTGACACCCAGCCTTGCCAATATTTCAGCTTTTAGCATCACATAGTCTTTTGCTTGGTTAGGCTCTAGGTCATAGTAAGCTTTCTGCGATTCACCAGTTAACAGAGGAGCCACCAGTCCAGCCCACTGCTCCTCAGGCCACTTTTCTCTTTCAGCGGTCCTTTCAAATGTGGTCAAAAATACCTTTGGATCATCCTCTCCAGTCATTTTTGTCAATAAACGACTGACCCCAAAGGACGCGGTATTAGTGGGACGGCTTTCCTCACTGGTCTGCGGACGTTGCTGCATTACTGCTTCCATCTGTTGTTGTAGTCTCTGCTCTTGCTTCTGCAACAGGTCTATGAAGCGGGCCTCAGATTGCTGCTGGGCTTGTTGCTGAGCCTCCAGACTCTGTTGCAAAGTTGCGTTTGTCTGCTGCTGGGCTGCAAGGCTCTGTTGATGAGCTTGCTGCTGGGCTGCAAGGCTCTGTTGATGAGCTTGCTGCTGGGCTGCAAGGCTCTGTTGATGAGCTGCAAGGCTCTGTTGATGAGCTGCAAGGCTCTTTTGCAAACCTGCATTTGTCTGCTGTTGATTGGCATTTGCTAGAGCCAGCTGTTTCAGTATCTCCTCCATGCTGGCTTAAAAAAAAACTGCCACTGGTTCTCCACCAACTGTGAGGGGGTTAGCTCGGCAGCGGGTGTGGGTGACCCCCGGGATGGGCTCCCCACACAAAAACAGGCCCAGCAAACGGAGGTTGTGGTTTTCAAAATCAAAAAGGTGTGGTTTATTTTCTATTTACAGTGACAAAACACAGCAAAGCAAAAGAAACATAAACAAAATAAATCCTGGTCAACTTGACCTCTAACTAAACATACAGGTTTCCTAACTAACAACTGGGATCAGCCTAGTGCTGTCCTAGTCCCTAAGTCCCTGGTTTTAAATGTCCAAGCAAATAGCCACACAGGCTTTGTCTCACCGCACAGGGGTTCACTCTCCCTAGACAGTCCACACAGGTCTGGTTCCAGGCATGAGCAAACACCTAATGAATCTGGGAGTTTTTATAGAGGCCTTAAACGAACTGACAGGCTTCAGCTGGTCTCATCAACTCCCTGCCTGCACGACGCCCAGCCCTCTCCCTAGAGGTATGAGTCATCCATGAGCCCACTAGCCCCAGCTGGGCTTATACAACTCTCCGCCTAGTTGTATAAGTCGGCGTAAAGCCTGAATCTGGGCGAAATATATCTACCCCCCTGGATGCAACCAGGTGACTTTACCTTCCTGCTGTCACACTACCTATAGTTTTCTGTCCCTAGAAAAAATGTTTTTTTAAAGCACACTATAGCACAAGGAGAATTTCCCTCACTGTCCTTCCCTGTCCCTAGAAACAAGGATTATCACAGTGAAAGAAACTGACACTCTTCCTACCTATAGTTTTCTGTCCCTAGAAAAAATGTTTTTTTAAAGCACACTATAGCACAAGGAGAATTTCCCTCACTGTCCTTCCCTGTCCCTAGAAACAAGGATTATCACAGTGAAAGAAACTGACACTCTTCCTACCTATAGTTTTCTGTCCCTAGAAAAAATGTTTTTTTAAAGCACACTATAGCACAAGGAGAATTTCCCTCACTGTCCTTCCCTGTCCCTAGAAACAAGGATTATCACAGTGAAAGAAACTGACACTCTTCCTACCTATAGTTTTCTGTCCCTAGAAAAAATGTTTTTTTAAAGCACACTATAGCACAAGGAGAATTTCCCTCACTGTCCTTCCCTGTCCCTAGAAACAAGGATTATCACAGTGAAAGAAACTGACACTCTTCCTACCTATAGTTTTCTGTCCCTAGAAAAAATGTTTTTTTAAAGCACACTATAGCACAAGGAGAATTTCCCTCACTGTCCTTCCCTGTCTCTAGAAACAAGGATTATCACAGTGAAAGAAACTGACACTCTTCCTACCTATAGTTTTCTGTCCCTAGAAAAAATGTTTTTTTTAAAGCACACTATAGCACAAGGAGAATTTCCCTCACTGTCCTTCCCTGTCCCTAGAAACAAGGATTATCACAGTGAAAGAAACTGACACTCTTCCTACCTATAGTTTTCTGTCCCTAGAAAAAATGTTTTTTTAAAGCACACTATAGCACAAGGAGAATTTCCCTCACTGTCCTTCCCTGTCCCTAGAAACAAGGATTATCACAGTGAAAGAAACTGACACTCTTCCTACCTATAGTTTTCTGTCCCTAGAAAAAATGTTTTTTTAAAGCACACTATAGCACAAGGAGAATTTCCCTCACTGTCCTTCCCTGTCCCTAGAAACAAGGATTATCACAGTGAAAGAAACTGACACTCTTCCTACCTATAGTTTTCTGTCCCTAGAAAAAATGTTTTTTTAAAGCACACTATAGCACAAGGAGAATTTCCCTCACTGTCCTTCCCTGTCCCTAGAAACAAGGATTATCACAGTGAAAGAAACTGACACTCTTCCTACTGTGACAGAGCATCCCAGAGAGAGCCTGGGAAAGTCCTATTCGGGGTTTATACATCTCCCAGGCTCCTCTCATATACATTCAGGGATCTCTGAGCCAGGGTCCAGTTCAGGTGTTGGTTCTCTCCCACAGGTTAATTAAAAGCTCACCTGAGCAGACAGCCTTTGCTCAGCCTGGGAAACACAGACAATGTTGGTTTGTGAGAGCCAGAAGGTTGGTAAAACTTGTTACTCTGTGAATGTGGAAGCTGACAAGCGTTAGGCTTGTCCAGCCTGGTAGTGAGGGCCTGTACATACTGTGTAGTTAGAGCCGAGACACGGCTAGGCTTTTGTTTAGCTATTTTTTCTTCTGTTTGTTTTCAGCACACTGTACAGCACCTGTCATTAGACTTTGTATATAGCACCAATAAACAACACTGTTTTCACTGATCCAATGGACTTGGTATCTGTGCCTGCTCATCCCAGGGAGTTTTTGTACCCGCTACCTGCCCCCCAGGTTACATATGGTGGAGGCTGCGACCAGCTGTAGTAAGTTACTACTTAAAAGGCCAGTACCTAAAGTGACAACATGGAGGACCTCCTCAAACAAATGGTGTTGGCAAATGCCGCGTTGCAGCAAGCAAATGCTGCACAACAGCAAACTAACGCTACACAACAGCAAACTAACCCTGAATTGCGGCAAGCAAACGCTGCACAACAGCAAGCCAACGCTATCGCACAGGAGCAAACCAAGGTGCTGTTCCAACAGATTGGTGCTGTACAGGAGCAATCGCAGAGGCTGTTTGAACAGCTTGCCACTGCTGCAAAAGTGGATAGGAAAACCCTTACTGAGGTTTTGGAGACGCTAGCACAGGGGTCACCTGCGATAATGAAGGATATTGGAGACAAGCCCTCAACCATCCATGTGGGTCGCTTTCTTTCAAAGATGACGGCAGATGATGATCCAGAGGCTTTCCTACTAACATTTGAACGGACCGCTGAGAGGGAAGGTTGGCCCCAAACCCAGTGGGCAGGACTGATCGCCCCCTTACTTTCTGGAGAAGCGCAGAAGGCCTACTATGATCTGGAGTCAGCAGAAGCGGGAGATTATGAGAAGGTCAAGCGGGAAATCCTGGCACGACTTGGCGTTACCTTGGCTGTTCGAGCTCAGCGGGTCCACAGCTGGTTCTTCCAAGAAAAGAGGCCCCCAAGATCGCAGATGTTTGATCTGATCCACCTGGTGCGGAAATGGCTACAGCCGGAGTCCCTGTCTGCGCCACAAATAGTGGAGCGTGTGGTCATGGACCAATTCCTGAGGTCACTGCCAATTCCCCTGCAGAAGTGGGTGAGTCAAGGAGACCCCAAGTCAGCAGACAACCTGGTGGAGCTCGTTGAGAGGTACTTTGCTGCAGAGAACCTGGTCACCACCCCTACAGCCGCACGGACTTTCCATCCAAAACCACGGTCTCCCCAGGCAACCGGTAAGACTGTTCCAGGGGAAGTGGGTGGTAAGCATGGCAAGGAAATAGGGGGGAGGAATTTTGGTGCCAGGACTGAAGTTTGGTGGCCCAAGCAAGGGAAGCCACTGCCTGTCAGCAAACCAGATTGGGGAAACATCAGGTGTTTTCGTTGCCAAGAACTGGGACATGTTGCAGCAAACTGTCCATTAACAGATGAACCAATGCAGTGTGATCTATCTTTTAGAAGGCAGTCTATGTTTGCTGCCGTTTCATGCGCTGCAGTGCCAAATGTGGGAAAACATATGTGTCAAGTGACTATTAATAATAAGCCTATTACGGCCTTGCTGGACTCAGGAAGTCTAGTTACTTTGGTTACAGCTGAGATGGTTGAAACTGTGAATTTTCATGCAAAAAAAGTTGCTGTGATCTGTGTACATGGGGATACCCGCGAGTATCCAATAGCCACTGTTCAGTTTAAAACTAGCTTAGGTACGGTGACCCATTCGGTCGGACTGGTGCCCCACTTGGTGCACGAGGCTATCATTGGTAGGGACTTCCCTAAGTTTTGGGAACTGTGGGATTGTCCCGACCCAGTCGCAGTACCTAACTCAGTCGCAGAGCCAGAACTCATGGCCATTACTGACCTTGTGAGTTCAGGGGACTCCTCTCAGGGCTCTCCGGGTGATCCTTTCTCAGTTATGGCAGGAGAGCTGGGGGAGCCTGAAGAAGTCCCCACAACCAGTAGAGCTGGACAGCCGTCTGCTGAATCTGAGCCTACGTTAGAGTTTACCGATCTAAATGTGCACAAGGAAAATTTTGGTACGGAACAGAGAAATGACCCTACCCTTGCCAGGGCCTGGGAAAATGTGGTGGTGGTTGATGGGGTACCTGTCGAACCGGGGGACGGGCCCTGTTTTCCATATTTCTGCAGCAATGAGGATTTACTGTATCGTGTATGTAAAACTAATGATGAAGTGGTTGAACAGTTGGTAGTCCCTAAGCTATACAGACGGGTGGTGTTGGAACTTGCCCATGGGCATTTGCTAGGAGGCCATTTAGGGGTTGAGAAAACCACTGAAAGGGTGTTGCGCAGGTTTTACTGGCCTGGGATATGGAAAAATATCGCGAATTATTGTCAATCCTGTCCTATATTATGTAGGGATGGGCCCGGTGCTCGATTCGAACCCATGTTCGAATCGAGCACCGGGCGTTCGCTCGCTCGTCGAGCCCAGAACTATTTGGGCCGTTCGCATCACATTCGTGTGATGCGAGCGGCCCCGCAATGCATTGCGGCCGGCGCGGCCGGCGCAGTGCATTGCTGGCTGATGATTGGCCAAGCATGCACTGTGACCCCGCATGCTTGGCCAATCACAGCGCCCGAAACTCGGAGAGCAATAATTGGCTACAGGCAGGACGCCTGTAGCCAATTACAGCTCAGGGGCTTTAGTACATGCCCCACCATTTAAAAGGCCGCCACGCCATCGGCCCCGGTCACATGAGTTCCGGCTTTAGGAGAGATCAGTCTGCTGATTCTGTCTTTGCTTGATACTGAAAGATTTGCTCTTCTTTGCTAAACCATTGGCTATTTCTTTGCTAAACCATTGCTACCTAAGTCATTGATCGTTCATTGCTGCTGATTGCACAGTTAGCGTGTTATTAGCTGCTGCTGGGGATTAGTCTGGTGCGTGCTTACTGTTAGTACAGTATTGCAGTAGTACCAACCGCAGTGCTGTTAGCACAGCATTGCACCCCAACAGCACCCATAGGACTTCTAGTGTGTTAGTGGCAGCAAACAGAGCTCCTATATTTTCTTCTCAGCAGCACCCATAGGACTTCTAGTGTGTTAGTGGCAGCAAACAGAGCTCCTATATTTTCTTCTCAGCAGCACCCATAGGACTTCTAGTGTGTTAGTGGCATCACACAGAGCTCCTATATTTTCTTCTCAGCAGCACCCATAGGACTTCTAGTGTGTTAGTGGCAGCAAACAGAGCTCCTATATTTTCTTCTCAGCAGCACCCATAGGACTTCTAGTGTGTTAGTGGCAGCAAACAGAGCTCCTATATTTTCTTCTCAGCAGCACCCATAGGACTTCTAGTGTGTTAGTGGCATCACACAGAGCTCCTATATTTTCTTCTCAGCAGCACCCATAGGACTTCTAGTGTGTTAGTGGCAGCAAACAGAGCTCCTATATTTTCTTCTCAGCAGCACCCATAGGACTTCTAATGTGTTAGTGGCATCACACAGAGTTCCTATATTTTCATCTCAGAAGCACCCATAGGACTTCTAGTGTGTTAGTGGCATCACACAGAGCTCCTATATTTTCTTCTCAGAAGCACCCATAGGACTTCTAGTGTGTTAGTGGCAGCAAACAGAGCTCCTATATTTTCTTCTTAGCAGCACCCATAGGACTTCTAATGTGTTAGTGGCATCACACAGAGTTCCTATATTTTCATCTCAGAAGCACCCATAGGACTTCTAGTGTGTTAGTGGCATCACACAGAGCTCCTATATTTTCTTCTCAGAAGCACCCATAGGACTTCTAGTGTGTTAGTGGCAGCAAACAGAGCTCCTATATTTTCTTCTCAGCAGCACCCATAGGACTTCTAGTGTGTTAGTGGCATCACACAGAGTTCCTATATTTTCATCTCAGAAGCACCCATAGGACTTCTAGTGTGTTAGTGGCATCACACAGAGCTCCTATATTTTCTTCTCAGCAGCACCCATAGGACTTCTAGTGTGTTAGTGGCATCACACAGAGCTCCTATATTTTCATCTCAGAAGCACCCATAGGACTTCTAGTGTGTTAGTGGTATCACACAGAGCTCCTATATTTTCTTCTCAGCAGCACCCATAGGACTTCTAGTGTGTTAGTGGCATCACACAGAGCTCCTATATTTTCTTCTCAGCAGCACCCATAGGACTTCTAGTGTGTTAGTGGCATCACACAGAGCTCCTATATTTTCATCTCAGAAGCACCCATAGGACTTCTAGTGTGTTAGTGGCATCACACAGAGTTCCTATATTTTCATCTCAGAAGCACCCATAGGACTTCTAGTGTGTTAGTGGCATCACACAGAGCTCCTATATTTTCTTCTCAGCAGCACCCATAGGACTTCTAGTGTGTTAGTGGCATCACACAGAGCTCCTATATTTTCATCTCAGAAGCACCCATAGGACTTCTAGTGTGTTAGTGGCATCACACAGAGCTCCTATATTTTCTTCTCAGCAGCACCCATAGGACTTCTAGTGTGTTAGTGGCAGCAAACAGAGCTCCTATATTTTCTTCTCAGCAGCACCCATAGGACTTCTAGTGTGTTAGTGGCATCACACAGAGCTCCTATATTTTCTTCTCAGCAGCACCCATAGGACTTCTAGTGTGTTAGTGGCAGCAAACAGAGCTCCTATATTTTCTTCTCAGCAGCACCCATAGGACTTCTAGTGTGTTAGCGGCATCACACAGAGCTCCTATATTTTCATCTCAGAAGCACCCATAGGACTTCTAGTGTGTTAGTGGCATCACACAGAGCTCCTATATTTTCTTCTCAGCAGCACCCATAGGACTTCTAGTGTGTTAGTGGCAGCAAACAGAGCTCCTATATTTTCTTCTCAGCAGCACCCATAGGACTTCTAGTGTGTTAGTGGCATCACACAGAGCTCCTATATTTTCATCTCAGAAGCACCCATAGGACTTCTAGTGTGTTAGTGGCATCACACATAGCTCCTATATTTTCTTCTCAGCAGCACCCATAGGACTTCTAGTGTGTTAGTGGCATCACACAGAGCTCCTATATTTTCATCTCAGAAGCACCCATAGGACTTCTAGTGTGTTAGTGGCATCACACAGAGCTCCTATATTTTCTTCTCAGCAGCACCCATAGGACTTCTAGTGTGTTAGTGGCAGCAAACAGAGCTCCTATATTTTCTTCTCAGCAGCACCCATAGGTCTTCTAGTGTGTTAGTGGCATCACACAGAGCTCCTATATTTTCATCTCAGAAGCACCCATAGGACTTCTAGTGTGTTAGTGGCATCACACAGAGCTCCTATATTTTCTTCTCAGCAGCACCCATAGGACTTCTAGTGTGTTAGTGGCAGCAAACAGAGCTCCTATATTTTCATCTCAGAAGCACCCATAGGACTTCTAGTGTGTTAGTGGCATCACACAGAGCTCCTATATTTTCATCTCAGAAGCACCCATAGGACTTCTAGTGTGTTAGTGGCATCACACATAGCTCCTATATTTTCTTCTCAGCAGCACCCATAGGACTTCTAGTGTGTTAGTGGCATCACACAGAGCTCCTATATTTTCATCTCAGAAGCACCCATAGGACTTCTAGTGTGTTAGTGGCATCACACAGAGCTCCTATATTTTCTTCTCAGCAGCACCCATAGGACTTCTAGTGTGTTAGTGGCAGCAAACAGAGCTCCTATATTTTCTTCTCAGAAGCACCCATAGGACTTCTAGTGTGTTAGTGGTATCACACAGAGTTCCTATATTTTCATCTCAGAAGCACCCATAGGACTTCTAGTGTGTTAGTGGCATCACACAGAGCTCCTATATTTTCTTCTCAGCAGCACCCATAGGACTTCTAGTGTGTTAGTGGCATCACACAGAGCTCCTATATTTTCATCTCAGAAGCACCAATAGGACTTCTAGTGTGTTAGTGGCAGCAAACAGAGCTCCTATATTTTCTTGTCAGCAGCACACATAGTACCTATAGTGTGTTAGTGTCAGCACCCATAGGACCTACAGTGTGTTGTGAGCACACATAGGAGTTCTATTTTTTATACTATATACACTACCGACTACAATGGCTGGAAGACCGCCAAGGAGAGGCAGAGCGTGCCGAGGCAAGAACACAGGGCAGGCAGGCTCTGTTTCTAGAGACAACAGTGCTGGCCGTGGACGTGGTCGTGCATCGTCATCAGCACGTGGCCATGGGACACGCTTGTCTTTGTTTTCGGCAGCTGGACATGTGGAGCCGCATCATGCCGAAGGCTTGGTAGAATGGATGACCAAGCCCTCCTCATCCTCCTCATCCTCTCTCACCCAGGCTCAGGGTACTGGCAGAGCAGCTGCCAACGCGTACTCAATGGCATCATCAGCCACCCCTTCCCTAGACCCACCATGTCCTCCTGAGGAGTCCCCCGAACTGTTTGAGCACAGTGTTGGGTACATGCTCCAGGAGGATGCCCAACGATTCGAAGGCTCGGATGATGATACCCAGCTTGAGGAAGTCAGTAGTGTGCGCGCAGAGAGAGGGGATGCTGAAGGACAGCAATCTGGCAGTAGTGTTCCACCAGCTGCAGCTTACTGCCAGGTTTGCTCTAGTGGTGAAGAGGGAGGGGATGATGAGGTCACTGACTCCACGTGGGTGCCTGAAGGGAGAGAGGAGGAGGAGGAGGAGGATGCAGCGTCACATGTCCAACGAGGCAGGATGCCCCCTGGAGGCCAGCTAGAGGCCAGCACAGCAACTGTACCACACCGCAGAGCTCCGCCTGTGCAGGGCGCTGCCTCTGCACGTTATCACAAAAGTTCTTTGGTGTGGGCCTTTTTTGAGACGAGTGCATCAGATCGCACCACTGCTATTTGCAATATTTGTCTCAAGCGTATCTCGCGTGGCCAAAACATCAGCCGCTTGGGCACCACAAGCATGAGCAGACATATGTCGACCTGCCATGCAGCTCGTTGGCAAGCACACATAAAAGACCCACACCAAAGAACAAAGCGGACCTCTCCTTGCTCCTCATCAGCTGGGATCTCCATCCCCACTATATCTTCAGTCCTCTCTGAAAGCTGCTCTGAGAGGACTGAAGGTGTAGAATTAGGTGTGTCACAACCAAGTACTTGCAGTACACCGACGTCCGATTGTAGCAGGCAAATTTCCCTGCCCCAGCTGCTGGACCGTCGAAAGAAGTATACTCCCAGCCATCCACATGCCCAGCGGTTGAATGCTAGCTTGGCTAAATTGCTAGCACTTCAACTGCTGCCTTTTCAGTTGATAGACTCGGCCCCCTTCCGTGAGTTTGTTCAATGTGCGGTTCCTCAGTGGCAGGTTCCCAAACGCCACTTTTTCTCATGGAAGGCGATTCCGTCTCTCTACTGGCATGTGGAAGGCAATGTCCATGCCTCGCTGGACAGGGCGGTCAGCGGTAAGGTGCATATTACCGCTGACTCATGGTCCAGCAGGCATGGACAGGGACGTTATCTTTCTTTCACGGCCCATTGGGTCACTCTATTGGCAGCTGGGAGGGATGCAGGACAAGGTGCAGTAGTGTTGGAGGTTGTTCCGCCACCACGCCTCCAAAATGCTACTACTGGTTGTGACACACCTCTCTCCTCCACCCCCTCCTCTTCTTCTTCCTCCATGTCCTCTTCGAGTGCTCTGTCCTCGGAACCAGCGGTGCTCCGTAGGCGTACAAGGGGCTACGCGAGTACGCAGGCAAAAAGATGCCATGCCGTGCTTGCGCTGGTGTGTTTGGGGGACAGGAGCCACACTGGGCCAGAGGTTCTGGCAGCTCTGCAGGGGCAGGCCGAGAGGTGGTTGACGCCACGCCAGCTTAAGCCAGGAATGGTCGTTTCTGATAATGGCACCAACCTCCTCTCCGCCCTGCGACAGGGGCAGCTCACCCATGTGCCCTGTATGGCTCACGTCCTCAACCTGGTGGTGCAGCGGTTCTTGGGCAGGTTCCCAGGCTTACAGGATGTCCTGAGGCAGGCCAGGAAAGTCTGTGTGCATTTCCGCCGATCTTATAATGCCAGTGCTCGGCTGACTGAGCTGCAAAAGGAGCTGAACCTGCCCAAGAACCGCCTAATATGTGACATGCCCACCAGGTGGAACTCAACGTTGGCCATGCTGCAGCGACTGCACACGCAGCAGAGGGCCATCAATGAGTACCTTTGCGACTACGGCACCAGGACAGGGTCAGGGGAGCTTGGCTTTTTTTCCCCACGCCAGTGGAGCATGATCAGGGATGCATGCACTGTCCTCTCACCATTTGAGGAGGCCACGAGGATGGTGAGCAGTGACAGTGCATGCATCAGTGACACTGTACCTCTTGTCCACCTGTTGGAGCATACGCTGCATGGGATAATGGACAGGGCACTTGAGGCAGAACAGAGGCAGGAAGAGGAGGACTTCCTTGTCTCTCAAGGCCCCCTTTATCCAGACAATGTTCCTTCTGTCCCACCCATCACACAGGAAGAGGAGGAGGAGGAGGAGGAGGATTGTGTGAGCATGGAGGTGGAGCCTGGCACTCAGCATCAGCAGCAGCAGTCTTTTAGGGATGATGTACAGTCCCAACAAACCAGTGGACTTGTACGTGGCTGGGAGGAGGTGGCTGGCGATCATGTCATCCTCAGTGACCCAGAAGACTCCGGACCGAATGCCTCAGCTAACCTACGCTGCATGGCCTCCCTGATCCTGCAAAGCCTGCGGAAGGATCCTTGTGTTCTTCGGATCAAGGAGAGTGACCATTACTGGCTGGCCACTCTCCTTGATCCACGGTATAAGGGTAAGGTTGCGGACCTTATCTTGCCGTCGCAGAGGGAGCAGAGGATGAGACATCTCAGGGAGGCCTTGCAGAAAGGTCTGTGCAACGCGTTCCCAGAAACTGGGAGGTTACAAACTCCTGGTCCTGGACAACGAGTTGCTGAGGCTTCGGTCAGTAGCAGAAGGAGCGGTGGGGAAGGTGGACGTCTGACCGATGCGTTCAGACAATTTTTTTAGTCCGCAGCCCCAAGGTATGATCGGTTCCAGCAACCATCGCCAGCGTCTGATATACATGGTGCAGGAATACCTAGGGGCAAGGTCAGACTTGGACACCTTTCCCACCGAAAATCCTCTGGCTTACTGGGTCCTGAGGATGGATCACTGGCCAGAGCTTGCACAGTATGCAATTGAGCTACTGGCCTGTCCTGCATCCAGCGTTCTTTCCGAACGCACATTCAGTGCTGCTGGAGGATTTGTCACCGATCATAGGGTGCGCCTGTCCACCGACTCGGTTGATCGACTGACCTTCATAAAAATGAATCAGTCTTGGATCACCACCAGCTACCAGACACCTGAAGCGGATATAATGGAATAATTTATAATGTCACATCCCTTCAAGACTGCCTATGCTGATGCTGAGTGACTGTCCTGTTATGTTCACTGACTATCCTCTTCCTCCTCCTCAATGATCCATGCCACCACACCAGTGCCTAAGGCACAATTTTTCAGCCCCTGTATAACAGGGGCGTGTAATTACAATTTTTTAAAAAGATGCTTCGCAACAGGTGTGACTGCTGTGCTCAGAGTACAGTATCTGTGAGGGGTTGCAGTGTTGTGGCACCAGCACCAGTGCCTAAGGCACAATTTTTCAGCCCCTGTTGGGGCGTGTAATTACAATTTTTAGGCAATGCTTTGCAACAGGTCTCATTGCTGTGCTCAGAGTACAGTATCTGTGAGGGGTTGCAGTGTTGTGGCACCAGCACCAGTGCCTAAGGCACAATTTTTCAGCCCCTGTATAACAGGGGCGTGTAATTACAATTTTTTAAAAAGATGCTTCGCAACAGGTGTGACTGCTGTGCTCCAAGTACAGTATCTGTGAGGGGTTGCAGTGTTGTGGCACCAGCACCAATGCCTAAGGCACAATTTTTCAGCCCCTGTTTAACAGGGGCGTGTAATTACAAATCTTGATCTAATAGTTCACAGCAGGGCCCATTCCTGCGCCCACCAAGAGTAACTATGAGGGCCTACAGTCTTGTGGCAACACCGTCCACCACCACCACCACCACCAAAGGCCCAATTTTTCTGCCCTGTTCAACAGGTGCATGCAATTACAAATCTTGATCTAATAACTCACAGCAGGGCCCATTCCTGCACCCACCAAGAGTAACTGTGAGGGCTTACAGTCTTGTGGCAACACCGTCCACCACCACCACCACCACCACCAAAGGCCCAATTTTTCTGCCCGGTTCAACAGGTGCATGCAAGTACAAATCTTGATCTATTAACTCACAGCAGGGCCCATTCCTGTGCCCACCAGTCTTGTGGCTACACCAACATCTAATAGGGCAAATTTCTGCAGAGTATATACGGCAGGCCCCTACTTTCAAACATCCAACTTACAAACGACTCCTACTTGCAAACGGCAAGAGAAAACAGGAAGTGAGAGGAAATCTACCCCTAGGAAGGAAAATTCTATCCTGTTAGATTTAATTTGGGAAAAAGGTATCTCCTCTCTACTGATGCTTTATCACCAATCCTTGTTTCAATTAAAACCCCACTTTTCCAAAAACATTTGTCATTGGGACGGAAAGTGAGGTGACATGTTCTGAACAGATGTGCAAAGACAGCAAATGTTACAGGGGTGATAACCCCTCCCTATGTTCTCCAAAAAGCTTAAAAATTGATTTTTTTGGGATGTAGCTACACTTCATAATGTACCTGTTCAGATTCTACTTAAGAACAAACCTACAGTCCATGTCTTGTTTGCACCACCTATATACTGCTGTTCAGAGTATATAGGGTTGTAGGTATAGGGTTTTATTTTGGGTGCGGGGTCCCCCTTAGTATCCATACAAGACCCAAAGGGGCTGGGGTGGGGGGGGGGGTGATGGGGTAGCCATGCCATTTTTCTCAAGGATTTTCAGCCATATGGCGGCCAGGACAAGACATGACATTAAAGCCGCAAGTGGTTTTAAATGGCTTCTTTTTTTCCTTTACAAATGTCATTTTGTGCAAGGACAGTTCTAAACACGGGAAACACATGCCACTTCACAGGCATACTTTAGACACCCCCCAGGTACCATATTTAAAGGAAAATTTCACTTTTTTTTTTTTCACTTTATGCATCATTAAAATGACTGCTCCCGAAAAAACTTTAGTTTTAAAAATTTCTTTTTGCATTGATATATGTCCCCTGGGGCAGGACCCGGGTCCCCAAACCTGTTTTATGACATTAACATGCATATTGGCCGTTGTAATTAGCAATTTTGATTTCGAACGTTCGCGTCCATTATAACGAATAGGGTTCGAAAATTCGCGCGAACTTTCGGTCCGTTCGAAGGTTCTGGTGCGAACCGAACCCGGGGGTGTTCGGCTCATCCCTAGTCAGATGTCAGCCCCCCAACCCCACTTTCGAAGTCCGTTAGTGCCCTTGCCCATTATTGAAGTGCCCTTTGAAAGGATTGCCATGGACCTGGTGGGTCCACTCCCCAAATCTGCCCGCGGTCATCAACATATCCTCGTGATCATGGATTACGCTACCCGTTACCCCAAGGCCGTTCCCTTACGCACTGCATCTGCTAAAAACATTGCCAAAGAGCTGTTTATGGTGTTCAGTCGGGTTGGCATTCCGAAAGAAGTCCTTACAGACCAAGGTACCCCATTCATGTCACGAATAACTAGGGAGCTCTGCAAGTTATTTAAGGTGACGCAGTTGCGTACCTCAGTGTACCATCCTCAAACGGATGGCTTGGTGGAACGCTTCAATAAGACATTAAAGAGTATGTTAAAGGTTGTTGATAAGGATGGGAAAAACTGGGACTTCCTGATACCTTACTTGATGTTCGCCATCAGGGAAGTTCCCCAGTCCTCTACGGGGTACTCTCCATTTGAGCTGCTTTATGGGAGACACCCTCGGGGACTCTTAGACATAGCCAAGGAAACTTGGGAGGGGGAGCAGACACCTCACAAAAGTGTTATTGAGCATATCGCTCAAATGCAGGATAGGATTGCAGCAATCATGCCGGTAGTAAAAGAACATTTACTGCAGGCCCAAGCAGCCCAACAGAGGATATACAACAGGGGGGCCCAACTTCGTGTTTTCTCACCTGGTGACCGGGTCCTCGTGTTAGTTCCCACTGTTGAGAGCAAATTCCTGGCTAAGTGGCAGGGACCCTTTGAAGTAATTGAAAGAGTTGGGGAGGTCAATTACAAGGTGTATCAACCAGGTAAAAGGAAGCCCGAACAGATTTACCACATAAACCTGTTAAAGCCCTGGAAGGATAGACTGGCATTAACTGCCAGGTCTCTCCCGGTAACCCTTAAGGGTACTGAATCCCCTCTGATCCCTGAGGTCACGATTCCAGACACCCTGTCATGTTCCCAGAAACAGGAAGCTAGAGAGTTCCTGATAAGGAATAAAGAGAAATTTTCAGAGTTGCCGGGCACGACTTCAGCAGTTCAGCATGATATTGTTACTGAACCTGGGGTCCGTGTCAAGCTCAAACCATACCGAATTCCCGAAGCTAGAAGAAAGGACATCAGTGAGGAAGTTAAAAGGATGTTGGAGCTAGATGTTATTGAGGAATCCAATAGTGACTGGTCTAGCCCCATTGTATTAGTCCCAAAACCGGATGGCACTTGGAGGTTTTGTAACGACTTCAGGAAGCTTAATGCGGTAACAAAGTTTGACACATACCCAATGCCCAGGGTAGACGAGCTTATAGACCGACTTGGCAAGGCCCGTTATCTGACCACTTTGGACTTGACCAAAGGATATTGGCAAATACCCCTGACTGGTAGGGCCAAAGAAAAGACTGCATTTGTGACCCCGGAGGGGTCGTTTCAGTATAAGAAAATGCCTTTTGGGTTGCAAAATGCCCCTGCAACATTTCAGAGGGCTATGGACAGGACCCTAAGACCTCACCGACAGTATGCTGCAGCCTATCTGGACGACATAGTGGTGCATAGCACTGACTGGGAGTCTCACTTGCCCCGTGTCCAGGCTGTCCTGGATTCCCTTTTCAAAGAAGGGTTTACGGCAAATCCCAAAAAATGTGCCATTGGGCTAGAGGAAGCCAGGTATTTGGGCTACACTATTGGCCGGGGTGTCATAAAGCCCCAGGTGAATAAAATAGAAGCCATCCAGGAGTGGCCACGTCCTGCAAACAAGAAGCAGGTCAGGGCCTTTCTTGGCATTGCGGGGTACTATAGAAGATTCATCCCAAATTTCGCAACTATAGCTGCCCCACTGACAGACCTTACAAAAGGGAAAGCCTCCGTAATGGTGAAATGGTCTCCAGTAGCAGAAGAGTCTTTTCAAGTACTGAAGAAGGCTCTTTGTGCACAGCCAATCCTATACTCCCCCGATTTCTCCAAAAACGTTTTGGTCCAGACGGATGCATCTGATGTGGGTATCGGGGCAGTACTTTCACAGGTACACAATGGGGAAGAACACCCTGTGGTGTACTTAAGCAGAAAGCTCAATGACCATGAAAAGAAGTACGCAGTCATTGAAAAGGAGTGTCTGGCCATAAAGTGGGCCGTGGACGCGCTCAGGTACTACTTGTTGGGGCGCCAGTTTGAGTTGATAACTGACCATGCTCCCCTGAAATGGATGGCCCAAAAGAAGGAGACTAATAGGCGGGTGAACCGGTGGTTTTTGGCCCTACAAGACTACGCCTTTACAGTAAAACACAGGCCAGGTGTTGAGATGGGGAATGTAGATGCCCTCTCCCGTGTTCACTCCTGTTGGGCTACAGGTGTTCCAACCCTGGGGTTGAAACAAGGGGGGAGGATGTGTGACAGAGCATCCCAGAGAGAGCCTGGGAAAGTCCTATTCGGGGTTTATACATCTCCCAGGCTCCTCTCATATACATTCAGGGATCTCTGAGCCAGAGTCCAGTTCAGGTGTTGGTTCTCTCCCACAGGTTAATTAAAAGCTCACCTGAGCAGACAGCCTTTGCTCAGCCTGGGAAACAGAGACAATGTTGGTTTGTGAGAGCCAGAAGGTTGGTAAAACTTGTTACTCTGTGAATGTGGAAGCTGACAAGCGTTAGGCTTGTCCAGCCTGGTAGTGAGGGCCTGTACATACTGTGTAGTTAGAGCCGAGACACGGCTAGGCTTTTGTTTAGCTATTTTTTCTTCTGTTTGTTTTCAGCACACTGTACAGCACCTGTCATTAGACTTTGTATATAGCACCAATAAACAACACTGTTTTCACTGATCCAATGGACATGGTATCTGTGCCTGCTCATCCCAGGGAGTTTTTGTACCCGCTACCTGCCCCCCAGGTTACACTACCTATAGTTTTCTGTCCCTAGAAAAAAATGTTTTTTTAAAGCACACTATAGCACAAGGAGAATTTCCCTCACTGTCCTTCCCTGTCCCTAGAAACAAGGATTATCACAGTGAAAGAAACTGACACTCTTCCTACCTATAGTTTTCTGTCCCTAGAAAAAATGGTTTTTTAAAGCACACTATAGCACAAGGAGAATTTCCCTCACTGTCCTTCCCTGTCCCTAGAAACAAGGATTATCACAGTGAAAGAAACTGACACTCTTCCTACCTATAGTTTTCTGTCCCTAGAAAAAATGTTTTTTTAAAGCACACTATAGCACAAGGAGAATTTCCCTCACTGTCCTTCCCTGTCCCTAGAAACAAGGATTATCACAGTGAAAGAAACTGACACTCTTCCTACCTATAGTTTTCTGTCCCTAGAAAAAATGTTTTTTTAAAGCACACTATAGCACAAGGAGAATTTCCCTCACTGTCCTTCCCTGTCTCTAGAAACAAGGATTATCACAGTGAAAGAAACTGACACTCTTCCTACCTATAGTTTTCTGTCCCTAGAAAAAATGTTTTTTTAAAGCACACTATAGCACAAGGAGAATTTCCCTCACTGTCCTTCCCTGTCCCTAGAAACAAGGATTATCACAGTGAAAGAAACTGACACTCTTCCTACCTATAGTTTTCTGTCCCTAGAAAAAATGTTTTTTTAAAGCACACTATAGCACAAGGAGAATTTCCCTCACTGTCCTTCCCTGTCCCTAGAAACAAGGATTATCACAGTGAAAGAAACTGACACTCTTCCTACCTATAGTTTTCTGTCCCTAGAAAAAATGTTTTTTTAAAGCACACTATAGCACAAGGAGAATTTCCCTCACTGTCCTTCCCTGTCCCTAGAAACAAGGATTCGCACAGTAAAACACACTGACACTCTCCCTACCTATCCTTCTCTTTCCCTAAACTAAAGGAAAAATAAATGTCACTGTCCCTTCCTATGCTTCTCTTTCCCTGCTCCGGAACACACTACACTAGGCCGCCGTGCTGGCGGCCTTTTATAGTGTGGGGCGTGTACTAAACACCCTCAGCAATAATTGGCCACAGGCATCCTGCCTGTGGCCAATCATTGCTCTCCTCGCTGCCGGCGCTGTGATTGGCCAAGCATGCGGGGTCACAGTGCATGCTTGGCCAATCACAGCGCCTGGATGACACTGCGATGGCGTAGTGCATTGTGGGCCGTTCGCGTCACTCGAATTAGGCGCGAACGGCCCAAATCGTTCGATCTTCGTCGAACGATCGAACACCGAGCTCATCCCTAATCCTCATATTCGTGCTATCAAGGAGAGGGATCATTACTGTCTGGCAACCCTCCTTGATCCACGTTACAAGGGTAAGGTTGCGGACCTTATCGTGGCGTTGCAGAGGGAGCAGAGGATGAAACATCTTCGGGAGGCCTTGCAGAAAGGTCTGTGCAACGCATTCCCAGAGACTGGGAGGTTACAAATTCCTGGTCCTGGACAACGTGTTGCTGAGGCTTCGGTCAGTCAAAGAAGGAGCCGTGGAGAAGGTGGCCGTCTGACCGATGCGTTCAGACAATTTTTTAGTCCGCAGCCCCAAGGTATGATCGGTTCCAGCAATTATCGCCAGCGTCTGTTTTACATGGTGCAGGAATACCTAGGGGCAAGATCAGACTTGGACACCTTTCCCACCGAAAATCCTCTGGGTTACTGGGTCTTGAGGATGGATCACTGATCAGAGCTTGCACAGTATGCAATTGAGATACTGGCCTGTCCTGCATCCAGCGTTCTTTCGGAACGCACATTCAGTGCTGCTGGAGGCTTTGTAACCGATCACAGGGTGTGCCTGTCCACCGTCTCGGTCGATCGACTGACCTTCATAAAAATGAATAATAAATAAATAATAATAATAAAAATGAATAATGCTGCGTACACACGATCACTTTTTACGTCGGGAAAAATTAAAGATTACATTTTTTCTCTTGGACGAGAAAAACGGCCGTGTGTAGGCTTTTCAGCATTTTTCCCGACAAGAAAAATGATAAGAATCACGACGAGAAAAATTTGAACATGCTCTAATTTTTCTCGTCGCGAATCGCGACATTTTTTCCACGACAGTTTTCCCTGAGGGAAACACTGCTAGGGAGCCTACACACGGCCGGTTTTCTCGACCAAGAGAAAACATGTCATGAAAAACGGCCGTGTGTAGGGGACCAAGCCGGTTCTCGTTTTTCACGGCAGTGTTTTCACCGCCGTAAAAACTCGATCGTGTGTACACGGCATCAGTCTTGGATCACCACCAGCTACCAAGCACCTGATGCTGATGTAACAGAATAATTTTCTTTGAAATGTCAGATCCCTTCAAGACTGCCTATGCTGATGCAGAGGGACTATCCTGTTATGCTGAGTAACTATCCTTTTCCTTCTCAATGATCATGCTGATAGCATGAAAGAACATTTTTGTTTCTGGGCACCGCCACCAGTGGCTAAGGACCAATTTTTCAGCCCCTGTTTAACAGGGGCGTGTAATTACAATTTTTAATGCAATACTTTGCAGCAGGGCTCATTCCTGCGCTCCAACTAGAGTATCTGTGAGGGGTTGCAGTGTTGTGGCACCAGTGCCTAATGCCGCGTACACACGATCGTGATTCATGGCGGTGAAAACACCGCCGTGAATCACAACAGGAAAAACGAGGGAACGGCTTGTTCCCCCACACACGGCCGTTTTCCTGTCATTTTTTCTCTTGGCGAGAAAAACGACCGTGTGTAGGCTCCGCGGCAGTGTTTCCCTATGGGAAAACTGCCGCGGAAAAAAATGACAGGAATCACGACGAGAAAAATTAGAGCATGTTCTAATTTTTCTCGTCGTGATTAATGCCGTTTTTCCCATCGGGAAAAACGGCAAAAAGCCCACAGACGATCGTTTTTCTCGTCCAAAGGAAAAAATTTCATTTTTCCCGACGGGAAAAATGACCGTGTGTACGCGGCATCAGGCACAGTTTTTATGCCCCTGTTCAACAGGGGCATGTTATTACAATTCTTGATCTAATAATTCACAGCAGGGCCCATTCCTGCGCCCACCAAGAGTAACTGTGAGGGCTTACAGTGTTGTGGCACCAGCACCACCACCAAAGGCCCAATTTTTCCTACCACTGTTCAACAATGGCATGTAATTACAATTCTTGATATAATAATTCACAGCAGGGCGTTCCAGCGCCCACCATGAGTAACTGTGAGGGCTTACAGTGTTGTGGCAACAAGAAGTGAGAGGAAATCTACCCCTAGGAAAGGGAAATTCTCTCCTGTCATGCCGCGTACACACGGCCATTTTTCTCGTCAAAAAAAACAAAATTTTTCCCATTCGACAAGAAAAACGATAGTCTGTGGGCTTTCTGTCGTTTTTTTTTTACGAGAAAAACGGCATTAAAAACGACGAGAAAAATTAGAACATGTTCTAATTTTTCTCGTCGTTTTTTTCGACATGTTTTCCGCGGCAGTGTTTCCCTATGGGAAACACTGCCGCGGAGCCCACAGACGGTCGTTTTTCTCGTCAAGAGAAAAAATGACGTGAAAAACGACCATGTGTGGGGAACAAGCTGTTCCCCCGTTTTAAATGACATTATTCACGGCGGTTTTTTAACCGCCGTGAATAAAGATCGTGTGTACGCGGCATAAGAGTTAATATGGGAAAAAGGTGTCTTCTCTCCACTGATGCTTTATCACCAATCCTTGTTTCAATAAAAAAACTAAATTGTCAAAAAACATTTGTAATTGGGATGGAAAGTGAGGTGAAATGTTCTGAACAGATGCACAGACAGCAAAACAAATGTTACAGGGGTGATAACCCTTCCCTATGTTCTCCAAAAAGCTTAAAAAAAGTTTTTTGGGCTGGAGCTACACTTTAAAAATGTACCAGTTCAAAATGACAAAAAGATTCTACGTAACAACAAACCTACAGTCCCTGTCTTGTTTGCACCGCCTGTATACTGCTGTTCAGAGTATATAGGACCTGGGGGCCCCACGCCTTTCCTTTTTTTAATTTGGGTGCAGGGTTCCCCTTAATATCCATACAAGACCCAAAGGGGCTGGTAATGGGGGGGGGGTACCCATGCCATTTTTCTCAATGATTTTCATCCATATTGCCGGGACCAGATATTACATTAAAGCCGCAAGCAGTTTTAAATTACTTTTTTTCCTTTAGAAATGTCATTTTGTGCAGGGACAGTTCTAAACACGGGAAACACGTGCCACTTCACAGGCATACTATAGACACCCCCAGGTACGATATTTAAAGGAATATTTAAAAAAAAAAAATCACTTTAAGCATCATTAAAATCACTGCTCCCGAAAAAACTGCAGTTTTTAAACCTTTTTTTTTTGCATTGATACATGTCCCCTGGGGCAGGACCCGGGTCCCCAAACCCTTTTTAGGACAATAACTTACATGTTAGCCTTCATAATTAGCACTTTTGATTTCAAACGTTCGAGTCCCATAGACGTTAATAGGGTTCTAAAGTTCGCAAAAACTTTCGGTCCGTTCACAGGTTCTGGTGCTAACCGAACTGGGGGTGGTGTTCGGCTTATCCGTAGCTTTCAGATTGCTCTACTGCAGGATATTCTTCCCGGTGATGATTGCAGACTGACAGAGGTAAGAGCCGGTGATGCGGAGGACGGTCTATGTGGACAGCTTTCCCCCGGATGTCTGCATACTTAGATGTGCCTCTTTTAGTTGTCAACCATGTGAGTTGCTAAATGTTGTACCTTCATTAAATGTAACCATATTGCTACACTTAGATGCGCCTCTCTTCTCTTTTATACTCTGTAGCTCCTGCTGGATTTTGCTTCTAATCCCCTTGTGGAGGCTTCCATTTGTGGATGGACATTTTATGGTTATCACATTGCTATAATCTTTTTATATGGGTTATAAACGGAAGGACTTATGAATAATTGGTTGTGGAACGAATCATTTGTTTCCATTATTTCTTATGGGGAAATTCGCTTTGATATACAAGTGCTTTGGATTACAAGCATGCCTCAGGAATGAATTATGCTCGCAATCCAAGGTTTTACTGTACTAGGAATTTGAAATTCTGGGGTAACAAACACTTTAAGCTCTGCTCCCTGTAGCGGTAAGCTTTGCACATTATTGAAGGAAGTGCCTTAAAGCGGAGTTCCAGCCTTTTAGTGTTTATTAAAAGTCAGCAGCTACAAAAAGTGTAGCTGCTGACTTTTAATAAACAGACAATTACCTGCTCCACGGTCCAGCGACGCGGCCGCCTGGAGCTCCGCTCCTCTCCCCCCCTCTCCAGCCGGCCCCTCCATTCAAAGTGTGGGCACCCGGCCTTGACAGCTTTCGGCTTCACGGCCGGGCACTCACTGCGCATGCGCGAGTCGTGCTGCGCTCTGAGTGGACAGGCGATCTCCTGGGACCTGTCACGTGTCCCAGGAGATCGCCTAAAGGGAGGGGCCGCCTAAGGCGAGAGGAGGAGTCACAGAAGCGGTCCCTGGGCGGAAGGAGGAAGTGGGACAGGAAGTCCCACTCCTACTGAAGCCCCCACCCCCCCAAAAAAAAATTGCATGCCAAATGTGGCATGTAAGGGGGCGAGGAGTGCTTAAAGCGGAAGTTCCACTTTTGGGTGGAACTCCCCTTTAACTCCATTTTTCTGAGCAACCATTTGTCCAAAAGAGGATTTAAAAAAAAAAAAAAATTTTTTTTTTAAGTGGGCAAGCATTTTCATGTCATTGATATAATCCTAATTTTAGCTCTGAATTAACCGTTTCAGCTCCGGAAGGTTTACCTCCCTTCATGATCAGGTCATTTTTTGCGATACGGCACTGTGTTATTTTAACTGACAACTGTGTAGTCGTGCGACGCTGTACCCATAGAGCTTTCTTTTGGTGGTATTTGATCACCTCTGCGGTTTTGATTTTTTTCGCTATAAACAAAAAAAGAGCAACAATTTTGAAAAACAAAAAAACAATATTTTTTTACTTTCTGCTATATAACATATCCAATAAGAAAATTAAAAAAATGAAATTTCTTCATCAATTTAAGCCAATATGTATTCTGCTATATATTTTTGATAAAAAATTTCCCAATAAGCGTATATTGATTGGTTTGCGCAAAAGTTATAGCGTCTACAAACTATGGGATATTTTTGCGGTATTCTTATTTATTTATTTTTTTATTAGTAATGTCGGCGTCCAGCGACTTATAGCGGAATTGCGGCAGGCAAATCGAACACTAAGTGACACTTTTGATACTTACCTTAACCACTTCCCTACCCAGCCATAGTCAAATGACGTCAACAGATGGGATCTCCCATCCTGGGTGGACGTCATATGACGTCCTCGGCTTTGTAGGGGGATATCTGAATGATGCCTGCAGCTAGAGGTATCATTCAGATATCCTTTTAAAGTGCCAGCGATTCTGTGCACGATAAGAATGATCATAGCGGCGATTCTGCCGCTTGATCATTCTTATAGGCGGCGGGAGGGGACACCCCCCCTCCCGCCGCCATCCGGTGCTTCTCCGGGCTCTCCCGTGCGATCTGGGACCCGGAGCGAATCTTCCGGCGCCGTTGGTGGGTCACGTGATGAGCATAGAGATGACTGGTGACCAGATGGTCACCAGTCATCTCTATGATCGTCGGAGGCCCGGGTCCTCAAATGTAAACAAAGCCGCCATTGCGGCTAGTAAGTATGAGATCAGTGAAAAAATTTTCACTGATCTCATGCTTTCCAGCCTGGAGGAGAGATGTGGGGTCTTATTGACCCCGCATCTCTCAATAAAGAGGACCTGTCACACACATTCCTATTACAAGGGATGTTTACATTCCTTGTAATAGGAATAAAAGTGATAAAAAAAAAAAAGGTAAAATAATTGTAAAAAAATAAAAAAATAAGTAAAATAAATAAATAAATAATAATAAAAAATAATTAAAATGCCCCTGTCCCCGGTAGCTCGCGATCAGAAGCGAATGCACACGTAAGTCGCCCACACATGTAAACGCCGTTCAAACCACACATGTGAGGTATCGCCGCGTGCAACAATTCTAGCACTAGACCTCCTCTGTAATTCTAACCTGGTAACCAGTGAAAAAAATTAAAGCGTTGCCTATGGAGATTTTTAAGTACCGAAGTGTGGCGCCATTCCATGAGTGTGCGCAATTTTAAAGCGTGACATGTTAGGTATCTATTTACTCGACGTAACATCATCTTTCATATTTTCCCCAAAAATTGGGCTAACTTTACTGTTTTGTTATTTTTTAATTCATGAAACCATTTTTTTTTTTTAAAAAGGCGTTTGAAAAATTATTGCGCAAATATCGTGCAAGAAAAAAAGTTGCAATGACCGTCATTTTATTCCCTAGGGTGTCTGCTAAAAAAACATATATAATGTTTCGGGGTTCTGAGTAATTTTCTAGCAAAAGAATGATGATTTGTACATGTAGGAGAGAAGTGCTAGAATAGGCCCGGTATGGAAGTGGTACAAAAAGCCCTGTATTGAAGTGGTTAAAGCGGTTGTATCCTCCGCTTGGTGATTTTTACAGGCTTACAGGCTTATAGGCTTACCTGTAGGTAAAATGAATATCTCCTAAACTTGCACGGTTTAGGAGATATTCGCCCTGCATGCAGCCACTGGCATCAGCGGCGCATGCGGTCTGGATGTCCAGCGGATCATGCCGGAAATTCAGAGCTCCTTGCCGGAACCGAGGACTCCCGCACATGCACGGGAGTGACGTCATCACAGCTCTGGCAACTCAGAAGAAATGCAGAGGGAACATGTCAGCTCCCTCAGCGGTGACCAGTATGCGGTGCAGACAATTCGTTCTAAGGCTTCATAATGAGCTAGTAGGCGGTGCATACTAGCTCATTATGCCTTTGCCTTTTTTTTCTCATGGCTTGCAACCGCTTTAACTGTGGGAAGACAGAGATCCGTGTTCCTGCTTAGCAGAAACACAAGATCTCTGTCTTCCCTACTAACAGAATGGCGATCTGCCTTGTTTACATAGGCAGACCGCAGTTCTGCCTCTGTCTGGAATGATCAGTGGGCATACCTCCCAACATTTTGAGATGGGAATGAGGGACACCTACTAGCAAACGTACTGTATGTAGGCATAGGGCCACTGCCACACCCCCTCAAAGGAGAATCAACTGAAAAAAAAAGGTTGATTAAATCCACAAGGGCTTTTTTTTTTTACCACTACTTTTCCTTTATATTGGCTTATAAAATTTACAAATGCAGCAATTTAGAATTTGGATGAAAGGTTTAGCACTTTTTGAAAGATAAAATGTGCATTTTGTATACATCTATATAGATCAGACCAAAATGAGGGACACATGAGGAAAGAGGGACAGAGGGACATTGCTCCAAATCAGGGCCAGTCCCTCCAAATTAAGGACAGTTGGGAGCTATGGGTGGGTCCCAGTGGACATCGGGTCCGCCGGTCCCGCTGATTGGCTCCCGCTGTGTTCAATCACAGTGGCAGTTGGATGCCGGCGGCGCACGTGCGTGCCGCAGGCCCAGAAGTGCAAAATCACGTACAGAGGAGCCGCCGCCCTTCAGTAAATGTACGTAGGATGGTCGACAAGAAGTTTAAACAGGTCTATCGATGGCCCAGATTTGTGTTGTTCAATATTTACCGAACTGGGAAAATCACACAGTCTGATTTCCCTGTGACCATACAAGGGTTCATATAGCCACACACGAGTACAAACAGTACGTGGCCCTTAAAATGTTGCAGCTCTTTGCTGCGGTGTGATGGCTTCAATAACATTTTTGGACGTTGAAGATCCACGCTGTGCAGGCGATATATGTTTGTTCTCAAACTCGGGAACTGACACGGCCTAATTTCACGGGTGACTATGGAAGGGTTCACATAATCACGGGAGCACAAACAGGAATGGGCGTATGAATGACTAATCAGGCTGTTAATAAAAGCCATGGTCACAGTGGGCTGGGAGCCAAACACATTACTCTTATATGACATTGATCACCTAGGAAAACAATGTCCTCCAAACATTACTGTGTCTTAAAAATATATGTCTGCCCTTTACTGTCAAGGAGGGGAGATGGACTACTACAATGTGCCGGAGCATTTAAGTTTAATTCTTTTCCTTTTAAATTCTTCAATCTAATTCTGCCAGGCACGAACTGATAATGATAACATCCATAGTTAATTGCCCGTACTATTCCTTCCCTATTTCTCTATGTCTATATTTTCCTTCAGGATTCATATGTAAATATTATCCCCCTGTGCACTGCTTCTTATCTATGTTATCCTTCCATCTTCCAATGCCTAAAGCAGCCAAACATGTGTTTACTCTACTTCCTGTCAAACATTCTGCTTGTGTGCCCTGCTGGCAGTGAAAGGGCTGCAGCGCCATAAGCTCTGTAATAAATAATTGTAAAACAATAATAACAGCAAGGGCAGCAGCATTGCATTCTGCATCTAAAGCAGACATTTAAAGTTAGGCTCGACTACACCTAAGATTCTTAATCATTTAGCAGAATGGGGTTAACCTCTTTTTACAAATGCAGCTGTTGTCCAAAAGGGATAAATCTCAAACTACTTAGACCCCTTTCACACTGGGGCGATGTGGGTGGTAGCAGTAAAGCGCCGCTAGTTTTAGCGGCCCTTTGCCGCTGTTTAAGTGGTGTGGTTTTAACCCCCGCTAGCGGCCGAATAAAGGGTTAAAAGCGCCCGTGTTGCGGCGCTGCCCATTCATTTCAATGGGCAGGGACGGTGGAGGAGCGGTGTATACACCGCTCCCCCACCGCCCCAAAGATGCTGCTTGCAGGACTTTTTTTCCTGTCCTGCAAGCGCACCGCTCCAGTGTGAAACCACTCGGACTTTCACACTGGGGTGGTTTAAGAGGCGCTTTACAGGCGCTATTTGTAGCGCAAAAACTCTTGTAAAGTGCCTCAGTGTGAAAGGGGTCTAAAGGAAAGTCTGTAACTGTGGAAATGCATAGGATGCTGTTTCTGGCTTAGGACACTTTTACACTGGGGCGTTGGGGGCGTAGGCGGTAAAGTGCCGCTATTTTTAGTGGCGCTTTACTGTCATTTTAGTGGCGCTTTTTGGCCGATAGTGGGGCGCTTTTAACCCCGGCTAGGGGCCGAAAATAGGGTTAAAAGCGCCACTGCAGCAGCGCTTTGCCGGGGCTTTGCAGGCGCTTCGGCGCCACTGCCCATTGATTTCAATGAGCAGGGGTGCTTTAAAGCGCCTCAAAAAAGCTGCTGCCAGGACTTTTTTAGCGTCCTGCCAGCGTATCACACCAGTGTGAAAGCACTCAGGCACTCAAGCATTCTGAGCAACCCCCCTCCTCCCTACCGACACAAATTCATCTCATGTATTGGGAAAACATCTCAGAAGTGACTTGGAGCTTTGGAGAGAGATACATAAACACTACAGATATATGTGCTTTGCTCAGATTCTATGACTGCAGTTTACAACCACTTTAAACCCAATGATCACTGACATACCAGTAACACAGGCATCCCAACCTGCAAAAACTAATTTCAGGAAGGTGGCAAACTCATTTCAGGGAGGTGGCGCTCTGCCCCCCCCCCCCCGGCAAAATGTGGGCATGGCTTAAATTGCACTACATATTGGGCGTGGCTTAAGGGGTGTGGTTTATTAGAGTCTGAGATGACTTACATAGAGCAGAATGCAGAAATGTTAAATAGGGAATGTACAGTGCGGAGTGTCAGTCGGTGGGTATTATGTGCAGAAGAGGAGTGCAGAGTATATGGTGGTGGGTATTATGTGCAGAAGAGGAATATGGAGTGTATGGTGGTGGGTATTATGTGCAGAAGAGGAGTATGGAGTGTATGGTGGTAGGTATAATGTGCAGAAGAGGAGTATGGAGTGTAGGATGTTGGGTATTATGTGCAGAAGAGGAGTATAGAGTGTAGAGTGGTGGGTATTATGTACAGAAGAGGAGTATAGAGTGTAGGGTGGTGGGTATTATGTGCAGAAGAGGAGTATGGAGTGTAGGATGGTGGGTATTAGTGATGAGCCGAACACCCCCGGGTTCGGTTCGCACCAGAACCCGCGAACGGACCGAAAGTTCGAACGAACATTAGAACCCTATTAAATACAATGGATGCGAACGTTCGAATTCTAAAGTGCTAATTATAACAACTATTATGCATGTTATTGTCATAAATAGGGTTTGGGAACCCGGGTTGTGCACCAGGGGACATGTATCAATGCAAAAAGAAGTTTTAAAAACGGTCGTTTTTCGGGAGCAGTCATTTTAATGATGCATAAAGTGAAAAAAAAAAAGTCAAATATTCCTTTAAATATCGTACCTGGGGGGTGTCTAAAGTATGCCTGTGAAGTGCCACGTGTTTCCCGTGTTTAGAACTGTCCCTGCACAAAATGACACTTCTAAAGGAAAAAAAAGCCATTTAAAACTGCTTGCGGCTTTAATGTAATGTCTGGTCCCGGTAATATGGATGAAATTCTTTAAGAAAAATGGCATAGCTACCCCATGACCCCCCCCTACCCCAGCCCATTACCAGCCCCTTTGGGTCTTGTATGGATATTAAGGGGAACCCCGCACATAAAATAAAAAAGGCCCTATATACTCTGAACAGCCGTATACAGGCGGTGCATACAAGACAGGGACTGTAGGTTTGTTCTTATGTAGAATCTGTTTGTAATTTTGAACAGGTACATTGTTGAAGTGTAGCTCCAGCCCAAAAATCTATTTTTAAACTTTTTGGGAAACATAGGTAAGGGTTATCACCCCTGTAACATTTGTTTTGCTGTCTGTGCCCCTGTTCAGAACATTTCACCTCACTTTCCGTCCCAATGACAACTGTTTTTGAAATGTGGTGTTTTTCTTGAAACAAGGATTGCTGATAAAGCATCAGTACAGATGAGACCCCTTTCTCCCATATTTATTCTTACAGGAGAGAATTTTCCTTTCTAGGGGTAGATTTCCTCTCACTTCCTGTTGTCTTCTTTCGTTTGCAAGTAGGAGTCGTTTGTAAGTTGGATGTTTGAAAGTAGGGACCTGCCGTATATACTCTGCAGAAATAGGCCCCTTAGTTGTTGGTGTTGGCACAACACTGTAAGCACTCAGTTACTCTTGGTTGGTGCTGGAACGCCCTGCTGTCAACTATTATATCAGGAATTTTAATTACATATAATTGTTGAACAGTGGTAGTAAAAATTGGGGCTTTGATGGTGGTGCTGGTGCCACAACACTGTAAGCCCTGACAGTTACTCTTGGTGGGTGCAGCAATGGGCCCTGCTGTGAATTATTAGATCAAGAATTGTAATTACATGCCCCTTTTGAACAGGGGCTGAAAAATTGGGCCTTTCGTGGTGGTGGTGGTGGTGGCGTTGCCACAAGACAGTAAGCCCTCAGAGTTACTCTTGGTGGGTGCAGCAATGGACCCTGCTGTGAATTATTAGATCAAGAATTGTAATTGCATGCCCCTGTTGAACAGGGGCTGAAAAATTGGGCCTTAGGCACTGGTGGCACAACACTACAACCCCTCACAGATACTGTACTTGGAGCACAGCAATGAGCCCTGTTGCAAAGTATTGCTTCAAAAATTGTAATGACACGCCCCTGTTAAACAGGGGCTGAAAAATTGGGCCTTAGGCACTGGTGCCACAACACTCCAACCCCTCACAGATACTGTACTTGGAGCACAGCAATGAGCCCTATGGCAAATTATTGCTAAAAAAATTGTAATTACACGCCCCTGTAAAACAGGGGCTGAAAAATTGGGCCTTAGCCACTGGTGGCGGCACCCATAAACAAAAATGATCTTCCAAGCTATCATCATCAATCGTATCATTGAGGACTCGGAGGAGGAGGATAGCCAGTCAACATAACAGCACAGGCACTCAGCATCAGCATCAGTCTTGAAGGGATGTGACATGTTAAAATCAATTAGTCTGTTATATCAGCATCAGGTGTGTGGTAGCTGGTGGTGATCCAAGACTGGTTCATCTTGATGAAAGTCAGTCGATCAACCGAGTCGGTGGACAGGCGCACCCTGTGATCCGTGACAAATCCTCCAGCAGCACTGAATGTGCGTTCCGAAAGAACGCTGGATGCAGGACAGGCCAGTAGCTCAATTGCATACTGTGCAAGCTCTGGCCAGTGATCCATCCTCAAGACCCAGTAAGCCAGAGGATTTTCGGTGGGGAAGGTGTCCAAGTCTGACCTTGCCCCTAGATATTCCTGCACCATGTTTATCAGACGCTGGCGATGGTTGCTGGAACCGATCATACTTTGGGGCTGCGGACTAAAGAATTGTCTGAACGCATCGGTCAGACGGCCACCTTCCCCACCGCTCCTTCTTTGACTGGCCGAAGCCTCAGCAACTCGTTGTCCAGGACCAGGAGTTTGTAACCTCCCAGTCTCTGGGAACGCGTTGCACAGACCTTTCTGCAAGGCCTCCCGGAGTTGTCTCATCCTCTGCTCCCTCTGCGACGGTAACATAAGGTCCGCAACCTTACCCTTGTACCGTGGATCAAGGAGAGTGGCCAGCCAGTAATGGTCCCTCTCCTTGATCCGAAGAATACGAGGATCCTTCCGCAGACTTTGCAGGATCAGGGAGGCCATGCAGCGTAGGTTTGCTGAGGCATTCGCTCCGGAGTCCTCTGGGTCACTAAGGACGACATGATCCGCAGCCACCTCCTCCCAGCCACGTACAAGTCCACTGGTTTCTTGGGACTGTAAATCATCCCTAAAAGACTGCTGCTGATGATGCTGAGTGCCAGCCTCCACCTCCATGCTGACACAATCCTCCTCCTCCTCCTCCTCCTCCTCCTCCTCTTCCTGTGCGATGGGTGGGACAGAAGGAACACTGTCTGGGTAAAGGGGGCCTTGAGAGGCAAGGAAGTCCTCCTCTTCCTGCCTCTGTTCTGCCTCAAGTGCCCTGTCCATTATTCCATGCAGCGTGTGCTCCAACAGGTGGACAAGAGGTACAGTGTCACTGATGCATGCACTGTCACTGCTCACCATCCTCGTGGCCTCCTCAAATGGTGCCAGGACAGTGCATGCATCCCTGATCATGCCCCACTGGCGTGGAGAAAAAAAACCAAGCTCCCCTGACCCTGTCCTGGTGCCGTAGTCGCACAGGTACTCATTGATGGCCCTCTGCTGCGTGTGCAGCCGCTGCAGCATGGCCAACGTTGAGTTCCACCTGGTGGGCATGTCACATATAAGGCGGTTCTTGGGCAGGTTCAACTCCTTTTGCAGCTCAGCCAGGCGAGCACTGGCATTATAAGATCTGCGGAAATGCACACAGACTTTCCTGGCCTGCCTCAGGACATCCTGTAAGCCCGGGTACCTGCCCAAGAACCGCTGCACCACCAGGTTAAGGACGTGAGCCACACAGGGCACATGGGTCAGTTGTCCCTGTCGGAGGGCGGAGAGGAGGTTGGTGCCATTGTCGCAAACCACCATTCCTGGCTTAAGCTGGCGTGGCGTCAACCACCTCTCGGCCTGGCCCTGCAGAGCAGACAGGACCTCTGCCCCAGTGTGGCTTCTGTCCCCCAAACACACCAGCGCAAGCACGGCATGGCATCTTTTTGCCTGCGTACTTGCGTAGCCCCGTGAACGGCTACGGAGCACCGCTGGTTCATAGGACAAACCACAGGAAGAGGCCATGGAGGAAGAAGAAGAGGAGGGGGTGGAGGAGAGAGGTGTGTCACAACCAGTAGTAGCATTTTGGAGGCGTGGCGGTGGGACAACCTCCAACACTACTGCACCTTGTCCTGCATCCTTCCCAGCTGCCAAAAGAGTGACCCAATGGGCCGTGAAAGAAAGGTAACGTCCCTGTCCATGCCTGCTGGACCATGAGTCAGCGGTAATATGCACCTTACCGCTGACCGCCCTGTCCAGCGAGGCCAAGACATTGCCTTCCACATGCCGGTAGAGAGCCGGAATAGCCTTCCGTGAGAAAAAGTGGCGTTTGGGAACCTGCCACTGAGGAACCGCACATTGCACAAACTCACGGAAGGGGGCCGAGTCTACCAACTGAAAAGGCAGCAGTTGAAGCGCTAGCAATTTAGCCAAGCTAGCATTCAACCGCTGGGCATGTGGATGGCTGGGAGTGAACTTCTTTCGACGGTCCAGCAGCTGGGGCAGGGAAATTTGCCTGCTAGAATCGGACGTCGGTGTACTGCTAGCAGAGTGGCCGCAAGTACTTGGCTGTGACACACCTAATTCTACACCTTCATTCCTCTCAGTGCATGTTTCAGAGAGGACTGAAGTTATAGTGGGGTTGGAGATCCCAGCTGATGCGGTGCAAGGAGAGGTCCGCTTTGTTCTTTGGTGTGGGTCTTTGAGGTAGGCTTGCCAACGAGCTGCATGGCAGGTCAACATATGTCTGGTCAGGCATGTGGTACCCAAGCGGCTGATGTTTTGGCCACGCGATATACGCTTGAGACATATGTTGCAAACAGCAGCTGTGCGATCTGATGCACTAGCCTCAAAAAAGGCCCACACCAAAGAACTTTTTGAATGACGGGCAGAGGCAGCGCCCTGCACAGGCGGAGCTCTGCGGTGTGATTCCGTCGGTGTACTGCCCTTACGCTGGCCACCAAAGGGCATCCTGCCTCGTTGGAGATGTGCCTCCTCCTCATCCTCCTCCTCCTCCTCTCTCCTATTAGGCACCCACGTGGAGTCAGTGACCTCATCATCACCTCCCTCCTCATCACTGGAGGCAATCTGGCAGTATGCTGCAGCTGCTGGAACATGACTGCCAGATTGGTGTCCTTCTTGAGCATCCCCTCTGTCTGCTCTCACGCTACTGCCTTCCTCTAGCTGGGTTTCATCATCAGACCCTTCGAAACGCTGGGCATCCTCCTGGAGCATGTACCCAACACTGTGCTGAAACAGTTCGGGGGACTCCTCAGGAGGAGGACATGGTGGGTCTAGGGAAGGAGTGACTGATGATGAGTCTGACATTGATACCAGGGAAGAGGACGCTTTGGCAGCTGCTTTTCCAGTACCCTGAGCCTGGGTGAGAGAGGATGAGGAGGAGGAGGAGGGCTTGGTCATCCACTCTACCAAGTCTTCGGCATGATGTGGCTCAACATGTCCAGCTGCCGAAAAGAAGGACAAGCGTGTCCCATGGCCATGTGCTGATGACAATGCACCGCGTCCACGACCAGCACTGTTGCCCCCAGACACAGAGCCTGCTTGCCCTCTTTTATTGCCTCCTGACTGTCTGCCTCTCCTTGTTTGCCTTCCAGACATTCTAATAGATGGCCTGCAGGGAGATGGGAAAAAAGCAATAAGGGCTACCTTCAGGTGTCCTTCTCTGTCCCTTGAAACAAGGACTTTGACAGTGAAAGAAACTGACACACTCTCCCTACCTACAGTTTTCTGTCCCTAGAAAAAATGTTTTTTTTAAGCACAATTTAGCACAAGGAGAATTACCTCACTGTCCTTCCAGGTCCCTGGAAACAAGGACTTTGACAGTGAAAGAAACTGACACACTCTCCCTACCTACAGTTTTCTGTCCCTAGAAAAAATGTTTTTTTTAAGCACAATTTAGCACAAGGAGAATTACCTCACTGTCCTTCCAGGTCCCTGGAAACAAGGACTTTGACAGTGAAAGAAACTGACACACTCTCCCTACCTACAGTTTTCTGTCCCTAGAAAAAATGTTTTTTTTAAGCACAATTTAGCACAAGGAGAATTACCTCACTGTCCTTCCAGGTCCCTGGAAACAAGGACTTTGGCAGTGAAAGAAACTGACACACTCTCCCTACCTACAGTTTTCTGTCCCTAGAAAAATTTTTTTTTTAAGCACAATTTAGCACAAGGAGAATTACCTCACTGTCCTTCCAGGTCCCTGGAAACAAGGACTTTGACAGTGAAAGAAACTGACACACTCTCCCTACCTACAGTTTTCTGTCCCTAGAAAAAATGTTTTTTTTTAAGCACAATTTAGCACAAGGAGAATTACCTCACTGTCCTTCCAGGTCCCTGGAAACAAGGACTTTGACAGTGAAAGAAACTGACACACTCTCCCTACCTACAGTTTTCTGTCCCTAGAAAAAATGTTTTTTTTAAGCACAATTTAGCACAAGGAGAATTACCTCACTGTCCTTCCAGGTCCCTGGAAACAAGGACTTTGACAGTGAAAGAAACTGACACACTCTCCCTACCTACAGTTTTCTGTCCCTAGAAAAAATGTTTTTTTTAAGCACAATTTAGCACAAGGACAATTACCTCACTGTCCTTCCAGGTCCCTGGAAACAAGGACTTTGACAGTGAAAGAAACTGACACACTCTCCCTACCTACAGTTTTCTGTCCCTAGAAAAAATGTTTTTTTTTAAGCACAATTTAGCACAAGGAGAATTACCTCACTGTCCTTCCAGGTCCCTGGAAACAAGGACTTTGACAGTGAAAGAAACTGACACACTCTCCCTACCTACAGTTTTCTGTCCCTAGAAAAAATGTTTTTTTTAAGCACAATTTAGCACAAGGAGAATTACCTCACTGTCCTTCCAGGTCCCTGGAAACAAGGACTTTGACAGTGAAAGAAACTGACACACTCTCCCTACCTACAGTTTTCTGTCCCTAGAAAAAATGTTTTTTTTAAGCACAATTTAGCACAAGGAGAATTACCTCACTGTCCTTCCAGGTCCCTGGAAACAAGGACTTTGACAGTGAAAGAAACTGACACACTCTCCCTACCTACAGTTTTCTGTCCCTAGAAAAAATGTTTTTTTTAAGCACAATATAGCACAAGGAGAATTCACTCACTGTCCTTCCAGGTCCCTGGAAACAAGGACTTTGACAGTGAAAGAAACTGACACACTCTCCCCACCTACAGTTTTCTGTCCCTAGAAAAAATGTTTTTTTTAAGCACAATTTAGCACAAGGAGAATTACCTCACTGTCCTTCCAGGTCCCTGGAAACAAGGACTTTGACAGTGAAAGAAACTGACACACTCTCCCTACCTACAGTTTTCTGTCCCTAGAAAAAATGTTTTTTTTAAGCACAATTTAGCACAAGGAGAATTACCTCACTGTCCTTCCAGGTCCCTGGAAACAAGGACTTTGACAGTGAAAGAAACTGACACACTCTCCCTACCTACAGTTTTCTGTCCCTAGAAAAAATGTTTTTTTTAAGCACAATTTAGCACAAGGAGAATTACCTCACTGTCCTTCCAGGTCCCTGGAAACAAGGACTTTGACAGTGAAAGAAACTGACACACTCTCCCTACCTACAGTTTTCTGTCCCTAGAAAAAATGTTTTTTTTAAGCACAATTTAGCACAAGGAGAATTACCTCACTGTCCTTCCAGGTCCCTGGAAACAAGGACTTTGACAGTGAAAGAAACTGACACACTCTCCCTACCTACAGTTTTCTGTCCCTAGAAAAAATGTTTTTTTTAAGCACAATATAGCACAAGGAGAATTCACTCACTGTCCTTCCAGGTCCCTGGAAACAAGGACTTTGACAGTGAAAGAAACTGACACACTCTCCCTACCTACAGTTTTCTGTCCCTAGAAAAAATGTTTTTTTTAAGCACAATATAGCACAAGCACAAAACACACTGACACTCTCCCTACCTATCCTTCTCTTTCCCTAAACTAAAGGAATCCAGGTTAAGCAAGAAAGAAATAAAAGTCACTGTCCCTGCCTATGCTGCTCTATCCCTGCTCCGGAACACACTACACTAGGCCGCCGTGCTGGCGGCCTTTTATAGTGTGGGGCGTGTACTAAACCCCCTCAGCAATAATTGGCCACAGGCATCCTGCCTGTGGCCAATCATTGCTCTCCTCGCTGCCGGCACTGTGATTGGCCAAGCATGCGGGGTCACAGTGCATGCTTGGCCAATCACAGCGCCTGGATGACACTGCGATGGCGTAGTGCATTGTGGGCCGTTCGCGTCACTCGAATTTGGCGCGAACGGCCCAAATCGTTCGATCTTCGTCGAACGATCGAACAGCCGATGTTCGAGTCGAACGTATGTTCGACTCGAACACGAAGCTCATCCCTAGTGGGTATTATGTGCAGAAGAGGAGTATGGAGTGTATGGTGGTAGGTATAATGTGCAGAAGACGAGTATGGAGTGTAGGGTGGTGGGTATTATGTGCAGAAGAGGAGTATGGAGTGTAGGGTGGTGGGTATTATGTGCAGAAGAGGAGTATGGAGTGTATGATGGTGGATATTATGTGCAGAAGAGGATTATGGAATGCATGGTGGTGGGTATTTTGTGCAGAAGAGGAGTATGGAGTGTAGGGTGGTGGGTATTATGTGCAGAAGAGGAGTATAGAGTGTAGGGTGGTGGGTATTATGTGCAGATGAGGAGTATGGAGTGTATGATGGTGGATATTATGTGCAGAAGAGGAGTATGGAGTGTATGGTGGTGGGTATTTTGTGCAGAAGAGGAATATGGAGTGTAGGGTGGTGGGTATTATGTGCAGAAGAGGATTATGGAGTGTATAATGGTGGATATTATGTGTAGAAGAGGATTATGGAGTGTATGGTGGTGGATATTATGTGCAGAAGAGGAATATGGAGTGTAGGGTGGTGGGTATTATGTGCAGAAAAGGATTATGGAGTGTATGATGGTGGGTATTATGTGCAGAAGAGGAGTATAGAGTGTAGGGTGGTGGGTATTATGTGCAGATGAGGAGTATGGAGTGTATGATGGTGGATATTATGTGCAGAAGAGGAGTATGGAGTGTATGGTGGTGGGTATTTTGTGCAGAAGAGGAATATGGAGTGCAGGGTGGTGGGTATTATGTGCAGGAGAGGATTATGGAGTGTATGATGGTGGATATTATGTGCAGAAGAGGATTATGGAGTGTATGGTGGTGGGTATTTTGTGCAGAAGAGGAATATGGAGTGTAGGGTGGTGGGTATTATGTGCAGGAGAGGAGTGCGGAGTGTATAAAGGTGGGTATAATATGCATGTGAGGAGTGTGGAGTGTGAAGTTTTTATTAATTTTTACAATTTTGTTATTTATTATTTTTTTTAAATAATTTTAAAATATTTTTTATTTTATTTGGGTACAGTGTCACACAACTGCACAATTGTCAGTTAAAGCAACGCAGTGCAGTATCACAAAAAAATTGCCTGGTCAGGAAGGGGGTGTAAACCTTCCGGAGCTGAAGTGGTTAAAGAGTAACTCCACTTTTGTTGGGGATCTATGTACATTGCAAGGATTTTACCAAACTTTGTTGCAGATTTCTAACTTTTGTTATTCAGAAGAAATCCCTGTGTGCTTGTCTGTGTCCATGTGGTAAGTGAATCTAATGGGAGTGGTTTTCATAATATCGATCAGCTGCTGCACCTGAAAAGCTCTAATGAGGAAAATTGCAGGGCCTGCATCCCCTTAGATGTGATTTACTATTGGGAGTATCTCACCAAAAATTTAATTTTTGTTGCATGGGATGTCTGAAATCTGACTTGTATCTTAGTGCAGACTTCTGGGAAAATCAGTAAGCCAATCACACAAGCAGGAAATTACATATTTTGGGGGTGTTCTGCACACATTCTGTGTGCAGAACACCTCCAGGTAGCCATATTGCATTGCATATTACAGAAAATTACAGAACTGCAGATTGAAAAGGGAAGGTAATTTTTTTAATAACATTCAATTACAATATGACTTGTGTCGCAATTATATATGCTATATATATTTTTTTTATTTGCAATTTTTTTCCCCACGACAGTGGAGTTACCCTTTAATGAAAAAGTCCCCTAAGGCCCATTTCACACTGGGGCGGTGAGTGCGTCGGCGGTAAAGCGCCGCTATTTTTAGCGGCGCTTTACCGTCAATTTTGTGGCGCTATTCGGCCGCTAGCGGGACGCTTTTAACCCCCGCTAGCAGCCAAGAAAGGGTTAAAACCACCCGCAAAGCGCTGCTGCAGGAGCACTTCGCCGGCAGTATAGTCGCGCTGCCCATTGATTTCAATGGGCAGGGGCGCTTTACGAGCGGTGTATTCACTGCTCCTAATGCGCTGCAAAGATGCTGCTAGCAGGACTTTTTTTACCGTCCTACTAGCGCACCGCTCCAGTGTGAAAGCCCTCGGGGCTTTCACATTGGAGAGACAGCAGCGGCTCTTTCAGGGCGCTTTGCAGGCGCTATTTTTAGCATTATAGCGCCTGCAAAGTGCCTCAGTGTGAAAGGGGTCTAAAGGAAACTTGGTTAAACAGATGTCATTCAAATAGTGTTAACATGTGTAGCGCTACCCCCGTAGGAGCTGCTGGTTTAAATTTTGGGCCTACCGTTACCTTTTCTGTTCACCGCACTCGTGTCTGGGATCCCTTTTGAAGAGCTTTCATGAATGTTCACACCAACACTTGGTTACATTTTCTTCAAGAGCTTTATTTTACCAGTTGCAACAGAGGGATAGAGGGATAGGGGAGTTTCAGGTACCTTGCTTTGCGGATCACGAGCACAATCTCAGATCCAGAGGACAAATCAGTTCCACGCTGGTATCAGCAACCACAGGATAGGCCTACTCTCACTGGCCTAGCAACCGGTGCAAAGCTCGTTCAAAGTCTCTGCCACAGATTTGATGAGTGCCGTTGCGTCGTTCCACAATCTTCCGCTACAAGATCGTGTAACCACACTGACACTTTGCAAAAGTTCCTTTAGAAAGTACAGAGCTCACGGTGCCAGAATCTTTCACCCCACCCGGCAGCACCGTGAGGCAAACTGGCCAGGATGCGTCCTTCAATTGAGTCCCCAATTGTTCCACTTCTTCCCGCAGGCAAGACCGCGTAGGACCATCCCTGGACTAGTAGGCCCCAGCAACTTCTGGGCCTACTTCTCAGTTGCGGAGCCTCGGACCAGCAGGCCCCGAGGCCGAAAATGGCTCGCACATCCCTGAGGCCAGGAGGGCCCTCAGGTCAGGATCCGGCAACGAACCCCGGCAACGAACCCCCGATAGAGTGGTCTCTGTCTCTTAAGTACCCCCTCCCAGAATGCACAGCGGGTTGACCACGCCCACTGAGCCACTTCTGGGAAAGGAATACCCAATACCCACACATTTCCAACCCTGACCCATGGTGACAGTGACACCTACTGTCAGGTGGAATACGCGCAACCCAGCTAGACTGAAACAAAGCCACAATTTAGCATAATCCTTCTGAGCTAAACTACAGCTCAGATAACTAAATTTAACACATAGCGTCTACCCAACAGGAGTAGGGCGCTACATATGGTATTAAAAACACTGGCACAACAATCTCCAGACAGGACAAATGATGGCACAGAATACAAGTAATTTCAATGGAGAAGGGATTATTTATTATTCTCAGGCCCTGACTAAGCCACTGGGCAATAGAGAATTAGTTGCAATCTACCAGCATTGCGGCCCTCTAAGGCCGGCCATACATGGTTCGAATCTTGGCCGGTTCAGCAGAAACCGGCAGAGATTTGAACCGTTAATGGGCAGGCTGAATGTACCAAGTTGATCGATCAACTTGAGCACAACCAGCCTGCCGGATTCTCTTGCCATTATCACTAATGGCTGCCGGTAGAAGTCAATTGCTGATTCCCTATCATCACATACTGTGTTGATGGGGGAATCATGCAAATTTCTTTACTGCAACCCGTGGTTGCAGAAAATAAATTTGCACAATTTATGGCCAGCCTAAGTGGGGGGCTTGCTCTCAAATGACAGCATTTGCTATCTGTAAAGTAATTGATATAGTCCCCTTTTTCAGAATTCCTCTGATGACAGCATAGTGTTAGCAATCAGCAGCCAACACATAGTGGTGAACAATAGGCCTCTCACCACACTGATGTTCTGGTGAAATCCTCTAGGGTGCAGTCTGTTCCTCGACAGTCACTCTTGTGGTCGGGATGGATGCAGATGAAGAGTTGGCTGCAATGTGCTTGAAGGTCTCCATGATTCTGACACATTTATGGATGTGGTCAGACAAAAGGCAACCCACAAGATTTTTGGCCTCCCTCTCTAGCCTGTACTTCCTTGGAGGTCTGTGTGTGGGAGTGGCCTACTCAACCTGTAGATGGGGGACTCGCTACCAGAGGACCTGTCACCCATGCCAGGTATCACTCTCCTTCTGTCTGGCTGCTATAGCATTCTCACCAGTCCTGGTTACCCACAGCGTCGGCATGTTAGACATGACGTCCCACCATCTGTAGGGTTAACCCTTCATTGATGGCTCTGTAGCTTCTCCTCTTCATCCTCAAGTGTGTATTACAGGCCCTGTTCTTTGGATACGCCCTGTACCTTCATGCACCCCTTCGAATAGACTTCAGACCAGGCATTAAATGGTTTACAGTAACTTTACTGAAGACTTGCAGCAGTACAGTCCATAATGCACAGTCTCTCACAGAACATAGAATATAGTCTTCACACTAACTAGCTCAGGCTGCCCAAGTCATACCTTTTAAGAAAGCAAAGTTCATTCAGCTCAAGTCCAATAGTGTGGGATCCTGGTTCCAGAAAGAATCCCAGCGAGGTGCCCTAGAAAGGGGCCACAGGACTACACGGTACATCAGTCCTTCCTCTGTATTCCCATGTTGAAGAAGAGAGAGGCCCTGAACTCTCCCCTTGTATTTATCGCTCACCAAGAGGGGGCAGAGCCATGAACACATGAGAATAGGCACCCTGCTGACATGCTACACATTGTATTTACACAGTAAAATAGAACTTTATCACAGTTTCCATTATCAGCAATGAACAACAGTACAAAAAAAGTTAAATTTATTTTTATATCACACCCCTGTAAGCACCTGCTTACACATGGAACTCTATCTCAGGGTTTCATAGCTCTGCAGCCTGTTCCCCTCATATTTCTTCACTCAACAGTCTTTGGGGCAGCACACAATCCTGTAGGCTTTGTTGCGGCACCTCAGGTGACTCTGCCATTGACTCTTAACACATTGCCAAGACAGTGCACAGTCCCATAATCTTTGCACATCAACCCACTCTCTTGGGCTCCCAGACATCCTCCCCCAGTCTATGGATTAATTAATTTTATCTGGTCCAGTGGGTGGTGCCAAGCTCTGGCCGGGAAGACAGCTCTTCAGCATGCACCCACCTGTTGCTAGGCGTAGGCCCCAGTCCAAGGCTGTGACTCCATCCAATTAGCATCCTCTTTTGGCTCCCATCATGAACATACACTGCTATGCGCCTTAAAAGGCAGACAGCCAGGTCTACACTTTCAAAGACAGGTAATCTATATTTGTGATATTTTTTTTTTTACTGATTTATCTGTTGTTGCTCTGCATATGAGAAACACAAGGGCTGGTTCGCAGCACCAATGCAAGTTTTATCTTAATTGAATAGCAGAATGTTGAACAGTGCCTCAAATGTGCAGCTTGCATGATTTTTTTCCAATGTGTTTTTATCACAGATTAATGATATTTACAGGTCCTATTGAAAATGTACTTTTTCATAACCATGCATTGTGTCAACAATGGAACATGCAGCAAAATGCATAACAATGTGTTTGGTGAAAATAAACTGTAAGGGGCCAGTGTACCTCCCCAGAACATCATTTCTTTGGACAGTTGTTTTTTTTTTTCAACCAAGGTCACCATCTGCTATATGTATTCTTCCTGTACCCGAACCTTCTTAAGCATTTGTGTTTTGTAGATAACTTGCATTTGAGTATGATTATGGAAAGTTTTGGTATGCAGTATTTGAATTTTGAATTGTACAAAGCAGTATTAACTTGCAATTGTTCTTTTTTTTTTTACCACAGACAGCTTTGTATTGATGTGGTTGACTCTTATTCCTCTATGCAAGTCAATATACAGTAAATACAAGGTGAACACAAGGTAGGCGCATAGTATTGTTCTCAGAAAACATCCATAGCTTGTTCTTTTATGGCTCAGTTTGTCTTTTTCTGAGCTTTATGTTAATTTATAAAACATCTGTATTTATCAATGTTTCATACAAGGTTAACACAATTTTCACCTATTTTTCTAAATGAATCTTATGTGAAAAAATGGTGCATTTTGGGCTAAAGTTGTGTGAATCTTGGATGAAAACATTGATAAACAGACACCTGGGACTGTGAAGTCTTAAGGGGCGGGGTCATCGGTTGACATCACCCGGTGACCACGCCCCATGCCTATATAAGTCGTTGCGCACCACGCACACAGCATTACAGCGGGAGAGAGCATCGTGTCAACATCTGAAGGAGAGAAGAGGGAAGAAGGTGACGGAGAAGACCGGGCCAACGCTAGCAAAAGAGCAGAAGATAGCGGAGGAGCCCGGCAGAAGAGACACAGGAGAGCGGGAGAAGAGGCCGAAGAGAGCAGAGAAGTTGGAAGAGACCCCCGAAGTCGGAAGAGACCCCAGAGCTGCCTAATAAATTACTTTGAAAACCTGTCTAGTGTGTTTTTTTTATTGACACTTTTCCCCCAGGTGAATGGGTAGGGGTACGATGTACCCCATACTCATTCACATAGGGTGGGGGGTCGGGATCTGGGGGCCACCTTATTAAAGGGGGCTTCCAGATTCCGATAAGCCCCCCGCCCGCAGACCCCGACAACCAACGGCCAGGGTTGTCGGGAAAAGGCCCTTGTCCTCATCAACATGTGGGCAAGGTGCTTTGGGGTGGGGGGCTCAGGGCCCCCTGCCCCAAAGCACCCACCCCCATGTTGAGGGCATGCGGCCTGGTACGGCTCAGGAGAGGGGGCACTCGCTCGTCCCCACCCACCTTTCCTGACCGGCCGGGCTGCGTGCTCGGATAAGGGTCTTGTATGGATTTTGGGGGGACCTCCACAACGTTTTTTCGGCGTAGGGGTTCCCCTTAAAATCCATACCAGACTGATGGGCCCGGTATGCTCATGAAGGGGAAACCCATGCTGTTTTTTTTTCAAAACAATTGGCTTGGAGTTCCCCTTCATGCACAAGTCGTGGGCCAAAGTCGGATCTGTTAATACGGAATCTGACTTCAGAAAAAAAGTAGTGCAGGAAGTACTTTGAAGTCGGCACGACTTAAAGTCGTGCCAATATGAATGGTAGTCATTCAAAATCATGGAGAATTACTTGTCATGCGATTTTGCAGTCCCAAATCCTGAGACAAGTTGTATAAGTGTGAAAGGGGGCTAAAGATTACTTGTGATGCTGCATACCCCTTAACTTAAAGTGGTTGTAAAGGCAGAAGTTTTTTTATCTTTTTTTTGGAAATTATTTTTATTAAGTTTTATACAGATCGTACAACACTTGAAGCTGCACTGGCACAACACCAACCCACTTCTGTGATCACACAGGGCCCAAAACACAATACACAACAATTTGTCTAACTAATATAGTCCAACTGACTAAACCTGACAAACACCCCGTCTATCATTCCTCTCCCCTTAACAACCCCAAACACCAGCTCAGTCTAGTTCTTGTATATTGTCCATGTCAGAAAAGAATAAGCATCAGATATTAAAGTGGAAATCAACAACTGCCTTCTAAAAAGATTTTGTTTAGTATAGATTGTAAACAATGAAAACATGTTGGCTGGAAATACATTGTCTGTTATTACTATATACAAAACTAACTAATGCCTGTGTACTAAGTAGGCCATTAATGAAGTTAGGAAACAACTATCCGCATTATCCTACAGTGATATCAGAATTATAGCAGGCTTTCCACACCTTATCAAATTTTTCCCCACATCCTCTGGATACATAGGTCACCTTGTAGTAAGGCATCACAGAATTCACCTTCTTCCCATAAAATAGTAATATATTAACCACTTCAATACAGGGCATTTTCACCCCCTTACTGCCCAGACCAATTTTTATTTTTCAGCGCTGTTGCAATTTGAATGACATTTGCACAGTCATGCAACACTGTACCCAAATGAAATCTTTATGTTTTTTTCCCCCCACGAATAGAGCTTTCTTTTGGTGGTATTTGATCATCTCTGCGGTTTTAATGTGTAAATGTGACTAGCATGGAAAAGGGGTTAACACTAGGGGGCGCTGAAGGGGTTAATATGTTACCTTTTGAGTGATTCTAACTGTAGGGGGAGGGGATTCACAAGGGGAGGAGACCGATGTGTGTTCCTCTGTACTGGGAACACACATCGGTCTCCTCACCTCTGACAGGAGGTGGATCTGTTTACACACGCAGATCCATACTCCTGCCTTGATCGTGGGCAATCGCGGGTGCCCGGGGGACATTGCGGCAGCCGGGCATGCGCACGGGTCCCGAGCGATGCGGCGGCGCGCGCGTGCCCCCTAGACAGCCGGGAAGCAGGGACGTCATATGATGTCCACCCGGAGGGAGGGAGGGTTCCTGCAGGCGTCATATTACTATGGCCCGGTAAGGAAGTGGTTAAGTAAGGTTTTGTGTGCCCTGGAAGGAACAATCTCCTCCACCAGGCCCAACAGACACACTCTGACTGACATAGGAACTGTAACTGCCAGGATATCCGCTATACAGGAAGTGACTTCAGACCAAAACACTTGGATCTGCTGACACTTCCAGAAAATGTGGTCAGCATTAGCAGGAGAAAGGGAGCACCTTCAGCAGTCAGCTGTAACAGAAGAATAAATAGTAGCTAATCTAACTGGGGAATAGTAAATCCTGTGTAGAAATTTGAACTGTATTAAGCTATCCCTGGCTGACACAAGATGTTTAAATGGCCCACACATCATCCCAGTCCTCCACCTGGATGTCAGGCACTTCAGATACCCTGGAGATTTTTTATATTAATGCATTCTATGTAGTAAGATAAAAAACCTTCTGTGTGCAGCAGCCCCCTTAGCCCCCCTAATACTTACCTGAGGTCCATCTAGATCCAGCGATGTTGCAGAAGTGTCTCGGCTGCCTGGTAGGGATGAGTTTCGAGTTAGAGTCGAACTCATGTTCGACTCGAACATTGCCTGTTCGCCCCTTCGCCGAACAGCGAACAATTTGGGGTGTTCGCGGCAAATTCGAAAAGTCTATGGGAGAAATCTAAAGTGCTAATTTTAAAGGCTTATATGCAAGTTATTGTCATAAAAAGTGTTTGGGGACCCGGGTCCTGCCCCAGGGGACATGTATCACTGCAAAAAAAAAGTTTTAAAAACGGCCGTTTTTTCGGGAGCAGTGATTTTAATAATGCTTAAAGTGAAACAATAAAAGTGAAATATTCCTTTAAATTTCGTATCTAGGGTATGTGTATACAGTAGTATGCCTGTAAAGTCGCGCTTGTTTCCCGTGCTTAGAACTGTCCCTGCACAAAGTGTCATTTCTGAAGGAAAAAAAGTAATTTAAAACTCACTCGCGGCTATAATTAATTTTCGGCTCCCGGCAATATAGAGAAAAGTCATTGATAAAAAAAAAAAAAATGCGTGGGGGTCCCCCCAAATTCAATTACCAGGCCCTTCAGGTCTGGTATGGATATTAAGGGGAACCCTGCCTCAAATTTAAAAAAAAAATGTGTGGGGTTCCCCCCAAATATCCATACCAGGCCCTTCAGGTCTGGTATGGATTTTAAGGGGAACTCCACCCCAAATTTAAAAAAAAAATGGCTTGGAGTTCCCCCAAAAATCCATACCAGACCCTGTATCCGAGCACGCAACCTGGCAGGCCGCAGGAAAAGAGGGGGGACGAGAGAGCACCCCCCCTCCTGAACCGTACCAGGCCACATGCCCTCAACATGGAGAGGATGTCCCCATGTTGATGGGGACAAGGGCCTCATCCCCACAACCCTTGCCTGGTGGTTGTGGGGGTCTGCGGGCGGGGGGCTTATCGGAATCTGGAAGACCCCTTTAACAAAGGGGACCCCCAGATCCCGGCCCTCCCTATGTGAATTGGTAATGGGGTACATTGTACCCCTACCATTTCACAAAGAAAATGTAACAAATTGTAAAAAAAAACACAGACACCGTTGGGAAAGCCCTTTATTAAAAAAACAAAAAAAACAAAAACGTTCCAGCGTTGAAATCCAGTGTCCCGCGGTGATCCGATGTCCAGCGCTGTCCACACAAAACGTCATTGGCTGAGCCTGAGCGGACCTGATGGGGAACTTCCTCCGCAGTGTATTAAATAAATAGACCCGCCCCTTCTAAAGTTCCCCATCAGGTCCGCTCAGCCAATGACGTAGGTGTAAGGCTAAGCGGACCAGATGCGGAACGTGAGAAGGGGCGGGTCTATTCATTTATTACACTGCGGAGGAAGTTCCCCATCAGGTCCGCTCAGCCAATGACATAGGCGGGGTCTTACATACGAGGAGGCGGACCTGATCGGGAACTTCCTCCGCAGTGTAATAAATGAATAGACCCGCCCCTTCTCACGTTCCGCATCTGGTCCGCTTAGCCTTACACCTACGACATTGGCTGAGCGGACCTGATGGGGAACTTTAGAAGGGGCGGGTCTATTCATTTATTACACTGCGGAGGAAGTTCCCCATCAGGTCCGCTCAGGCTCAGCCAATGACGTTTCGTGTGGACAGCGCTGGACATCGAATCACCGCGGGACACTGTATTTCATCGCTGGAATGTTTTTTTTTTTTTTTTTAATAAAGGACTTTCCCAACGGTGTCTGTGTTTTTTTTTTTACAATTTGTTACACTTTCTTTGTGAAATGGTAGGGGTACAATGTACCCCATTACCAATTCACATAGGGGGGGCCGGGATCTGGGGGTCCCCTTTGTTAAAGGGGTCTTCCACATTCCGATAAGTCCCCTGCCCGCAGACCCCCACAACCACCGGGCAAGGGTTGTGGGGATGAGGCCCTTGTCGCCATCAACATAGGGACATCCTCCCCATGTTGAGGGCATGTGGCCTGGTATGGTTCAGGAGGGGGGGTGGGCGCTCTCTCGTCCCCCCTCTTTTCCTGCGGCCTGCCAGGTTGCGTGCTCGGATAAAGGGTCTGGTATGGATTTTTGGGGGAACCCCACGCCATTTTTTTTTAAATTTGGGGTGGAGTTCCCCTTAATATCCATACCAGACCTGAAGGGCCTGGTAATTGGATTTGGGGGGACCCCACGCATTTTTTTTTTTTTTTACCAATGACTTTTCCATGTATTGCCGGGAGCCGACAATTTATTATAGCCGCGAGTGAGTTTTAAATGACTTTTTTTCCTTCAGAAATGACACTTTGTGCAGAGACAGTTCTAAGCACGGGAAACAAGCACGACTTTCCAGGCATACTATACACCCCCCCCCCCCCCCAGGTACGAAATTTAAAGGAATATTTCACTTTTATTTTTTCACTTTAAGCATTATTAAAATCACTGCTCCCGAAAAAACATCAGTTTTTAAAACTTTTTTTGCATTGATACATGTCCCCCAGGGCAGGACCAGAAGAGGGACCCAACAAGAGGGGGATCTGGGCTGCTTTGTGCAAAACCACTGCACAGAGCAGGTAAGTAGAACATGTTTGTTATTTTCTAAGAAAAAAAAAAAAGAGACTTTATTTAGTATTACTTTAATTCAAGCAAGCTTCCACACACAGAGAATGTTGAAAGTCTGACTGGAACCTGTCATGAAAATAGCACTGTTTCTGGGAGAACTTTTCCATCCAAGTCTATGTGTGTGTGGTCCTCCTCTAGTCATAGATGAGCAGATATACCCCAAAAAAAAGTAAGACAGGGATATTTACTTGCTTTTTTATAAACTGAGTAGTGAGTGCAATAAACACATTTTATGTGGCTGTTTATGGGCAGCCTAATGCCTCGTACACACGACCGGTTTTAGCGCCGGGAAAACTGCCATGACAGCTTTTGGCCGGGAAAACCGGCCGTGTGTATGCTCCATCGCAGTTTTCCCGACGAGAAAACTGCGGGAAAAGAAAAGAGAACTTGTTCTCTTTTTTCCCGCTGGGATTCCCGGCGGTCTTTTTCCCGTCGCGAAAACCGTCGTGTTTATGCTTTCCCGAGGGGAAAAAAAACATGCATGCTTGTAAACAATTCGACGCATGCGCGGAAGCATAGAACATCATTTTGTCGGCTCGTCGTAGTCTTTGACGTCACCGCGTTCTTGGCATTCAAAAGTTCAGCGGTCTTTTGTGTGACAGTGTGTATGCAAGGCAGGCTTAAGAGGAATCCCGTTGGGAAAAGCGTCATTTTTTTTCCTGCCGGGAAAACCGGTCGTGTGTACAAGGCATTAGTGTTCCATAGGAAAAAAAAATAACAAGGAGCAATTTAAGAAGTTTTCAGCGCTAGGTCATGGTCAATGTTGGCCAATATCATGTATAGTTTGTTGCAATGTTTTTGTCTCCATTTAATGTACACAATATAATATGTGTTTGGTAACAACTTTACTAAGAACCATTTCGGTTTTCTGATGTTCCTGTATTTCAGTTCTGAACAATGGCTCTTACCAACTATTTACTGACAGCACTGTGCACTGAGCAGTTACTGCATCAAATCAATGCTGCTCTTCGTAAATGTTATATATAAAGTTAGAGCTCTTATGTGTAGCAGTTTTCAGAGGGTCAGTGGTCCTGGTCCATGTAAAACCTACATTTCTTGAGTAATTTAGAGCACAATAAGCAGTGGAGATGCTCTTGGTGAATGTGCTGTGTAATAGCTTCCAAGCTTGTGACACCTGCCATATACAAAGCCCTAGTCTATTTCTCCCCACCAGTCACTACAATACATAAATACTAATACATAAGTAATAAGTAATAAATGAGTCAATACAGTAAGCAGAGCCAAGTCTGTTAGTGTCCTGCTCATTGCACACTTACAGCTTCTACATTTGCAGTGCAACCAGTGATAATAGAAGGGAAATGTCTTTATTGTTGAAATAAGTTTTTCTGTTGGTTCGCCTCTAAACAAAAAAGCTGATTTGTGATGTATTTTTCACAAAACGAAATGACTCTCCTATACAGGGGGTCCCCGAGTTACGAACCCGTTAGGGACTTTCCTCCTGTTTGTAATCCGGAAATGTTCATAAGTCGGCCGTGCATGCGCAGAACGACAATTACGGACATTTCCGATGTTTCCTGATGTTCCGTCGAATGGCGTTCTGCGCATGCGCGGCCAATTACGGACATTTCTGACATTTTCCGAGGCTCCGTCTGCCCGCGCATGAGCAGAGCGGCAGATGGTCTGCGCAGAACGGCAGAGGGTCCCCGCAGTGCCCTTTTCGTAAATAGGAGTGGTTCGTAAGTCGGGCGTTCGTAAGTCGGGGACCCCCTGTATCTAGCTTTTATTGCCTCAACACGGACATAACTACTTCTGCTTCAGGACGGGCAAGTATAACTTCAGGTCTTAGGCCCCTTTCACACTGGGGCGGGCAGGTGTGGTGGCGGTATAGCAGCGCGATTTTCGGCACTGCTATACCGTCGTTCTTACCGCGGTATGCGGCCGCTAGGGGGGTGAATTTAACCCCCGCTAGCGGCCGAAAAAGGGTTAATACCGCCCGCAAACCGCGGCTATTGCCGCGGTTTGCGGGCGGTATTACCGCGGTGTCCCATTGATTTCAATGGGCAGCCGCGGTAAAGGAGCGGTGAACACACCGCTCCTTCACCGCTGTAAAGAAGCGGCTAGCAGGACTTTTGGAGCGGTCCTGCTAGCGCACCGCTTCAGTGTGAAAGCCTTCGGGCTTTCACATTGAAGGCTACAGGCACGAATTTTTCATGCGGTATAATAGCGCTAATATTAGCGCTAAACCGCATGAAAAACGCCCCAGTGTGAAAGGGGCCTTACTGTTTTAATGAATTAAGGCAGTTTTAAACCTCTGAAATTAAAAATAAACAAAGTATACCCTTCTAGTGTATATTTGCCTCAATCCAAAGCACTGAGTGTGATTTCTGTCTCCTCTCTCATTGCTCTACTAACTGCATGAGTAATTTCTGACAGTCAATTCTGACAACAGTAGTTGGCCCTCCCCCCCCTTTGCACCCAGAGGGTGATTGACAGCCTCAATTGTGCATGTTTAACTATAAAACTTTGTAGAGGAGGAGTGTGTCCATTCCCTCCACTCAGGCCTCAGATTACACTCAGCTCTCTGCTCTATGTGTACATTGTGTGACATCATATCCCTGTTCCCTGCTCCTGTGAGCTTAGAAACGCTGTGTAAATTCTGCACTTTTAGCCACTTAACCACTTAAGCCCCGGACCAATACGGGCCATTATGACCAGGCCCCTTTTTGTGATTCGGCACTGCGTCGCTTTAACTGACAATTGCGCGGTCGTGCGACATGGCTCCCAAACAAAATTGGCGTCCTTTTTTTCCCACAAATAGAGCTTTCTTTTGGTGGTATTTGATCACCTCTGCGGTTTTTATTTTTTGCGCTATATACAAAAATAGAGCGAAAATTTTGAAAAAAATTACATATTTTTTACTTTTTTCTATAATAAATATCCCCAAAAAATATATAAAAAAACATTTTTTTCCTCAGTTTAGGCTGATACGTATTCTTCTACATATTTTTGGTAAAAAAAATCGCAATCGCCGTTTATTGATTAGTTTGCGCAAAAATTATAGCGTTTACAAAACAGGGTATAGTTTTAAGGCATTTTTATAAAAAAATGTTTTTTACTAGTAATGGCGGCGATCAGCGATTTTTTTCGTGACTGCGACATTATGGCAGACACATCGGACACTTTTGACACATTTTTGGAACCATTGTCATTTTCACAGCGATCAGTGCAATAAAAATGCACTGGTTACTGTGAAAATGACACTGGCAGTGAAGGGGTTAACCACTAGGGGCGTTGAAGGGGTTAAGTGTGCCTAGGGGCGTGTTACTAACTGAGGGGGGCGTGGCTACGACTGACACGTCACCGATCTCCGCTCTGATTACACAGAGCGGAGATCGCTGACAGTGTCAGTAGAGAAGCGGGGAGATGCTGTGTTTACACAGCATCTCCCCGTTCCGAGCCTCCGTGAGACGATCGCGGGGATCCCCGCGGTGATCGAGTCCACGGGACCTGCGGTCCCACTCACAGGGAAGGCAGGGGGTCGCGAGCGCGCCGCCGGCGGCGCGCGTGCGACCCCGACGTCGGCAGTTAAAGGGCCACGTACAGGTACGTGATTGTGCCTGTACGAGCCATTCTGCCGACGTATATATGCCGTGAGCGGTCGGCAAGTGGTTAAGGACCGAGCCTCTTTATCAGACTTGGTGTTTACAAGTTAAAAACTTGTTTTTTTGCTAGAAAATTACTTAGAAACCCCAAACATTATAAAAAAAAAATCCTAACACCCTAGAGAATGAAATGGCGGCCATTGCAATACTTTATGTCACACCGTATTTGCGCAGCGGTCTTACAAGTGCACTTTTTTGGGAAAAAATAAATTTTCTTGAATTAAAAAATAAGACAACATTAAAGTTAGCCCAACTTTTTTTTTATATTGTGAAAGATAATGTTACGCCAAGTAAATTGATACCCAACATGTCACCCTTCAAAATTGCGCCCGCTCGTGGAATGGCGACAAACTTTTACTCTTAAAAATCTCCATAGGCAACGTTTACAAAATTCTACAGGTTGCATGTTTTGAGCTACAGAGGAGGTCTATGGCTAGAATTATTGCTCTCGCTCTAACGATCGCGACGATACCTCACATGTGTGGTTTGAACACCGTTTTCATATGCTGCTCACATATGCGTTCGCTTCTGCGTGCGAGCTCATCGGGACGGGGCACTTAAAAAATTTTAGTTTACTTTATTTTATTTATTTTGACACTGTTTTTTTTTTTTTAAATTGGGTCACTTTTATTCCTATTACAAGGAATGTAAACATCTCTTGTAATAGAAAAAAGCATGACAGGTCCTCTGGTGACAGACCACCATTATCGTAAACCGGATCGCTCACTGATAAGATGGATACCTGGGTTATGGCAGCTAGCTGCTGCCATAACAGAGATATCCATCTTTAAAGTGCCGACGTATATATACAGTAAGTGGTCCGAAAGTGGTTGATGACTCTGGGGAAGAGATGGCGGAAGATAAACTGGTGCAACATATGTAGGAGGAGTTGTTTAATCTATGTGTATAGCCATGGCCAAAAATTTTGAGAATTACACCAATATGAATTTTCCCAAAGTCTGCGGCTTCAGTGTTTTTAGATCTTTAAGTTTATGCAAAGAGTCAATATTTGCAGCGTTGACCCATCTTTTTCAAGACCTCTGCAATTTGCCCTGGCATGCTGTCAATCAACTTCTGGTTCACATCCTGACTGATGGCAGCCCATTCTTGCATAATCAATGCTTGGAGTTTGTCAGAATTTGTGGGTTTTTTTTTTTTTTTGTTCACCCGTCTCTTAAAGATTGACCATAAGTTCTCAATGGGAGTAATGTCTAGCATGGGCGTCCGCTCCATAGGGCAAGGGGGGTCAATTGCCTCACCTGGAATCGTAAGAGACAAAGTGTTGAAGTCAGAGTGAAGAAGACACTTGCCCCCTGTGTTGTAATGGCCGCCAGGCTCCGTGGCAGCCGTGGACTTTTTTTCTAAGTCTGCTGCTGGCCTGGGGGCTGGGGCTGCTCAGCTCTGTCTTTTCCGACTACACATCTGATCCGTCCCTCCCTCCTCACCCTGGCTCGAGCATCGGATTGGCTTTGCCGACTGCCGCTCGGGCCTCTGCTTAACATCACCTGTTCTGTGATTGGCTGCTGCCTCAGCCTGCCTCTGCCTGTGTAAATGAACTTGTGCCTATGCCGATCCAGCCAGTGCGGCACCAGCTCCTCCCACAGGTCACGTAAGTGGCGTGCAGTGGTCATGACAAGAGAGAATACGCTGCCTGGCCAGTGCCTGCCCTGGGGAACTACAGGTAAGGACTGTTCTGCAATTGACCTTATGCAATGTCAAAGAGATATACTGGGAAGCCGGTCTGTTTCCTTCCTACTTTTTTTTTTTTAATTAAAGCAGGCCTGATTTTTTACCTGCCCCCACCCCCCCCCAATGCAATTATGACTAAGCCTCTCCCCTTCATGACATTGTCAAAAAGGGACCGAGCATGGATGACCTTAAAATGATGCCCCCCCCTGGAAAAATTTCAGCGGACGCCCATGATGTCTAGAGAGTTTCATGGCCATGGACCCAAAATGTCAATGTTTTGTTGCCAAAGGTCACTTAGTTATCACCTTTGCCTTATGGCAAGGTGCTCCATCATGCTGGAAAAGGCATTGTTCCACACCAAACTGTTCTTGGATGGTTGGGAGACGTTGGTCTCGAAGGATGTTTTTGTACCATTCTTTATTCATGGCTGTAATCTTAGGCAAAGTTATGAGTGAGCCCACTTCCTTGGCTGAGAAGCAACCCCACACATGGGTGGTCTCAGGATGCTTTACTGTTGGAATGTCACAGGACTGATGGTAGTCACCTTTTCTTCTCCAGACAAGGTTTGTTTTCTAGATGCCCCAAACAATCGGAAAGGGGATTTATCAGAGAAAATGACTTTACTCCAGTCCTCAGCAGTCCAATCCTTGTACCTTTTGCAGAATATCAGCCTGTCCCTGAAGTTTTTCCTGGAGAGAAGTGGCTTCTTTGCTACCCTTCTTGACACCAGGCCATCCTCCAAAAGCCTTCTTCTCACTGTGCGTGCAGATGCACTCACACCTGCCTGCTGCCATTCCTGAGCAAGCTCTGCACTGGTGATGCCCCGATCCTGCAGCTGAATCAACTGCAGGAGATGGCCCTGGCACTTGCTGGACTTTCTTGGGCACCCTGAAGCCTTTTTTACAATTGCAGTGGACATTATTTTTATGGGATTAAGTTAATTTTCATGACAAAGAGGTACTTTGCAATTAATTGCAATTCATCTGATCACTTTTAATAGCATTCTGGAGTATTTGAAAATTGCGATCATAAAAACAGCAGACTTTGTGAAAATTAATATTTGTATCATTCTCAAAACTTTTGGCCATGGCTGTATTACCTAAGCCAAGTCACTTCACTGGATATGTGTAAAGATTTACAACCACTTTAACTGCCAAGCCAAGTGTAGTTTATGTAACACTTTTTTCATTTTTTTTTTTCATTTTTTTAATAGCATTTACACTTTATTTGATTGTTTCACAGAATATGTTTTTTTTTTGTTTAACCAGATAAATTATTTTATTTGAGACACATGGTTGATCATCACATAGAATTTTTTAATTTAATATATTTCACATATGTCCTGTGAGGGACTAGGTACAGTATAAGTAGTGGGTTCATTATCACAGGATTGTGGGATTACAGATTTGCACGGTTTGCTTCTCCTTTCTTATCAATATTACTGTGGATTCACCGGTACTCAGGCGGCAGAAATCTTGTCTAATTTCTCAATCCTCCATTAGTATCTTTGGCTAGATTTTTTCTTTTCTTCCTATGTAACACTTCGCAATGTTCTGGTGGTTGGGTCTAAGACCTGCTATAGCCTTTATTATTATTTATTATTTGCTTTATGAATAACGACCCCTCTATCATGTTGACGTTTTGTATGTATTAAAATAAAAAATAAAATCACTGATTCTTGTATAAGTGGTGTATGTTAAAAATAACTTTAAAAACCCTTCACTGCTATTTTATTATTTTGTTATTATATGTTCTAGTCTGCTGTGCCTTCTGGATTAGGCAACTCTACAATTACTAGAGCACTTTAATTAGATAGCCAAGCACTCAGAAGCACAGAAGTACACTGTAATAATACTCTTGTGTCAGGGTGTTAAAACGTTACCTGATTTTTATAACATCTAAATAAATTAATGGCATGTGACAGCAGTCTCCACATTTAGAAACAGGCCAGTTTCTTCTTCTTTTAATGAATCGCATAATTCTAAATTCATTGGTTTACTTAAAACCGTACATTGTGCTTTATGTAATAAAATGTTTGCCATCACCTATTCAGCTTTTCTTACAATGTATGCATTTTGTATTTTTGTCCTTGTACAGTAGAAGTTGGGTACAAATCCTGCATACCAATTACCTAGTATATTATTGTAAGTTTTCCCAACTGCAGATAATGTAATTGAATGCAACCAGCATCAGTTTTGGCATTGGGGGCCCCAGTTGTGTGCCCACACTAAAGTCTTATTTTTCCATATATTTCAAGTTACATTTGTACAAGTAATAAAACATTTCTATATACATTTTTATTTATTTATTTATTTTTGTATATTGTGGTGTAGCGAATGTTATTTTAAAATGAGGTAAGTGGCATTTAAAGAATAGTACTGGTCTAGTACAGTACTATTCTAGAATTAAATTGAATTGAATGTTAAAGAGAACCTGTTTTTGGAGTTGCTTCTGCATGTCACTCTTCCTATCAGTTTCTGTGTCATTATGGAACCGCATAGAAAGAGCACCACACCAAGCATGAAGAATCCCAATAATTGACTCTGTTTCTAACAATGTACAGTAATGCCTCGGATTGTGAGTAATGCGGTTCATGAGCGTTTCGCAATACGAGCTATTATTTTTTTTTAAACCCTGACTCGGTTTGCGAGCATTGTCTCGCAAGACGAGCAGGATTCAAGCCTCTGGGGTGTGCAGTACCCCATTTGGCCAGAGGTGCGGGGGCGCCAGTGAGACTCAGAGCTGCTCGGAGACACTCCGTTCCCGAGTGTTTCCGAGCCTCTCCAAGTGTCTCAGAGTGCATCCGATCGGTCTCCGAGTGTTTCCGGGCCCCCCCCACCTCTGGCCACATGCGGTACTGCATACAATAGCAGTCACTGTGGTACGAATTATCTGAGTTTCCATTGACTCCTATGGGGAAACTCACTTTGATATACAAGTGCTTTGGATTACAAGCATTCTTCTGGAATGAATTATACTCGTAATCCAAGGTACCACTGTATATTTAGAATACATTTATATACATTTTTAATTACAAAACAATATTTGCTTGGAATAGAGCTTTTTCCATTCAAATCACCAGTATCTCATTTGAAGTAGCTTTCTTCATGCCTAAAGCCTCGCACACACGCTTAGATTTTTGGACGACCGAACGTCCGTTTTTTGTGGCATGCTAGTCTCATGTCAAAAGTGAAGAGGTTACTCACAATACAATAAAGCAAGGGGAAAGGGAGAGCACTCACATTGCCACATCCGTATAGCATAAGGAGAGAAAAAAAATTTTGCTCAGGAGGAGCAAAACAAAAGGTCGGACTTTGCAGGCAACACACAAAAATGGAATGAAAAAAAATGCTTTAATATAAAAAAATTATGTTTTACAAGAATTAAAAAACCATACAGTATATATGACAATATAATGAGAGTCCCTTGAACGTCAATGCGTTTTGCCGTGAGGCTTCATCAGGACGGACAAACAGGGAGAGTTTTTACACACTTGGGACAAATCTCACTATCTGGAATGAGATACATAGAGATTTAAACAATATATACAGTCAAAAGATAAAAAATTATTATTGGTTAGAAAATGCATAGTTAGTCCTTCATGTACATCATGATCAAACAACAACAAACAAAAAACAAACAAGGAGTACCTCAGAAGAGGGTCCGGATAGCGAAATTTTGCTCAGAGGTGACCAATTCCTATGTATTTAGTATGGTGAGAGCAGATACATATGTGGTCTGGTAGATATAAAGAAATATATATATAAAAACAAAAACAAAAATTAAGAAAAATGATTTGGCCAGGGAAAAATTATTATTATTATTATTAACTGTTCAGAGCTCCTACCTGCTAATCAGAGATAATCAAGAGAGGATGTTCTCACAAGGATACACTCCAAATTGAAGAGCCCTCACAGCTAGCAAAGATGGCTGGGCAAATCTATAGGTATCGAATGACATAATCTCAGAGAGCAGATGAATCAGGCAAGGTGAAAAAAGAGGAACTTGACAAACAAGGGGAAAAGAGGGAAAAGAAATACATTGGACAAAAAACAACAAACAACTGTTATGAAATAAATTACCAGGTATATCCAATGGGGTATGCCCAGACGGGGGTAGAGAGCGTCCTATTGTAGAATAAGAGGAAGCTTCCTGTTCACCGCAGATTCTCAATATAAGCACTAGCAATGAGCGTGCAGACAGTACAGCCAGTGCAGTGATAATATAGCTGTTCAAATCTGGGTATAAAGGAGGATGAAAAGGGATAAAGGCCACTGAATGAGCATATAGCACCTATAAGGCACCGCAGCACAGAGAAAAATAAGAACTTACCTATCCACTGGACGTCAAAGAAGCAATACCCCCAGGAGTCAGCATCATGCTGAACACAGGGGCCACACTGAGATACGTGGGGTATTTTTACTGAGAAAACCGCGCCAAAACACAACAAGCGTGCAGCGCACTGACGTCATACACATGTGCCGTGCGTACGGCGCGCTGACGTCATACGTATGGGCCCTGCCTTGATACACAAGATGTATGGGCAGAAGTGTCAGAAGCGCCGTATTGGAGCAGGAAAAAACAATAGGGAATAATGAAAAGACCTGGGTTGGCCACGAGGAAAACGGATAAGTATCGCAGAAAAAAAATGGGACAAAAACGAACAAAACATGCCAAAGAAAATAAATAATAATAAATAAAAGTGAAAATGTCAAATGAAATAAATGAATCTACCATAATGAACCACTAAGCTAAGTATGGCAATCACCATATTAAGTCAAATATGTACATAAAGGACAAACAAGCATTGATAAACAACAACATTATTGAATTATATGATAGTACATAGCATACTATACGTAGATGGTATACAATTATTCACTTAGGATAAATTCCATTCAGTGTAGTGTATATAAAATATATGTACATATGTCTCCATCATATATAGGACTAGAGAGAGAAAGAAATTTGTTATGTATATAAGAGATACCCCGAACTACCTTGTTACAGTGAATGTGCTCTCTCCTGGACCAATAAATTGGTCAAGGATAGAGAATCAATCATATTATATGAATATTGGAGAGGTACAACAATGAGGAACAATGAAGAAAGGCAATAGGAAGGGGATGATATATTCAGTTATAAAATTATAAATTTTTACAAAAATGGTTTGAAACTGACCATGTCGTTAAGACCAGGATATCTTGTTGCTTTTAGTTTGTATACCCATTCTGTTTCTCGTTGTAGAACCTTCTGGTCAAAATTGCCACCCCGTGGGTCCTCATAGACCTGATCCAGGGCAGCAACTTTAAAAACCCGGGGTTCGTAATGGTGCTTGAACGCCACATGATGGCCAATAGTGGTGTTCAGGAGGTCACTAGTGGCTTAGTAGACGTGGTCTTTAATTCTTCTCCAAAATGCTCGGATTGTCTTCCCGATGTACAAAGACCCACAACAACAAAAAATAATATAAATAACCCCCTTGGTCTGGCAGGTAATATGATGTTTTAGAAAATGGGTCTGACCATTGGGAAGAGATATCATTGGACCTTCAATTAAGAGGTTACAGTAGTCACATTGGCCACATTTGTATAGTCCATGGGGTTCCTGAGGTCTGGTGTCAGTCCTGCAATAATTGCTTTGTACCAATCGGTCTCGAATTGAACCAGCCCGTCGAAATGTAGTTTCCGGGTTCGTTCCAATGTATTTCTTCAGGACAGGGTCCGCAGAAAGAATATGCCAATGCTTTTGCATGATGGATCTGATTTGGGCATGTTGGTCAGAGTACGTAGTGATGAATCTAACTAGATCGGGAGTAGGTTTTTTAGGGACTCTAGCAAGGATCATATTTCTAGGTTTAGTAGAGGCTTTCTTGAAGGCCTTTTTGAGGTTTTTTAATTCTTGTAAAACATTATTTTTTGATATTAAAGCATTTTTTTCTATTCCATTTTTGTGTGTTGCCTGCAAAGTCTGACCTTTTGTTTTGCTCCTCCTGAGAAAAAAAAAATTGTTACTCACAATACGAAAAATTTCATACGACAGAATACAACGTCAGAAGTGACATACTGTGTTGAATAGTTTTGTATGTATTCTTTCGTTTCTGAGCATGCGTAGTCTTGCTCTTACGATTTTTTTCGTACGAAAACCGTACTAATGAAACGAAAATCGGACATTGAGTTCACATCCGTCAAAAATTTTATAGTCTGCACATCCAGCTTTTGTCTGACGAAAAAGCGAAATCGGCTGTCGAAAGCACCGTACTAACGATCTGAAAATCATAAGACAGCTCGTCGTACAAATTTTTCCGTCCGATTTTTGGATGGTGTGTATGGGCCTTTAGAGTAGTTCATCCAAAGTTATTACACTAAATTCATACAATGTACAGCATATAGTGGGTACTGAATCCACACAAGATCCAATAAATTGTCAGCACAAAGCCCTCAACCCTTAATGGTAAGCTAGGACTAAACCCTGTTCCTAGCTGCTAAGTTTCCTGGCTAATCAGCTGTCAAATGCTAGAACCTCAGAGGATAAAGACGAGTACACACTAATAATTTTTTAGCGGGTTGAACGAAAAAAAACCCAGATGGCTCTGGTTGGAGCCACTGTACTAACGATCCAACGTTAGTACAGCGATCTCCTCTGCTGAGCTGTTGTGTTCTGACGGGGGGACGGCCCCCAACCAGAAAATTCTGATTGTGATTGGCAGGCGGTCAGCTGCTGGTTCTCCAGAATGCTCGTCTAACAGAAGCCGGCCAAACGTCCGACTTCTGTCGGATCGGCTGACATACACACAGGCCAAATGTCAGCTGTTTTTTATTGAACCTGCCAATGTCTCCCGACATTTGGCCCGCGTGTACAAGGCATAAAACAGGCTATGGCAATTGGTTGTCGATTGATAGAGGGTTTAGTACCAGCAGGGGTCTTGGTACATAAGGAATTAGCAGGTTTCCATTCCATATTGATAACACAAATTAATTCAGTCTGATGAGTGTTTTCATTTGGTACAGTTTTTGTGAGTTTAAAAAGGGAATCACTTTTCTCTGTCACACACATATTACACAAAGTGAATATCCCAAAACTAAGCATTGGGCCGATCATAATATACGCCAGTACCCAACTGACCTCTGCAGTATGTTCATAATTGCATCCATCCATATGTATGTCGATTCAAACATATGCAAGTAATAACTGATGTATTCCAAGGATTTATTGATGAAACAGAAATCCTCCGTAATATGGGTATAGAAACAGTTGGACTTGGGTATATGTTTTTGATAGGGATGGTGTTCAGCTTTGCTGCTATCATTGGTTTGCAGCAGATCAGCCATGTTAAAATTTTGTAGCCATATTGCACTGTCTAGCCTTTGAAATTAGTTCACTGACTTAGAAGTCAAACGCACTGTTAGACAGGTGAATTTGGTAGTTGCTGATTGGTTGGTAAGTTGAGCTTGGAAATTCTGTGTGTTTTTTGACATTAGAAGGGCCTTGCAGGTTTTCATTTGATAAGCCAGCCCCTTCACAATAAAAGGGTGAGGTCACAGCTAGACATGTACCGGTATTGTTTAGTTCGGAATTGAAATTCAGACGAATTTTCATTTTTCGGAAATTCGGATGTATCCGAATGTCCAAATTACAATAGTACTGAATTTAAACATATCCGAAATAAAGAAAAATAATTTGGACAAAATTCAAATTCAAATTGTTTTCAAAATTTTTTCGAATACTTTTTGAATTCGAATAGTTTTCAAATTCGAAGAGTTTTCAAATTAGAATGTTTTTCGAATTCGAAAAGTTTTCCAATTTCCAAAGAGAATACAATAGAATAGAAAATAAAAGATTGGAATAGAAAAAAAAAGAATAGAATAAAAAAATAAATATAACAGAAAATAAAAGAATATCATATAAAAGAGTAAAACAGAACAAAATGGATCAGAAAATAAAAGAACAGAATAGACTAGAATATAATAGAAACAAATAGAATAGAATAACATAGAATATACTCTAAAGACATGCTGGTAGGTTATTCGGATCCTGTCTAAATTGGCCCTAGTATATGTATGAATGTGTGTTAGGGACCTTAGGTTGTAAGCTCCTTGAGGGTAGGGACATTTCTCTACAAACTCCCACAAACAAAGCAAAGATGTAGATTTTTTTAAAATACTTAAATAGCTGTTCCTGCCCATGTATGTTTGCTAGACCTGGGCAGAGATGGCCTTACAAGGGAAAATAAAATGAAAATTGGTAAATACTGAAAATAATAAAAAGTGATAGAGGGTGGAAATATGTTAATGTCGGACTTCCCAGGCTAGGAACTTTGTGCTAAATATGGCAGGAATTACAGTGATTTTTTGTGAGTGATCCCATCCATTAACCGCTTGCTGACCGCTGCACTACTATATACGTCGGCAGAATGGCACGCCTGCGCATATAGATGTACCTGTACGTCCCCTTTAAATTGCGTGATTGCGGGTGTGCGCGAGCCTGCCGCGAGCTCCGTGACTCGATGTCCGCCGGGTGCCTGGGATGCCTGTGTTCTGCCTTGTGACAGGACAGTGATCTACTGCTCCCTGTCATCGGGAGCAGTGATCACTGTCGTGTCACTGGTAGCCCAGCCCCCACACAGTTAGAATCACTCCCTAGGACACACTTAACCCCTTCCTTGCCCCCTAGTGGTTAACCCCTTCTGTGCCAGTGTCATTTACACAGTAATCAGTGCATTTTTATAGCACTGATCGCTGTATAAATGACAATGGTCCCAAAATAGCGTCAAAAGTGTCCGATGTGTCCACCATAATGTCGCAGTCATGATAAAAATCGCAGATCGCCGCAATTACTAATAAAGAAAATTATTTTAAAAATGCTATAATTCTATCCCTCTATTTTGTAGACGCTATAACTTTTGCGCAAACCAATCAATATACGCTTATTGCGATTTTTTTATTTTACCGAAAATATGTAGACGAATACATATCGGCCTAAACTGAGGAAATTTTTTTATTTTTTTATTTTTGGGGATATTTATTATAGCAAAAAGGAAAAAATATTGCTTTTTTTTTTCGAAATTGTCGCTTTATTTTTGTTTATAGCGCAAAAAATAAAAAACGCAGAGGTGATCAAATACCACCAAAAGAAAGCTCTATTTGTGGGAAAAAAAGGACGTCAATTTTGTTTGGGAGCCACGTCGCACGGCCGCGCAATTGTCAATCAAAGCGACGCAGTGCCGAATCGCTAAAAATGGCCCGGTCATTGAGCAGCCAAATCCTCCGGGGCTGAAGTGGTTAAACAAACTTCAACAAACTTCAACAAACACCACCCCCGCATTGATCCTGGGTATTGAACCCGGGCAGATACCTGCACCTGATATATCCACTACAGTTGGCCAAAGCCTGCATTGTTGCAGGAGCTTTCAGTAAAATGTTTATTTGGTAAAAAGCAGGAAATTCCACTGTGAGCATAGGTATAGAGACTGCCATAGAGATTGTTGTGCCACTGTTAAAGTGGTTTCTGATTATTAGGTCACTATGAAAAATACAGAGCTGTTGCCTACTATTGCACAGCAGCAGGTTTTCAGAGTAATATCTTTTGCAGTTGTGATTGTCATTGTTGCCCAGAATAACAATGTTGACTCCAAACAGTTTACAGTGTATGATTATTTTAAAGTGCATTTCAGTGAGTAGATAAACACTTCTAAGTCCTCGGTGTAAATCCATTTGCTGAATAAGAAAAAAATAAATTGTCCTTGATCCTAAAAGACACAAATATATTTATAGATTTTTATTGTATTGTAGAGCTGTTTCATTATCTAAAAAGTTTTATACTGCAGTATGAGGATCATGCTGCTCATTTTCAGAAAACCCTTGGCGGGTTTAAACAAAAAAAGTCAGTCAGCACAAAGATTTAGTATGCTTACATACTTGCCAAGCTTATTTTAGCATAAACATATTTAAGCTCACCTGTTAGTTGTTTTCAACTTTTAAAAGTAAAAGTCCTGCTTATAGTGGACTGTACTGTGCCTTGAAAAAGTATTCATACCCCTGAAATTTTCCACATTTTCTCAGGTTACAACCAAAAACGCAAATGTATTTAATGAGATTTTATGTAATAGACCAACACAAAGTGGCACATAATTGTGAAGTGGAAGGAAAATGATGAATGGTTTTCCAATTTTTTTACAAATAAATATGTGAAAAGTGTGGCGTGCATTTGTATTCAGCCCCCTTTACTCTGATTTCCCCAACTAAAATCTAGTGGAGCCAATCGCCTTCAGAGGTCACCTAATTAGTAAATAGAGTCCATCTGTGTGTAATTTAATCTTAGTATAAATGCAGCTGTTCTGTGAAGCCCTCAGAGGTTTGTTAGGGAACCTTAGTGAACAAACAGAATCATGAAGGCCAAGGAACACACCAGACAGGTCAGGGATAAAGTTGTGGAGATGTTTAAAGCAGGGTTAGGTTATAAAAAAAATATCCCAAGCTTTGAACATCTCACAGAGCACTGTTCAATCCATCATCCAAAATGGAAAGAGTATGGCACAACTGCAAACCTACCAAGAAATGGCCGTCCACCTAAACTGACAGGCTTGGCAAGGAGAGCATTAACCAGAGAAGCAGCCAAGAGGCCCATGATAACTCTGGAGGAGCTGCAGAGATCAACAGCTCATGTGGGAGATTCTGTCCACAGGACAACTATTAGTTGTGCACTCCACAAATTTGGCATTTATAGAACAGTGGCAAGAAGAAAGTCATGGTTTAAAGAAAGCCAAAAGAAGTCCTGTTTGCAGTTTGCGAGAAACCATTTGGGGGACTCAGCAAACATGTGGAAGAAGGTGCTCCGGTCAGATGAGACCAAAATGGATCTTTTTGGCCTAAAAGAAAAACGCGATGAGTGGCAGAAAACGAACACTGCACATAACCCTGAACACACCATCCCCACAGTGAAACATGGTGGTGGCAGCATCATGTTGTGGGGATGTATTTCTTCAGCAGGGACAGGGAAGCTGGTAAGAGTTATTGGAAAGATGGATGGAGCCAAAAACAGGGCAATATTATAAGAAAACCTGTAATGCCGTGTACACACGATCGGTTTTACTGATGAAAACAGTCCGATGGACTTTTATCATCGGACAAACCGATTGTGTATGGGCCCCATCGGTCTTTTTTCCATCGGTGAAAAAAAATAGAACATGTTTTAAATTTATCTGATGGGAAGAAAACCGATAGCAAATTTTGATTGTCTGTGTGGAACTCCATCTGACTAAAAACCCACGCATGCTCAGAATCAAGTCGACGTATGCTCAGAAGCATTGAACTTCATTTTTCTCGGCTTGTCGGAGTGTTTTACATCACAGTGTTTGGGACGTTCGGATTTTTGACTGATGGTGTGTAGGCAAGACTGATGGAAGTCAGCTTCATCGGATCCATAGGAAATCCGATCGTGTGTACAGGGCTTTAGAGTCTGCAAAAGACTTGAGACTGGGGTGGAAGTTCACCTTCAAGCAGAACGACCCTAAACATACAGCCAGAGCTACAATGGAATGGTTTAGATCAAAGCATATTCATGTGTTAAAATGGCCCAGTTAAAGTCCAGACCTAAATCCAATTGAGAATCTGTAGCAAAACTTGTAAATTTAGAAAAAAAGGTATGAGTACCACAGCGCTGACAGTCTGAATTAATACAATAAAGTGCAACTGTAGTGCATACAAAATTAAGTGCAAAATTAACCCAAAAATACAAAAAATATATCAAGCATGTAGCCAGTGAAAATCATAAAAAACATGTGCAAATAAGCATAGACTTCCAGTGCACATAAACATATAGCAATTCTCAGTTGATAGGTTCCTTTCAAAAGTGCTGCTGTGCTAAGAAAACATATGATGCTGTAAACTGGTGCATAAGGGATCCCCCCCCCCCCTTATGGTTGAACTCACTAGATTCAATGGACCCCCAAGCAGTACTGCGTTGCGGGTCAGGTAGGCTTAGTATGGCGAGCGGGGTGATGAAAATGCCAACTCCTGGGTGCGATCCTTCCTAGGGTGTTTTCAGGCACAAACATATGGCGATAGAGCCCGCATAGTAAAGTACGTCTTGTTTAATTCATTAAAATCAATCTTTACAGAGTTCCAATCATAAAATCAATCTTTATAAGGTTCCAATCATAAAATCAATCTTTATAAGGTTCCAATCATAAAATCAATCTTTACAAGGTTCCAAGGTGGAGGGTAAACGGATGAACATCAATTACCAGTCCATTGAGCAATAGGTTCTCTCACAATCTAACTGAAATTGAGAATGAGAAATATAAAATCTAGTGGTAAGAGAAGCGGGTCTCACGTGGAACGGATGAAGGATATGTTAGCGTCCCGTCCCGTCCCCCCCTTTTTTTTTTTTTTGGTCGGCGGGAGGTGGAAAGGGGTGTAGATTATAGATGGTTGGGAATGGGGGATGGGAGGGATAAGGTGGGTAAATGGTTTTCTGAAATAATCATTTTTGTCAATGTATATAGTTATTGGATATGGAACTGTTGTAAATGTATTCCTTTTCATTGGTGTTATTGACAAACATGGAAGAAAAAGAAATAAAGAATTATGAAAAAAAAAAAAAAGAAATTGAATGGGCATCGGACATGATGTCACCGTGTCTGACGCTGCGTTTCACCCTTCCCACAGGGCGTTATCAAAGACACTTGAAAATTGCTGTTCACAGACGCTCTCCATCCAATCTGACAGAGCTTGGGCTATTTTGCAAAGAAGAATGTGCAAAAATGTCACTCTCTAGATGTGCAAAGCTGGCGAAAGGTGGTTCTACGAAGTATTGACTCTGGGGGTTAAATACAAATGCACGCCACACTTTTCACATATTTTCTTTGTAAAAAAAATTAAAAACTATTTATCATTTTCCTTCCTCTTCACAATTATGTGCCACTTTGTGTTGGTCGTCTATCACATAAAATCCCAATAAAATACATTTATGTTTTTGGTTGTAACATGACAAAATGTAGAACATTTCAAGGGGTATGAATACTTTTTTATGGCACTGTATGTAAAGCCAAAACCTTTTATTTATTTTTTAATTAAAATGTGGAAGGTATGATACCTATGTCAGGATTCTTTTACTGCCCGTGTCCCTCTGTCTGCGCAGATTCTCCAGGCATTAGTCCTGGTAGCCATTGTCTCCAGTAAAGAAAATAATTGGAAATTCAACATTTGGAGTTGTTACAGGAACAGGAGCTGAGGGTAAATATTCCGGTGGAGAAACCTGTTCTGGTGACAACTGTCCAAGAGGGGACATTCTCTCACTTAGACAATATCTCTTCTTCATTCCTGCTGTATCTCTGCAACAGCAGTGAGGGCAAATCTGCTCAACTGGACAAACACAGCAGATGAAAACCTGACAGTCTTACCATCCCCTACTCTATTCAATACTAAAAAATATTGCCTCAACTTACACTTTAACAGCAGATATTTGATGGGCAGAAAACTCTCTTCTTTTCACTGATTGGGCAATGATCCCATTTTAGTTGGCCCATGCCGTCACTGTTGGGCAGGAGATCTCAGCTATCGGACAATTTGGAAGACCTTATCTATTTGACATTATCGGGTATGATATACCTGTTCTTTCAATGAAAGGCCTCTCCAAATGGACAGATTCTGTCACAGTGTCTAATGCCTTGTACAAACGATCAGATTTTCCATCGGGATAAACCCAGACGGATTTTCCCGACGGAATTTCATTCAAGCTGTCTTGCATACACACTGTCACACCAAATTCCGAACGTCAAGAACGCGGTGATGTACAACACTACGACGAGCCGAGAAAAATTAAGTTCAATGCTTCCGAGCATGCGTCGACTTGATTCTGAGCATGCGTGTTTTTTTCTCCGTCGGAGTTCCATACAGACGAACGGAATTTCCGATAGAAATTTTTTTTGTCTCTTTCTAACTCCGTCCAATGGGGCACACACACGGTCGAAATATCCAATGAAAAAATCCCGTCTGACTTTTTTCATCGGAAATTCCGACCGTGTGTACGCGGCATAACTCTACTTAGATGCCTATGGCCATAATTACAGCTGGGCTGTGAAACTTCTTTTAACATTGGGGAGCTAGTGGACAGATTATAGGAGAGGGACTGTTTGAATTTCAGAAGACATATATGAGTTAAAATGTAATAGAACAGACTGGAGAAGGATAAGTCTTTGGCATTGCTCTAATTTTGGAAATGTATCATATATGAAAAGAGAGAGTAGAAGACTTATTGACTCGTCAAATTTGTAAAAATGATATGAGAAATGAAGACTGGAATGTTGTTAAAGGCAACTACTTCTGCAAAAAATTGTTTAGATGAAGCAAAGATAATTGGCTCTGGAAACTCCAAACATTATCTAAAATTCAAACCGAGCAGTTGAAGCATTGTGGGTTTAAAGGGAATCTATTATGTAAATTTCAAGTTATTCTTGCTGTGATTACGGTTTTCATGTGACTTTCACATTTTCATGTTTTCCTTCATATTTTTTGTAACTAGAGTAAATGTAGAGATTTGTAGCTTGTAGCACTCTTAATGAGAGCCTGCGACAGCCCATAGTTTTGTCAACTCCTGCACGGGAAGACTGTGGGGGGGGGGGGGATTTAAAGAGGAGGATTTCAACTAGCAGAAGAGGCATTAGCAAAACAGACTGTGCATATCTCTGTTACTAAAAAAAATATTTCCTCTGTTTCCTAGCATTTTTTTTTCTTGTATACACTGCCTGTGGTGCATGTACAGTACAATCTGAGTAAGATTCTGAGAATGGAGTCGGTTGCCAGAATGATGTAAACTTCTGCGTGCATGCAAAAAGTTGCATCATCAGTGGCTGTCCAATGGCCAAAGAGGAACAATGGGAACCTGGAAGAACTCCAGGATAAGTTTACATCTGTGGCAGATGGAGGGATAAACGACAACTCAGAAGATAGTTAGGCTGGCAAGTCAGACAGGGATCAGACCCTAACATAGGCTGGAATGAGAGAAGATGGGGGGAGGCCTATGGCTCATTATAAGGACATTTTTAATGTTACAAACAACCATTGGCAATTACAGTACTATTTGTATTGCAGAAAAAGATATGGAACATATAAGTGCAAAATGTAATAAGGGATTTTAGTGTTTGTTCACTATTGCAGAAATTGAACAAGCAATATAGGAAAGTTGGAAGCTATAGTGCAAAGAACTATGATTTAGCTGGTATTGCTGAATCTTTGCTTCATTCTGCACATGATTGAGATATTAATATTTCTGGTTGTGCTCTCTTTTAGAGAGACAGGGTAAAAAGAAAAGATGGCAGCTTCTGCCTCTATGTGAGAAGTGATTTAATAGTGAGTGTGAAAGAGGACCTTGTGGATAGAGAGTGTGATGGTACTGAGGCATTATGGTGCAGCTGCACATGTATCCTATCGTTTTAGTGCTGAGAACCTTACTTTTTAAGCAAGCAAAATATTTTCTTGTATTTAAAGAGGTATAGACTCAGAAACAGTCTCATAACTTTTCCCCAGTACAAAGAATTAGTAAGACCTCATCTGGAATATGCAGTTCAGTTTTGGGTAGTATAGCAAATCCAAAGACCGCGTACACACGACCGGTTTTCTCTGCAAAAAACGACAAGAAAACTGCCGGGAGAGCTTTCTTGCCGAGAAAACTGGCTGTGTGTGCGCGGGTTTCAGCTTTCTCGTCAAGAAAACTGCCCAGATTCCCAGACGAGAAAAAAGACGACCTGCGGTCTTTTATCTCGTCGAGAATCTCGTCGGCCTGTTTCTCGACGAGAAACCTGAGCATGTGTACACTTACCTGTCGCCGTGGAAACCCGCGCATGCTTGAAATGACTTTGACGCATGCGGGGTAGCTTCCTAGGCATAGGCATAGGGTGTAGCAAGATGGCGGCGATGGCATCGAATGTGACGAGCACACGCTCGTCGTAGTCGATGACGTCACCGCGTGCGTGCCATTCAAAGGAACGGCGGTTCTTTTGAATCGTACGTGTGTACACTCGGCCGGGACAAGCTTCTTGTCAAGATTCTCGTCAGAAAAAACAACGTTTTTTTTCCTGACGAGAATCTCGGCCGTGTGTATGGGGCTAAAGAGTGTACAAGTACACAGTACATACAACGTTTCTAGGAAAAGTGCAGAGTCCCTTGGTCTATTGGAACTTCCATCTATATCTGTAGACCATCAACAGGGTAGAGGAAGGAATGAGGCAACTGAATTGATGGATGAAAGGGTAATCGATGGATGGCTGAGCAGGAGAAGGGACTGGGACTGGAACCTCTGCAGCTCCTGCAGAAGATCTGGGTAGGATCACCTCAATGTAGAAGAGAACGAACAGCAGGGTGTTGAGGTCAGTATCAAATAAAAATCAATTTATTTAAATAAGCAGCCCTGCATTTGAAAAAGAGGGTGAAGTCCCTGGAAAGGTGTCATGCACACCCCCTCTCCTGACATCCATCAGGCATTTTGACATCTGTCATCCTCATGGTTAACTGAGAAAGCTGCTGCTAATATCCTGGCTGGCTCCCTGTCATCCTCAGTCTTTGTTTGCTCAGTGATGCCTACAGCCTCACACTGATCACAGCTGTGAGTTTTGGGTACTAGTTAAGTTTATCACCAAACTAATAAGAGTCATGGAAGAGCTCAGCTATGAGGAACTAAAAAATCTTAACTTAGAATGTAACTGAAACAAAAAATAAACAGAGAAAATTATTATAAACTAAACCATATACAAAAAACCCTGATAAACAATCCAATCAAAAATAAAATAATAAATGTAGCATTTCCGTGATGTAACTGCCAGCACATAGTATGTATAAAATGTTCATATACAGGTGTAGCGCCCTCCCCAAATGGTTGGGACGCTATGTGTAAATTTAGGGGTAGTCTAAGCCAGTAATTAGGCTCAGACCTGGATAATTGTGTTAAAATTTGCTTCTGCTCTGGGTGTGATACTGCCTGGCAGTTATATTCCCTGTTCGCCTGTAGGTGGCACTGCCACCAACAGCTCAGCCTGGAATACAGGGGTATCACAACACCTTGGGTGTCCTCTCTCAGCAGCCATGCAGTGGGCGTGGTGAACCCGCTGTGCATGCTGGGAGGGGGAACATAAGGGGCAGACGCCATTGGTTGGGGGGGTGTGCACGCCTCGTGGCCTGCATGGCACGGGGTGCATGTTTGTGTTCTAGCCCCAGGCACCTTCAGCCCGAGGCTACATCGCTACCTGGTAGGCCCAGCTCTGCTGGCTGGGGCCTATGCCTTTGGAAAGGATTCCAAGCTACCCACTTGCAGCAAGCCCACTCTTAGGGAAGGAGGCCAGGGGAAGATCTGCCCCAGAGGAGACTGGCGATGGTACTTCTGTCTCGGGAGGAGGCCTGGAGACTCACCTAAGGAGGGATCCATTACTACAAGCCCTGCAATACGCCAATCTGGCATAAAGGTTCTCTCTATTGCTTGGCTGGGAGGTTCGGGACTTTGATAATCCTGTAGCAGAGGATTCCTGATCGCATCCCTAAATTCTTAGATAAAGTTGATCCGTGCATCATCCCAGCTGCTAGGACCAGTGAACGGGACTATCTGGGTGAGCAATACCCACTCAGGCTTGAGTGGCGACGTTGTGCCTTTAGTGTTGCGTGCCTGAACCTTCCCTTATTCTTCTCGCGTTTCCTACTTTCTCTACAAGTTCCCACAGCAAGAAAAGGAAAATAAAGCCTTCCTGTTTAGGTTTTACATTTGTGTGTGAATAAGTGAAGTGTGAATAAGGATGCAGCGCTAAAATGAAAAACCCAATATGTGAAATTGAGAGTAAACTCAGAATAACCAAAAACTAAATATGTTTTTGGGCAAACAAAATAAATAAGTCGACGTAAGAGTCTTTAGCAATAATATCTAAAAAGTGAAGACTGAAATCGTGAAGATCATCCACTAAGGGCTAGGGTCTTGAAACCAGATGTGTGTCAATGCAGGTCATCAGCATACAATTTCTGGAACAATAGTAGGATGAAATACTCTTACCAGAGCTGGTGGATCTGCTGGTTAGGCAGATCATAAGGGCATATAGAATCCTGATGGTCAATGGTGACTCCTTCTCCGAACTCTCCAACTGGACCAAACGGATCTCCAGAAGCCCCTCCAAACGTCATAACCTCAGGGGAGACTTTGGGTCTAACGAGTATTCCCAAGTGGTGCAGAACCCCTCCTCCATTAAGGAGATCACAATCCGAATGGGAAATAGTAGACAGGTGGAGGAAACTCCAAGGAACAGCTCAATCAACCCCACATGTAAAAAAAAGATGAACGAGGTGCTCCAAGTGCAGGTCAAATGAGGGTTTTATTAAAACCAACATATAAAAGTGATCACAGTACATACAAAAATAGTTAAAAAGGGGCAATAAGTGGGCAGGTAAGCAAGGGCCCAACACGTTTCGTACAATGGTACTTCAACAGGGGCATCAACCTGCTCCCACAAATTGCCAAACATTTATACCCAACATTTCAAACCTAACTGGATTCTGACCAATCAGAGAGGTTCGCAATACTTACACAAGATTGGACAGGAAGCACCACCTGAGCAAATACAGGCGGGGATCTCCTATTGTCAACCAATCCCAAAGAACTAAAAAACCTCCTCCAGGGTCACCCGGAAGTGTATTCAGCAATAGCCTATTAGAGGCTTCCAAAAAGCCCGCAAAAAGTCAAGGGGCGGGTAAACATGCGGTGATAACCACCCACATGTCTGTCTCTATCTTCTCATTGGGCCACAGGAAAGCCTTTAGTGTGAATGAGTGTCAACAACAATCTCACTATCCTCATGTATACCATCTAAGGGCGGAATGTAACTTCCATATGTAACCTCAAAATGTCCTAAAGGGGCAAGGCACAGTGCGCCACACACAGGCATAACTGTTCCCAACAAGTGGAACCCGCTGTGTCATGTCCCAGCTAGCCTCCGGTGTCACCCATGAAAAGATGGAGCATGCGCGTACAACTAACAAATTTTCACATGCTCCATCTATTCCATGTATTTATATATTCCCCGGAATGTCCTGCATGACCACTCCTGGCGAGCGGAACCCGCTGTGTCACGTCTCCACTAACCTCCGGTGTCACTCATGGAGGGTTGAGCATGCGCATAATCGCCAAAGCCGGACCGCGCGTGACGTCACGGCGCTCAAACGCCGCCATCACAGTCACACAGACACGCAGCCATGAACAAACTGTGGACGCGAGCACATTTGCTGACATCAGGTTCCACTGACAGTAAAACATAATCAGCGCCATCTTGTAGAAAGAAGGGAGTAAGCAGCCTCCCTTCCTGATAACATATGACCTGAATAGATGGATCTAGTTTTGAAACCAGCCAAAAATGTAAACAGAAAAAATATGTAAATAAAAATAAAATAAAAGAGAGAAAAAAAAAGAGAAAAAAATGAGGGATACACATGAATCCGAGCAGACAGGTAAAACCCACAAGAGCCCGTGGATCTTGTAGGAATATAGGGTGGCAGGAACATGGAGGGGAATCATGCCAAATTAATAAAGGAATTATTATCCCACTCCACATTCATACCAAAGGGCGCATAGATGCAAAGTTTCTAAATCCAAAACGTTTCAAGGCGAGACACCCCACGAATCCTAGATTCTCCCCTCCAATGAGAAACTAATTGGTCTATGGCCAAAAATTGGGTCCCCCTAGGGTCACGATCATGGTGTTCCAAGTAGTGTCGTGGAACACTGTGATTGGTTTTGCCACTTTTAATTCCTGATATGTGTTCATTCACTCAAATACTGAAAGTCCTAATAGTTCGTCCAACGTATTGCTTCTTGCACGGACAAGTCAGCAAATATACAATGTACTGCGTTGCACAGGTGGTAAATCCTTTCATTTGATAAATTTTGAGTGTGGCTGTAGATTGAAAAGTCTCACTCTTCCATCTACCATGTGTATTGTGCAAGCAGACATTGCATTTGTGACAGGGAAAATATCCATTACAGTCCTGAAAGAAGGAAACATGTTTGGGGGGGTCTATGATATTGGGTTCAATCTGGCCCTCTATGGACCAAGCACCTCTAAAGATCACACCAGCCTGTTCTGATATTACTGGTCTCAGTAATCTATCACTTTTAAGGACACCCCAATGTTTTTTCAGTATCTCTTTTATCTGTTGAGATTGGATCGAGCAGGTAGTAAAAAAGAACCATCTGAATCTATCATCCTGGACCTTTTTAGGGGCCACTTCTAACAGTTAATTTCCGATCGATTTCCATGTCTAGGTCATTGGATGAATATCCTTTCTCAATGAATCTACCTTTCAGGGTAGCTGCCTGTATGGCAAAGTCCTCCACCCTAGTGCAGTTCCTCCGCAATCGGAGAAACTGACTACGTGGCACCGACTTAAGCCATTGGGGATGATGGCAGCTATCCACAGGAATGTAGCCATTGCGATCAGTGGATTTAAAGTAGGCAATAAATTCTAACTGTTGGTCTACCACCCTGATCTCAAGATACAGAAAATAGACAGATGTACGGCTAGCCTCATGGCTCAGCCGAATACCTCTGTCGTTGAGGTTGAGTGAAGCAATGAAATTGTCCATGGATAGTTGGTCACCATTCCATAGGAAGAGGATGTCATCTATATACCTCGCGCAAAGTACCAACTCTGGTCTTCTATGGCCATAGATGACATCCTCCTCCCATTTGGCCATAAAAAGGTTGGCCAAACTGGGGGCAAATTTAGCCCCCATGGCCACTCCCTTGGTTTGTAGGTAAAAACTATTCTAAAACCAGAAATAGTTATGGGCCGTGGCAAATCTGAGAAGTTGCATGATGAATTCCTGCTGGATAATGGACAAAGTGGTACTTTGTGAAAGAAATTAGTCCACTGCTTCCAAACCTAAATCGTGGGGTATGGACATGTACAAAGCAGCCACATCCGCCGTGACCAAGAACATGCCATCCTGAAAGTCGACTGATTGTAACCGTCTAATAGTATCCCCTGTATCTTTCAAATAGGATGGCATGAGTTTGACCAACGGTTGAAGATGAAAATCCACGTATCTGCCTATTCTGGCTGTGATCGAATCAATCCCACTGACTATGGGGTGGCCAGGTGGATTGATTGGGTCCTTATGGACCTTAGGCAGATAATAAAGGGCCGGAATCCTCGGCGCTACAGGCACTAAGAAACATCTTTCTTTCTTATCAAGAATTGACAGTGAGAAACCTTCATCCACTAACTCTATGAGAGCCTTCTTAAATCTCAATGTAGGATCCATGTGAATCAAAGTATAAGTGTCCGTATCACTAAGGATTCTAGTCATCTCTTTGATATAATCTGTCTTGTCCAAAACGCAAATGCCCCCCCCCTTGTCGGCGGGACGGATGATCAGATCTTTCTGTTCGCAGAGTTGTTTGAGTCCTATCTTAACCTTAGGATTCATGTGTATCCTCTTGATGGGTATTTTCTCCAAATCTTGTAAAACAAGATTGCGAAAAACATTGATGGCTGGAGCCACAAAACCTGGGGGAATAAATAAAGAGGGGGTAGCCAACCCCGTGTGTATATTTGTATCCGGAGTTGTAGAAACAACAGATGATACCTTGGGGGGGTTCAGGAAATGTCTCTGAATATTGAGCTTTCGGATAAACTTATGGACGTCAATGAATGTTGAAAACTTGTTCATAGCCCTAGGGGGGACATATTTTAGTCCTTTATCCAGAACAAGCTTTTCTTCGTACGTTAAGATAACCAAGCTCAAATTGAAGACACCTGAACCAATTAAGTTCTTGGTCTTTTTGCTCTGGACCCTCCAACCCCCTCGGACACCTCTTTTCCTTCTGGGCCTTCCAGGTAATCTTGAGTAACCCTGTGAAAACCCGAAGGGTGAGGAGGACCATCTGAATGCTGGTTATAGTTGTATGGGGACCGAGTGAGCAAAGCCTCCTCTCTCGCTCTGTCTCCATATACATCGTAATACCTATCCTTCCGGTCATCCTCATAGGAGGGAAAAGATCTATCATGAGAACGTGTAGGAGTCCCATAGTGGCCTTCGTGTCCACCACAACGAAAATCGTCACAGTAGTCACGCCAACCACCATATGGTCTCCCAGGGCTCCCATAGTGACAATAGGGGTCCCCAGAATGTCCCCGCGTGGGGTACTGAGGATCCCTTGAGTGTCCCCTCTGTGAAGCCCTACCTCTACTCCTAGACCCCCTTCCCCTAGTCTGAGGGGGATGGGTGCCACGAGTATTAGGAATCTCTGGTCTGGATCTGGAATCCACGTTTGCCAGGGGTGCCCCCTTTTGGGCTGCTAACTCACAGAGGGCCGTACAGGGACACTCTTAGCCACAGGCTCAAAGGTGAGTGTCCTATCAATGGTTGGTTGTGAAACCTCCATCTCTGAGTTCTCGTTCCCGGAGGGCAAAGATGTTAACATTTTCTTTTGCCAGCCGAACACCAGATTGGACCTATAGTCAGTAATGTCCCTATTGTACTTTTTTGTTTTTTAATTTTTTTTTCAAACCCGTAGAAAGAGAGGTGTACTCTAGGGAATCCTTTTAGGGAGTCAGTTTCTCTTTCAGGTCTTTGATCTCCCTATCTATAAGTATCAGTCTTGATTTCTTCTTATCAACCAGAAAAACCAAAAGACTGACACCTATTTCGTTGAAATAATGAAACCAAGAATCCAAATATGATTCTCCTTGCTGTGGAAAAACATCCCAGCGGAGACCTCTAGGGACAATATTCTCCTTGATATACTGTTCCAAAAAGGCCGTATCCCACTGTAGGTGCAATTCCGTGGTCATTAAATTCTTGAGTCTGAGGAACATGCCACTAATCTCAGTATCAGGTCCGGTGACTGTAAAAACCCCCTCAATATTGAATGACCTGGATGTTCTATAGTCAAACACATCCATCCTTGCACAATGTGATAAAAGTGCAATAGAAAAAGCAAACAGCAGCAATATAAAAAGTCAAAATGTAAATGGTAATATAGGGATAATATTGCACTAGTCTAAACAGATCTAAAACAACTAAGTGAAAAACATGTGAAAGTAGTGGAGCAGCTGCCTAAAATGTGACAAATATATAATAGAAATGTGAATAAGGATGCAGCGCTAAAATGAAAAACCCAATATGTGAAATTGAGAATAAACTCAGAATAACCAAAAACTAAATATGTTTTTGGGCAAACAAAATAAATAAGTCCATGTAAGAGTCTTTAGTAGTGATGAGCCGAACACCCCCGGGTTCGGTTCGCACCAGAACCCGCGAACGGACCGAAAGTTCGTACGAACATTAGAACCCTATTAAATACAATGGATGCGAACGTTCGAATTCTAAAGTGCTAATTATAACAACTATTATGCATGTTATTGTCCTAAAAAGGGTTTGGGAACCCGGGTTGTGCACCAGGGGACATGTATCAATGCAAAAAGAAGTTTTAAAAACGGTCGTTTTTCGGGAGCAGTCATTTTAATGATGCATAAAGTGAAAAAAAAAAAGTCAAATATTCCTTTAAATATCGTACCTGGGGGGTGTCTAAAGTATGCCTGTGAAGTGCCACGTGTTTCCCGTGTTTAGAACTGTCCCTGCACAAAATGACACTTCTAAAGGGAAAAAAAGCCATTTAAAACTGCTTGCGGCTTTAATGTAATGTCTGGTCCCGGTAATATGGATGAAAATCTTTAAGAAAAATGGCATAGCTACCCCATGACCCCCCCCCCCCTACCCCAGCCCATTACCAGCCCCTTTGGGTCTTGTATGGATATTAAGGGGAACCCCGCACATAAAATAAAAAAGGCCCTATATACTCTGAACAGCCGTATACAGGCGGTGCATACAAGACAGGGACTGTAGGTTTGTTCTTATGTAGAATCTGTTTGTAATTTTGAACAGGTACATTGTTGAAGTGTAGCTCCAGCCCAAAAATCAATTTTTAAACTTTTTGGAAAACATAGGTAAGGGTTATCACCCCTGTAACATTTGTTTTGCTGTCTGTGCCCCTGTTCAGAACATTTCACCTCACTTTCCGTCCCAATGACAACTGTTTTTGAAATGTGGTGTTTTTCTTGAAACAAGGATTGCTGATAAAGCATCAGTACAGAGGAGACACCTTTCTCCCATATTTATTCTTACAGGAGAGAATTTTCCTTCCTAGTGGTAGATTTCCTCTCACTTCCTGTTGTCTTCTTGCGTTTGCAAGTAGGAGTCGTTTGTAAGTTGGATGTTTGAAAGTAGGGACCTGCCGTATATACTCTGCAGAAATAGGCCCCTTAGTTGTTGGTGTTGGCACAACACTGTAAGCACTCACAGTTACTCTTGGTTGGTGCTGGAACGCCCTGCTGTCAACTATTATATCAGGAATTTTAATTACATATAATTGTTGAACAGTGGTAGTAAAAATTGGGCCTTTGATGGTGGTGCTGGTGCCACAACACTGTAAGCCCTGACAGTTACTCTTGGTGGGTGCAGCAATGGGCCCTGCTGTGAATTATTAGATCAAGAATTGTAATTGCATGCCCCTGTTGAACAGGGGCTGAAAAATTGGGCCTTTCGTGGTGGTGGTGGTGGTGGTGGTGTTGCCACAACACTGTAAGCCCTCAGAGTTACTCTTGGTGGGTGCAGGAATGGGCCCTGCTGTGAATTATTAGATCAAGAATTGTAATTGCATGCCCCTGTTGAACAGGGGCTGAAAAATTGGGCCTTTCGTGGTGGTGGTGGTGGTGGTGGTGTTGCCACAACACTGTAAGCCCTCAGAGTTACTCTTGGTGGGTGCAGGAATGGGCCCTGCTGTGAATTATTAGATCAAGAATTGTAATTACATGCCCCTTTTGAACAGGGGCTGAAAAATTGGGCCTTTCGTGGTGGTGGTGGTGGTGGCGTTGCCACAACACTGTAAGCCCTCAGAGTTACTCTTGGTGGGTGCAGCAATGGGCCCTGCTGTGAATTATTAGATCAAGAATTGTAATTGCATGCCCCTGTTGAACAGGGGCTGAAAAATTGGGCCTTTCGTGGTGGTGGTGGTGGTGGTGGTGTTGCCACAACACTGTAAGCCCTCAGAGTTACTCTTGGTGGGTGCAGCAATGGGCCCTGCTGTGAATTATTAGATCAAGAATTGTAATTACATGCCCCTTTTGAACAGGGGCTGAAAAATTGGGCCTTTCGTGGTGGTGGTGGTGGTGGCGTTGCCACAACACTGTAAGCCCTCAGAGTTACTCTTGGTGGGTGCAGCAATGGGCCCTGCTGTGAATTATTAGATCAAGAATTGTAATTGCATGCCCCTGTTGAACAGGGGCTGAAAAATTGGGCCTTAGGCACTGGTGGCACAACACTACAACCCCTCACAGATACTGTACTTGGAGCACAGCAATGAGCCCTGTTGCAAAGTATTGCTTCAAAAATTGTAATGACACGCCCCTGTTAAACAGGGGCTGAAAAATTGGGCCTTAGGCACTGGTGCCACAACACTCCAACCCCTCACAGATACTGTACTTGGAGCACAGCAATGAGCCCTATGGCAAATTATTGCTAAAAAAATTGTAATTACACGCCCCTGTAAAACAGGGGCTGAAAAATTGGGCCTTAGCCACTGGTGGCGGCACCCATAAACAAAAATGATCTTCCAAGCTATCATCATCAATCGTATCATTGAGGACTCGGAGGAGGATGATAGCCAGTCAACATAACAGCACAGGCACTCAGCATCAGCATCAGTCTTGAAGGGATGTGACATGTTAAAATCAATTAGTCTGTTATATCAGCATCAGGTGTGTGGTAGCTGGTGGTGATCCAAGACTGGTTCATCTTGATGAAAGTCAGTCGATCAACCGAGTCGGTGGACAGGCGCACCCTGTGATCCGTGACAAATCCTCCAGCAGCACTGAATGTGCATTCCGAAAGAACGCTGGATGCAGGACAGGCCAGTAGCTCAATTGCATACTGTGCAAGCTCTGGCCAGTGATCCATCCTCAAGACCCAGTAAGCCAGAGGATTTTCGGTGGGGAAGGTGTCCAAGTCTGACCTTGCCCCTAGATATTCCTGCACCATGTTTATCAGACGCTGGCGATGGTTGCTGGAACCGATCATACTTTGGGGCTGCGGACTAAAGAATTGTCTGAACGCATCGGTCAGACGGCCACCTTCCCCACCGCTCCTTCTTTGACTGGCCGAAGCCTCAGCAACTCGTTGTCCAGGACCAGGAGTTTGTAACCTCCCAGTCTCTGGGAACGCGTTGCACAGACCTTTCTGCAAGGCCTCCCGGAGTTGTCTCATCCTCTGCTCCCTCTGCGACGGTAACATAAGGTCCGCAACCTTACCCTTGTACCGTGGATCAAGGAGAGTGGCCAGCCAGTAATGGTCCCTCTCCTTGATCCGAAGAATACGAGGATCCTTCCGCAGACTTTGCAGGATCAGGGAGGCCATGCAGCGTAGGTTTGCTGAGGCATTCGCTCCGGAGTCCTCTGGGTCACTAAGGACGACATGATCCGCAGCCACCTCCTCCCAGCCACGTACAAGTCCACTGGTTTCTTGGGACTGTAAATCATCCCTAAAAGACTGCTGCTGATGATGCTGAGTGCCAGCCTCCACCTCCATGCTGACACAATCCTCCTCCTCCTCCTCCTCCTCCTCCTCTTCCTGTGCGATGGGTGGGACAGAAGGAACACTGTCTGGGTAAAGGGGGCCTTGAGAGGCAAGGAAGTCCTCCTCTTCCTGCCTCTGTTCTGCCTCAAGTGCCCTGTCCATTATTCCACACAGCGTGTGCTCCAACAGGTGGACAAGAGGTACAGTGTCACTGATGCATGCACTGTCACTGCTCACCATCCTCGTGGCCTCCTCAAATGGTGCCAGGACAGTGCATGCATCCCTGATCATGCCCCACTGGCGTGGAGAAAAAAAACCAAGCTCCCCTGACCCTGTCCTGGTGCCGTAGTCGCACAGGTACTCATTGATGGCCCTCTGCTGCGTGTGCAGCCGCTGCAGCATGGCCAACGTTGAGTTCCACCTGGTGGGCATGTCACATATAAGGCGGTTCTTGGGCAGGTTCAACTCCTTTTGCAGCTCAGCCAGGCGAGCACTGGCATTATAAGATCTGCGGAAATGCACACAGACTTTCCTGGCCTGCCTCAGGACATCCTGTAAGCCCGGGTACCTGCCCAAGAACCGCTGCACCACCAGGTTAAGGACGTGAGCCACACAGGGCACATGGGTCAGTTGTCCCTGTCGGAGGGCGGAGAGGAGGTTGGTGCCATTGTCGCAAACCACCATTCCTGGCTTAAGCTGGCGTGGCGTCAACCACCTCTCGGCCTGGCCCTGCAGAGCAGACAGGACCTCTGCCCCAGTGTGGCTTCTGTCCCCCAAACACACCAGCGCAAGCACGGCATGGCATCTTTTTGCCTGCGTACTTGCGTAGCCCCTTGAACGCCTACGGAGCACCGCTGGTTCCGAGGACAAACCACAGGAAGAGGCCATGGAGGAAGAAGAAGAGGAGGGGGTGGAGGAGAGAGGTGTGTCACAACCAGTAGTAGCATTTTGGAGGCGTGGCGGTGGAACAACCTCCAACACTACTGCACCTTGTCCTGCATCCTTCCCAGCTGCCAAAAGAGTGACCCAATGGGCCGTGAAAGAAAGGTAACGTCCCTGTCCATTCCTGCTGGACCATGAGTCAGCGGTAATATGCACCTTACCGCTGACCGCCCTGTCCAGCGAGGCCAAGACATTGCCTTCCACATGCCGGTAGAGAGCCGGAATAGCCTTCCGTGAGAAAAAGTGGCGTTTGGGAACCTGCCACTGAGGAACCGCACATTGCACAAACTCACGGAAGGGGGCCGAGTCTACCAACTGAAAAGGCAGCAGTTGAAGCGCTAGCAATTTAGCCAAGCTAGCATTCAACCGCTGGGCATGTGGATGGCTGGGAGTGAACTTCTTTAGACGGTCCAGCAGCTGGGGCAGGGAAATTTGCCTGCTAGAATCGGACGTCGGTGTACTGCTAGCAGAGTGGCCGCAAGTACTTGGCTGTGACACACCTAATTCTACACCTTCATTCCTCTCAGTGCATGTTTCAGAGAGGACTGAAGTTATAGTGGGGTTGGAGATCCCAGCTGATGCGGTGCAAGGAGAGGTCCGCTTTGTTCTTTGGTGTGGGTCTTTGAGGTAGGCTTGCCAACGAGCTGCATGGCAGGTCAACATATGTCTGGTCAGGCATGTGGTACCCAAGCGGCTGATGTTTTGGCCACGCGATATACGCTTGAGACATATGTTGCAAACAGCAGCTGTGCGATCTGATGCACTAGCCTCAAAAAAGGCCCACACCAAAGAACTTTTTGAATGACGGGCAGAGGCAGCGCCCTGCACAGGCGGAGCTCTGCGGTGTGATTCCGTCGGTGTACTACCCTTACGCTGGCCACCAAAGGGCATCCTGCCTCGTTGGAGATGTGCCTCCTCCTCATCCTCCTCCTCCTCCTCTCTCCTATTAGGCACCCACGTGGAGTCAGTGACCTCATCATCACCTCCCTCCTCATCACTGGAGCCAATCTGGCAGTATGCTGCAGCTGCTGTAACATGACTGCCAGATTGGTGTCCTTCTTGAGCATCCCCTCTGTCTGCTCTCACGCTACTGCCTTCCTCTAGCTGGGTTTCATCATCAGACCCTTCGAAACGCTGGGCATCCTCCTGGAGCATGTACCCAACACTGTGCTCAAACAGTTCGGGGGACTCCTCAGGAGGAGGACATGGTGGGTCTAGGGAAGGAGTGACTGATGATGAGTCTGACATTGATACCAGGGAAGAGGACGCTTTGGCAGCTGCTTTTCCAGTACCCTGAGCCTGGGTGAGAGAGGATGAGGAGGAGGAGGAGGGCTTGGTCATCCACTCTACCAAGTCTTCGGCATGATGTGGCTCAACATGTCCAGCTGCCGAAAAGAAGGACAAGCGTGTCCCATGGCCATGTGCTGATGACAATGCACCGCGTCCACGACCAGCACTGTTGCCCCCAGACACAGAGCCTGCTTGCCCTCTTTTATTGCCTCCTGACTGTCTGCCTCTCCTTGTTTGCCTTCCAGACATTCTAATAGATGGCCTGCAGGGAGATGGGAAAAAAGCAATAAGGGCTACCTTCAGGTGTCCTTCTCTGTCCCTTTACTTAAGGATTTCTAAATATGGTTGAGGATGATTGCTTTTGCACAGAATAGCACAACGACAATTTCCCTGACTGTCCAAAAAAACAAGGATTTCAAAGATGGTTGATGAGGAATGCTTTAGCACACTATAGCACAAGGAGAATTCCCTCACTGTCCTTCCCTGTCCCTAGAAACAAGGATTCGCACAGTAAAACACACTGACACTCTCCCTACCTATAGTTTTCTGTCCCTAGAAAAAATGTTTTTTTAAAGCACACTATAGCACAAGGAGAATTCCCTCACTGTCCTTCCCTGTCCCTAGAAACAAGGATTCGCACAGTAAAACACACTGACACTCTCCCTACCTATAGTTTTCTGTCCCTAGAAAAAAATGTTTTTTTAAAGCACACTATAGCACAAGGAGAATTCCCTCACTGTCCTTCCCTGTCCCTAGAAACAAGGATTCGCACAGTAAAACACACTGACACTCTCCCTACCTATAGTTTTCTGTCCCTAGAAAAAATGTTTTTTTAAAGCACACTATAGCACAAGGAGAATTTCACTCACTTTCCTTCTTTGTCCCTAGAAACAAGGATTATCACAGTGAAAGAAACTGACACTCTTCCTTCCTATAGTTTTCTGTCCCTAGAAAAAATGTTTTTTTAAAGCACACTATAGCACAAGGAGAATTCCCTCACTGTCCTTACCTGTCCCTAGAAACAAGGATTCGCACAGTAAAACACACTGACACTCTCCCTACCTATAGTTTTCTGTCCCTAGAAAAAATGTTTTTTTAAAGCACACTATAGCACAAGGAGAATTCCCTCACTGTCCTTCCCTGTCCCTAGAAACAAGGATTCGCACAGTAAAACACACTGACACTCTCCCTACCTATAGTTTTCTGTCCCTAGAAAAAATGTTTTTTTAAAGCACACTATAGCACAAGGAGAATTTCACTCACTTTCCTTCTTTGTCCCTAGAAACAAGGATTATCGCAGTGAAAGAAACTGACACTCTTCCTTCCTATAGTTTTCTGTCCCTAGAAAAAATGTTTTTTTAAAGCACACTATAGCACAAGGAGAATTCCCTCACTGTCCTTCCCTGTCCCTAAAAACAAGGATTCGCACAGTAAAACACACTGACACTCTCACTACCTATAGTTTTCTGTCCCTAGAAAAAATGTTTTTTTAAAGCACACTATAGCACAAGGAGAATTCCCTCACTGTCCTTCCCTGTCCCTAGAAACAAGGATTCGCACAGTAAAAGACACTGACACTCTCCCTACCTATAGTTTTCTGTCCCTAGAAAAAATAGGATTTTTATAACAGCTTACCTGTAAAATCCTTTTCTTGGAGTACATCACGGGACACAGAGCGACATAGTCATTACTAATGGGTTATATAGATACCGTCAGGTGCTGGCACTGGCAACTTCCAAAACCGGAAGTACCCTCCCCTATATAAGCCCCTCCCATCCGGGAGCACCTCAGTTTTGTAGCAAAGCAATAAGTGTCCCCAAAGAGGGGCGGGAGCTCTGTGTCCCGTGATGTACTCCAAGAAAAGGATTTTACAGGTAAGCTGTTATAAAAATCCTATTTTCTTTCTCGTACATCACGGGACACAGAGCGACATAGTCATTACTAATGGGATGTCCTAAAGCAATGCCAAATGAGGGGGGGGATACACCATATATAAGCTGAGTGCTATCAGACATGAGGATCTTTTGCGGCCTGCAACACACTGCGCCCAAAGGCGACATCCTCCTGACTTCTAACGTCCACCTGGTAGAACCTAGTAAACGTGTGTACTGAAGACCATGTTGCGGCTTTACAGATTTGAGCCAGGGAGGCCTGGTGATGCACTGCCCATGAAGTTCCAACTGCTCTCGTGGAGTGCGCTCTAACTTTGAACGGAGGCGGTCTCCTTCTCAAGCCATAAGCTTGCATAATGACCTGTCGAATCCACTTGGCTAAAGTAGATTTTGACGCTGCCTGACCCTTTCTGGGGCCTTCCGGCAGTATAAACAAAGTATCCGTTCTGCGAATCTGAGCAGTGGCTTTTAGATAAGCTTTAACTGCTCTTACTACATCCAAAGAATGAAATAACTTTTCCTCTACCGAAGTAGGTTTGGGGAAAAAAGAAGGAAGAACCACATCTTGGTTCAAATGAAACCTCGATGCCACCTTAGGAAGAAAGGCTGGATGAGGACGTAACACTACTTTGTCCTTATGGATAACCAGATATGGCTCTTTACAGGACATAGCTGCTAATTCCGACACTCTTTTAGCCGAACAAATGGCTACTAGAAAAATCAATTTCCTGGTGAGAAGCACCAAGGAAATATGCTGTAATGGTTCAAATGGTTGTTTCTGTAAAACCGACAGAACCAAGTTTAGATCCCATGGTCATATGGGAATATTAACCGGAGGACTAATACGCATCACTCCTTGTATAAAGGCTTTGACTAGTGAATGCGAAGCCAAGGGCCTTTGAAAAAATATTGACAAGGCCGAAATCTGACCCTTGATAGTACTCAAGGCAAGCTTCCTATCTACAGCCCATTGTAGGAAGTCCAGAATCCTTCCTATTACGTATTTACGTGGATGCCATTTCTTGGCCTCACACCAGGCGATGTACGCCTTCCAGATTCTATAGTAGATCTGCCTGGATACCGGCTTCCTGGCATTGATCATGGTAGATACCACAGCATTAGAGAGCCCTCTCTTTTTTAGAATGTGGGCTTCAATAGCCAGGCCGTCAAACCTAGGGCTGGTAAGGAAGGGTGGTATATCGGTCCTTGCGAAAGCAGGTCCGGACGACGTGGGAGAGTCCAAGGACTCCCCACTGAAATTTTACAATCTCCGCGTACCACGCTCTTCGGGGCCATGCTGGAGCCACCGGAATCACTGGTTTCTTTTCTACCCTGATTCTGCGGAGTAATCGAGGTAACCATTGTGGCGGTGTGAATGCATATATCAGCTTGAACTGATCCCAAGGGAACACTAGGGCATCCGAGCCGCAAGCTAGGGGATCCCTTGTCCGAGAGACAAACCTGTCCCCCTTTGTGTTGAATCTGGATGCTAGAAGATCTACATCCGATGTTCCCCACCGCTGACATATTGTCCAGAAAACCTCGGGGTGAAGGGACCCTTCCTCTGGGCCTAATTGCTGGCGACTTATAAAGTCCGCCTTCCAATTCTCCACTCCTGGAATGAATACCGCAGTTATGGCTGGGATATATTTTTCTGCCCATTTCAGGATGTAATTTACTTCCCTCTGGGCTGCACGACTCCTGGTGCCCCCCTGATGATTGATATATGCCACTGCTGTGGCATTGTCTGATTGAAATCTGACAGGGGACCCTTGGAGTTTGGATGTCCATGCTACTAGGGCATACCGGGCTGCTCGTATCTCTAAGAGATTGATGGGCAGGGCCTTTTCTGCATCCGACCATCTGCCCTGGAGAGACTATTGCTCCAGTACTGCTCCCCAGCCTATAAGGCTGGCATCTGTAGTGACCACCTTCCAAGAAATCGGACTGAAGGATTTCCTTTTTTCCAGATTCTGGGGAACCAACCACCAACGGAGGCTCTTGCGAACGGAAGGGGACAAGGACATTGTAAGTCTAGGGCCTGAACTTTTTTGTTCCAGGCTGACAGTATGGCCCCTTGCAAATTCCTTGAATGGAATTGACCGTAGGGTACTGCTTCGAATGATGCCACCATTTTTCCCAGCAGCCTCATATACAGGCGTATGGACGGCTGGCTTTTTTGTACCCACTAAGTGGATCAAATCTTTCAAAGACAACACCTTTCCTCGAGGCAAGAATATTTTTCTCTGGCCTGAATCCAACCTTAGCCCCAAGTATTCCAGACTTTTGACTGTTTTTTAGGGCTGACTTGTCTCGGTTGATAATCCAACCGTGAGATTCCAGATACTTGATTGTCTTGTGAACGACCACGTCTAGTTTTTTCACTGAGTGGTCTATCAGCAATAAGTCATCCAGATATGCCATTATCATTACACCTTGTGTTCTTAGATTGGCCAATAAAGGGCCAGAATTTTTGTAAACACTCGTGGTGCTGTGGCCAAACCGAAGGGTAAGGCTCTGAACTGAAAATGGCGCCCTTCTACTGCAAAGCGTAGAAATTTTTGGTGGACTGGAAAGATGGGAATGTGCAAATAAGCATCTTTGATGTCGATCGCGGCTAACCAATCCTCCCCTTGTAGGGCAGTGGCCACCGATCGGATCGACTCTATCGGAAAGTCCTGATATACAGGAATTTTTATAGCCCTTTTAGAATTAATATGGGCCTCCCGTCCGCGTTTGCTTCGGGACCGTAAAGAGGTTTGAGTAAAACCCGAACCCTCATTCTTCCAGGGGAACCTCCATAATTACTCCTTGGAGCAATAGTTGTTCTAGTGCCAACAGGAGGGACTCTCTCTTCCGGGGATCCCTTGGCACGTTTGACCTCAAAAATGGGAAGGAGGAGAGTCTTTTAACTCCAAACTGTATCCCAAACCTACTGCGGAGAGCACCTATCTGTCTTGATCGTGTCCCGCCAGGTCTCTTGCGAACAACTGGAGTCCTCCCCCCACCCGACTGAGTGGGGGCTTCAATGAATTTAACTTTGGGGGAGGTTTTGTACCTCCCCTGACCCAGGGTTTCTCATTACCCTGCTACTGTCCCTGTTTTTTACCCCCGGGATTTGACCGAGGAGGCCGTCGGAACTGTTACACAGCCGATGGCCCAGGGACTGGAGAAGCAGGCCTCTCAAAGAGGGACCTCTAACTCTGTTTTTAAACGGCAAGAGCGTATTTTTACCGCTGGAAATTTTCTGGATATATTTGTCCAGGTTTTCCCTGAATAAGCGTTCACCATGAAACGGGACGCTAACCAGCCATTTTTTACAGGGAGCTTCAGCAGACCAGTTTTTGAGCCATAGGAGCCTACGCATATGTACTATAGACAGCGTAAGGCGGGAGGCCTGATGGACTGAATCCTCTATGGCGTCAACCGCAAAGCCTAAGGCTCTAGGTAGATCAGCTAGGGCAAAGCCTGCTGATCTGTCAAGTCCCTCAAGACCTGTTTCAACTGATCCTTCACTGCTTAGCAGACCCCAATAGCTGCTACTGCTGGTTGTATCACCAAGCAGATTTTCATAAGGACTCCAATCTTTTATCTATTGGGTTCTTGAACATTTGGACATTATCCACTGGACATGTCAGTGATTTATACATACAAGAGATGGCCATTTTTTTTTTTGATGAACTTATCCTCCATGGGATAGACCACCGGAAATCTCTTGGGGGAATAAATATTTTCTCAGGACGTTCCCAATCCTGGTAAATGAGCCCTTTCAGTAAAGGGTGAAGTGGAAAAGAACAAACAGTCTGGGGGCTTCCAGCGACCCCAACGAGGATACAGTAGTGGTTGATGGTTCCGCAAGGTGCATTTTTAAATGCTGATCGGACCATGTTAGTCAGAGACTGAACCCATAATCTTTCAGCTTGAGATGCTGAGAAAAGGTTCCCCCACTGTTGATTCCTCTATAACAGAATCAACCTCATCCTGATCCCCTTCAGGCAGGTCGATCCCTGTATGGGACTGTTGCTCTGCTAACAGGCACTCTGAAGGAGGAGACGGAGATCGGGCGTGCTTTCCCTGACAGGGAGGCAGCCTCTCTAATCCTCCCAGAGCTGAGGAAAAAACCTCCTCTGTTACATACACAGGAGCAGGTGAACTGAGGACAGCCACAGTACCAAGTACCCCTGCGGGGTCTCTACGGTCACTTACCTCTGAACTTCAGGGGAGACTGGTGCAGCAGAAGTATGCCCAAGATCCTCCGAGCCCGATGAGACCCCCTTCGCTTCCTGGAAGATTCAGTTCCGGAGCTTCTGGACGGCATATTCCTAAGCCTAAAGCTGAGGTATTCCAGCCGTAATACACCACTTTTACTGAGAATAGTCTAGCACAATTGCTGCTATATCACAGTTGGTGTCTACTAATGTGCCTTTCTAGGGGATGCCTGTATCAACCGCTTGCTGTATGCCTTTAAATGTTGCCAGCTCTGTCTCTGTACTTCATAGCCAGCTCACTACAATATTGTGGTTTTTTTAAACTGCTGGGACGCCCGCACATGCGCAGAAGCGCTGCGGCGCGCACAGAGCGTCATCCCCCAGGCTCCGCCCCCTTTCCCGGCTCACCTCTATATATAGAGGCGCGTGCACGCGCACGCGCGCGGCCACGTGCGCCTTCGGCGCTAATTTCAAAATATGGTAACAAGGGACAGGAGCCAGGGCCCCTCTTTGCCGCAGGCCGGGGGATGGACGAGCACTGCAACATGGCAGAGGAAGCAGTTTCCTATAAGAGAACTCACCATCTGCCTGGACTTTGCTCTGCTGAGAAGAAGCTAGTCCACATGACAAGAAAACATTCCACAGCGGGCTCTAGTGGACAAACACAGGTACCGCAGTCTAATATATTAAATATATATAAAAAAAAATTTTTTTTTTTTTTTTTTTTCTTGACCACCATTAAAAATTATTACATTTTTTTAGTAGTTACAGGCATGCACAGAATTTTGCGGGAATACCATTAGGTAACAGACAGAAAGACAAATTAGGCTTGGGGGTCCCCCAATAGAACCAAGTTCCTGGGGGCCCCCACTTACCTGTTCCCCGCCGCAGGACTTTGTTTGGTCCACAAAAGCCCAAACTTCACCTATCACGGCAGGCATTGTAATCAAACCTTCAGGGACCGGGTTCCCAAGGATTCCACTCCCCTGGACCTGTATAGCACCCTGCACAGAAAACATCTTGGTCGTGGGTATGACCAGAGCTCTGGATCCCAGGGTCCAGCTCTCCTAAGAGAAGCATTACAGGCAAAACCTTGCTCTTCTCTGCAAGGCCCGGGTACCGACCGTTTAGCTATGAAGCTTTTTTGGTCGGATCCGGAATAGCTTACTGAGGCCCAAAAGAACCTGTACGCAAGCTCAGTGAAAAACACATGTTTCTTCTTGGCCAACACCTTAGACACTGGCAAAAAACTGAGGTGCTCCCGGATGGGAGGGGCTTATATAGGGGAGGGTACTTCCGGTTTTGGAAGTTGCCAGTGCCAGCACCTGACGGTATCTATATAACCCATTAGTAATGACTATGTCGCTTTGTGTCCCGTGATGTACGAGAAAGAAAATGTTTTTTTAAAGCACACTATAGCACAAGGAGAATTTCACTCACTTTCCTTCTTTGTACCTAGAAACAAGGATTATCACAGTGAAAGAAACTGACACTCTTCCTACCTATAGTTTTCTGTCCCTAGAAAAAATGTTTTTTTAAAGCACACTATAGCACAAGGAGAATTCCCTCACTGTCCTTCCCTGTCCCTAGAAACAAGGATTCGCACAGTAAAAGACACTGACACTCTCCCTACCTATAGTTTTCTGTCCCTAGAATTTTTTTTTTTTAAAGCACACTATAGCACAAGGAGAATTTCACTCACTTTCCTTCTTTGTCCCTAGAAACAAGGATTATCACAGTGAAAGAAACTGACACTCTTCCTTCCTATAGTTTTCTGTCCCTAGAAAAAATGTTTTTTTAAAGCACACTATAGCACAAGGAGAATTCCCTCACTGTCCTTCCCTGTCCCTAGAAACAAGGATTCGCACAGTAAAACACACTGACACTCTCCCTACCTATAGTTTTCTGTCCCTAGAAAAAATGTTTTTTTAAAGCACACTATAGCACAAGGAGAATTCCCTCACTGTCCTTCCCTGTCCCTAGAAACAAGGATTCGCACAGTAAAACACACTGACACTCTCCCTACCTATAGTTTTCTGTCCCTAGAAAAAATGTTTTTTTAAAGCACACTATAGCACAAGGAGAATTTCACTCACTTTCCTTCTTTGTCCCTAGAAACAAGGATTATCACAGTGAAAGAAACTGACACTCTTCCTTCCTATAGTTTTCTGTCCCTAGAAAAAATGTTTTTTTAAAGCACACTATAGCACAAGGAGAATTCCCTCACTGTCCTTCCCTGTCCCTAAAAACAAGGATTCGCACAGTAAAACACACTGACACTCTCACTACCTATAGTTTTCTGTCCCTAGAAAAAATGTTTTTTTAAAGCACACTATAGCACAAGGAGAATTCCCTCACTGTCCTTCCCTGTCCCTAGAAACAAGGATTCGCACAGTAAAAGACACTGACACTCTCCCTACCTATAGTTTTCTGTCCCTAGAAAAAATGTTTTTTTAAAGCACACTATAGCACAAGGAGAATTTCACTCACTTTCCTTCTTTGTCCCTAGAAACAAGGATTATCACAGTGAAAGGAACTGACACTCTTCCTACCTATAGTTTTCTGTCCCTAGAAAAAATGTTTTTTTAAAGCACACTATAGCACAAGGAGAATTCCCTCACTGTCCTTCCCTGTCCCTAGAAACAAGGATTCACACAGTAAAAGACACTGACACTCTCCCTACCTATAGTTTTCTGTCCCTAGAAAAAATGTTTTTTTAAAGCACACTATAGCACAAGGAGAATTTCACTCACTTTCCTTCTTTGTCCCTAGAAACAAGGATTATCACAGTGAAAGAAACTGACACTCTTCCTTCCTATATTTTTCTGTCCCTAGAAAAAAATGTTTTTTTAAAGCACACTATAGCACAAGGAGAATTCCCTCACTGTCCTTCCCTGTCCCTAGAAACAAGGATTCGCACAGTAAAACACACTGACACTCTCCCTACCTATAGTTTTCTGTCCCTAGAAAAAATGTTTTTTTAAAGCACACTATAGCACAAGGAGAATTCCCTCACTGTCCTTCCCTGTCCCTAGAAACAAGGATTCGCACAGTAAAACACACTGACACTCTCCCTACCTATAGTTTTCTGTCCCTAGAAAAAATGTTTTTTTAAAGCACACTATAGCACAAGGAGAATTCCCTCACTGTCCTTCCCTGTCCCTAGAAACAAGGATTCGCACAGTAAAAGACACTGACACTCTCCCTACCTATAGTTTTCTGTCCCTAGAAAAAATGTTTTTTTAAAGCACACTATAGCACAAGGAGAATTTCACTCACTTTCCTTCTTTGTCCCTAGAAACAAGGATTATCACAGTGAAAGAAACTGACACTCTTCCTTCCTATAGTTTTCTGTCCCTAGAAAAAATGTTTTTTTAAAGCACACTATAGCACAAGGAGAATTCCCTCACTGTCCTTCCCTGTCCCTAGAAACAAGGATTCGCACAGTAAAACACACTGACACTCTCCCTACCTATAGTTTTCTGTCCCTAGAAAAAATGTTTTTTTAAAGCACACTATAGCACAAGGAGAATTCCCTCACTGTCCTTCCCTGTCCCTAGAAACAAGGATTCGCACAGTAAAACACACTGACACTCTCCCTACCTATAGTTTTCTGTCCCTAGAAAAAATGTTTTTTTAAAGCACACTATAGCACAAGGAGAATTTCACTCACTTTCCTTCTTTGTCCCTAGAAACAAGGATTATCACAGTGAAAGAAACTGACAGTCTTCCTTCCTATAGTTTTCTGTCCCTAGAAAAAATGTTTTTTTAAAGCACACTATAGCACAAGGAGAATTCCCTCACTGTCCTTCCCTGTCCCTAAAAACAAGGATTCGCACAGTAAAACACACTGACACTCTCACTACCTATAGTTTTCTGTCCCTAGAAAAAATGTTTTTTTAAAGCACACTATAGCACAAGGAGAATTCCCTCACTGTCCTTCCCTGTCCCTAGAAACAAGGATTCGCACAGTAAAAGACACTGACACTCTCCCTACCTATAGTTTTCTGTCCCTAGAAAAAATGTTTTTTTAAAGCACACTATAGCACAAGGAGAATTTCACTCACTTTCCTTCTTTGTCCCTAGAAACAAGGATTATCACAGTGAAAGAAACTGACACTCTTCCTACCTATAGTTTTCTATCCCTAGAAAAAATGTTTTTTTAAAACACACTATAGCACAAGGAGAATTCCCTCACTGTCCTTCCCTGTCCCTAGAAACAAGGATTCACACAGTAAAAGACACTGACACTCTCCCTACTGTGAGGGGGTTAACTCGGTAGCGGGTGTGTGTGACCCCCTGGTTGGGCTCCCCACACAAAAACAGGGCCAGCAGACGGAGGTTGTGGTTTTCAAAATCAAAAGGTGTGGTTTATTTCTCTATGTACAGTGACAAAAACACAGCAAAGCCAAAAAGAAACAAACAAAATAAATCCTGGTCAGTTTGACCTCTGACTAAACATGCAGGTTTCCTAAACTAACAACTGGGATCAGCCTAGTGCTGTCCTAGTCCCTAAGTCCCTGGTTTAGTAAAAGTCCAAACAAATAGCCACACAGGCTTTGCCTCACCGCACAGGGGTTCACTCTCCCTAGACAGTCCACACAGGTCTGGTTCCAGGCATGAGCTAACATCTAATGAATCTGGGAGTTTCTTATAGAGGCCTAAATGAGCTGACAAGGTTCAGCTGGTCTCATCAACTCCCTGTCTGCACGACGCCCAGCCCTCTCCCTAGAGGTATGAGTCATCCATGAGCACACTAGCCTTATACAACTCTCCACCTAGTTGTACAAATCGGCGTAAAGCCTGAATCTGGGCGAAATATATCTACCCCCCTGGATGCAACCAGGTGACTTTACCTTCCTGCTGTCACATACCCCCCCCTCTTGTTTTAACCTCGGGGTTGGAACACCAGCAATCAGGCATTCATGTACTCGAGACAAAGCATCCACATTCCCCATTTGAACGCCAGGGCGATGCTTTACTGTGAAGTTGAATTCCTGGAGGGCCAGGAACCACCTATTCACTCTTCTATTTGTTTCCTTGTTTTGAGCCATCCACTTTAACGGAGCGTGATCCGTAACCATGTCAAAGTGCCTACCTAGCAGATAGTACCGAAGGGAATCTAGAGCCCACTTCACCGCTAAACACTCCTTTTCAACCGTGGCGTAATTTACCTCATGGGACTTCAACTTCCTGCTGAGGTAAATGACTGGGTGCTCTTCCCCGTTCCAGACCTGGGACAATACTGCTCCTAACCCCACATCTGACGCATCACTTTGTACGACAAAGTCTTTAGAGAAGTCGGGTGAGTACAACACTGGCTGGCTACATAAGGCTTGTTTCAAGAATTGGAATGCTGCCTCAGCCTCGGGGGTCCATTTAATCATGACCGACCCTTTCCCTTTCGTCAGGTTGGTTAGGGGCACAGCCTTAGAAGCAAAGTGGGGAATGAAGCGCCGATAATAACCCGCGATTCCCAGAAAGGCTCGTACCTGCTTCTTGCTGTTGGGACGTGGCCAACTCTGGATGGCCTCGACTTTGTTGAGTTGGGGTTTTATTACTCCCCTGCCAATGGTGTACCCAAGATATTTGGCCTCCTCCTGCCCAATGGTACACTTCTTGGGGTTAGCCGTAAACCCCGCTTCCCGAACAGAGTCCAGGACTGCTTGCACTTTTGGCAGATGTGAGGCCCAATCTGTGCTATGGACAATTACGTCATCCAGGTAAGCCGCAGCATACTTCCGATGGGGCCTCAGCATCTGGTCCATTTTCCGCTGGAATGTGGCCGGCGCATTCTGTAACCCGAACGGCATTCTCTTATATTGGAACGCCCCGTCTGGGGTTACAAATGCGGTTTTCTCTTTGGCCGACTTGGCCAGGGGAATTTGCCAATACCCTTTTGTGAGGTCAAGAGTCGTCATGTATCGGGCTGTTCCCAGCCGGTCGATCAACTCATCTATACGTGGCATGGGGTAGGTGTCAAATTTTGTAACTTTGTTCAACTGACGAAAATCGTTACAAAATCGCCAGCTCCCATCCGGTTTAGGCACCAACACAATGGGACTAGACCAATCACTTTGGGACTCCTCTATCACCCCTAAGTTCAGCATTTTCTGTACTTCCTCCCGTATTGCCTCCCGTCGGGCCTCTGGGATCCGATAGGGTTTTAACTTCACCCTTTCACCGGGCGGGGTAATAATATCATGCTCTACCCCAGATGTTTGTCCCGGCAGCTCAGAGAACACCTCCTTGTTGCGAAGCACAAACTCCTTAACCTCCTGTTGTTGGGGTTGTGACAAGGTGGCTGCTATTCCAACCTCCGGAATCACGCAACCAGTTTGAGCTGGTGACCAAGTTTCTGCGACTAGGGACTCTCTATCCCTCCAGGCTTTCAACAGATTAACGTGATATATCTGTTCGGGCTTTCGCCTTCCTGGTTGTCTGACCTTGTAATTCACTTCGCTCACTTTTTCCATTATCTCGTAGGGGCCTTGCCATTTGGCAAGGAATTTACTTTCAACCGTAGGGACAAGTACCAATATCCTATCCCCCGGGGAAAAGGTACGGGTCTTTGCTCCACGGTTGTACACTCTCTGCTGTGCCAACTGCGCTTGGGCCAAATGTTCCTTCACGATGGGCATTACCTGTGCAATTCGATCTTGCATCAGGGCGACATGCTCAATCACACTCCTGTGGGGAGAACTCTCACTTTCCCAAGTTTCCTTGGCAATATCCAACAGCCCTCTTGGGTGTCTCCCATACAGTAACTCAAAGGGGGAGAATCCCGTAGAGGATTGGGGCACCTCCCTAATAGCAAACATCAAATAAGGAAGTAGACAGTCCCAATCCTTTCCATCTCTATCCACCACTTTCTTCAACATTTGTTTTAGGGTTTTGTTGAATCTTTCAACCAGCCCATCGGTTTGGGGGTGATACACAGATGTACGCAATTGCGTCACTTTGAACAATTTACACAGCTCTTTCATAACCCGGGACATAAAGGGTGTACCTTGGTCCGTAAGCAGTTCTTTACAAATACCCACCCGGCTAAAAACAAGAGATAGCTCTTTGGCTATGGTTTTGGCCGAGGTATTTCTGAGAGGGATCGCTTCTGGATAACGGGTGGCATAGTCCATTATAACCAATATGTACTGGTGCCCCCTAGCGGACTTGATTATAGGACCTACCAAATCCATTGCGATTCTCTCAAACGGGACCTCAATGATGGGTAGAGGGACCAGCGGGCTACGGAAATGTGGCATCGGGGCCGACCTCTGACACACAGGGCAGGAGGAACAATAATTTTCTATGTCCTTCATCACCCCAGGCCAATAGAATCTCTGTAATACCCTCTCTCGGGTTTTCTCTGTCCCCAGATGACCTCCAAGAATGTGCCCATGGGCCAACTCCAACACCAACTTCCTGTAAGGTTTGGGCACCACCAGCTGCTCAACGGTTTCTTCTGCCCTTTTTGCCACCCGATACAGTAGGTCCTTCTCTACGCTGAAGTATGGGTAAGTGCAGGTATTATCTGGGTTCACTAACTCGCCATCTATTTCCACTACGTTTTCCCGTGCCTTTATTAGGGCGGGGTCTTTTAACTGTTCTGTGGCAAAATTTTCCCTGTGAACCTCCAGATCAGAAAACTCCACAGACGGTAGGTTTTCGTCTGAGGAGGTGGGCTCCTCTCCAGTTTCTTGAGTCTCCCCTGCCAATACTGACAAGGGAAATTCTGGAGAGTCCTCACCACTCTCAGAGGAGTTCTGGCTATCACATTCCTGGTACATAGGGGCACCAGTGGGGGGCTCAGGATCATCCCACAGTTCCCAGAACTTCGGAAAATCCCTTCCCACAATGGCGTCATGCGGTAACTGAGATACTAAGCCCACTGGATGAGAGAGGGTACCTTTGGGGGTCTCGAAACACACTGTAGTCACTGGATACTCTCGGGTGTCCCCATGCACACAAATAACAGCTACCTTGCTATTCCCAGAGACCTCTGTTTTAACTAACTCAGCCTTTATCAGGGTCACAAGGCTACCTGAATCCAACAATACCACAACATTTCTACCATTAACACACATTTTGCATAAATGTTTCTCAGTTCCTCGAATGGCAGTGCATGCGACTGTCGCACACAGCGACTGACGTCTGCCCGTCAGAAAGTCACACTGCATGGGTTCCTCCACAACCGGGCAATTGGCTGCAATATGTCCCGCTTGCCGGCAGCGGTAGCAAACGATCCTTCTTGCGGCCTCTTGAGCCGCTGATTTCCCAGGCTGTTCTCGCCAAACTTGGGGTAGAGCTCCCACCCTCTCACTCTCTCCACCCTCACCCCTTGGAATCCTCTTATCCGCCCCTGGGGATGGTCTGGTCTTAGGGTGGAAAGTCCGAGAGTCTCTGGAAGAGGCCGTCAGGTTCTCTGTAGCCAAGTATCTCTCTACACGATCCACAAGTTTACCGGCCGTTTCTGGGTCTCCGTGGCTTACCCACTTTTGAATGGCGGTAGGAAGAGCTCTCAAGAAACGATCCATCACAACACGTTCCACAATCTCCGGTGCGGACAAAGTCTCTGGCTGTAGCCACTTCCTGCTCAGGTGAATGAGATCATACATTTGAGACCTGGGGGGTTTTCCAAGCTGGAAAGTCCAGTTATGCACACGCTGAGCCCGGACAGCCAGGGTGACACCCAGCCTTGCCAATATTTCAGCTTTTAGCATCACATAGTCTTTTGCTTGGTCAGGCTCTAGGTCATAGTAAGCCTTCTGCGATTCACCAGTTAACAGAGGAGCCACCAGTCCAGCCCACTGCTCCTCAGGCCACTTTTCTCTTTCAGCAGTCCTTTCAAATGTGGTCAAAAATACCTCTGGATCATCCTCTCCAGTCATTTTTGTCAATAAACGACTCAACCCAAAGGACGCGGTATTAGTGGGACGGCTTTCCTCACTGGTCTGCGGACGTTGCTGCATTACTGCTTCCATTTGTTGTAGTCTCTGCTCTTGCTTCTGTAACAGGTCTATGAAGCGGGCCTCAGATTGCTGCTGGGCTTGTTGATGAGCTTGCTGCTGGGCTGCAAGGCTCCTTTGCAAACCTGCATTTGTCTGCTGTTGATTGGCATTTGCTAGAGCCAGCTGTTTCAGTATCTCCTCCATGCTGGCTTAAAAAAACTGCCACTGGTTCTCCACCAACTGTGAGGGGGTTAACTCGGTAGCGGGTGTGTGTGACCCCCTGGTTGGGCTCCCCACACAAAAACAGGGCCAGCAGACGGAGGTTGTGGTTTTCAAAATCAAAAGGTGCGGTTTATTTCTCTATGTACAGTGACAAAAACACAGCAAAGCCAAAAAGAAACAAACAAAATAAATCCTGGTCAGTTTGACCTCTGACTAAACATGCAGGTTTCCTAAACTAACAACTGGGATCAGCCTAGTGCTGTCCTAGTCCCTAAGTCCCTGGTTTAGTAAAAGTCCAAACAAATAGCCACACAGGCTTTGCCTCACCGCACAGGGGTTCACTCTCCCTAGACAGTCCACACAGGTCTGGTTCCAGGCATGAGCTAACATCTAATGAATCTGGGAGTTTCTTATAGAGGCCTAAATGAGCTGACAAGGTTCAGCTGGTCTCATCAACTCCCTGTCTGCACGACGCCCAGCCCTCTCCCTAGAGGTATGAGTCATCCATGAGCACACTAGCCTTATACAACTCTCCACCTAGTTGTACAAATCGGCGTAAAGCCTGAATCTGGGCGAAATATATCTACCCCCCTGGATGCAACCAGGTGACTTTACCTTCCTGCTGTCACACTACCTATAGTTTTCTGTCCCTAGAAAAAATGTTTTTTTAAAGCACACTATAGCACAAGGAGAATTTCACTCACTTTCCTTCTTTGTCCCTAGAAACAAGGATTATCACAGTGAAAGAAACTGACACTCTTCTTTCCTATATTTTTCTGTCCCTAGAAAAAAATGTTTTTTTAAAGCACACTATAGCACAAGGAGAATTCCCTCACTGTCCTTCCCTGTCCCTAGAAACAAGGATTCGCACAGTAAAACACACTGACACTCTCCCTACCTATAGTTTTCTGTCCCTAGAAAAAATGTTTTTTTAAAGCACACTATAGCACAAGGAGAATTCCCTCACTGTCCTTCCCTGTCCCTAGAAACAAGGATTCGCACAGTAAAACACACTGACACTCTCCCTACCTATAGTTTTCTGTCCCTAGAAAAAAATTTTTTTAAAGCACACTATAGCACAAGGAGAATTTCACTCACTTTCCTTCTTTGTCCCTAGAAACAAGGATGATCACAGTGAAAGAAACTGACACTCTTCCTTCCTATAGTTTTCTGTCCCTAGAAAAAATGTTTTTTTAAATCACACTATAGCACAAGGAGAATTCCCTCACTGTCCTTCCCTGTCCCTAGAAACAAGGATTCGCACAGTAAAACACACTGACACTCTCCCTACCTATAGTTTTCTGTCCCTAGAAAAAATGTTTTTTTAAAGCACACTATAGCACAAGGAGAATTCCCTCACTGTCCTTCCCTGTCCCTAGAAACAAGGATTCGCACAGTAAAACACACTGACACTCTCCCTACCTATAGTTTTCTGTCCCTAGAAAAAATGTTTTTTTAAAGCACACTATAGCACAAGGAGAATTTCACTCACTTTCCTTCTTTGTCCCTAGAAACAAGGATTATCACAGTGAAAGAAACTGACACTCTTCCTTCCTATAGTTTTCTGTCCCTAGAAAAAATGTTTTTTTAAAGCACACTATAGCACAAGGAGAATTCCCTCACTGTCCTTCCCTGTCCCTAGAAACAAGGATTCGCACAGTAAAAGACACTGACACTCTCCCTACCTATAGTTTTCTGTCCCTAGAAAAAATGTTTTTTTAAAGCACACTATAGCACAAGGAGAATTTCACTCACTTTCCTTCTTTGTCCCTAGAAACAAGGATTATCACAGTGAAAGAAACTGACACTCCTCCTTCCTATAGTTTTCTGTCCCTAGAAAAAAATGTTTTTTTAAAGCACACTATAGCACAAGGAGAATTCCCTCACTGTCCTTCCCTGTCCCTAGAAACAAGGATTTGCACAGTAAAACACACTGACACTCTCCCTACCTATAGTTTTCTGTCCCTAGAAAAAATGTTTTTTTAAAGCACACTATAGCACAAGGAGAATTCCCTCACTGTCCTTCCCTGTCCCTAGAAACAAGGATTCGCACAGTAAAACACACTGACACTCTCCCTACCTATAGTTTTCTGTCCCTAGAAAAAATGTTTTTTTAAAGCACACTATAGCACAAGGAGAATTTCACTCACTTTCCTTCTTTGTCCCTAGAAACAAGGATTATCACAGTGAAAGAAACTGACACTCTTCCTTCCTATAGTTTTCTGTCCCTAGAAAAAATGTTTTTTTAAAGCACACTATAGCACAAGGAGAATTCCCTCACTGTCCTTCCCTGTCCCTAGAAACAAGGATTCGCACAGTAAAACACACTGACACTCTCCCTACCTATAGTTTTCTGTCCCTAGAAAAAATGTTTTTTTAAAGCACACTATAGCACAAGGAGAATTCCCTCACTGTCCTTCCCTGTCCCTAGAAACAAGGATTCGCACAGTAAAACACACTGACACTCTCCCTACCTATAGTTTTCTGTCCCTAGAAAAAATGTTTTTTTAAAGCACACTATAGCACAAGGAGAATTCCCTCACTGTCCTTCCCTGTCCCTAGAAACAAGGATTTGCACAGTAAAAGACACTGACACTCTCCCTACCTATAGTTTTCTGTCCCTAGAAAAAATGTTTTTTTAAAGCACACTATAGCACAAGGAGAATTTCACTCACTTTCCTTCTTTGTCCCTAGAAACAAGGATTATCACAGTGAAAGAAACTGACACTCTCCCTACCTATAGTTTTCTGTCCCTAGAAAAAATGTTTTTTTAAAGCACACTATAGCACAAGGAGAATTCCCTCACTGTCCTTCCCTGTCCCTAGAAACAAGGATTCGCACAGTAAAACACACTGACACTCTCCCTACCTATAGTTTTCTGTCCCTAGAAAAAATGTTTTTTTAAAGCACACTATAGCACAAGGAGAATTCCCTCACTGTCCTTCCCTGTCCCTAGAAACAAGGATTCGCACAGTAAAACACACTGACACTCTCCCTACCTATCCTTCTCTTTCCCTAAACTAAAGGAATCCAGGTTAAGCAAGAAAAAAATAAATGTCACTGTCCCTGCCTATGTTTCTCTTTCCCTGCTCCGGAACACACTACACTAGGCCGCCGTGCTGGCGGCCTTTTATAGTGTGGGGCGTGTACTAAACACCCTCAGCAATAATTGGCCACAGGCATCCTGCCTGTGGCCAATCATTGCTCTCCTCGCTGCCGGCGCTGTGATTGGCCAAGCATGCGGGGTCACAGTGCATGCTTGGCCAATCACAGCGCCTGGATGACACTGCGATGGCGTAGTGCATTGTGGGCCGTTCGCGTCACTCGAATTTGGCGCGAACGGCCCAAATCGTTCGATCTTCGTCGAACGATCGAACAGCCGATGTTCGAGTCGAACGTATGTTCGACTCGAACACGAAGCTCATCCCTAGTCTTTAGCAATAATATCTAAAAATATATTTGTGTGGACATTGACTTTTTCTAAAGACTTGCTATACCCTGACAACGGAAGCCTTGGAGGTAATTTGCATGACCCAAAACAAAACCAGCCACTCCCTTAAATGGGGGTAAGTGCTACACAGGTAAATAACTAATTTAAAACCTTTTTCTCCATTGTGTCATACTTGAACAGAAGAAGTGAGACTTTTGTGCAACTCCTCTGTGGTACGACTTCCACCACCATCACCACCACACTGCTTATCACATAGGAGGACCCCAGAATTTAAAGGTCAAATCCTGCTTGAGTATAGATTAATCCCTATACTGGATGACTGGCTTTCTTGGTCACAGCAATCACTGACTTCTTGTCTGCTCTGGAATGTATAGAAAAGGAAACCAGGACATCAGCTGGAACATTTGGATCAGGACAATGGCTGGTACCTTTGGTCATCCAGTATGGAAATGTATTCATGTGCTCGCCATAATGTGTAAGTACAGTATGCTGAACTACAGTTCAATGTTAAAGGAATAATATACATTTCTAAGATTGCTCACATCAACTTGTTAAAATGTATCTAAAAATCATTAAAAATGCTATATATTTTTTTCAAAAGGCACTTGAACTATGAGCCTAGTGCAGTGATGGCGAACCTTGGCACCCCAGATGTTTTGGAACTACATTTCCCATGATGCTCAACTACACTGCATAGTGCATAAGTATCATGGGAGATGTAGTTCCAAAACATCTGGGGTGCCAAGATTCACCATCACTGGCCTAGTGTATAGTTAATCAGATAAGCAAAAAGGAGGGGTACCATCATCCTAACATGACAATATAGAAAAAAGCCCAAGACCACTCCCAAAGGTCACCAGAAAAAAAAGAAGGGAATGGATTATCTCGTTACCCATAGACATCATAGAGAGTAGAGTAAAACAAATATTAGTATTTTATTGATACAAATACTAAACATTTCATATACACAGATATAATCCAGATACTGTATAATCCAGATATAATGATAGGAAAAAATACCTTGCATGTTCACAAAAGTGAATTTGAATCTAAAAACACACATACAGTATAACACTAATAACATGATAAAGGTACTTAAGAAAGAACTTTTTTGGGGATATGGGACTTTAAAGGTGCATCACAACATAAAAAATCACTCAAGGTTTATATAAAAATATATACAAAATATTTATTAAATGAACAATATCATAAAAATGATGGATACAGTGTATAAAAATATATGATATAATAATATACACCTAAAACTGATTGACTATTGTTCTTCCATACTTATTAAAGTCCTTACGTTCTTTCCTGAAGAAGCCTTCATGGCGAAACATGTAGAAAAATATGGACGTGATGAAAATATGTATGTGATTAAAGCAATTCATTGTCAACAATAGGATGTTTGTGTACACCTATGGCTATGATTACACTGCATCCATAATTTTTATGATATTCATTTAATAAATATTTTGTATATATTTTTATATAAACCTTGAGTTATTTTTTTATGTTGTGATGCACCTTTAAATTCCCTTATCCCCAAACAAAGTTCTTATTTCTTAGGGATGTTGGTGCCATACTTGTTATAAAACGTTTTATGCTGATCTCTGCCCACACTCTTGACCATGATAAAGGTACTTGTTTACTATTGTGAAATCCCCTTTGCCTGACTAGTACTGTTTTACTTATTTTTTAACACATACAGTTATCCTATAATTATGTGAAAAATAACTTTTTTTTTTTTTTTGCCCACACTAGTAAGTACTGATGATTCTCTCTGCACAAACTGTTCCTGTTAGCAACTGCACTGTGTGCCGATGTGGAGAAGAGCGGCTGTTTCCATTTACCTGGGTAACAAGATTCAAGTTCATTGGCCCAAATATTGTCACATTTATGGAAATGTATTAACTTTGATCCATAAGACACTGCTCAGTCTAAGAAAGCTTCCAGACGAAAACCAGACAGTCTGTGGGAGACAAAAGCATAAGAGCCGCAGAACTGAAGAAGACTAAAAAAGAAAAAGGAAGCCAAGAAAGGGATTCCACATTCCCTGCTTGATGAGTAATCTGTGTCCATGAAGACATATTATTATTTTAATGTTGAAATAATAGCCAGTGATGCTGGAAACACAGTGTAAAAATGAATGGCAATTCACTGAGAAAAGCTTGCAAGGAACCAAGTGCTTATATAAAGAACGCTACAACTACATTAAATTACTTCTACTACTATAAACAAAGAGCTCAATTTTGCCCCTGTCTGACCTCTTACAATATACAGATGCTACGGCTGCCAGCAGCATGTTATGTTGTTATGTTGATGATGTTAATAGGACATTGCCTGTTTCTGAATATTGTGATGGAAACGGCTGTTCTATTACCCACAGTGAGGCAAAACAGATATATAAAAAAAAAAAAAACAGGATGTAGAATGATACCTGAAAGTTAGAGATAACCTGGAGGCATCCTCAGGGAGGAGAACTTAATGTGGAACTCCAAAAAACTGAGCACGACACGACGAGTTATCTCTTCCATTTAAATAATCTTCCCCTGAAAACATTTACGTCTTTCCTTATGGTACATCTTTTTAATACGCCTGGAGCTTGTATCCCTTCTCTGTGGAAATAGCCATAAACTCCCCATTGCTCTTTGGTCCACAAAAATTATTGAGATCATGAATACGGAAGACATGACCACTCTTAAAAACGAAGAAGGCAAATTCCAACACTCTTGGCGCTCTTGGATCTATTTTGTCGATTCACCTAAATGCAAGGCAATGCTGGCCCAGATGTGAACAGACACAGGCATTACAATAAAGCCTGGAACACACTACAGTTTATTTTCACGCAACATAGCAGGTTGCATGAAAAAAAAAAACTGACAGCTCCCCCCCAGCAGAACACTTCGACCAGCACTCTCCGCCATTGGCTGAGCGTTGATCGGGAGTCGGTCAGCTGCTTTTTTCCCAGCATGCTCGTCTGACAGACAGCTTTTGTCAGACAGACCAACATACCAACGGGCCAAATGTCGGCAGGTTTTCTTTGAATCAGCAAATGTCTCCCGACATTCAGCTCGTGTGTAGCTGGTTTTAGTTCCTGATGTATTTACCCCCCCCCCTTCTTTTTTTACTTTTTTCCTATCTCCCATATTATTTTCTTCCTTACTATTATACTTCCTGTGAACCTGCATTTCATATCCTCACCTCCAGCCCTTCACCCCAATGTTTTCCTTGCATAACCACACTCAGACCTTTCCCCCACCCTGTACCTGCCAAATTTCTTATACAAAATTTGCTTGCACACCAAGCCCCAATTATTTACCAAATAGTTCATAATAGCATAGGGCACTTTTACAGTATGAAACAAAAAAGACGTGGGTTGATTTACTTAAGGCAAATAAGCTACCCACTTTGTAAGGGAAGATGCATGTTTCAAGGAAATCTGCTCTGAAGCTTAGTGAATGGGGTGAAGTTTTTCTTTGCAAAGAATGCTCAATCACGTGCAAGGAAAATACAAAACAAACTACAAAGCAATTTATTTATTTTTTTGCACATAATTGGATAATGGAAATCTGCAGTTCACATGAAGAGCCTATTTGCCTTTAGTAAATCAACCCTATTAAATCTACTTCTGAACTCATGGCTACTAGTGGTGTTTCTCTATTATTTACTCTGAAAGACAAACTATTGTACGACTTTGCTTATATCTCGTCTTGACTTGTTGTACCATTTCTATGATGATGTTATAAATAAAGAATTTTTAAAACATGGCATACAAAAGTCAAGACCTTTACCAGTAACTGATATTGATGCAAATGACAATTTGTATTGGGGGGGGAGGCTAAAGATGAAGGCTATACAGCAAATAACCCCTAGTTTGGCAACTGATTGCGTCAAAAGGCAAAATAAGGGCATCATCAATTATGCATGGAGGATTTGAGATATGCCTATAAGTATATAGATCTGAACTCTGCACTTTACCAAACACCAGATGGACTCTACTTAAGCATATCTTACTTTTAAACCTTTCTATTTTACTGCTGTTTATATCTATTTTGCAATATCTTTTTGTAAATATTTCTTTCACAGTTTTTTTTTATTTCTTTTTACTAAATCACATTAAAAGCCTTTTACTCTGAATGTTCTAATTATAAATTAAAGTACTTTGCCTCTCTGAACATGCTACCTACATGCAAAATTCCTGTCTAGGTCTGGTAGGGGTGGTGACATTTTTTAAAGGCCAAAATCACAACAGTGCATGCTGTGAGCGGTGTGTGTCTATGTTAAACCACACGGTGGCTGCTGCACTGTGTGTAAAGGTATAAAGTAGAATTTACACTGGAACATTATATTAAAGAAAAAATCATCATCAGGAGTCTCCGGTGGGAAGTTACACCACAGGATGCCCTTGATGATCCTGGTTCAATTCAAGAATGGCTGGATTTCTTCAATGGGGTTGGGTTCAAACTGCAGGAACTCATACTCCAAAGAAAGAAAAGGAAAATGTCCATTATTGAATCAAGAATCAATGAACTACAACAGCAATTAGACCCAATTAAGGATACACAACCTGTTTTAGATTTTAACAACAGGACCCACAAAAGGCTGGAAAAAGTAGACAGGGACACACAAAGAAAGAAAGTGAAAAAATGTCAGAGAGATTTGGGAGATTTCAAAACCAACACCATTTATGCATGGCAACAAAATCTACCAGATGATAAAAACCTGATAGAAAGAATACCAGCAGTAGTCAACACTAATCCAATACCGATCAGATTAAGAGAACCAACACGGGAAATTGAAGAGGAGGTAATTTTAGATTCCCCAATACGGTTCTCAACCCCAATCCAAAGAGGAAAAGGGAAGATCAAAGGCACTAGAGGTAGAGGAAACCAGGGTAAAGATCAACAACCTGGACACCAGGTACCAACCCAAAACAGGTTCCAACCTTTATGGGAACATCAAGAAAACCATGAAAATTATGGAAACAACATACCTGCACCCCGTCCTTTTTTAGGGAGAGGGGGGGGAGGACAGAGGAGGGGACGGGGATATCCGCCTCGTCGAGGCAAACCCCAACGGCCCCCACAACTACACAGAGACCAAGATTGGAGAGGGCCCCCAACGTACAACCAATGGGAAATGAATCATTACCCTTACCAATATCAGAAGGACGAAGAACCAGAGGATGTAGGGCAGGAAGGAGGATCAAGAAAAAGAAGAAGGAATCACTAATTGGAGGAATCTTTAATCTTAGCCCGGTTGAACTAACACACAAAGAGCTAAATATTTTGAATTTAGGATTAAAATGTGGCATGAAACAACCCGTGAACAAATTTAATGTATTTGTGGATGTCCACAAATACATCAGGAAATTAAACATTAAAAAACATTTCATAGGTTGTGACACCCAACCTACAGTGGGACAGACGAACCCCAGTATGGCGGTTAATAGTGGTTTAAAAAACAAATCCTTGTTTAATCCCTTAAATAACCCAAACCACCAGGTGGAGGTATTTAAGGGACTAGTGCTAAGAGACCTAAATGGTTTAAAACCCAAGAAGGACCACAATCTAAACCATATTAAAGAGGGCATCGAAGCACTGGAGAAGAGGAAGGACATAGTGATAAGGCCAGCGGACAAGGGAGGGGGAGTGGTTATACTGCCTAAAGAAGTATACCACAATCAAATTGTGAAAATGCTGTCTGATGAACTTACCTATGAAGAACTGAAGAAAGATCCAACTCAGGCTTACATGAACCAGCTGGAGATTCTGGTAAACATAGGTACTGGATTGAGGGTACTCACAAATAAAGAAAAAAATTATCTATTACCCAATAGCAGCAAAATTCCTACAATTTACACACTGCCTAAGGTACATAAGGATCCCCTAAATCCACCAGCAAGGCCAATAGTGAACAGTATTGATTCTATAACCTCTAGAATGAGCCAATATCTTGACAAATTCTTGCAAAAAAGTGTCATCTCTACCAAATCATATTTGAGAGACACAAAAGATTTTTTAAATCATTTGCAGAATATCAATCTAACAGAAGAACAAGAAGTGCTGTTAGTAACGGCAGACGTATCATCTTTATACTCGATTATCCAACACGATGACGCATTATTAGCTCTAAATTGGGCATTGAGCCAAAGGGAGGACCTACCCCATGACCAGAAAATTTTTATTGGACATGCGCTCAATTACTGTCTCTCCCACAACTACTTCTGGTATGACAGTAAATTCTACTCACAGAAAAGAGGAGTGGCGATGGGCGCTAAATTTGCGCCCAGTATCGCAAATTTATTCATGGCCGAATGGGAGGACAAAACAATTTTTAACGACATAAAAACAGAGCTAATTTTTTATAAACGTTTCATCGACGATATATTTTTTATATGGGCAGGATCAATAGTTTCTTTAATTGAGTTTTTAAATGTTTTAAATAACAACACTAAAAACATTAAATTAACGACAGAATGGCATAACAAAGAGATACATTTCTTAGATGTCTGCATTTACCGTCAAGAGAACAAACTGGAAACCAAGGTGTTTTTTAAAAAAACTGACCGCAATAGCTACTTACCAACCACGAGTGGCCATCACCCCCTATGGCTCAAAAACATACCGAAAGGGCAACTGATGAGAGTCAAAAGGAATTGTTCAGAAGATATTAATTTCTTCCAGCAAGCGAAAATACTCACCGACAGATTTGAGGCCAAAGGCTATAATCCCCAGACTCTAAAAAAACTGGTGGAGGAGGTTGCAATCATCCCTAGGGAACTGACCCTTCAAAACAAACAAACATCCAATTTGAAACCTGTGACTACTAAAGAATGGGGTTTCCTCTCGCAATACCACACACAATACAAGGAAGTGGAGTCTATCTTTGATCAACATTGGCACATTCTCTTAATGGACAAAAAATTAAATACTGTTCTACCTCCCAGACCACAATTCATCTACAAGAAAGCACCCAACTATGGAGACCGTGTGGTTAAGAAAATTTTAGATCCTCCTAAGAAACCACAATCTTTTTGGGACAAAAATGGGTTCTTTGCCTGTAAAAGATGCAAAGCGTGCAGAGAAGTGGCACGACCACTGAGAGGAATTGACAACTTCACTGTCCCATACAACAACAGAAAATTTGATATAAAACAGTTTATTACTTGTAATAGCCAATATGTAGTGTATGCCTTAAAATGCCCTTGTGGCCTACTTTACATAGGCCGCACTAAAAGACTACTGAGAATCAGAATAGCAGAACACATACAGAATATTAAAATCGGCTATAAGGACCATAATGTGTCACTACATTTTAAATTAAAACACAATCAAGACGCTTCCGGCCTACAATTTTGGGGAATTGAACACTTAGAACCACATTGGAGAGGCTCTCACAGAGTCCGGGAACTCTCCAAGCGAGAAACTATGTGGATATTTCTAACAGAAGTTTTAGTACCCAAAGGCCTGAATGTTGAACTTGATATCAACTGTTTTATAAGTGACACTTAACATTCCAGTTGGAAAGTCTCTTTTACATGGTTATATGTCTCATCCTTCAGTTTTAAACGTTTTATGTTCCAATTTTAGATAATTTACTCTAGATATTTTTTACTCTTAATGTGTCCTCTTTTTAACATCTGGCTAAGTTTATGTATGTTTATAGAGTGGAGAAACAGTCCATAAAGATAATATACAATGAAACAGCATTAGTTCACACCATAACTAGTCTGTCTAGTCTACCTCAAACCCAGTCTACCTATTTGATTACCCATTTTAGCACCTTAATTTAGGACTTAAATTAATGGGTTATCTAAACATTATTTCAATTTGTAGAAAGTATAAGAGAAACATGAGGCGATATATACTGTTTGGTGCTGTAATAGGCCTAATCATGTAAACATATACAGCCGTGAGCTCACAATAATACTTTTTTACAGATTATAGGTGTAGACTTAATAATATATATTTTATATATTTTTTATTTATTTTTTTATTTGAGTTTACCGGATTTAATTCAAGTCATATGGTACAGTTGTGTTTTTTCATGTATATATGGTGTTTTAGAAAATGTTTTTTTTAAAAATGGTTTTAAAAAGACGTTTTTTTAAAGACGTTTTTTAAAGGTATATGAAACATAGCAGTCCGTACATTAACATAAGGAATTATGTACAACATGACCGTTATTTTATATTGCATTGTATCGCACAGAGTGGGGGTGGTCTGATGTAGTTGCCAGTTTGCAGCCGATGGAAATTGTCCCAAACAAATCGGTCAGTGTATGAGGGCAACGGCAGCGGATTTACAACCAGACCTTCCCCTCCTGTGGACATATGATAGACATTGGTTTGCTGCATAAGCACCTGTTGTCCGTCAAACACATAGTATGAGTGGGATATGTAGTTCATGTGGTGAAAGTTGGGACCGCTGGTGTAATTACTGGCTGACTAATGATATACACAACTGCATCCCACACATAATATGGCCGTTCCAGTACTTCCGCTCCTAAGCTGGCAATGTTTACCTTGCGGGCGGATGTCCGGTCATGGCGCACACACGTAGTCGCGCCTGACGTCGAACAAGGGGGCGGAGTCAGTCCTTACTTAAACTCGGTGTTGGTAATGAGAGTCACGCCCTCAGACGAAGTCCGGAAGTGACGAAACGCGTCAGGGCGTGACTCTCTAACCAATCACCGGAAGTGACGACAGATGCGCTCCACAGACCAGGAAGTGAGGAGAAGGACGCGAGGTTACTGGTAACCCAGACGGCGCCGCCGTTCACTATTCCTGCTCAGAGGGCACTTAGTCACCTTAAACACTGTGTATTTACATCTGCACTGTGGTACGCACATATGTATAAAGGGGGGCTGTGGGGACTTGAATAAAGGTTTTTTAACAGTACTACCCTATGCAGAATTTATTTTTGCCTTATATGTCATACGGACCTCAACATAACAGTGTGGCTGGTGGAGATTGCAGCGACCAGGTCGGATGTGGACTATTGGTTCATGCCTTTTTGAACCTTACCTCTGGTAAGTGCATCCCCTTAAGGGGAATTTAAATTTCCCCCCACGTGGTGAACAACTGGAGATAAAGGAATAATCTGGCACAATCAATATTATTGCAGTCACATCTTTAACCACCTGCACCATTGTCATTACCCATACTTGAACTTTTATAGAGGACTTTCAGAAATTTATTTTGAAAGAAGCGCTGCTACAGTATCATTTAGGACTCTGTGTATTTATCTAGAGTTTTTTCTATACTGTCTTTTTTTATACATCATAACTTTTTAAGCAGCTGCTATTTGGAGTATTCATTGTTTATCTATTTCACTGTTATCTCACTGACTGTATCTTAAGCGCTGAGCTGTGTTTTTATTAGGAGGGCCGTTTTTTAAAACACCATTTGGTGCATATAAAGTAGAACTATAGGCAAAACATTTTTTTTTCATTTTGGATAGAACAAGGGAGGTTTATAACCCTTGTTGGTTCATTTGTTATTATCTGTGTCCCATTGCAGAGATTTCCCTTTCACTTTCTGTCCCATAGCCAAACAGGAAGTGAAAGGAAATCCCTACAAATTAAGGGGATTTCCTTGAGGACCCCCAGATCACCAAAACTAATGTCCCCATTGCAAGATTTCCACTCCGTTACTTTTCTGGGGACAACTTTCAATAATAAAGGTAAACAGGACAAATAGAGAGGGTGAATCTCCCCAACGGGGGCATAGAGAGCAATAAAAACTGACAGGTGTTCTAATCCCTCTCCACTCTATCCAAAACTAAAAGTTTTGCCTTTAGTTATACTTTATCTGCTAACTTGACCTGCCCCAATGACAGTCATTCCCAGTCTGCTGATGCTTAGATTGTTGCACTGCAAGCTGGAAAATCTGTGCGCAGAACAAAGCTGAGAGTGTGTACCGTCTCACTTTATTTATTATGTATAACATTTATCCAAGAGAAAGAATTAGGCTCCGTGCACACTGGGCTTAAAAAAAATGCCAATTCCCTTGGCAGAAAAACATGCTCATATAGAGCTGTTTTTGTACAAAGTTTAGAGGAGTTTAGGAAAGATTTGCGTTTTTTTTCCTGCCAGAAAACTCCAATTAGAAACGCAAACCAGAAGGTTTTTTTTCCTGCTTCTAAACGTTGAGCCCAAAATATGCCTGTAATAGTCCTAATGTGCATGGACACATAGGATAACATTGAGTTGCTTTTACAGGCAGAACACAAAACTCCTGTAGAAGGAGTGATTTTTAAGCCAGTGTGCATGGAGCCTAAAGCCTCATACACACGATCAGATTATCCAACGGGAATTGTGTGATGACAGGCTGTTGTTGGAAAATCCGACCGTTTGCATGCTCCATCGGACAATTGTTGTCAGATTTTCCGCCAACAAATGTGGGATAGCATGCTTTAAAATTGTCCGCCAACAAATGTGTGCCCAAAGGGTGGCACTAAAGAGCTGAAAAAACACGTAGTTTTGTGTTTGTTGGCTGACAATTCTTTGCCGTTTGTATGGAATACAAGTTCCTGGCCTACGCCCTTCGGACAAAATTCCTACGCTTTGTCCGATGAAAATCCGATCGTGTGTACGAGGCTTTAATGTGTATACTTCAACAGTTGTATAAGGCTCTGCTGAATGTGTTTGGAACTTCTAAATGAAAATACATGTTGGTATTTTGGGAAGGAATGTTTTTTAGGGAAGTTAATGAATTACAAAACATTTTATTAAATAGGAGATGCAAATATCTGCAATTATTTAGAGTATGAACCAGTGAACAGATGAAACAGGATTGTATATAGGCAACACCACTTGGCTCATACTGGTTAGGCAAATTTAAAGTTTTAGCAGCAAATTTTATTATGTTTTCCCCATGCTGCGCTGTAAAATGCAATATCAGCTCATCAAACACAAGTGACAATGAGCCCAGCTATAAAATGCTAAGGGATCATTTACGCAAACCTATTTTCAGGTGTATGGCCTTACAGTGAAAAATACATCTGTATCTGCGGCACTGGGGCCCCAACTGATGTGTAATTCTGCCCCACAGGAATGTCTTACAAAATACACTTTACTCAGGTACATGCCTGGGCTTCCGTTTTTGCAGTATGGATGTATTTTGCGTACTGATGTAAATACATAAACACCTGCCTAATGCCGCGTACACGCGATCGGACATTCCGACAACAAAACCGTGGATTTTTTTTCTGACGGATGTTCGCTCAAACTTGTCTTGCATGCACACAGTCACACAAATGTTATCGGAAATTGCGAACGTCAAGAACGCGGTGACATACAACACTACGACGAGCCGAGAAAAATGTAGTTCAATGATTCCGAGCAGAATTTTTGTGTGTTGAATTTTGTACACATGGTCGGAATTTCCGACAACAACTTTTGTTGTCGGAAAATTTGAGAACCAGCTCTCAAATGAGAACCAGCTCTCAAATGTCCGATGGAGCATACACACGGTCAGATTTTCCGACAACAAGCTATCAATTATGTATTTTCCAAATAAATATATACCATGTTGGGTCTTTTTTAATCCTGCCATTTTTTTGATAACCTTTTTTGGCTTTTTTCTCTTTCAGGTGCACTCAATTTTTGGGAGATCGGGACCTAATTGTGTGGGAGTTTTTTTCAAGACAATTCTAAGGCTCTGATTGGTAGCCTGATTTTCAATCTTTTCTTCTTATACACACGTTTTGGTCCTGTTAATTTAGCTATGACTGAGCATCGATTGATGTGAAACGCGTTAGCTATTCTCCCCTGTTTCTCTATATGATTTGACTGCTGTACACTGGATTTTATTTTATTTTCTACAACAAAGATGCCTTTTTCACGGTGTGCGGCCATCCAGGATATTTTTCCTCATCGAACATTTGTTGTCGGAAATTCCCGACCGTGTGTACGCGGCATTATAGTTTTCTTTGTGAAATCTGTAAAAAATCGTATTTTTTTTAAATAAAAGGATACATCTATGAATTGTCAAAGCACTCTGGGCTTTATAAAAAGAGAGCCCAGCACTGCCTGCTTGCTTGCCAGCTGCCTTTGTATAATTGACTGAACTGGACGGTTCCATCTTGGAGAGGACAAGATATTTCTCCTCTGATTCATTTTTTTGTGTAATCTGATCTCTGCTTTCATGTCGGTTTCAAAGCATAGCTGTTGAAGGAGCTTAAAAAAAGCTGGTACTCTGCCGTAGAGCTGTGAGAATAGAAAAATGGAACTGCTAATGCTGATTTCAAAAGTACAGGCTCTGATGCTACCATTTTAATCCTGACTTTACAACCTAATGAGTGACTGACCTGGAACACAAAAGCAGGATTGGGAGCAGACTTTTTTTGACTTCTCTGTGTACAATGCGTGTGGTAGGTGGGCATTAGTGTGGCATGGAGCTTACCAGTATTGCAGAGTATCTCAGCATGGGCAGAGAGTAGACATTCGAACTTATAAAAGAAAAAAGTGCACAGAGATTTTCCTTCGCCCCAATAGTAGTCCTCTCACGGCTTGTAGAAAAGGGTAAAAAAGGGAAGGTTGTTTGCCTGAGAACAGGAAAAACAACACAAGATAAGATAGCTCAAAGAGGTTAGATTAATGTGGGAAGGTAAAGAGGATGGAGAGGCTAAATCAAAGAAAACAGCAGTAGTAAAGGAGTACATAGCTGTACCTTTGTTTTGCACATTGTTATAGAATCAATTCCGTTTCTGAAGGTGTCTCTTCTTAAAAAATATATCAGTAAGGCAAGGCTTTAATAGGCACAGGAGGTCCCTGTTGTCCCCAAAGAACAAATCGAGGTAGTCCCGATCACCCGCAGGACAGTCCCCAATTTGGAGATCCTACATTGGAACGAGAAAAAAAAAATATATACATACCGGGTAGCAAGAGTCTGATCAAAGGTAGTGATCAGAACCATGGAACAAAGCATAGAAAGAGGGATGTTCTTACCTAAAGGCAGATGGCAATGGGGTTCAGTGATGATCGGAGGGAGAGATGTGATCTTAACTCTCCCCTCCGTGGAACTGGCAGAGGATAGCCGCGAATCACGTCGTTTATGTCCCAAACCAGCGCAGCAGCGTCTGACATCACTGCCGCGCCGCGGACGTGAGAGAGTGTCATGGCGCATGCACCAGGACTGGAACCAGCAGCACGCTGATGATGCAATGGTGTTGTCATCTAAGGCGGCCATGTTGGAAAATCTCTCTTGCCCACACTGCATGCGTCAGCAGTGGGAGAAGGTGCCAAAATGATTCAGACAGGAGATGCACAAGGAACCATGCAAAATCTGTCCGAAACATATGGTTAGGCTTGTAAAGCGTGAGGTAGCCAGTGGGCGCAGCGCCGTTGATAACTCCAACAAAGGGGCAAACACGGATCGGAACATTGATTCGGAACCGATCAGTGTGTGCCCTGGGCGTCCATACAAGCCTGAATGAGAGGAAAAGCAAACATGGACAAGAAGGAAAAACATCTCGGTGCACATATAGAAATTGCGCTGGGTTTGGTCAAAGATTGAATTAAGAAAGGGATGTTTGTTCAGTTATTGTATGGGTAAAAAACAATAAGGCTACACATAGAGCCTTTGGAATAAAATAATGAAGATTATCAAAAAATAATGCACGCACAGCTAGAGATAGGTGTCAACACCAAAGGTAAGCTCAGTAATCACAGCAGGTCCACACAGAACTGCCACAGCAGTACAGTACATTAATTGAAAAAAGAAAGATGTACAATGAAAATAATATTGTGCCACATACTTGCACTTTAATCATTGTACACTTACTGTACATCTTAATTTGTTGGGAAAATAAGATACAAAAAAGGGGGGGGGGATAAATAAATAAAATAATGGATAATAATGATGAATATAAAAAAAAAAAAAAAAGGGGAGGAAAACAAAGCAGAAAAAAGTTAAACAAAGAATTTGAAACCGGAAAATCATTTTACAGGAAGGGTTTGAAACTCAGGGCATCATTTAGCCCAGGATACTGAAGGGCTCCTAGATTAGAGATCCATTTGGCCTCCTGTTGCAATAGAGTTTTATCTTAATCGCCCCCTCTTTCAGTGGGGAGGACATGCTCAAGGGCAAAAAAAGTGTATCAAGGAGGCATTGACGTTGTGACAGATGCCCATATGATGGCTAATGGGTTTCTCCATTTTCTTTTTCAGTACCAAGGACACGTGATCCCTAACTGTTGAAGAAGGGACGTTTTGTCTTCCCCACATAGAAGGCTTGACATTCGCATGTCATGATGTATACTATTCCGATGGATTGGCATGTGACCAAAAATTTCGGTTTAAACAAGCGACCATTCGGAAGGGTCACATATCGTGATGCGTGAAGGTATCGGCAAAAGCCACATTTGTGTCAGGACCTATTCCCCATGGCTCTATTCGAACCAGCCGGGGTGGGGGTATAGTGACTGTGTACCATACTATCCCTCAGTGATTTGGACCTTCTAAAAGTTATTTTGGGGTAATCTTTTAGGTGTTTAGAAACTGTGGGATCCCCCATGAGGAGGTACCAATGTTTCTGTAGTAGATCACGCATCTGCTGATGCTGTCCTGAGAAGCGAGTAATTAATCTTACTCCTTCACTAGATTTCACTTTTTTGGAGCCATGGATCAGGGATGGTCGTTCTTGATTCTTGGCTTTGGCATAGGCCTTTTTAAGGCATTTTTTACTGTAGCCTCGTTGTAGGAGTCGATTTCGCAGAGCATTTGCCTCCATCTCAAAATGTTCATTTTCACTGCAGTTCTGCCGAAGCCTTAAATATTGCCCGTATGGCACACTGGCTATTAAGGGGGCAGGGTGGGAACTAGTGGCATGTAATAAGGAGTTCCCTGCGGAGGGTTTGCTGTATAGAGTCGTACCAATCACACCTTGGGGATTTATGTAGATCTGTATGTCCAGAAATGTTAATTTGTGTTCAGTAACAAGACAAGAATCATGGAAGTGCAACGATTGGTCGAGAGACAGAGGTCGATGTTCACGAAGACAGGGAACAGACGATATATATCGCCGTGAGCCGGTCGGCAAGTGGTTAAATTCCCCGTCCCCATCAGAGCCCCCTTACATCAGATTCCCCATCAGAGCCTCCCCATACATCAGATTCCCCATCAGAGCCCCCCTTACATCAGGGTCCTCATCAGAGTCCCCCCATACATCAGAGTACACATTAGGATGAGGATATGCCATTGACTCTAGATGCAAAATCTTGTAGAGGGCTGGATGTGGTCCATGGGCCGTATTTTTGAGACCCCTGCTTACAATTATAGCTTTCTGAGGTGTGAAACAAAAATCTAATTGTGCTGGAACACTTCATCTATGCTAGTTCCCTATGCTAGAAGGCACCAACATGTTAACAGCAGTAATTTGCAAATCTCACACAGAATTGGTGGATATCTTTCCTTTGCTAATTGTACAGTTTAGACATTTTCCAATAGAACTCTGTTATCTGAGATAAAACTTGTAAGTATGGGAAAAATCAATTAGGCTTAGCAAATAATCTATTAGCGGGTAAGAAAGTTATATTTAGAGTGGGGGAATTATCAAGTGTGAGGTTATCTTCGTGTGTAACCAAAGAAAAGTTTACAGATTGTATTTCTTCTATGGCTGCGTGGAAGTCATTGCCTTATGGTTATGCTTATTATTAACAATTAAATACTTTAAGCTAATTACAAGTGCTCTGGATCTTCTATTATACCGTACAACAACTAGTTCATTAGGAATCCTTATTCATTCAGACCCAGAAACTAACTATTGATGACAAATCAATTAATCCCTTCATGCTTGAGGATATGACAATTGATTGTATGCAGGTCTAGAAATAAGTGGTTTTAGTACGGCAGAGAATCAATGAGTTCTAATAGAAAATTTGCTTTGATATACATTCTGCTCTAATGTGTTTTTATGTAAACTGCTATGTGGTCGTCAAACTTTAGACTTTAGACTTTTAAGCCCCATACACACTATTAGATTTCTGCTGATTTTTGTCTTCAGATTTACCAAAACCTTGTAGTGCAAGGGCCTGCCTGATTGCATACAAATTGAAACTCTTAAGGTTTGACCTCATATTACATGGTTTTGGTAAATCTAAAGACCATAATCTGCAGAAAATCTAATAGTGTGTATGAGGTCTAACAGTTTGATTACCTGGACCTCATAAGACGGGTGTTTTTGCTAATATTTTCCTCCTGATAGAAAAAAAAAATAGAAAATTTAACCACTTGCCTACCGCTGCATTGTAAAATGACGGCGGCAGGAACCCTTCCTCCCTCCGGGTGGATGTCATGTGACGTCCACGCCTCCTGTGATAGTGGATAGCGCGCGCTCGCCGCATCACTGGGGACCCAATGCGCGTGCCCGGCGGCTGCGATGTCCTCTGGGCACCCGCGATTGCTAATCACAGAGCAGGGACGTGGATCTGTGTGTGTAAACACACAGATCCACATCCTGTAAGGGGAGAGGAGAACTGATCGTATGTTCCTTGTATATAGGAACACTGATCGGTCTCTTCCCCTTGTGAGTCCCCTCCCCCTACAGTTAGAATCACTCCCTAGGGTACACATTTAACCACTTGATCGCCCCTAGTGTTAACCCCTTCACTGCCAGTCACATTTACACAGTAATCAATGCATTTTTATAGCACTGATTGCTGTATCAATGTGAATGGTCCCAAAAATGTGTCAAAAGTGTCCAATATGTCCGCCGCAATGTCAGTCATGATAAAAATCGCAAATCGCCACCATTAGTAGTAAAAAAAAAAAAAACTATAATAAAAATTACATAAATCCAACCCCTATTTTGTATCAATATACGCTTATTGCGATTTTTTTTTTTACCAAAAATATGTAGAAGAATACATATCGGCCTAAACTAAGGACATTTTTTTTTTTTTTAAATTGGGATATTTATCATAGCAAAAAGTAATAAATATTGTGTTTTCTTTTCAAAATTGTCAGTCTTTTTTTGTTTATAGCGCAAAAAATTAAAACTGCAGAGGTGCTCAAATACCACCAAAAGAAAGCTCTATTTGTGGGGAAAAAAATGATCAAAATTTTATTTGGGTACAATGTCGCATGACTGCACAATTGACATTCAAAGTGTGACAGCGCTGAAAGCTGAAAATTGGCCTGGGCAGGAAGGGGGTGAAAATGCCCTGTATTGAAGTGGTTAAAGAAAACATGTTATAGGAGAAGAATGCAGTCTGCTATTGCTGTCCTTTCTTTTGGAAGGTGCTAGATGTATGACTGTCATTAAAGCGGAACTTCGCCTAAAAAGAGAAGTTCTGCTTTATGCCCCCCCCCCCCCCTCTATTACTTTTGGATTATTTTTTTTTGGGAGGGGAACAGGTGCCTAGTTTTGTCAGGTTCCCGCTCCCATGTCCGCTAGAATCGCTTAGGCAATTTCAACGGAAGTTCCTCCCCCCACCCGTAGCCTCTTGGGACATGTCCCAGGTCCCAGGAGACTGCTGGTTCATTCACAAAGTGCAGCACAACTTGCACATGCACAGTAGGGAGCCAGCTCTGAAGCCAAGAGGAGTCACAGCTTGTTTCACACAGTAAACATGTTGGGGTCAAGGACCCAAAGACTGGTGAAGAACCCAGGCGAGGACAGCGCTGGATCCCTGGGCGTAAATGTCCTTATATTAAAAGTCAGCAGCTACAGTATATGTAGCTGCTGACTTTTAATTTGTTTTTGGCAGACATAAAATTTGATATTAAACCACTGGCTTTTTTTTTTTAAACCTGCAAGGCAATAATAATTGTTAAATACTGCAGCGCTATGAAATAAACTCTAAAATATGCATACAAATATAAAGTGTACAATGCTTATTAATAGTAATTGTCTCACACTCTAGTCAGTCCTTGTGTGACCGCTCAAAACTATTAATGAAAAAATTATAAAAATAGTAATAATAGTGAAAAAAACAACTCCTGTATTTAAAAAAAAAATAATTCTCATAAAATGTGTTGTAAACAGAAACACCTCTGTGCAGATCCTCTCTCTCTTGAGTATAATGCTATGTGCACACCATCACCAGCCAAAATGCCAGCTCACCTCAAGGATGAGTTAAAAACTCATAGAAAAGATCTTGCATTCAAATCCTCCTCATTCCTTTCTTTTTCTCGGCTTATTGGTGGTAAGAATCTTATGCTCCTTAGACTGCCCGTTCATGCTGGTGGCTTCACTACAGCTGATTCCAGGGAACACCCTCCTTCACTCTCGCACTCAGGTTCAGCTCCTCTTTAATCAGTGTGGTTTTGTAACATGGAACAACAAACACAACTACCATAGTGTTTCTCTATTGCTACATTTATTAAACCACCCCCAAAGAGTTACACTTACAAAGTAAAAACATCAGATAGGCATATAAAACATTGGCTTGTTCAGCGCAGGTCTCACCCACGGTGACTAATGTGTTCTCACAGACTCGGCTTCTCCCCTCTATTCGCGATTCACCCTCTCATTGGGCTTCCTCAGTAGATGTCACAATGTGCTAGTATGCATCGCTTAAGTGGCTGGAGCCGCGATGATGTCACTTCCGCATTGGTAACATCACTGGCTGCATCTACAGTAAATATCTTCTAAATGGTGCACGTTTAGGAGATATTTACAGTACCTTTAGGTAAGCCTTATTATAGACTTACCTATTGGTAAAAATCATGCATGGGAGTTTACTCCCACTTTAAGAACCTCTTAAGCCTCGTACACACGGCCGAGTTTCTCGTCGTTAAAAACACGTCATTTTTTTCGACGAGATTCTTGTTAACCTTGACGAGTTTCTCGTCAAGCTTTCCATGCGTACACACTGACAATTCCAAATTTCCTCGTTGTTCAGCGCAGTCACGTCCAGCACGTACGACGGCAGTATAAAGGGGAAGATCGATTTCCCTGGCGCCACCCCTTGGGCTGCTTTTGCTGATCTCGTGTTACCGCGTGTGAAAGTTTGGGAAGAGACGACTTGCGCTTTTCAGTCTTCGTGCTTTTCAGTTCGTTTTCTGCGGTTCAGTTTGTGATTGTGGGTTCGTATCTTGTCTTTCAGGGCGTGTAGGCAGGTCGTATCTGTTTTACAGTGCGTTCTTGCCCGTTCGTTTCTGATTTTCAGTTCGTTCTTCATAGGCCTTGCTGTTCTAAAGTGCGTTCTGTTCTGTACGTTCTGATCAGACGACCGTTTCCTAGCCATGCCGCGGGTACGTTCTCGTCGTCGAGTTCGTGCTGTGCGGGCGCTTGGTGTTGGTCTGCTTGTTTTGGACGAAGACCAGTCCATGAATGGGGGGAGGAGGAGTTCATGGACCAAGAATTGGTTGCTCCAGCGGGACCAATTCTGCCATATGCCTCTGCTGCGGGAGATTGTCGAGAATAATCCTGAGGACTACAGGAATTTTCTGCGGATGTCTGACCCCGTTTTTCAGCATCTGTTGGCTTTGGTGTCCCCCTATATTACCAGGCAGGACACCGTTATGCGGGAAGCCATCAGTGCTGAGCAGAGGCTCTTCGCCACGTTACGTTACCTGGCGACAGGGAGAAGTCTTCAGGACTTGAAGTTCACGACAGGCATCTCCCCCCAGGCTCTGGGCCTCATAATCCCAGACACCTGTTCTGCCATTATACAAGTCCTGCAGGAGGACTATATTAGGGTAAGTTTTCTCCATTAACATCACATTTTATGTATTTCATGTATGCTAATGTATTGTATTGTATTTCTTTCATCCTTCCCTAATTACCATGATTGTAATATGCTGAGAATGTCCTCTTTGTCCCCATGCATGCTGTAAGCTTTTAAATGCCCCTTTTTTCTCCTCCATGCATATTTCCCTTCACTAACCTCTCCATCAGTGGCGACTGCTGCTCCAAATGTTTGGGGGGCCACCCCCAAATTAGATATATAAAGTCCTCCTTTTTTGCGACTGTGCCTATTAAACGCCACCAGTTGCCGCCTCCAATGCAGCCATTTTGTCCCCTCCAATGCAGCCATTTTGTCCCCTCCAATACAGCCATTTTGCCCCTTCCAATGCAGCCATTTTGCCCCTTCCAATGCAGCCATTTTGCCCCTTCCAATGCAGCCATTTTGTCCCCTCCAATGCAGCCATTTTGCCCCTTCCAATGCAGCCATTTTGCCCCTTCCAATGCAGCCATTTTGTCCCCTCCAATGCAGCCATTTTGCCCCTTCCAATGCAGCCATTTTGCCCCTTCCAATGCAGCCATTTTGCCCCTTCCAATGCAGCCAGTTTGCCCCTTCCAATGCAGCCATTTTGTCTCCTCCAATGCAGCCATTTTGCCCCTTCCAATGCAGCCATTTTGCCCCTTCCAATGCAGCCATTTTGCCCCTTCCAATGCAGCCATTTTGCCCCTTCCAATGCAGCCATTTTTCCCCTTCCAATGCAGCCATTTTGTCCCCTCCAATGCAGCCATTTTGTCCCTTCCAATGCAGCCATTTTGTCCCCTCCAATGCAGCCATTTTGCCCCTTCCAATGCAGCCATTTTGCCCCTTCCAATGCAGCCATTTTGCCCCCTCCAATGCAGCCATTTTGTCCCTTCCAATGCAACCATTTTGCCCCTTCCAATGCAGCCATTTTGCCCCTTCCAATGCAGCCATTTTGCCCCTTCAAATGCAGCCATTTTGCCCCTTCCAATGCAGCCATTTTGTCCCCTACAATGCAGCCATTTTGCCCCTTCCAATGCAGCCATTTTGCCCCTTCCAATGCAGCCATTTTGCCCCTTCCAATGCAGCCATTTTGTCCCCTCCAATGCAGCCATTTTTCCCCTTCCAATGCAGCCATTTTTCCCCTTCCAATGCAGCCATTTTGCCCCTTCCAATGCAGCCATTTTGCCCCTTCCAATGCAGCCATTTTGTCCCCTCCAATGCAGCCATTTTGCCCCCTCCAATGCAGCCAGTTCCCCCCCAGCCCTGCACTTAACTTCTTCTGGTCAGTGCCATCCTTCTTCTGTCCTTGATGTCTTTTCCTGCCCTCGATGTTGCATCAGCCAATCATGTTACCGTTAAACAGACTTAGTGAACATGATTGCCAGAGCAGCCTGTCAGTGTTTACCCAAGGAATGCCCCCCCCCTGCGTCCCCTATTTAACTTTTAGCAAGCCAATTACATCCCTCAGGCTGTAATCGCCAAGCCAATTTGCCCCCCTCTTTCTGATATGCAATTTTCACCCCATAAATGCCGCAGTTATTCATATGGCTGTCGCTCAACAGGGGGCCATCCACCTGAATAGTGGGCGGCATTGACAATACATAGGTTAATGCAAGGCATGAACCTATGTATTGTTCTGAGTGACGGGCGCAGGAGAGAGGGGGCAGTGCTCCAGCACCCACTCTGGACGCACCACCACTGCAATGCTATCCTGTGGCCAAACACATCTCCCCCCCCCAAATTTGTTTAGAATGGACCATCAGAGGGGGTGATGAATATGAAACTTGAGCCTTCCATTATACTTAGTCAAAACACCTTTAAACTGAGATTTTGATTGATGTTGGCCTCAAATGTATTTTCTTATAATCTGCTTGCAATGTTATGTTTTAAATTTCTAATTTATTTTCATCTTGTTTGACTCCCCAGCTTCCTTCCACGCCACAGGAATGGCAGACTGTGGCATCGGAGTTTGCCATGCGGTGGGACTTCCCCAACTGCGGTGGTGCCATTGATGGGAAGCACGTCCGCATCGTTCCGCCACCCCGTTCTGGGTCTTACTACTACAATTACAAGGGGTTTCATAGCATTGTGCTGATGGTGGCGATGTCAGCACGGTATGAATTCCTCTATGTGGATGTAGGGAAGAATGGCCGGATGTCCGATGGGGGATCCTTCATCCAGACGGAGTTTGCCCTCCGTCTCCAGAGTGACAACCTTGCATTGCCACTGGATGCAGGGAATGTTGAAGGACTCCCCTTTGTTTTTTTGGCTGATGAAGCCTTCGGACTCGGACCGCACCTCATGAGGCCATTTCCACAGAGGACCCTGACCCCAGAGAAGAGGGTGTTCAATTACTGGCTGGCCAGGGGCCGAAGAGTCGTTAAAAATACCTTCGGGATAATGGCCAGCTGGTTCCGCCTTTTTATGACTCCAATCCACTTGGCGGAGTACAAGATAAACTATGTCGTTTTATGCTGCTGGGTGCTCGATAATTTTCTGTGCCGAAAATCAAGTAATTATATGGCCTCAGTATTGCCTGAGGCAGGACTTTCATATGCCAATCCCCTGCCGGGCCTCGAATCTGCCCGTCCTGGCTTGCCCCCCCAAAATGCCCGTGAGGTTTGGGATAAATATATGGAATTTTTCACGGGTAGGGTGGCAATTCCTATGCCAGGCCATGAGTAAAGTTTGGTGCATAAAGAAATCAGTAAAAATATTTTTTTATCTTGGAACTTTGTTTGTTTCCTGTCTCCTAGTTTGTCTTAGTGCATTTGTAGTGACAAGTTTTTTTTTCCTTTAGTAAATAACAACCATTTCACTATGAACCTCAAAAATATACACAAATAAGGTTAGAGCGTATTTGAAAAAGAAGCTACACTTTGTGTTCAAAAATTTTACTCTGTGCACATTCACACACATGGTAAATACTTTTTTTTTTTTTGGCTGGCCACAAACCGGCAATTTTTTTTTTATGAAAATACAAAACCATCAGTTGCATTCCAAAAAGTACAACATTGGATACCTCTGGGCAATATGAGACATTCACTTACACAAAATATGTCTCTATCTGGCTGTCCTAATATGGGGTCTTGGCACCCCTGGCCAAGCCAAAAATTGAATATGCACACAATTTGAAGTCATTTCCAATAGGGATTTGAGACTCCTGATCCCTATTGTCAACATGTGCCATCTGCCATCGGGGGTGATCAATGGACGTGTTTTGTGGGTGCAACCCCTTCTTCAGTTCACCTACTTGAGATACGAGGAAGGGGTTGCACCCCCAAAAGCCGTACATGGATATCCCCTGATGGCAGATGGCACATGTTGACACACTGTGTGCATATTCAATTTTTGGCTGGTTGGATTGTCTAAAAGAGAATAAAAGGGGGAAGAACAATCTGTAAACAAAAATGGGGGTTTTGATGCCTTATTCAATTCTCCCCAAAACATCTAGGATGTCTTTAAAGGTTTGATCCATCACATGAATTCTTTGTTTAATTCTGTCCAGTTCTGTGCCACATTCCATCACTTGCTGTATTATTCGTAGGGCACTGTCAGCAGAGAAACGTGTACTTTCTTTCACCACAACATTTACATCCCCTAAAAACAAAATAAAAAGGTATTATAACTCTGCAGGCCTACATCTCTTACCTGAAGCTGTGGTGACAGATACTGACCTGTTGTGGTGACCAGTTCCACCATGTCATCCACCTCTCCTTCCTGCACTTCTCCTTCCTCCACCTCTTCAACTTCCTCAACACCCTCAGGTTGTGGGTCTTTGTGAGGTTGGGGTTGTTTCGAAGCTGTGGGGTTCCTGTGCTCCCTGGAGTGTTCTCCTCCCAGTCTTCTCTCCCCTATGAGAATCAAACAAAAGGTCTAGTTATCACACTGAAATTCTCTATGAAAACTAAAAACAGGCTAAATTGCTTGGAAGTGGGGTACAAGTGTGTGTTTGTGTGGAATTTTCACATGAAGACATTATTTCTTCCCAAAAATATGTTTAGTATTCACCTTTGGCTGTCAATTTTGACACATGGAGGCACCACAAAAATTCACTGATGCACCTGTGTGGGACACCCAAAAAAGGCGGTTCTGTTGGCCCACACTATAGTGCTCAAAAGTACAGATGTGGAACCAGTTGCTGAGTGTCCTCTCCTTTACACTGATTAAAGTTTGCATTTCATTCTCTTTACAAACACATCATCTAGCCAACAATGTAAGAACAACAATTGAATCAAAACAGGCAGATGTCTACTTTAATTTAACCCTGTAAAATCTCCAAAAAACGAGGATAGTGGGCGAACGATGTGTCTGTAACGAACGATTACTGTGCCCAACCAAGTTCAAACTATGACATTTTGTAAGGTAGTACAATAGAAAAATGCAATAACATGGAGCAACATGTAAGTTGTGAAATACAATAATAAGAAAAATTTGGAAAAAGTACTTACTTTTTCCTAGCATTCTCTTAATGCTCCTTAACTGCTCCGGCTCCCTCAGTTTGAGGTCTGACCACCTCTTTCTGAGCTGCTCATTTGAGCGTTTCACCCCGAAATTCTTCTTCAGACTCTTCACGACTTTCTTCATGATTTTGGCCTTCCTTCTATTAGGTTTGCTATACGGCTCATGCTTTGCGTCATAATCCGACTTTAGCAATATGTCCACCATCTCCGCCATCTCTGCATAAGACATATTAGATGCCTTGAATCTCCTCCCTGGTCGTGACGTTTCCTCAGTCTCCGGGCTTGTCTCCTCCTCATTATTTGAGGAATTATCTGACACCTGCTGTGAATCCGCCATATCTGTCTGCGCGCCGAAAGAGAAGGGGCGGGGAAAAGATGTTAGTTAGAACGTCATGGGCGGGCGACGTGTGCGGAGCGACGTGTGCGTAGTTTTACGCATGCGTGGTGTATATATAGCAAACACACATGTGACTATACTACGTTCGGTGTGCGGAGAGAGGAGTTCAAGTGACGGACGTGCGAACGAAGGTATGTGATTTTGTGACTTTGATAAATTGGTGGCCTATACTGTCTTGAGAATGTTGGAGGATATATATGGTGAATAAGATTTTAAGGAGGTTAGACTGTGTGCCTCACATTATTTATTTTCATTTTTTTTGACTTGCAGACCCAAAATGAATGTCTTTATAAGTGACAAGGAATTCCTTGCGGAATTTATAGACCGGGTAAGGGAGCTGCCCGCTCTGTGGCAAACCAAAAACCCCATCCATAAAAAAAAGGGGTACGAAAAGCAGCGCTGGAGAGCCTGCTCCCATTTGTGCAGACCAAGGTGCCCACAGCCACAGCAAAACAGGTGGACACTAAAATTGGGAGCTTGAGAGGCACATACAGGACTGAACGCTCTAAGGTCCTGGCTTCTCAGAGGTCAGGAGCAGCAGCAGATGATGTGTATGTCCCCAATTTGTGGTACTACAGCAGGATGTCCTTTCTGGATGACCACATTGAGGCAAGGCCATCACTGTCCACTCTTCCCCTCAGACTTCCCTGCAGCCAACCTGAGCCTTCTCTGGAGCAAGAGGAGGCAGCCATCCTGGATGAACCTGATTTGGCCATCTGGAGCCAGGTATAGTATTTAATGCAAATGTATTGGGATAAACTTAATGATGGAAAAAAAAGTCAAGATGAAAATCATAAACTATTTGGGGTTCCAAAAGTGAAATCAAGATCTCAAGACATTAGTCTGCCCTAAATTGGGTGCTAAATAGTCAATCTGATGTAGTCCTAAAAAAATTTAGTTTTTTTCTTGATTTACATTCAAATTGCTACATTCATGATCTGAAAGTTGTATGAAAATAATAAAACAAAATATTAAACTATGTCCCTTTTTCATACACAGGATGAAATCAGCCAGGAGGAGGGTCTGGAAACTGTCAGGCAGAAGGAGGCAGGGCCCACTGTGAGGCAGGAGGTGGCAGGGCCCACTGTCAGCCAGGACGTGGCAGGGCCCAGTGGCAGCCAGGAGGTGGCAGGGCCCAGTGGCAGCCAGGAGGTGGCAGGGCCCAGGAGAAGCACTAGATCTCAGGTGCCTCCCATCCACCTTCCAAAAAGAAGCAGGAGGGACAGGACCACTAGTGAGGCAGCAATGGCCCTTATTAAAGAGGCACATGCCACCCTCCAGGAGCCCACATCCCCTGAAGAGGCCATTGCCGGCCTAGTTGAGGCAAAGTTTAAGGTGATGAGCATGGAGCAACGCCTCCTATGCGAGCCCCTGCTCATCACCTTGCTGAACAAGGGGGTGATGGAGAGAATTACCCCCAATACGGCCATATGTGAGGTGGCACAGCTATCACAACCTCAACCTCCTCCTCCACCTCCACCTTCTTCTTCTGCCCCACCCCCTTCTCCTCCACCTCCTCCTCCACCTTCTTCTTCTGCCCCACCCCCTTCTCCTCCACCTCCTCCTCCACCTTCTTCTTCTGCGCCACCCCCTTCTCCTCCACCTCCTCCTCCTCCTGACAGGAGTACCCCTCCAGTGGCCCAGCCTCCAGCCACACGAAGAAGGAAGGCTGCAGGGAAGGCTTCAGGGAAGGCTGCAGGGAAGGCTGCCAAGAAGACGAGGAAGTGATGGCCTTGCTTCATTGTGGTCGGACAGAAGGCAGCCTGTTGTAGTACCACACACTTGGGACATATATATCACCTGCTGCTGTTCCTGACCTCTGGGAGGCCAGCATCAGATTGTGCTCAGAACTGTTGGCCTTCTCAAGCTCCCAATTTTAGTGTCCACACAGGGTTGATGTGTGCTCTGGGGTCCCTGGGATGCACAAATGGCAGTAGGTTCTCCAGCGCTGCCTTCTCTTTATTTTGGTAAAAACATGAATAAATGTTTTTTTGGTTTAAGTTCATACTTGACTATGTTTATTTTTTCAAATTTTTAATTTAGCTTTGGAGTAAGCAGATACATTTGACACCAAAAAAAAGGGACAGATAACAACCCCAAATAATAAAAAAAAAAATCTTTAAAAAATATAGGGTGTAAACTTGACACAAAAAATATTCAAATATACAATGGGAGATCACTATCAAAACATTGACAAATTACAATTAACATCTGTTTCAAAAATATAAAACATTAAAATATTCAGAAGATCTTGCACAATATAATACACCGAAATCTAATTAAGAGCAGCATGAAAAAGCTTTAAAAAAGATAGTCATAACTCTGTGTGAATATCAGCAGCAAAACAAGTTCATTCGTTTAGATTAATGTAACATTCTAAAGAAGATTTCAATGCACAACATTTAAACGATGCAATAATTTACAGCGTGACGAATGTGCTATCTCCATTACGAAGGCTTGATTTAGCAGAAGATGCGCTCCCGTCTCATACTTGATTCTGAGCATGCACGCTTTTGTAAGAGTCGTAAAAGCATACACATGAACCATTTTCTCGTCACAAAACAGGCCGACGAGAAACACGACGAGGAAATCTTGAACCCTGACGAGAAAATAGAGAGCAGTTTATCTATTTTCTCGTCGAGATTCACTGCAATTTTCTCATCGTAAAACCATACACACGAACGGTTTTCTCGACAATAAAGCTCTCGCGGCGCTTTTCTTGCCGGTTTTGGACGAGAAACTCGGCCGTGTGTACGAGGCATTATACTTTGAGTTACTGATTCAGTAATATAAGAAAGAGTTCTGACTTTTCTTATCTGCTTTCTTTTCCTGGGTCAGTGACGAGAGGTCAGAATTTTCAACCTTGGGACTTCTCTTATGGCAGGCTTACTTTAAAGCTAAAGAATAGCCAAAAACTACTTTATGACATGTGCACTGTAAAAATCCACACTAATGAAGTGTGTCCCCTGTGTCTAGGCTACGGAGTTATGTATAACCATGACATTCACTCACCAGTGAATGTGGTTTCACTCAGTGGTGAATGTCCAGTATTGAGAATTACAGTTCTGGCTGGAGTACTTAGATCACAGAGGGTTGCTCGCACCCCAGGCCTCCATTCAGTAAACCCTTGGCATTCTTTTCAACAAAGGCAAGGTGCTTTGTGATTGGAGGAGGGGTAAATCCATGTCTTTATTTCCCTTCCTCCAATCACAGGGCATCTTACATTTGTTTAATCTAATCCAAAGAATTTACTGAATGGAACAGCAGGAATGCGAGTGATCTGCTGTGATATGAGTACCCCATCCAGAATAGTAACTTTCAGCACTGGACTGTAAACATACCAAGGGTAAGACGCAGCCCAACCAGCTTGGTGCTATCGCAGTGTGTGGCCTCAGCCAGCGCTGCTCTGGGCATGTCCTCTAATGTGTTTTACCCTGTCCACCGAAGCTTGGCCACAGAGTTCTGTGACCAAGACCTGATGAGTAGGGTGAACGCGTCAGTTGGCATGGGCAGAGCAGCGCTGGCTGAGGCCACACACTGCGATAGCACCGGTGTCACGTACCTGGCCGTAGAGTCTGATATGCAGAGGATGGCCTCTCTTACACCTCTGACTCTAGGCCCCTGACAGAGCAGACAGGAGGCGCAGGAGTGCAGAGTCGCACGAGTGCCTGGCAGGATTGCTGACAATGGAGCCGGACTGGAATCCCTGAAGAGACTGCGGAGGAACACCGGTACAGGAGAAGACCAGGAGCCACGGTCAGCGGAAGGCAGGTACTGGCTTGGTACAGGAACACCACAGGCAGAGGAGCAGGTGCGACAGCAGGTGGGATGGATGCTCAGCAGGACTCCGAAGGGCTGAAGAGATAGAAGGTGCAGGCAGGCCAGGTCATGCACTGATGGACAAGTCAGGAACAGGAGCATAGGCTGGAGCGGAGTCAGGATACAGGCCGGATTGGTATTAGGCTGGCAGTAAGGTAGCAGAAGAAGCAGGCAGATGCAAAGTCAAACAAGCCGGGTCAGGTGCAGGCGGCAGAAAGAAGGAGCGTCAAGGACAAGCCGGGTCAAATATCAGGAACAGGTATCAGATACTGGAAAGCAGAGCACACAGAACGCTGTAGAGCAGACAGCATTGAGTCTGGGTACTGACCCAGTTTAAATAGCCTATTTGGCCCAATAGCTCCCTTATTCATATGCTATGGCATTGCCCCAAGTTACATAGATACTGGGAGAAAGTGTTTATGACCTTGAATACAATATGCTTGACAGAAATAACAAATACCCCTAAATTAGCCATTCTGGGTATAATTCCAGATAGAGCTTTACCTGTTGAGATGTATACAATGTGGACCAGATCTCTCTACTTAGCCTGCAAACTTATCTTACAAAAGTGGATTGATACTAACCCGCCAACTCATAAACAATGGGGAAATAAAATAAATTATATATTAAAAAGTGAAAAATTGGCATATAAGCACGGAGGAGCTTCCCAAAAATGTTACAAAATTTCCTATTGGCTTAACACCAGCAATTTAATGTATGATGGTTCTTGTGGAGAGGAGGGGAGGGGGGAGGAGGGAAGAGACGGGAGGGATGAGGAGATTGATATATCTGGAAATCAAGAGGAGGAAAATGGTGCAATATAATTGGAATCCGAGACTAAATTAGAGATGTGTGTTTGTCTTTTGTATGTCTTGTTTGATGTTTTATGTAGATTACTTAAATCTTACAGTGTGTGATTTACTTATTACCCTTTTGTATATACCTAGAAACCAAATGAAATGATTGTATTTTTCCTCATACAATTAACTTTTTCTGTTTGGAATTTTTTGTATGGAATAAGCAATAACAAAAAAAAAAAATACTTGATTTTAAAATAATAGCCTGTTTGCCACGAAGGGCCCTCACTGGGTGCGCGCGCACACATGCATGCACGCACACACGTGCACGCACAGGCGCGCGCAGACGTACCAACGGCGCTCTGGCAAGAGCTGAGGTTCCAGGCCGTCTTCCACGGCCACCATCTTGAATTCTGGCATGCCCTTCCTGACAAGCGGGTTGGTTTGAGCGGCGTCTTACCCTTGGTATGTTTACACGTTTGGATTAGTGCACAGTAGCCCGCTTAAACTTTCTGAACACCAGCAGGAAAATCCTTTATCCTCCAGCTTTGAGCTGTGCAAGAAGCCTAACGTGATTTCAGCACTGGACATTTGTCACTGTCTACACTGTACAGGGGTGAGTGAAAGTCAGAGTTGTACATAGCGCTGCAGTCTAGACACATGGAAAACACTTCATTATTGTGGGGATTTTAACTGTGCACATGTCAAAAAATAGTTTTTGGCCAGAGTTCATCTTTAAGCATTTGAAAATGCACAATCATTACTTTCTTGGAAGCAGAATGAAGGACAAAGTCTTTTTTTTTTTTACAGTTGATGTTACTGACATTTAGAAAAAGTCAGCCAAGGAATGAGCTATTAAATGGTATGATATGTTAATAAACGTGTAGACGTGTGCATTTTTGTAGAGTAAGCAATGTGCAGTACCTTTTAAAATTCTAGGCCAATATAAAAGACACAAATGAATGTAGCTCTGTATTATTTAGCACATTATAAAAATTTTTTTTTTAAATGTAAGCAATATAAGTACCTGAATTTGACCTGATAACATCCTCCCTGCAATCTCTTTACAGCAGAGGTCTCCAAAGTACGGCCCACGGGCAACATCTGGCCCACTAAGACGATCTTTTCCAGCTCGCAGCTTGAGTCCTCAGACTCATTGCAGAGACCGGTCTCTGTTCAAGCTTTTTGGGTTGCGGAACTTCTGCTGCATACTCCACTCCCCCCACAATATGCAGAACAGGTTTTGCAACCTGACAAAGCCCGCCTTTCCCTGACGCCGTACTTTGCTATTGGTTGCTAGGGCCGCCAATGAAGTACTTCAGTAGAGACCCGCTGAACCTTCCGGCTCCCACCCGCTGTTAACATAAGTGTATTTACACAGCATGTAACAGCAGGACCAGAGCTGGAAGGTGCTCTCAGGGGGATATAAATATACATAGGGGCTCTGAGGGGACATAAATGTGTGGAAGGGGGGCTGTGATGGGGACACAAATGTGCAAAGGGGGGCTCTGAGGGGGACACAAAAAAGTGGGGGGGACTCTAAGGGGACAAAATGTGTGTGAGGGGGGCTCTGATGGGGCCACAAATGTGCAGAGGGGGCACAAATGTGCAGGGAAGAATCTGAGGGGGACACAAATGTGCATTGGGGAATCTAAGAGGGAACACAAATGTGTATGGGGGCTCTGAAAGGACACAAATATGCCTGCGGGAGCTCTAAAGGGACACAAATGTGTGTGGGGGTCACTGAGGGGGACATACATGTGCATGGGGCTGTTATGGGGACACAAATGTGTGCGAGGAGGTCTATGAGGGGGACACAAGTGAGAGGCCATAAAAGGGGCACAAATGTGCAGGGGGGCTCTGAAGGAGACACAAATAAGCAGGGAGTCTCTTATCGGGACACAAATGTATGGGGAAGTTCTGAAGGGGGAAACCAATTTGTGGGAAGACGCTGATGGGGACACAAATGTGTGGGGGACTCTGATGAGGACACAGATGTATAGGGAGACTCTCACGTGAACAAAGATAAAAGGCCACATGCACACTGAAAGTTTAGTCCCAGTGCATGAGGCACCGGCATTTTGGTGCAAGCAGAGGATACAAGAGCACCATCAAGCACCGCTACCTGTCAAATTATATCCTATTCTGTTGCTGCAGATTCATTTATAAATAACAAATTTTCTTAAGCCTGTGAATTTGTGTAAAATATATGATGTGGCCCTCGAAGTGAAAATTTTGGAGACCCCCTGGAGGAGAAAGCAAAGTGATAGAAGGATTAGCTCATCACTGTGCTACTTCTCTTTTCTCATTTTCACTTTCTGCAGAAAAAAAAGTACTGAGGAGGAATTCTCTGGATTGAAGGCAAATACTGCAGCAAAAGTCTGTTTTTTTTATTTTGGCTGGAGATCTGCTATATACAGTATCTCACAAAAGTGAGTACACCCCTCAAATTTTTGTAAATATTTTATTATATCTTTTCATGTGACAACACTGAATAAATGACACTTTGCTACAATATAAATTAGTGAGTTTACAGCGTGTATAACAGTGTAAATTAGCTGTCCCCTCAAAATAACTCACTGTACACTCACTACTTTATATTGTAGCAAAGTGTAATTTCTTCAGTGTTGTCACATGAAAAGATATAATAAAATATTTACAAAAATGTGAGGGGTGTACTCACTTTTGTGAGATACTGTATATGTATATGTTTCCTCTCTATTTGTCCTAGTGCTTACTGATATAACCAAGAGTGAATGTAAATTAAAATCCCAAAGTTGGGGTTTTCACCAGAACTGATCTTTCAATGGGGACACCAGTTCTGGTGACCCTGGCAACAACCAGATATTCTCTCACTTTGAAGGGACTTCCTCTTGATTCCCATTTTGGCTATGGGACGGAGAGTGAAGGCAAATCTCTCCAATGGGACACAGATGGCAAAAAATAAACTGACAGGGATTATAACTTTCCCTTACTCTATTCAAAATGAAAAAAAAAGTTTTGACTTTAGTTCTACTTTAATATTTGTGCACAGATGGGCTTTATTTAAAATTACTTTTCTACATCAGTGCACAGCCATCTATGATTTTCTAGCAACCTGGTCAGCTGATAGCCTCCCATGGCTTCCAATACCATCTCTATGCTGATGACACCCAAATCTATCTCTCTGCCCCTCAGCTCACCCCATCAATCTCCTCACGCATCACTGATTTACTAACAGGCATATCAGCCTGGAAGTCAAACCACTTCCTCAAACTGAATCTATCTAAAACTGAGCTCTTAATATTTCCTCCCCCACGTGCCCCTTCCCCTGACTTCTCTATCAAGATCAATGGCACATCTATCAGTCCATCCCCACATGTCCGGGTGCTAGGGGTAACCCTACACTCTGAACTGTCCTTTCAGGCCCACATCCAATCCCTGTCCAAATCATGCCACCTTAGCCTCCGCAACATTTCTAGAATACGCCCCTTTTTAACTAATGACACCACCAAGCTTCTAATTCACTCCTTGGTTATCTCTCGCCTCGACTACTGCAACTCCCTTCTCATTGGATTACCTTTACTTGACTTGACTATCCCCCCTTCAGTCCATCATGAATGCCGCTGCAAGACTCATCCACCTTACCAACCGTTCAGTGTCCTCCACCCCTCTCTGCCAATCCCTCCACTGGCTTCCACTCACCCAACGAATAAAATTCAAAGTACTAACAATGATTTACAAAGCCATCCACAACTCGGCCCCCAGCTACATCACTAACCTAGTCCCAAAATACCAACCTAGCCGCTCTCTTTGGTCCTCCCAAGACCTCCTGCTCTCTAGCCCCCTTGTCACCTCCTCCCATGCTCGCCTCCAGGATTTCTCCAGAGCTTCTCCCATACTTTGGAACTCCGTACCTCATTCTGTCCAACTGTCCCCTAATCTATCCATCTTTAGACGATCCCTGAAAACCCTTCTCTTTAAAGAAGCCTATCCTGCTTCTAACTAACACTGTTTTACTTCCTCCATCAGCTCATCCCCCACAGCTATTACCTTTTGTATCATTTGACCCTCCCTTTTTAGATTGTAAGCTCTATTGAGCAGGGCCCTCTGATTCCTCTTGTACCAAATTGTAATGTAACTGTAATGTCTGCCTTTATTTTGTTAAGCGCTGCGCAAACTGTTGGCACTATATAAATCCTGTATAATATAATAATAATCTAGCACTGGCTAAAAAGTCAAACATGGTTTTCTTGTATGGAGATATTCTGTTCCCTGTGTACAGAAACTCACCTAGAAATGTTGTTTTCTACTCACCTGATTGTTTTACGGTTGTTGTTTCAAGCAGATGTCCTCTTACGACAACACTGAAACCGGTCATGTTATTTTAGCAGGGGGGCTCTAAGAAGTAGCAGGAAGTAGCAAGTGAGGGGAATCCATATGTGAGTGTAGCGGGTATTTGAATTTTGTAAGGACTCTGGTGGTGTGAAGTTCCTTGGGGTCCCTGGGTGGCGCTGTTGCCTTGGGCCCGAGCTGAACACACACCGCGAACCATGCCTTTTTGTCCACCCCTGGGGCTGGTACAGCGGGGCGGGGAACCCGCTGTGATGCAGAGGGAGAGGTCATAAAAGGGGCAGAGGCCCAGATTTCGGGAAGAGAGTCGGAGGACGTGGCCGCGCCCAGGCACCTTCAGCTTGGGTGCTGGCGTTCCGGTGTTCCAGGCCTAGGCGCCCTTGGCCTAGCTGGAACAGAGATGGAGTCCATCCCAGGCACCTTTAGCCTGGGGTCAGGTACTATGGCGGATGCCTGGGGCTCAGTACCTTCGACTGAGTTCCGTGAGGGTGGAGGAATTTGAGGGGGCCCTAACGCCTTGGGTGTCCGTGTCTGAGTCCGTGAGGACTGGTGTGCAGTAACTTCCCTGGAGAGTCCGGCGCAGCATCGCTGGTGACGGAGAGGCCTCCATTTCTCCCTTGGACGGATTTCTCCCTTTGACAGGGGCAGAGTGAGCGAAGGTAATTCACGTTCTATATTATCTAGTCAGTGGCAGTGACTATTCACCACTGGTGACAGCACAGTGGGCAGCAACAAGAAGGGAAAGGATTGTGCCTCGATCTGTCCCCCCATTATTCAAAAGGAAAGAAACTGTTTTATTGCTTGGCAAGAAGAATAAAACTGAGTTGTACCTATTCACTGTCTGGAACTTGGGTTACTAAGCGAAGGAGTCAGGGACGAAGGACTGGACTTGACTCTAGGACACCTACACGAAAGCCCAATCTTCTGGCCTTCATCTCCTAGTAAGAGGAGGACACAGGCCGTGATGTGTATCATCTCTCTCTCCCAGGTACCCCTAGACAACAGCCACATAACCGATAAAGCAAGAGAGAGAGGTGAGGCCGCTACACGTGGGGGCATCGTATCCGGGATATGTGTATGGTGTCTGAATTTGAACTTTGCTGCCCAGAGAAGTTCCGAGTAGGTCGGCCATATTGGCCAACGCGCCACGAGGCAACTCACAACTGTGTAGTTCGTGGGCGGGGCAAGGGAAAAGCCCGCGAACAAGTGCAGAACGTGGGAGGAGTCTGGCCACTTGGACGTACGCACGTGGAGATTCCGGCGCAGGTGGGTCAGTGCGCAATGGAGCAGCAAAGAGAGAGGATGGCTTCAAGTGCTCCGTGGATTTCCGTTCCTTCCTTCGCGGATATGTCTTCTCTGGCTGCTCCGATTATGGATACGGGGATAAGACTAAGGCCCCGGGGGCGATTGGCTCTGTACACCTGCAGAGACATGGAGGCCCTCGGTGTGATCTGTCCCGGATGTTCGGGACTGGTGGTCCAGCTGAAGCCGTTTGGGTGCTGTGAGGTCTGCAAAGAATTCCTCTTCGAGGTGGAACCATCCACAGAAAAGCCTCGGGCTTTCCACCTCAACTACCTCACAGGGACTGCCACTCCGGAGGGAGAGATTGATGCTGGTGTGTTCCCCGTGCGCACTGATCCGGGCGAAGTGACTGCCCAAACAGAGGTGAAAAGAGAAAAATATGAGGATGCTGCCTCGGTCACCAGCAGCTCCCTGCTCTGGCCGGCGAAGAGAAAAGTGGGCCTAGTGATGGCCTTGTGTGGTCGTGGAAGAGCTTCGCCCCACTGCTTTCCTGGCCTGGATGGCTCCGGTAGGAAAAGTCCTGGACATCCATATTCTTCCAAAGGCCCAGGTGAGCCAGGGGTTGGGACTGTCGGCATGGTAGAAAGTGGTGGTAGCCCACAGTCGGTAGAGGCCGTCAAGGGGGATAGTTCCGTGACTGGGAATTATCTGCCTGCTGAGCGCTACGACACCTCTGACCTGGATTCATTGTCTGACAATGGCGATGATGGGGAGATAGATGAAATCTTCCAGCAGAAGGGATGGGACAAGATGAAGCTACCCTCGTCCTGTGTTGCAAGGGACCTGCCCATGTCTACTGGAGATAGTACACCTCGGGTGGAGGCCTCGGCGCTGAGGGAGGAAGCTAGTCCTCTGTCTGGAGTTCCCCTTCTGGATTCAACCTCCATTTCACCTGCTCCTGTTGCGGTAGTGCAACGTCAATCACTGCGGGCTCCTAGGCCCAGGTCTACCGAGGTGGTGAACGCACCTCGCCACCCAGAAGCGATTGTTCCACCCGGAGAAGGAGACTGAGCTACTATGCCACCTTTGTCAAGGCTGCAGCGTCTCTTTGGCCAGAAGGTTGCTCAGGAATATGGGTGGGAATACCCGTATCTGCCTCGGGAACTGCTCTATGAGGTGGTGGTCTTTCGGCAAAGATGGTATGATACTTTTGTGTGGGACAAACTGAAGGTACAGCAAGCACGGCGGTACCTTTCCTGTTCACCAACGGTCACCAAGAAGTTTCAGGACTGTAAAGCTAAGTGGATGCTGGGAAGACACATTCATGCGGACAAAGTGGTGATCTGTCGTAAAGAAGGAAAGAGTGTTGAGTACCATGTGGAGGCTTTTGATGATCGTCTGAAGCCTATATCATTGCCTCATCCAAGGTTTTATCTGTAAGAGAAGAAGAGAGGAAAAGTCTCTCGGTTGCTTTCTTTTCTATTCCTGGTTGAACTTTCCAGAGTGCCTTTTCCAGAACACAGAGACTGTGCCCTAGTTTTTTTTTGTATTTGGGCAATTCTACTCTTTGGAGATATGGGAGCTGTTTTTGTTTGTTCTCCCTTCTTCTCCTGGCACTCAAAAGAAATCAGTGACTTTGGGTTTTAGTGCAGGGTCACAGAGAAAAATGTTCAAGCGGAAAATTCATCTGGAAGTAATGAGTGTCTTGACCGCGGCACTGTCACCAGGTGGCAGTGTTGCGCAACGATTGTTCTTTTTTTATATTATGCAGCACTTATTGGAGTGAATGGGTTTCTCCTAGGATAGACTCATTCATTCCAAGCAAACACACATGTTGGTAGGATGTATGTGTCTTTTCTTTCCCTCTGCAGGAGATTCGTCTGTCAAGACTACTGAGAATGGGTGGTCTTTAGATAGCCAGAGGGAGGAATGTAAATGTGTGAGATATTTAAAGTGTTTTATTGAAAAGTTTTATAGTTGTATTCCTTTCCCATTCAGGTCGTGGCACAATTCAGGGTTAAATTCTGTAGTTTGGTTTCTGGGCTGAACTTATGACACCACCTTTCGTGGGGTGTGAGTTTGTACCAGACACTGGGGACCAGTGTCAAATCACCAGGGGGAGAGTGTAGCGGGTATTTGAATTTTGTAAGGACTCTGGTGGTGTGAAGTTCCTTGGGGTCCCTGGGTGGCGCTGTTGCCTTGGGCCCGAGCTGAACACACACCGCGAACCGTGCCTTTTTGTCCTCCCCTGGGGCTGGTACAGCGGGTGGGGAACCCGCTGTGATGCAGAGGGAGAGGTCATAAAAGGGGCGGAGGCCCGGATTTCGGGAAGAGAGTCGGAGGACGTGGCCGCGCCCAGGCACCTTCAGCTTGGGTGCTGGCGTTCCGGTGTTCCATGCCTAGGCGCCCTTGGCCTAGCTGGAGCAGAGATGGAGTCCATCCCAGGCACCTTTAGCCTGGGGTGAGGTACTATGGCGGATGCCTGGGGCTCAGTACCTTCGACTGAGTTCCGCGAGGGTGGAGGAATTTGAGGGGGCCCTAACGCCTTGGGTGCCCGTGTCTGAGTTCGTGAGGACTGGTGCGCAGTAACTTCTCCAGAGAGTCCGGCGCAGCTTCGCTGGTGACGGAGAGGCCTCCATTTCTCCCTTGGACGGATTTCTCCCTCTGACAGGGGCAGAGTGAGCGAAGGTAATTCACGTTCTATATTATCTAGTCAGTGGCAGTGACTATTCACCACTGGTGACAGCACAGTGGGCATCAACAAGAAGGGAAAGGATTGTGCCTCGATCTGTCCCCCCATTATTCAAAAGGAGAGAAACTGTTTTATTGCTTGGCAAGAAGAATAAAACTGAGTTGTACCTATTCACTGTGTGGAACTTGGGTTACTAAGCGAAGGAGTCAGGGACGAAGGACTGGACTTGACTCTAGGACACCTACATGAAAGTCCAATCTTCTGGCCTTCATCTCCTAGTAAGAGGAGGACACGGGCCGTGGTGTGTATCATCTCTCTCTCCCAGGTACCCCTAGACAACAGCCACATAACCGATAAAGCAAGAGAGAGAGGTGAGGCCGCTACATGAGTATCAGTACCATTTGCAGTAGGTAGGCCTGTAAACTGAAGTTTGAAAAATTTCAGCAAAAATGGTTAATTGCAATGTTGCTGCAAACATTATCATTGTTCTGTTTCTGTTCTGTTTCTATCATTGTTCTGTGCAATAATTTATTAAATCGTTATGTTTGTCACATTACATGCCTGTACGTAGTTTTGTCACATTATACCTCTGAAACCCCACTCTGAAGATCGGACACTATGAAGTTCTTCTTGTAATGATTAAAGCGGTAGTAAACACCGACAATAAAAAAATTTGGCCCCGGGGAGGTTGAAGCCATAATGTGCTAGTATGCACTGCATACTAGCATATTATGACAGACTTACCTTAAAACAAAGCCCTATAGCGGTGAGCTGTCACCGCTGTCGGCACTTCCATCAAAATCCAGTCTTCCTTCCGGGTTTGCGGGTTCCGACCCTTTTGTATGGCTGGGATGCCATGGTGGCACTACTGTACATGTGCAGCTATGAGTAAACATCTTACGATGTGAAACATGTTAGCAATTTTTTTGTCCTAGTGTTCACTTTCTATTTTTGACTGCACTGTTTTTGGATCATGTTTTGATTGGATTTTATCCAATAAAAACGTTGTTCAACGGAGTGCGGCAGTCCAGGATTTCTTTCTAATCCCATGCATTTGTGCAAAGCCAGCACCTGTCGGCCTCAGTAGGATGGGGGCCACTCAAGGGATCAGCAGCTTTTTCAGAGTGGTAACACCTCTTCACGGTACATGTGGTGTCATGGTCATGGCACAGCGCTCTTAAAGAACATCATACTCCAGTGTGCTGTCCATTCAGAGCAAGGTGCGCATGCACCGGTGATGTCACTGGCTGCTACAAATGTGAATATCTCCTAAACAGTGCAAGTTTAGGAGATATGCACTGTACCTGCAGGTACCGTATATACTCGAGTATAAGCCGACCCGAATATAAGCCGAGGCACCTAATTTTACCACAAAAAAATGGGAAAACGTATTGACTTGAGTATAAGCCTAGGGTGTCCATCTGCATGCCTCACTGTGCCTCACTTTGCCTCACTGTGCCCATGCCTCACTGTGCCCATGCCTCACTGTGTCCTTGACTAGACTGACGTTTAACATGGGAATCTATGGAAGGGGTGTCCCGGTCGTAGGTCCCCCAGACAACAAACTTTGCACACTTGTAGAGGAAATGGGGCTACATGTGTGCAAAGTTTTGGGTCCAGGGGACCTATAACCGGCCGGTACCGGGTCCCCAAAGTCACAGGAGAAATTACCGTTTAACATTGGAGTCTATGGAAGGGGTGCCCGGGTTTGAAAAATCGGTGCTCCCTGGCCGTAGGTCTCCCGGACAACAAACTTTGCACACTTGTAGAGGAAGAGCTACATGTGTGCCAAGCTTGGGGTCCAGGGGACCCACGGCCGGCCAGTACCGGGTCCCCAAAATCCGGGAGATCAGGCGCAAAAAGGGGACTCGAGTATAAGCCGAGGGGGCATTTTCAGCACAAAAAATGTGCTGAAAAACTCAGCTTATACTCGAGTATATACGGTAAGTCTTATTATAAGCTTACCTGTAGGTACAAGCCACAAAGCAGAATTTACTACCACTTTAATTTTCCCTGTTAATTCAGCCTCTACCCGTCAGAACTAGGTACCAGGCCCATGACTAATATTTCTATTTTTAGGCAGGGCTAGTTTATGGTGTAGCTAAGGCAGGAGACCATTGGTCTGTATAGTACTGCATTGCAGTGGATCCTTACAAGAGTTCTACACAGCAGCGGCCTGTCCAATGGCCCTTTGAAAAAAAAAATAGAAAAAAAGGTCACTGTGTTCGGGCGCTGGACACAGTGCTCTATGGGAAGTGCCACGTCTATGCAATCACGAGATTGCAGACGAGGAGCTTCATTTTCGGGCTTTTAAACCACCTTCATAAACCAATCCATCGTGCTGAGCAGCTTCCGCCCGGCGCCCGTATTGTGTGTGTGTGTGTGTGTGTGGCAAAATGTACATGTTGGTGTCCTTATCGCGTTTGTAACACATGTATTTTATTTGTTATGTCTTTGCAAAACAAGTGATTGGTTAACTTATGTGGATTGTATATTTTTGGTGTGGGGGAGATATGTTCCCCTGAAATAATTCTGATGTTGTTAATGTGTGTTGTTTGTTCACTTTGATTTAATTGTCTGCTGCATTTTTTTGACCAAAAATTGCTCAAGATGTTGAGTCTGTAACTGTTTCAAATTGACCATGTTTTTTATTTTGCCTTCCCTTTTGTTTTGTTGAACAATAAAATTAGATGGAAAGTTTTGATGTTTGTTTTGTGTTTTCTTTGCAACAAATGTGACAGCTGATTGGCATGTCAAAACAAAACAGGTGTGATTTGTCTACCCTGGTGCCTTCATGGTAGTATATGCATGGATTGTGTGCTGCCATGGAGCGTCACCAGGAAATGAAATACAGAGCGGTAAGTATTCAATTTTCCTTTTTTTACTGCAGTGTTTCTCAGCCTCAGTCCTAAAGTACCCCCAACAGGACATGTGTCATGGATATGCAGTAGTGTTTGTCTGTCAGCTTACCTTCCTTCCCATGTGTTCATCTTAGAGGCCAGAACCCTTTCACCTGGCTTCCTTTATAATCTCCTCCCAGCCTGACTCCACCCCAGGCCCTATCACAGAACACTATATTAACCTGTGCACTGCAAGCCTGCTTTGCTGATCAACGTGTTTGTTAGGCATTGTGTGTTTGGGTTCCTGCCTGCCGTGTGCTTCGTCTGTCTCTCTGTTACATATTTGGCTTGTCCCCGACTATCCCTGTCTGCTCGTGACCCTTGACCTTCGGCTCGTTCTCTCGTTATCCTTGTCTGCTTGTGGCCCCTGACCTTCAGCTTGTTATTTGGTTCTCTCATATCTTGTGCTGCTGCTTCCCCTCTTTTCCCCTTATCCTACGGGGCGTGAGCTAGGAAACTCCAGGGGCCGCGACCTGGTCCCAGCCTGCAGCATAACATCCTCACCACTAGAGGCCCTGGAGAAGACCTGCTGGGTCTTAGACTCCGCGCCCTGGGGAATCTTGGCTCTAGCTTCCGTTAGGATCCCGGTTGTGCTTCTCTGGTCCCGCTTTCCACAACCACCCAGTTTCCTATCCGCAGCAGTCAGCCATAGGGTTCACTACCTTGCGGTGCACTCCTGTCCCCCTACGGTGTGCATCTGTCACCTGGCCACAGGTGACCTTGACAGTTTGATCAGCCATGGACCCGGCTGACATCCCGATCCCCGCGGATGATCCATTGCGGGGCATAGTCCACAGACTTGAAACCCAGGAATCGAATCAGACTCAGGTGATGCGATTCCTCCAGGATCTGGCTTCTCGATTCGAGCAGCTTCAGGCCTCCTTGGGAACCCCGAATCCGCAACCTCAAGTACAACCAGCGGTGGTACCTATCGCACCAGTCGCAGCCACACACTCACTAACACTGCCAGCTCCGTTCCGTTTTTCTGGGGACTCCAAGGCCTGCAGAGGGTTCCTTAGCCAATGCACGATTCATTTTGAGCTTCAGCCTCAAAACTTTCTGTCTGATAGGGCAAAGGTAGCCTATATCATTTCCCTCCTCTCCGGTGAAGCTTTAGCCTGGGCAGCCCCTCTGTGGGAACTGAATGATCCAGTGGTTTCTAGCCTGTCTGGCTTCTTGAAACTTTTTCGGAATATCTTTGAAGAACCGGCTCGTGTCTCTTCAGCGGCCAGCGCCCTTCTACGTCTCTGCCAAGAGTCTGCTTCAGTGGGACAGTACGCCCTTAATTTCCGCATACTGTCGGCTGAGTTGAGCTGGAACAATGAGGCCTTAGTCGCAACCTTTTTGCATGGCCTTTCTGATAGAGTGAAGGATGAATTAGCAGGAAGAACCATCCCCACTGATCTGGACGGAGTTATCTCCTTGTGTAACCAGATCGATATTCGCTTTCAGGAAAGGACCCTAGAAAAGCGGCGCCAGCACTCCTTGGTCCTTAGTCAGCCTGAGCTCCCCTCTCCTCGACTCGTGGAGCATCTCCTGCCAGCTGAGGAACCCATGCAGCTGGGCAGGACCAGGCTTTCCCCAGAGGAACGTGCTAGGCGCAGAACTCTAGGCCTGTGTCTCTACTGTGGGGGCAAAGGTAATTTTCGTGACACTTGCTCTCTTTGTCCAGAAAAACGTTTGGGTCCACTTCATCTGGAAAGTGGAGTATTGGACCCAGAAATATCACCTTCCCCTTCTCGTCTTCTGCTTTCTGTGTTCCTTCATGTTGGTGCTTCTTCTCATTTGGTCTCAGCATATCTGGATTCCGGAGCCGCTGGTAATTTCATGGACTGGGAAATCGCGTCGTCCATGAGACTTACTCTTTTGCCCCTCACCACGCCATTGGAGGTCTTGGCGATTGATGGTACTGTTCTCCCAGGGGGACCTATCCGCTTCCAGACCCTCCCTGTTAAGATGTCGGTAGGGACACTCCACCAGGAGTGGATGTCCTTCCTTATCTTACCCAAGGCCTCAACGCCTATAATTTTGGGTCTCCCATGGTTACAGCTCCATTCTCCTCATGTGGACTGGACTACTGGACAGATCCTGGCTTGGGGTTCCTCCTGTTCCTCGTCCTGCCTACCCAAGGTTGCCCCCTGTGAACCTGAGCCGGTCATTTATTCCAGGTCGCATAACCATTTACATTTCTCTGTCCCTAATCGCCCTTGGACGCACAGCCAGGCTAGCTTGTCTACAAGTCCTGCAGTCGCTACGTCTTGCGATGCGATTCAGGTAGTCGCTACACCTGACTCTGCTATTCACTCGGCCTCTGTACTAGTTATGCCAGTCCAGCCCATGCCCAGTGAGCCGCCTACTTTTTCTTGTTCAGGACATTCTGCTTGTCTTTCAGCTATTCAGCTTGACTCCTGTGACATGTCACCCTCTAACCAACCTGACTTCAGGGTTCCACTGACATCTGCCCAGTTTGATGGTCCTGTGCTAGATGACCAGTTCATCTTTAAGGGTCTAGGGGAACCTCCTCAGATTTCTGTTGATCCTCTCATGCCCTTGTTTATTCCTAGAGAGCCTTTGGTCCTCAATAGATCTTCTTGTCATCTCCCTACCTCGGTTCTGGTCTCTGAGGATAATCTAAAGTACGAGGTTAGACAAGTTCTGGATTCTCGGCTCTGCAGAGGTATTCTTCAGTACCTTGTGCATTGGAGAGGTTTTGGTCCTGAGGAGGCATCTTGGATCGCTGCATCTGATGTCGTTGCGCCTCATCTGTTGAGGAGGTTTCATCTGAGATTAACCTTTAAGCCTGGGCCCAGGCGGGGGAGGGCCCATAAGAGGGAGGGTACTGTCATGGATATGCAGTAGTGTTTGTCTGTCAGCTTACCTTCCTTCCCATGTGTTCATCTTAGAGGCCAGAACCCTTTCACCTGGCTTCCTTTATAATCTCCTCCCAGCCTGACTCCACCCCAGGCCCTATCACAGAACACTATATTAACCTGTGCACTGCAAGCCTGCTTTGCTGATCAACGTGTTTGTTAGGCATTGTGTGTTTGGGTTCCTGCCTGCCGTGTGCTTCGTCTGTCTCTCTGTTACATATTTGGCTTGTCCCCGACTATCCCTGTCTGCTCGTGACCCTTGACCTTCGGCTCGTTCTCTCGTTATCCTTGTCTGCTTGTGGCCCCTGACCTTCAGCTTGTTATTTGGTTCTCTCATATCTTGTGCTGCTGCTTCCCCTCTTTTCCCCTTATCCTACGGGGCGTGAGCTAGGAAACTCCAGGGGCCGCGACCTGGTCCCAGCCTGCAGCATAACATCCTCACCACTAGAGGCCCTGGAGAAGACCTGCTGGGTCTTAGACTCCGCGCCCTGGGGAATCTTGGCTCTAGCTTCCGTTAGGATCCCGGTTGTGCTCCTCTGGTCCCGCTTTCCACAACCACCCAGTTTCCTATCCGCAGCAGTCAGCCATAGGGTTCACTACCTTGCGGTGCACTCCTGTCCCCCTACGGTGTGCATCTGTCACCTGGCCACAGGTGACCTTGACAACATGTTTTGTGAATTTATCTTATCGAGAATTGCTGTCCAAAAATCAAAACCATTGACTGTGATTTAAAGCACATGTGCAAGATGAAGGAAAACCTGAAAACATGGCCTGTGGGGGGTACTTGAGAAGCACTGATTTAGAGCACTGCACTTAAAAATAGCTCAAGGCCATACAATTCTAATTGTGGGCATTTTGAGGGAAACGAAGTAAGTGTTAGAACCCCTGCGTGTGTGTGTTTTTTTTTTGATATTTTTTTTGTAGTTTGGCCTTTGTCTCCTTTTCTTAACATTGGCTTCACTTCCTGTCACACAGCTAAACAGGAAGTGAAGGTAAAACCCTATCAATGGTTTTTCTTGGGGACCCACAGATCAATCTAACTAGTGTCCCCATTAAGCAAATTGCACTCTAGCACTTTGTTGTGTACACCCCAAATCATTGGGTAGTTTGGGGTTTAGTAAAGACAAATCCACTCTGCAGTAAAAGTGTAGCTGCTGAAAATCTGAGGGAAAGTACTGGTGATTGGATGTTACAATCATGTAAAAGCAAAGATGTTTTTTTTTTTGGCTTGCATGTCCCCCTCAGATATACAGCAAGTGCACTTGTAGTGCAAAGTAGATTTGCCTTTAGTAAATAAACCCCACAGTCCAAACTACCTAATAATTTGTGGTGTACCCCGCAATATGCTGGAGTGCAATGTACATAATGGGGAAAGTATTTAGACTGACCTGTGTCCCCAAGGAAAGACATTGTTAGGGATTTTCCCTCACTTCCTGTGTGGCTATGTGACAGGAAGTGAATTATTTGGAAGGATAAAGTGGCCAAATTATTTAGTTTAACTTTTCAAAGACTCATTCCTAAGTTGAATTGTGATGCATGTCAATGGCCCATTTTGACACTCTTTAATCACTTGAGATCAGCGCTATAACTGATCGACGGCCACAGCATGGTCCTCAATTGCCGGGAGTCCGTCAATAGACGTCCTCCCCTTTCTGCGCGCTGTGGTCACAGAGTCACTGTGACTCGGGTGATGACAGATCCGAGTAAAGGGCCGATCCCTGCCCTTTACCATGTGATCAGCTGTCAGCAAATGACAGCTGATCACGTGATGTAAACAAAAGCTGGGTAATGGTTTTTGTTTTCTCCTTGTGCTGACAGCGTGAGCATAAAAAAAGGCAATCACCGGCTTATGTGCAAGGGACATGGGGCCCGAAGAGGAAGAGGCAATTCTGCATCATTTGTGACAATTAGTAGCCCCTGCCAGTGCCACCTATCAATGCCCACCACTGGTGCCAATCAGTGGCACCTAGCAGATGGTCATCAGTCATCTCTATGACCGTCGGAGGCGCGGGCACGACGTTATGACATCATGCCGTGTTCCCGTATGTTAACCAAGCCGTGATCTTGGCTGTCAGCATGAGATTGGTGATTTTTTTGGAACAATATCATGCTTTCCAGCCTGGAGGAGAGATGCGGGGTCTTATTGACCCTGCATCTCTCCATAAAGAGGACCTGTCACACACATTCCTATTACAAGGGATGTTTACATTCCTTGTAATAGGAATAAAAGAGATCCCAAAAAAAAAATTAAAAAAGTGTAAGAAATACAAAAAAGTCAAAAAATAATAAAAAAAATAAATAATAAAAAACGCCCATGTCCCCGGTAGCTCGCGCTCAGAAGCGAACACACACGTAAGTCCCGCCCACATATGTAAACGCCGTTCAAACCACACATGTGAGTTAATGCTGCGTGCGTTAGAACGAGTGCAGCAATTCTAGCACTAGACCCCCTCTGAAATGTCAAAATGGTAACGTGTAAAAAAAATTTAAGCATCGCCTAGGGAGATTTTTAATTACTGAAGTTTGGTGTCATGCCATGTGTGTGCGCAATTTTAAAGCGTGACGTGTTAGGTATCTATTTACTCAGCATAACAACATCTTTCACATTATACCAAAAAATTGGCCGTAACTTTACTGTTTTGTAATATTTTTAGCAAACAAAAGGCGTTTGAAAATTTATTGCGCAAATACCGAGCGAGATAAAAATTTGCAATGACCGCCATCTTATTCCCTAGGGTGGCTGCTCCAAAAAAATATATAATGTTTGGTGTTTTGAAGTAATTTTATAGCCATAAATTTATGATTTTTACATGAAGGAGAGAAGTGCCAGAATAGGCCCAGTGCTGAAGTGGGTAAAATATCCATTTTTTTTTTTTAAACTCGGTCTTTTGTATTTATAGAAAAAAAATAAAAATAAAACACAAAGGTGATCAAATAGCACCAAAAGCAAGCTCTATTTGTGTGCCAACAAATAAAACATTTTCATTGGGTTACAGTGTTGTATGAGCGCGCAATTGTCATTAAAAGTGCATCAGCGCTGAAATGTGAAACTTGGTCTGGGCAGTGCGCAAGTGGTTAATATAAGGCTACATGCACACGGACGTTTTTCCAACCGCTTGTTTGAGCGTTTTTTGCAGCTTAAAAACATCTCTCCATGTTAGCCTATGGCCTCATGGCCACCATGGCGTTTTGGAGCTGTAAATGGCATAGGCGTTTTTAGGCCCCATGTAGACGGGACGCTGGTGCAAAGTGTTCTGAACTAAGGTTGAAAGTGGCGTTTAGAAAGGTGCGCTTTGTGGCGTTTGCATGCCGTGTTTTACCAGATTTGCATGTATATGATAAGGAGCCGCCCTAAGCTCCAAAAACAGTATTATTTACAATTTTAGCTATTTAGTGAGACCAGAGTGATATGAGCAGCTGAGAGCAGCAGTGTAGTTGTATTTAGGCTGGGTTCACACTAGTGCGACACGACATCTGTCCTACTTTGGATCCGACTTTGCCCTGCGACATGAAGCCGACATATGTCCGACTTTCAATGAACGGGGATCCGACTTGGATCCCCGCCAATAGCAGGCACTGTGTTTGGTATGAATCTTGAGGGGGAACTCCAGGCCAAATTTTAAATAAAAAAACGGCATGGGTTCCCCCTCCAGGAGCATACCAGGCCCTTGGGTCTGGTCTGGATTTGAAGAGGAACCCCTACGCTAAAAAAAACGGCGTGGGGGTCCCCCCCAAAATCCAAACCAGATCCTTATCCGAGCACACAACCTGGCAGGCCGCAGGGGAAGAGGGGGGGACGAGAGAGCGCCCCCCTCCCTCCTGAACCGTACCAGGCCGCATGCCCTCAACATGGGGGGTTTGGTGCTCTGGGGCAGGGGGGCGACCTGCGGCCCCCCCACCCCAGAGCACCCTGCCCCCATGTTGATGAGGACAAGGGCCTCTTCCCGACAACCCTGGCCGTTGGTTGTCAGGGTCTGCGGGCGGGGGGCTTATCGGAATCCGGGAGTCCCCCACCCTATATGAATGAGTATGGGGTACATCGTACCCCTACTCATTCACCTGGTGGAAAAAAATTGCAATAAAAAACCTCACAGCTTTTTAAAGTATTTTATTGCACACCCCCGGGGGTCTTCTTCCGACTTCGGGGGTCTCCGGTGTCGTCGCTGCTCTCTCCGGTTTTCTTCTGCCGGGCCACCGCTAACTTCTTTAGCTCTTTTGCTAGCGGAGGCCCGGTCTTCTCCGTCGCCTTCTCCCCTCTTCTTCTCTCCGGTTCTTCCTTTCTTCTGCCGGGCCTCCGCTAACTTCTTTTAGCTCTTTTGCTAGCGGAGGCCCGGTCTTCTCCGTCGCCTTCTTCTTCTCCCGCTATCCGGTTCTTCTCCCGGTTCTTCTCCCGGTTCTTCTCCCGCTTCTTTCTTCTGCCGGCCCCTCCACTAACTTCTTTAGCTCTTTTGCTAGTGGAGGGGCCGGTCTTCTCCGTCGTCGCCATCGGCGTCTTCTTCTCTCTTCTCCTCCTCGATGTTGACTCGTCGCTTCCTCTCACAGTAATGCAAAATTTTCGGTCCGCAGAGATTAATATAGGCTTCTCATGACGTCACAGTCACATGTTCCCATAACGTCACACTCACATGCTCCGGGGCCATGTGCCCCGGAACATGTGACTGTGACGTCATGAGAAGCCTATATTAATCTCTGCGGACCGAAAATTTAGCATTACTGCGAGAGGAAGCGACGAGTCAACATCGAGGAGGAGAAGAGAGAAGAAGACGCCGACGGCGACGACGGAGAAGACCGGCCCCTCCACTAGCAAAAGAGCTAAAGAAGTTAGTGGAGGGGCCGGCAGAAGAAAGAAGCGGGAGAAGAACCGGGAGAAGAACCGGATAGCGGGAGAAGAAGAAGGCGACGGAGAAGACCGGGCCTCCACTAGCAAAAGAGCTAAAAGAAGTTAGCGGAGGCCCAGCAGAAGAAAGGAAGAACCGGAGAGGAGAAGAGGGGAGAAGGCGACGGAGAAGACCGGGCCTCCGCTAGCAAAAGAGCTAAAGAAGTTAGCGGTGGCCCGGCAGAAGAAAACCGGAGAGCGGCGGCGACGACACCGGAGACCCCCGAAGTCGGAAGAAGACCCCCGGAGCTGTGCAATAAAATACTTTAAAAATCTGTGTGGTTTTTTTATTGCAATTTTTTTCCACCAGGTGAATGGGTAGGGGTACGATGTACCCCATACTTATTCACATAGGGTGGGGGGCCGGCATCTGGGGGCCCCCTTTTTAAAGGGGGCGCCCTGATTCCGAAAAGCCCCCCGCCCGCATACCCCGACAACCAACGGCCAGGGTTGTCGGGAAGAGGCCCTTGTCCCCATCAACATGGGGGCAGGGTGCTTTGGGGTGGGGGGGCCGCAGGTCGCCCCCCTGCCCCGAAGCACAAAACCCCCCATGTTGAGGGCATGCGGCCTGGTACGGTTCAGGAGGGAGGGGGGGCCGCTCTCGTCCCCCCTTTTCCCCTGCGGCCTGCCAGGTTGTGTGCTCGGATAAGGATCTGGTTTGGATTTTGGGGGGACCCCCACGCCGTTTTTCGGCTTATGGGGTTCACCTTAAAATCCAGACCAGACCTAAGGGTCTGGTTTGGATTTTGGGGGGACCCCCACGCCGTTTTTCGGCTTAGGGGGTTCACCTTAGAATCCAGACCAGACCTAAGGGCCTGGTATGCTCCTGAACGGGAACCCATGCCGTTTTTTTCATTAAAATTTGGCCTGGAGTTCCCCTTCATGATTCATACCAAAACATGGGACAGCGAGGCTGCCGAGGACCAGCGCGATGACATCGCGCTGGACACATTCTCGGCCGGCTAGTCGCCTCTAGGACCCGACCTGAGCGGCTGCTGCACGCTCAGGCCGTGTCCAGATCGCCTCGCAAAGTCGCGCTGTCCCTGTGTCAGCCGGCACACGAGTCGCCCGCAAGTCGGATCCGACTTCCCGGGCGACCTCTATTCAAATCAATGGGCTCCCATAGGGAAGCATTCATTTTCAATAGAGCGCCGCTGACATTTCTATTTACTATAACAGTGCGCCGCTGCTTCCTGCGCTCAGTGAAGGCGTTATCCGGCGCACCAATTAAGGTTAGAACCAGCGCAGCGCACTGTTATTAGTAAATCAGCCCCTATGTGTCAATTTATCTGTCTGTCTATTTATTTATCTATCTATCTGTAGGGCCCTATTGAGGGCGAGTGGCCGGGGGGGGGGGGGGTGGGGTTGGTTATGGCTTTGTTTTTGCGCCCGCCTAAAAAATGGAGCACCAGCCGACCCCTGGTTCTACAGCTAAAGAAATAAAAACATGGCCGGTGTCACATTGGTAATCCTGCCACTGTTGATATGCTTTCAGCAGCCAAATCAGGAAAGTAGAGCTTTTAGTTTTTCATCTGCAATATTTCATAACATACTGCTTGACTTGAAAACAAGAAAAAATATAAATATCATTTTGATATATATATATGTTTGTACCCTTACAGCTCATTGAAACAATGTTTCACTCCGCGGTGGGCTTAAAATAAGCAGACCCAGGAGGACTCCACTGTTGAAATAATAAAAAAAAAAGCCAGACTGGAATTTATTAAAATGCATTTTGACAAGCCACAAAGCTTCTGGGAGAATGTCCTTTGGGTAGCTGAGACAAAAGTGGAGCTTTTTGGCAAGTCATATAAGTTTTATGATCACAGACAAAAAATAAATAAGGCTGTCAAGCAAAAAACACTGTACCCACTGTGGAACATTGATAAGGCTTGGTTATTTTTAAGGGGTGCTTTGCTGCACCTGGAAAGGATGGGGGGTATGAATCTGTGCAAGGCACAATGACATCAAAGGCGTGTAGCACCCTCTAGTGTGTGTTACTAGTAGTGGCAGTGCAGGGAAAAAAAGCATACTTCTGACCAGGAATAACCTAAATCATGGATTTGGGTCAGGGTTATTAGAGGCCAGGGCTGGATGATTCATTTTGGAAGCTCTCTTTGGTACCTCCCCCTGGTCTGGAAGGTTGGAAAATCTTCTATAACTAGAGGGTGGGGGTTAGGAGGGGTTTGCATGAATATTTGTGGGGCCTCGGCCAGTCCCTAGAAGTGGGCCGGCAGGGGACTGGGACTACCCCATAAATAGACCCCATATGGGCCATGCCAGCAGCGCAGTCGGGTGGAAGATGGGGATACAGTGTTTAGGAAGCTGTCAGTGGCTCTGAGGGTACCCCCTAGTCTGGGGGTGTGTCCTGCTTGGGCCGGGGGTCGTCTGCTGTAAGAATCCTGCCAAAAACACAAGGGAGGAAGCGTTCCTGGAAGCACAGGAGCAAAGAGAGGATAGAGTGAGTAGAGCAACACTGGTGGGAACTAACAAAGGGGGGAGACTGACACATGTAGCCAGTCTTCCTTGAAGACAGTGATGGGCTTAAATCTTCTACCTTTTCCCAGAGAGATCTCCAGAGAGTCAGCCGGGTGGGCTGGTGAAGAGGCAGCCAGGAGGGCTGGTAAAAGAGGCAGTTAAAGCCAGGTGGGTTGACTGGGCCTGAAGAGGTGGTGCTGGGATCAGTGGCTACAAAGAAAGCAGAAGGGAAGGTTACATGCTGGGTCACTCCATGTGTGCTACTGCTAAGGGACCGAGTTCCTGCCTGTAATTGGCCATTATTGAACTGACAAGGAGTCAAGTTCCCCCAGGAGTGAACCAGCAGAAGCAAAGTGTGTGCAGGAGGAAGGCTGAAGAGGAGTCTGTATATATACCTGTATATAGGAAGTTGTCCCTGAAGTTTGCTGAAGTCAAGTGGGCATCCCATAACCTCCTATCCCCATTCAAGTTATTATAAACAACAAAAACAAAGTTTCCTGACCCTGCATGCCTGTGAAGATTCGGTGTGCCTGGCTGTGCAGGAGTGGAGGATCCCTGTTCATTTGCAGCTTCTATATGGGGTGTGCTACACAAGGTTTTCAAGGAATTCTGGATTGAATTGTACTGCCTAGTGTCAGAAAGCTCTGTCTCAGTTGTAGGTCAAAGGTCCTCCAAGAAGATAATTAGTCAAAACACACAGCTTAAAGCACCCAATAATGACTTAGAACAAAGCAGACTATTCTGAAATGGCCTACATTGAGCCCTTATCTGACTCCTATAGAGCATTCATTAAAAGAGTTGAAACATGTAGTCAGGAGAAGGTATCCTTCAAACCTGAGACAGCTGGAGCAGTTTGCTTAAAAAAAAATTGGCCAAATTATGTGTTGGCGGCTGCCGACCGAAATCTGAGCTACAGAAAACATTTGTTTGCAATAATTGCTTATAAAGGTTGTGCATCTAAATATTGAGTTAAAGTGCTTGTTACCCCAAGATTTCATATTCCTGATATGTTCCTGTTGTACCATGTACTTTTGTTAAAATGTATTCAGTTTTCTTTGCATTGTTTCCTTTGTGTGAAATCTCTGATGATCCTGCCAGTCTCCCTGCTTTCCTATTGCAAACAGACCATGCTAGGCATAGAAACACATAGATGCTAGTGTGGTCAGTTTTTTGGCTGTGCTGGCAGCCGCGCACTAGAAACCATTGACTCCCACTGCTGTCAATCAAAGGCAATGAGCTGGGAGTGGGGGACAGGGTGGAGTCTTTCTGCCTGTGTCAACAGTGGTTTTCTATGGGGGCAATCGGCGGAGGGAAAATAAATTGCACAGTTCAGGTAAGTATAAATTAGTTTTTTATTTAAAAGAAAAAAGAGACTTTACAATCACTTAAGCAAATGCTAAAAATAGGATTTTTATAACAGCTTACCTGTAAAATCCTTTTCTTGGAGTACATCACGGGACACAGAGCGACATAGTCATTACTAATGGGTTATATAGTTACCGTCAGGTGCTGGCACTGGCAACTTCCAAAACCGGAAGTACCCTCCCCTATATAAGCCCCTCCCATCCGGGAGCACCTCAGTTTTGTAGCAAAGCAATAAGTGTCCCCAAAGAGGGGTGGGAGCTCTGTGTCCCGTGATGTACTCCAAGAAAAGGATTTTACAGGTAAGCTGTTATAAAAATCCTATTTTCTTTCTCGTACATCACGGGACACAGAGCGACATAGTCATTACTAATGGGATGTCCTAAAGCAATGCCAAATGAGGGGGGGATACACCATATATAAGCTGAGCGCTATCAGACATGAGGATCTTTTGCGGCCTGCAACACACTGCGCCCAAAGGCGACATCCTCCTGACTTCTAACGTCCACCTGGTAGGACCTAGTAAACGTGTGTACCGAAGACCATGTTGCGGCTTTACAGATTTGAGCCAGGGAGGCCTGGTGATGCACTGCCCATGAAGTTCCAACTGCTCTCGTGGAGTGCGCTCTAACTTTGAACGGAGGCGGTCTCCTTCTCAAGCCATAAGCTTGCATAATGACCTGTCGAATCCACTTGGCTAAAGTAGACTTTGACGCTGCCTGACCCTTTCTGGGGCCTTCCGGCAGAATAAACAAAGTATCCGTTCTGCGAATCTGAGCAGTGGCTTTTAGATAAGCTTTAACTGCTCTTACTACATCCAAAGAATGCAATAACTTTTCCTCTACCGAAGTAGGTTTGGGGAAAAAAGAAGGAAGAACCACATCTTGGTTCAAATGAAACCTCGATACCACCTTAGGAAGAAAGGCTGGATGAGGACGTAACACTACTCTGTCCTTATGGATAACCAGATATGGCTCCTTACAGGACATAGCTGCTAATTCCGATACTCTTTTAGCCGAACAAATGGCTACTAGAAAAAACAATTTCCTGGTGAGAAGCACCAAGGAAATATGCTGTAATGGTTCAAATGGTTGTTTCTGTAGAACCGACAGAACCAAGTTTAGATCCCATGAACATATGGGAATATTAACCGGAGGCCTAATACGCATCACTCCTTGTATAAAGGCTTTGACTAGTGAATGCGAAGCCAAGGGCCTTTGAAAAAATATTGACAAGGCCGAAATCTGACCCTTGATAGTACTCAAGGCAAGCTTCCTATCTACAGCCCACTGTAGGAAGTCCAGAATCCTACCTATTACGTACTTATGTGGATGCCATTTCTTGGCCTCACACCACGCGATGTACGCCTTCCAGATTTTATAGTAGATCTGCCTGGATACCGGCTTCCTGGCATTGATCATGGTAGATACCACAGCATTAGAGAGCCCTCTCTTTTTTAGAATGTGGGCTTCAATAGCCAGGCCGTCAAACCTAGGGCTGGTAAGGAAGGGTGGTATATCGGTCCTTGCGAAAGCCGGACGACGTGGGAGAGTCCAAGGACTCCCCACTGAAATTTTACAATCTCCGCGTACCACGCTCTTCGGGGCCACGCTGGAGCCACCGGAATCACTGGTTTCTTTTCTACCCTGATTCTGCGGAGTAATCGAGGTAACCATTGTGGCGGTGTGAATGCATATATCAGCTTGAACTGATCCCCAGGGAACACTAGGGCATCCGAGCCGCAAGCTAGGGGATCCCTTGTCCGAGAGACAAACCTATCCCCCTTTGCGTTGAATCTGGATGCTAGAAGATCTACATCCGATGTTCCCCACCGCTGACATATTGTCCAGAAAACCTCGGGGTGAAGGGACCCTTCCTCTGGGCCTAATTGCTGGCGACTTAGAAAGTCCGCCTTCCAATTCTCCACTCCTGGAATGAATACCGCAGATATGGCTGGGACATATTTTTCCTGCCCATTTCAGGATGTAATTTACTTCCCTCTGGGCTGCACGACTCCTGGTGCCCCCCTGATGATTGATATATGCCACTGCTGTGGCATTGTCTGATTGAATTCTGACAGGGGACCCTTGGAGTTTGGATGTCCATGCTACTAGGGCATACCGGGCTGCTCGTATCTCTAAGAGATTGATGGGCAGGGCCTTTTCTGCATCCGACCATCTGCCCTGGAGAGACTATTGCTCCAGTACTGCTCCCCAGCCTATAAGGCTGGCATCTGTAGTGACCACCTTCCAAGAAATCGGACTGAAGGATTTCCTTTTTTCCAGATTCTGGGGAACCAACCACCAACGGAGGCTCTTGCGAACGGAAGGGGACAAGGACATTGTAAGTCTAGGGCCTGAACTTTTTTGTTCCAGGCTGACAGTATGGCCCCTTGCAAATTCCTTGAATGGAATTGACCGTAGGGTACTGCTTCGAATGATGCCACCATTTTTCCCAGCAGCCTCATATACAGGCGTATGGACGGCTGTCTTTTTTGTACCCACTAAGTGGATCAAATCTTTCAAAGACAACACCTTTCCTCGAGGCAAGAATATTTTTCTCTGGCCTGAATCCAACCTTAGCCCCAAGTATTCCAGACTTTTGACTGGTTTTTAGGGCTGACTTGTCTCGGTTGATAATCCAACCGTGAGATTCCAGATACTTGATCGTCTTGTGAACGACCACGTCTAGTTTTTTCACTGAGTGGTCTATCAGCAACAAGTCATCCAGATATGCCATTATCATTACACCTTGTGTTCTTAGATTGGCCAATAAAGGGCCAGAATTTTTGTAAACACTCGTGGTGCTGTGGCCAAACCGAAGGGTAAGGCTCTGAACTGAAAATGGCGCCCTTCTACTGCAAAGCGTAGAAATTTTTGGTGGACTGGAAAGATGGGAATGTGCAAATAAGCATCTTTGATGTCGATCGTGGCTAACCAATCCTCCCCTTGTAGGGCAGTGGCCACCGATCGGATCGACTCCATCGGAAAGTCCTGATATACAGGAATTTGTATAGCCCTTTTAGAATTAATATGGGCCTCCCGTCCGCGTTTGCTTCGGGACTGTAAAGAGGTTTGAGTAAAACCCGAACCCTCATTCTTCCAGGGGAACCTCCATAATTACTCCTTGGAGCAATAGTTGTTCTAGTGCCAACAGGAGGGACTCTCTCTTCCGGGGATCCCTTGGCACGTTTGACCTCAAAAATGGGAAGGAGGAGAGTCTTTTAACTCCAAACTGTATCCCAAACCTACTGCGGAGAGCACCTATCTGTCTTGATCGTGTCCCGCCAGGTCTCTTGCGAACAACTGGAGTCCTCCCCCCACCCGACTGAGTGGGGGCTTCATGAATTTAACTTTGGGGGAGGTCTTGTACCTCCCCTGACCCAGGGTTTCTCATTACCCTGCTACTGTCCCTGTTTTTTACCCCCGGGATTTGACCGAGGAGGCCGTCGGAACTGTTACACAGCCGATGCCCCAGGGACTGGAGAAGCAGGCCTCTTAAAGAGGGACCTCTAACTCTGCTTTTAACCGGCAAGAGCGTATTTTTACCGCTGGAAATTTTCTGGATATTTGTCCAGGTTTTCCCTGAATAAGCGTTCACCATGAAATGGGACGCTAACCAGCCATTCTTTACAGGGAGCTTCAGCAGACCAGTTTTTGAGCCATAGGAGCCTACGCATATGTACTATAGACAGCGTAAGGCGGGAGGCCTGATGGACTGAATCCTCTATGGCGTCAACCGCAAAGCCTAAGGCTCTAGGTAGATCAGCTAGGGCAAAGCCTGCTGATCTGTCAAGTCCCTCAAGACCTGTTTCAACTGATCCTTCACTGCTTAGCAGACCCCAATAGCTGCTACTGCTGGTTGTATCACCAAGCAGATTTTCATAAGGACTCCAATCTTTTATCTATTGGGTACTTGAACATTTGGACATTATCCACTGGACATGTCAGTGATTTATACATACAAGAGATGGCTGCGTCCACTGTAGGGACCTTCCATTTTTTTTTTTTTGATGAACTTATCCTCCATGGGATAGACCACCGGAAATCTCTTGGGGGAATAAATATTTTCTCAGGACGTTCCCAATCCTGGTAAATGAGCCCTTTCAGTAAAGGGTGAAGTGGAAAAGAACAAACAGTCTGGGGGCTTCTAGCGACCCCAACGAGGATACAGTAGTGGTTGATGGTTCCGCAAGGTGCATTTTTAAATGCTGATCGGACCATGTTAGTCAGAGACTGAACCCATAATCTTTCAGCTTAAGATGCTGAGAAAAGGTTCCCCCACTGTTGATTCCTCTATAACAGAATCAACCTCATCCTGATCCCCTTCAGGCAGGTCGATCCCTGTATGGGACTGTTGCTCTGCTAACAGGCACTCTGAAGGAGGAGACGGGGATCGGACTTGCTTTCCCTGACAGGGAGGCAGCGATAAATGTTGACAATCTCTCTCTAATCCTCCCAGAGCTGAGGAAAAAACCTCCTCTGTTACATACACAGGAGCAGGTGACTGAGGACAGCCACAGTACCAAGTACCCCTGCGGGGTCTCTACGGTCACTTACCTCTGAACTTCAGGGGAGACTGGTGCAGCAGGAGTATGCCCAAGATCCTCAGAGCCCGATGAGACCCCCTTCGCTTCCTGGAAGATTCAGTTCCGGAGCTACTGGACGGCATATTCCTAAGCCTAAAGCTGAGGTATTCCAGCCGTAATACACCACTTTTACTGAGAATAGTCTAGCACAATTGCTGCTATATCACAGTTGGTGTCTACTAATGTGCCTTTCTAGGGGATGCCTGTATCAACCGCTTGCTGTATGCCTTTAAATGTTGCCAGCTCTGTCTCTGTACTTCATAGCCAGCTTACTGCAATAATGTGGCTTTTTAAAAACCTGCTGGGACGCCCGCACATGCGCAGAAGCGCTGCGGCGCGCACAGAGCGTCATCCCCCAGGCCCCGCCCCTTTTTCCGGCCACCTCTATATATAGAGGCGCGTGCACGCGCACGCGCGCGGCCACGTGCGCCTCGGCGCTAATTTTCAAACATGGAAACCAGGGACAGGAGCCAGGGCCCCCTTTGCCGCAGGCCGGGGGATAGACGAACACTGCAACATGGCAGAGGAAACAGTTTCCTGTAGGAGAACTCACCAGCTGCCTGGACTTTGCTCTCTGAGAAGAAACTAGTCCATATGACAAGAAAAACATTCCACAGCGGCCTCTAGTGGACAAACACAGGTACCGCAGTTTAATATACTAAACATATATAAAAAAACATTCTTTTTTTTTTTTTTTTTTTTTTTTTTCTTGACCACCATTAAAAATTATTACATTTTTTTAGTAGTTACAGGCATGCACAGATATTAGCGGGAATACCGTTAGGTAACAGACAGAAAGACAAATTAGGCTTGGGGGTCCCCCAATAGAACCAAGTTCCTGGGGGCCCCCACTTACCTGTTCCCCGCCGCAGGACTTTGTTTGGTCCACAAAAGCCCAAACTTCACCTATCACGGCAGGCATTGTAATCAAACCTTCAGGGACCGGGTTCCCAAGGATTCCACTCCCCTGGACCTGTATAGCACCCTGCACAGAAAACATCTTGGTCGTGGGTATGACCAGAGCTCTGGATCCCAGGGTCCAGCTCTCCTAAGAGAAGCATTACAGGCAGAACCTTGCTCTTCTCTGCAAGGCCCGGGTACCGACCGTTTAGCTATGAAGCTTTTTTGGTCGGATCCGGAATAGCTTACTGAGGCCCAAAAGAACCTGTACGCAAGCTCAGTGAAAAACATATGTTTCTTCTTGGCCAACACCTTAGACACTGGCAAAAAACTGAGGTGCTCCCGGATGGGAGGGGCTTATATAGGGGAGGGTACTTCCGGTTTTGGAAGTTGCCAGTGCCAGCACCTGACGGTAACTATATAACCCATTAGTAATGACTATGTCGCTCTGTGTCCCGTGATGTACGAGAAAGAAAATAGTTGTAGTAGTCAATGAAAAACATTTGTAGTAGCAATAATAATGACCATTACACTATTTTATATTATGATGTAATTGTTAGTACAAAATTACTTTATACAATTACTCTAATACAAACGACTTTAGACTGTGTTTTTTTTTTCTCCCTTTTTTGCAGAACTACAAACAGCTGGCAGTTTGACAGTTTTTAGCTGAGGATACACGCTGGGATTTTTACAGCCTGAAGAAGACTGCATTAGGTTAAAAAGAATTAATTTGGGGGCTATATTGGCCAGGAGCTCTGAGGGTAATTAATTTGCACTACTAAAACAGCCAAACAAATTCTTCTTACTGCATGGCCTGATTTAGGGGTGTGTGACTATCCATACAATTCTGAGATCTGCTCCTGTGAGTCTGACATCAGCTCTCCTTGAATGGAAATGTAACAGTGGACACATAATCCATGTCACCCGTAACCTCTGTAATCTTAATGATACAGAACTAGAAGATCTTCACATGCACACCAATGTGCTTTGTTTGCATTCTAACTCCAGACCCCATAGCATCCATGTGGAGTGCTATGGCTATTGTTATGCTCTGGAGATGGGAGAAACAGTCTTAAAGTGGAGTTCCACCCACATCATTTTTCCCTCCTCACTATACAGCACTAATGAGCATCCTTAACCACTTCAATACAGGGCTTTTTGTACCTATTCAATACCGGGCCTATTCTGGCACTTCTCTCCTACATGTACAAATCATCATTCTTTTGCTAGAAAATTACTCAGAACCCCCAAACATTATATATGTTTTTTTAGCAGACACCCTAGGGAATAAAATGACGGTCATTGCAAAATTTTTTTTTGCACAATATTTGCGCAATAATTTTTCAAACGCCTTTTTAAAAAAAAAAAATGGTTTCATGAATTAAAAAATAAAAAACAGTAAAGTTAGCCCAATTTTTTGGGAAAATATGAAAGATAATGTTACGCCGAGTAAATAGATACCTAACATGTCACGCTTTAAAATTGCGCACACTCATGGAATGGCGCCAAACTTCGGTACTTAAAAATCTCCATAGGCGACGCTTTCATTTTTTTTACAGGCTACCAGGTTAGAATTACAGAGGAGGTCTAGTGCTAGAATTGTTGCACGCGCTCTAACGCACGCGGCGATACCTCACATGCGTGGTTTGAACTGCGTTTACATATGTGGGCGACTTACGTGTGCATTCGCTTCTGATCGCGAGCTACCGGGGACAGGGGCGTTTAAATTTTTTTTTATTATTATTCATTTATTTATTTTACTTATTTATTTATTTTTTTACAATGATTTTACTTTTTTTTTTATCACTTTTATTCCTATTACAAGGAATGTAAACATCCCTTGTAATAGGAATGTGTGTGACAGGTTCTCTTTATTGAGAGATGCGGGGTCAATAAGACACCAAATCTCTCCTCCAGGCTGGAAAGCATGAGATCAGTGAAAAAAATTTCACTGATCTCATACTTACAGCCGCAATGGCGGCTTTGTTTACATTTGAGACCCGGACGTGACGTCATCACATCGCACCCGGGCCTCCGACGATCATAGAGATGACTGGTGACCATCTGGTCACCAGTCATCTCTATGCTCATCACGTGACCCCACCAACGACGCCGGAAGATTCGCTCCGGGTCCCCGATCGCACGGGGGAGCCCGGAGAAGCACCGGATGGCGGCAGGAGGGGGGGTGTCCCCTCCCGCCGCCTATAAGAACGATCAAGCGGCGGAACCGCCGCTATGATCATTCTTATTGTGCACAGAATCGCCGGCACTTCAAAAGGATATCTGAATGATGCCTCTAGCTGCAGGCATCATTCAGATATCCCCCTACAAAGCCGAGGACGTCATATGACGTCCACCCAGGATGGGAGATCCCATCTGTGGACGTCATTTGACTATGGCTGGGTAGGGAAGTGGTTAAAATGAATTTGCATTTTTTTTTTCTGTTCACTTACCTGATTCATGCCTAGATCTAATTTCACTTCCTCCTCTAGGGGGCCGTGGCCGCAGATGTCATTTTCAGTTTTGCATTGGCTCCTTGGAGATCTTGATCCGCTTGGTATGGCATCTATGGAAATTCTTGGCCAGCTCGGCATCTCACGGCTCCAGTAACATTTAACATTGGCGTCTATGGAAAATCTTGGTCAGCTTGGCATGGCTGTGAAAAAAATTGCACCACACTGCACATGCGCAAGATCGGCAGGTGCATGCTGGGTAGCCAGAATGCACGGAATCCAGGAAGAAGGACACTGTGGCTTCAGATGCCCAAACTGTAGATGGCCGTGCTGTGCAGGAACTTCAGAAAGTAAGAAAACGATGCTGCACAGATAGAAAACTGGGCATAGTTTATAGCATACCTTTGTTACATTGCACGAGGCATGAGTATTCTAGGGGTATTTTTATCTTAAAGTCATATTTTGGCTGGAACTCCGCTTTATTATCATAGACATGTTCCAGGGGGCCTGGGGCATGTGCAACTTTAGAAGCCCATTACTGCAACATCACTAGAACCTTCTCCCTATAACATATAGTCATTAGTTACTATATATTCCCATTGCACTCCCTCTAGAAAAAGCATATCAACATAGAGGAAAATATGCCACCAGCACTCCATGGATCCTGGTCATATGGTCCAGGTATTTATTAAATAAATCATATAACAGTGCACTTTTTGCTTGTGCAACATTTTGGGGCCACACAGGGCATCATCTGTGATGGCATTGCTTTATTAAATACCTAGACTGTATCATATAATGCCTGTGGCCAGCTTAACACAAAATGACAAGCTAGGTAATAATTTTGCTTCTCTGACAGAGGATGTTTTAAAACATTCACCATGATAACGCTGATCCTGCTATTCCATCATCATTCAAGTGTGCCAGCTGTGTAAAATGAGGTACATGGCTTTACTATAGAAGAAGAGATTACTTTTATTCTCCCTCTTTATAAATGACGGGCGGATTGTATTTATAGTTGGACCGCAGAGAAATTTTGCTATACCAAAAGGCTTTTAACTCATTATTAGCAGTGTATTTATACTGGAATCTTAGTAAGCATAGTTTTATCAGACTCAAGAATATTTGTATTTTAATAATAGGGGATGTTTGAAAAAGGATGAATGACATATTTGAATGATATATTTGACATAAGGTTAGATGGCTAGAGTCTTACTTTGGAGTTGAAAGGCCATAGAAGCCAGTGGCGGTGCGTCCATAGTGGGCGCAGGAGCGCCGCCCCCTCTCTCCATGAACCTATGTATTGTCGCCACCGCTGCCGCCAACTATTCAGATGGCCGGCCCCCTATTGAGCGCCGGCCATCTGAATAACAGCGGCTGGTTGGTTTTTGGAAGTGCCTATCAGAGCCAGCGGCCTGAGGGCTGTAAGGGCCTGAGGGCTGTAATCGGCTTCCAAATAGTTAACCAGGGGACGCACAGGGAGTGCGTTCCTTGGTTAACACTGACAGGCGTCTCAGCCAATCAGGTTCACCGGGTCTGGTTACCGGTAACCTGATTGGCTGAAGCGACATTGAGGGCTGGAGAAGACATCGAGATCGGAAGAAGGACGGCGCTGATCCGAGGAAGGTAAGTGCAGGGCTGGGGGGAAACTTACTGCATTTGGGGACAAACTGTCTGTATTTGGGGGGAAACTGGCTGCATTTGGGGACAAACTGGCTGCATTTGGGGACAAACTGGCTGTATTTGGGTGGAAACTGGCTGTATTTGGGGGGAAACTGGCTGCATTTGGGGACAAACTGGCTGCATTTGGGGGGAAACTGGCTGCATTTGAGGGGAAACTGGCTGCATTTGAGGGGAAACTGGCTGTATTTGGGGGGAAACTGACTGTATTTTGGGGGGAAACTGGCTGCATTTGGGGACAAACTGGCTGCATTTGGGGACAAACTGGCTGCATTTGAGGGGGCAAACTGGTGGCATTTGGGCACAGTGGCTGCGTTTAATAGGCCCAGTGGCGGCAATTGATGATTTTTTTTTTTTTCAGTTTGTTTGCACCCCCCCAAAAATTTGGAGCACCAGCCGCCACTGATAGCAGCCAGTTATTAAAGAGCATCTTTTATTACAAAATACATTCCGCATTATCAAAAAAAAACAAACAACAACAGTATAAGTAACTGACCTCCTTATAGGTCTAGGATCTTTGAAAGCACCTGTGTTCAACTGAGTGGCTGTATCTGCCACACAATTCCACTTCCCTTGATACATCCAGATAAGCAAGTACACCCATACCTGAGATGGGCCCAATACTTTACTTTCCAAATTTTTTAACTATCTACCACCTTCAAAGACCCTGAGACTCCTGCCACAAACACCCAAGCATGAAACCTTACACTTAGATGATCCTCCAAACCCAAAATGCATGGTGTATGCCATCCTGCAGACTTAAAAACCACATGTCTATACCAATAGCCTTAACCATTTTATGTAAAATCACGTACATGTACGTCATTTTGTTGAAGTGGCTGTACCGGGGTGATGCCTGCAGCCAGAGGCATCACCCCAGTACCGTTTTTTAGAGCTGCTGGTTGGCTTTCAAGTGATAACAACTGATTTATAGAAAAAGAGAGCTATGGGACTTTAAATAAGGCGACTGCCATGTCAGATATGGACAAAAACATCATAAAATTGACAGTACATAATTTATTGTTACACAAAAATATTGTATCAAATAGATAGTAGTCACATGACTTACACTAAATATTCTGCTACATAGCATGCAATACAAATAGGAATTAGACATAATAACTGTACATAATAGGATAAATGGGTTAAAAAATTATAGGAACAGGTAACTTTGGGCATCTAGTGGCACTCAACGCGTTTCCTGGCATTACAGCCATTCATCCACACTATTTTTACACTTTTTCACACTTTACACATTTACACATTTAATTAATCCCTTTTTGATACATTTTTTCCAGGAACACTATGCACTTTTTGTGCACACATAGTCCATTGGATCATGCTGTGACCACGTGTTGGGCTCTGGGCGCTGTTCTCCGTCCTTGGAGGGTTCCCCTGTCTCAACCCTGAGGGAGATATCATGCCTGTTACCCCCGTCTTCCTTGGCGGATACCGGACCTGGCCTTGAGGCTGTTAGTAAGTATCCCATTTTGTCTCCAACCTGTTGGGATATAATCTCTCTATCCTCCCTTATTCTAAAGGCATCATCATTAACCCTTGTCCATTTCCTTTCCAGTATAATACTTCATAACACTCCTGATGAATGGCTGTAATGCCAGGAATTGCGTTGAGTGCCACTAGATGCCCAAAGTTACCTGTTCCTATAATTTTTTTAACCCATTTATCCTATTATGTACAGTTATTATGTATAATTCCTATTTGTATTGCATGCTATGTAGTAGCATATTTAGTGTAAGTCATGTGACTACCTATCTATTTGATACAATATTTTTCATCAATGTAACAATAAATTATGTACTGTAAATTTTATGATGTTTTTGTCCATATCTGACATGGCGGTCGCCTCATTTAAAGTCCCATAGCTCTCTTTTTCTATAAACTAATTTAGGGATGGAGGTCACCATGTGTGCTATAGTGTGTGTGCCAGGTGACATCCAATTCACTGCTTGATACCAACTGACGCGGCTAAAGAGCTGCTTGGCCATTATCACAAGGAGCGGGAGGGGATGTCCCCCCTTCCTGCCGCCTTCCGCCGCTCCATCCCACCGGGAGACCCTAGCCACCAGCCGGAACGTCCGCCGGCTGGCCGGGGTCCCAAACAAAGCCAGAATTGTCTTCAATCGGGTCTCCAATGTAGTAACCCAGAAGCGAAGTCACTTCCGGTTAAGTCCGCTGCAAATAGCGCAGATTTAAAAAAATCAAAGGTATTCAAAAATGCAGATTTTGGCATTTTAAATACTTTGAAGTGCAGAGGAGGGGTTTGGGGTCTTTAGGCCCCAGATCCCACCATAAAGAGTACCTGTCACTGCATATTACTGTCACAAGGAATGTTTACATTCCTTGTGACAGCAATAAAAGTGATCAGATTTTTTTTATTCAAAGAAACAGTGTAAAAATAATTAAAATAAAAATAAAAAATTTAAGCGCCCCTGTCCCTGCGTGCTCGCGTACCAAAGAATATGCATATGTAAGTTGCACCCACAAATGTAAACAGTATTCAAATCACACATGTGAGGTATCACCGTGATCGTTAGAGTGAGAGCAATAATTCTAGTAAAAGACCTCCTCTGTAACTCTAAACTGGTATTAATAAAAAAAAAAAAATGTCGCCTATGGAGATTTTTACGTTTGTCACCATTCCATGAGTGTGTGCAATAAAAGCATAACATGTTATGTAACTATTTACTCAGCATAACATCTTCTTTCACAATATGCAAAAAAATATGCAAAAATATGCAAAAAATGGGGCTAGCTTTACTATTTTCTTATTTTATATTTTAAAAAAAGTGTATTTTTTCCAAAGAAATTGCATTTGAAAGACCGCTACCCAAATACCGCGTGGCATAAAATATTGCAACAACCACCATGTTATTCTCTAGGATTTTTGCAAAAAAATTATATATAATGTTTGGGGGTTGTAAGTAATTTTCTAGCAAAAAATAATTGATTTTAACATGTAAGTGTAGCGGGTATACACTTTTCTGTGTATTTAAAACTGGCAGAGACACCAGTGATGTGCAGTTCCTTGCAGCCCAGTGCCGTGCTCCCTTTTTGTCCTCCCTTGGCAGCGGTATGGTGGGGAGGGGAACCCGCCGTGCTTGCTGGGAGAGGGTATAAAGGCGCCGGCCATCTTTGTCACGGGGTCGTGTCCCGGGCACCTTCAGCCTGTGGGCGGTGGTTTGTGTCAGTCCTCTAGGCGGCCTAGGCCTAGAGGACGTTCGGAGGTCGTGTTCCATCCCAGGAACCTTTAGCTTGGGGTGAGGTACTCGGATGGAGGTCTGGAGCTCAGTGCCCAACACTGAGTTCTGCGAGGGAAGGAGATCCTAGGGGGCCTCGGGAGTGGGTACCCGAATCCGGAGGGCGTAATGGACCGGTGGGAGATACTTGCTTGAAGACCTGGTGCAGCATATTGCCAGTGACAGGTGAGCCTTCCATCAGAGACCGCCTGGAAGGAAATCCCCCCCTCGCTCGGAGACCGCAACCCACTTTCAGGAAGGAAAGTGGAGAGTTCATTGTGCCTGGGCCTACTCGCATGCACACCCCCCTGTCTGTTCTGTTCGTTGAGGGAGTCCAACTGTCTGTGCATTACTCTGTTATCGGAAGAATAAAGGAGTGTTGGACTTTAGTGGTGTGGGGCTCATTTACTGGCAGACACTGTTCGAGAAAACCAGGAGGAGGTCTCCAGATGCAGAACACCGACCCGAAGGTAAAAGAGGATTGTCTCTCACTGCACATACTCTGCAGGGGGACTTGGCGTGGTGACCCCGCACTCTCTCCTTCAGAGTACCCCTAGACAAAAGCCAGAGCAAGAAGAATAGAGAGGAGAGAGTGGAGGCCGCTACATAAGCAACACGTGTCAGAAATAGGCTTGGTCTTGAAGTGGCTAAAGTGAACACCATCACCTTGCAAGTACAGCCAGGTATCCTTTTCTAGCTCCAAATGGCAAACCGCTAAGCTACTGCTCCTAATAAAGAATCTGGCCACTTCCTTATTAACTTTAATCTTTGCTTTGTTAAGTCTGTCCACTTAACAGGCTAGTCCCCAACTACTCCTGTACACAATGTCAGACAGCAAGCGTAAGAAGTCAAATTTTATCCCTCTAATCAATTCACGCATAGAGCGAAGCCCTAGGCCGTTTCCCCCAACGTGTAACTAAAGAATGTCAAGGGGGGTCTTTCAAGTCTGGCATAACAAATGACCTCTTTTAAAACCTGAGACGTCCTTCATATGATGTCACGTCACATTTGGATATAGTGGTGATGTGAGGTAAGATGGAGGAACCAGTAAGAGGTGCAGGGGACCCAGAGGATTGACACTCCTGGAAGTGACAATTCTCAACAGACTTCGGTGGACAAGAACTTATTCACAGCAGGAAATAAAACTTTTTAGAATAATATAGACTTGTTGCAAAACTTTCTGTGTATTTTTCTTTTGTTATATAATGGTAACAGTTTAATATAGTTTTCAGAATACGCACACATAATATGTGTAGCCATGTTTATAATTTCTGTTATACAGGTATAGTTTAGTACTATTATTCAGCTTTGTTTTACTCTTTTTTTTATTTCTATGGTCAGTCCGCAAGAAACCACCTGATGGCAAGTATGTATGCAATACCCAAAGCTTTCTTTTCGGTTGCCTGTAGCAAGTGTCACTTTGGGTATGAGGAAATCAGTATCAAGCAAGTATAACACACAGATACCAAAAACAAAAAAACAAACATAGAATGTACTGCAGTTTATTATATGGACACAGGATTTCCATTGTGCAATAGTTTTAATGGAATGTTTATAACATTTTATATTATCTATCATTTACTATATGAACAACTTAGTTATTTACAAAGGCAAAGGCTTTTAAAAATAGAAAAGAGAGGTACCTATGCGCCTGCCAATAGGTACAACTAAATTAAAGTGCTAATATAAAGTGCTAAGTGAAAAGTGCTAAAAATAAATAACTTATAGACATACAGCAGCTCACTTCTATAGTGCAACCAACACAAACAAGTACAATAAAAAAATATTGAAGCAGCGCTAAATGTCCGTGAACAATAATAAATTATCAACGTGCTGTAAAGGCGCTAAAATATAAATGAACAATTCCAATGAAAGTGCTAAATAGCGTCAATAATGATAATGACTGTTAATAAACGTGCATACTGTGCAAAAAAATTGAAAATACAAAAAACATCCAAATGTTGATGTGTCCCAAAGGAATAATATATATATGTGTAAAAAGTTCACACATAAAGTGCTAGTCTTCCCAACAAAAAATGTGAAAATATCAGCAGCCAAGAGCAGGAAAAAAAAAGGAAAAAAAAAGGAAAAGAACAGGCGTGGGAGTCCAGCTCATCACATCAAAAGGGAATCAGTAGGAAATCGATATGCATGTACAATCCACTCCATGGTGAAGTAAGCATAAAAAGCCCAAAAACAGCGTTTATTTAAAATAAAGTGGCTTAAAAACAGATATTAAAACCATGAGGCAAATAAAAACGCCAAAAAAAACGTCAATAGAGTACACACTTCTGGTTCACGGACGTAAACCGGAAGTCAACGTCGCTAAGCTCCTCCTCCCGATGCGTTGCGTCACTTCTCACGTGACTTTATCAAGGGCGCCCTTGATAAAGTCACGTGAGAAGTGACGCAACGCATCGGGAGGAGGAGCTTAGTGACGTTGACTTCCGGTTTACGGCCATGAACCTGAAGTGTGTGTGTACTCTATTGACTTTTTTGGGGTGTTTTTATTTGCCTCATGGTTTTAATATCTGTTTTTAAGCCACTTTATTTTAAATAAACTCAGTTTTTGGGCTTTTTATGCTTACTTCACCATGGAGTCCTTCTTGTTTTATCCCTGAAACTCTGGAGCAAGGTATACCCTAAGAAACCACGTTTGGAAGAGGTGAAAAGGTTGCAGTAATCCCTGTTTGCATACAAGAACTGGAGTTCATCATCCGGAGCAGTGGAGATCTATTAAGGCTGTATCTGACCCCTTGGGGTCCATCAGTAAGGTGAGAGGCTGGTGTCAACGGGGGAGGATTGTACATGCATATTGATTTCCTACTGATTCCCTTTTGATGTGATGAGCTGGACTCCCACGCCTGTTCTTTTCCTTTTTTTTCCCTGCTCTTGGCTGCTGATATTTTCAAATTTTTTTTAGGAAGACTAGCACTTTATGTGTGAACTTTTTACACACATATATATTATTCCTTTGGGACACATCAACATTTGGATGTTTTTTGTATTTTCTGTAAACTATTTTTTTGCACAGTATGCACGTTTATTAACAGTCATTATCATTATTGACGCTATTTAGCACTTTCATTGGAATTGTTCATTTATATTTTAGCGCCTTTACAGCACGTTGATAATTTATTATTGTTCACGGACATTTAGCGCTGCTTCAATATTTTTTTATTGTACTTTTAAAAATATAGACACATGCGCTTTGATTTGGAAATGGGACATATTTCGGTGGTATCTCATCCTATTCTGTTTGTAGGTCCTAGCTGCATGCATGACGCATCTATTCATCTAAATGGATGAACTAAGCTTTCATTACATAGAAAGCAAATAGCAACAATAAATATTAACATGCATAAAGTTACATTTTTAAGGACGAGTGTAGAGTGCTTCCTTACACACTTCAATGTAGGGTGGAACAGGATTGTGAGGGTTTGGAGCAGTGGCAGCCAGTGGTAATTATTTTTTTGGGGGGGCGGCAAACAGTAGCACTTACCCCATCTATGGTGGGCAGCTCTTCTCCTGGGCTTCACCGGCGGCTTCCCCTTCCCCTGTTCTCCACGGGCATCACAGCAGCTTCTGTTTCCTCACTCCTCCTCGGCGGCCAATTGGGACTCTTCTCTTTTCGGCCAATCGGAAAACGGGTCTCACTCTGATTGGCCGGATTGAGGATCAGTGTTTCAATAGCGAATATTAATTCACTGTGGTAACACCTGGGTGGGCTTGTAGCGCACTGCTCTGTGCCATGAGCCCACACTATTTTGAAGCCTATTAGAGCCTCTGACTCTAATCAGGTGCTTCAAAAAATACACCCCCGCCGCTGTAATTCATGCGCCCAGCGTCCTGAAAGGGGCCAGACACTTGAATAGGGAGTGGCGGCTGTGGATATAGCATGGGGGTGGCGGCCATGGATAATGGGGGCGGCGCTCGGGTCCCCCCAAATGGATGAGCCGCCACTGGTTTGGAGGGTCCCTGAACCATGCTCCAGGAGCTGCTTAATGTGCAGATGTGGTTGTGCAATGGTCATCCAATTCCTCTAAATTATATTTGAGCTAATATCTACCTAGTGGGAAAATCAGGGATGGCATACACACCAGCCTAAAATAAGACCTTTGGCTGATTGTGTAAAGGCTCCTTCTAAGAAGGCCAGCATTGTTTGTGTCTAGCTAGAATAATTCAGTAAAAAAATCAAGGAGAACTTTATGTCATTTTTCCAAACCTGCCACACCAGTGATTAAGCAGCTGTTAAAAATCCTGTGACATAATGCAGAAGTTTTCAGCCAGTAATTTTTACTTCAAGCAGGAAAATGTTCAAGTATTATAAAGTTCTTATGCTAGCTGTGTGAAAAACTCCCTTACGACTTGACCTCAGTTAAACTGGGAAAGAAAATATCAACAGAACTGTGAGAACCTTTTTTTTTTGAAGAAGGAATTATTTATTGAATGTTTATTTGACCAGAAATGGGATCCAACACAATGCCAGGCAAGACTTTGATTAGCCATAAGTTTTAATTTGGGGCAGCACAGTGGCTTAATGGTTTGCCTTTTTGCCTTGCAGCACTAGGGTCATCTGAATCTCAAGTTCTCAACCACAACACTACCTGCATGTTCTCCCTGTGCTTGCATGTGTTCTCTCTGGGTACTCCAGTTTCCTTCCACACATTAATTTGCTCCTGTCTAACTTGGACCTAATATGTATGCACATGAGATAGAAACCTTAGATTCTGAGCAGGGACTGATGTAAATACAGTAAAACCTTGGATTGAGAGCATAATTCGTTCCGGAAACATGCTTGTGATCCAAAGCACTTGTATATCAAAGCAAATTTCCCCTTAAGAAATAATGGAAACTTAAATGATTTGTTCCACAATCCTTTATTCATAAGTCCTTCAGTTTATAGTACATATAAAATGATTATAGCAATCTGATAGGTTGTGTAACCATAAAATGTCCATCCACAAATGGCAGCCTCCACAAGGGGATTAGAAGCAAAATCCAGCAGGAGCTACAGAGTATAAAAGAGAAGAGAGGCACATCTAATGCTGCGTACACACGATCGTTTTTTCTGATGAAAATAGACTGATGGACTTTTTTCATCGGACAAACCGATCGTGTGTGGGCCCCATCGGTCTTTTTTCCATCGGTATAAAAAAATAGAACATGTTTTTCATTTTATCGATGGAAAAAAAAACAACAGCAAATTCCGATCGTCTGTGGGGAACTCCAGCAGAGAAAAAACCCACGCATGCTCAGAATCAAGTCGACGCATGCTCAGAAGCATTGAACTTAATTTTTCTCGGCTCGTCGGAGTGTTTTACGTCACAGCGTTTGGGACGGTCGGATTTTTGACTGATGGTGTGTAGGCAAGACTGATGGAAGTCAGCTTCATCGGATTTCCAATGGAAAAATCCATTGGATTTTATTCCATCGGAAATCCGATCATGTGTACAGGGCATAAGTGTAGCAATATGGTTACATTTAATGAAGGTACAACATTTAGCAACTCACATGGTTGATGATTAAAAGAGACACATCTAAGTATGCAGACATCCGGGGGAAAGCTATCCACATAGACCATCCTCCGCACTGCCGGCTCTCATCATTGTAAGTCTGCAATTGTGACTGGGAAGACTACCCTGCAGTAGAAAAATCTGAAAGCAAGGCTTGAAGCACTCGTGGAGCTTAGCGTGGAAGGGATGAAATTGATGGACGTACGGAGGATGCCTGCATACTTAGATGTGCCTGTTTTAATCAACCATGTGAGTTACTAAATGTTGTACCTTCATTAAATATAACCATATTGCTACACTTAGAGGCACCTCTCTTCTCTTTTAAACTTAGTTGTGACATAATGCTACTCTTATATCAAGACATCGTTTGTTTATCAAGTCAAAATGTATAAAAAAAAATTGCTTGTCTTGCAAAACACTCTCAGTATAAGTTACTCTCAATCCAAGGTTTTACTCTTAACAATATATGTAAATCACTCCATAAATTGTTGACCCTATAAAAATCCTTACAACAAGCAAATAATTACAAATGGGACAAATGCCATTGTCATTTCTGTGCTTTGGCTTCTCAAGGTGCTTTAGGTTGCACATTTCAACTGCTCTCCACTTCGGTTAAGGATATTGATATGTATGATTGCTGCACCTTTTGTAAGTTATGTTTAATTAAAATGACTTTTCTGTTTCGATCTGATTTTCAAAACTTCAAAAAATTTAAAATATGCCTCTTTCAAACTCTGTTGCGTCCCGTCCATAGGGGGCGCTATTACAACAGCATTCTGCTTCTGGACATGACTATACCAAATTTTTATCCCCCTGCTCATGTTGTCGACTGGTAACCTCAGCAATATCCTACATTTTATTTTAGCAAGTTTGTCTTCTCTTGTGACATACTTCCCAAGGTTGCTGCACATGTACAGTAAGAAAATGCTGGGTAATCACACTTAGCACTCACCTTGAGAAAGTCATTTGGTTCACTCAGTGCTGGGTGGAGATCCTCTGTCATTCAAGGCAAAGATGCCAAAATGCACCCTAATATTGAGCTGAGACAGATAGAGCTTGTAATTCTTCATGAGCAACGGTGGGCTGGTGTAGGGTATAGAAATTACAACCAATAGCTAATGCATCTAGAACTGTCTCCATTTGGTCCAAGGACAACCGAAGGAAGTGGGAGCTGTATGCATCAGATGATTGCCATTCTGAGATCCTGTGTGCCAGGGAGACAGTGCCGCCACCAAGAACAACTTGCTTGCGCTTGAAGTTGGTGGAAGTAGTGCAGAGCCAGAATGAACATTACATTCCTGCTGCACTGTTTCTCAGTTCCTCTATCTCTTCTTATAGCCCCAAACCTATGATACTGCTTATGCCACGGGTGCAAACAGAATAGGGGCAGACACACAAAATAAAAGAATGGATGGCACTTAGCATTTCCCTACTTGGCCATGAGCTCTAAAGCAGAAAAAGAAAGTTGCAGAAGCTGTGCAGGAAGCTGTTTGAGAGTGTTGTTGGCAGCCAGGGGTAGGGGAGTTCTGTGTATTAAGAGCAATGATAGCAGAGTCCAGCCTAGGGTATATTCTATTTCAAAATTTGCAGTAGAAACCTAAGTAATGATCTAAAATTAAGTTAGCTTAACTCACTGTAATAAAAAATGTTCACTTCAGAGTTGACATAAGACTTACTTCGTCTGGCCATATACCAGTGGGGTTTAGTTCAATTTTCTAATGGTTAGTGGGGTCAAACTGACATTCATTTTTGACCATAGCACCAAGAAAATTTGAGGGAGCAGAGTGAAATTATTTCTCAAATGAGCAAAATTCTAACTGCGAATGCACATATTTTAATTAAATCTGTTTAAAGCGGAACTTCAGTAATTTTTTCATCTTTCCATCTATCAAATCTTCTGCCCTTGTTGTTTTAACTTTTGTGACAGCAGGAAGGTAAAGTCACCTGGTTGCATCCAGGGGGGTAGATATATTTCGCCCAGATTCAGGCTTTACGCCGACTTATACAACTAGGTGGAGAGTTGTATAAGGCTAGTGGGCTCATGGATGACTCATACCTCTAGGGAGAGTGTGGGGCATCGTGCAGACAGAGATGAGGAGACCAGCTGAACCTTGTCAGCTCATTTAGGCCTCTATAAGAACTCCCAGCTTCATTAGATGTTAGCTCATGCCTGGAACCAGACCTGTGTGGACTGTCTAGGGAGAATGAACCCCTGTGCGGTGAGACAAAGCCTGTGTGGCTATTTGCTTGGACATTTAAAACCAGGGACTTAGGGACTAGGACAGCACTAGGCTGATCCCAGTTGTTAGTTAGGAAACCTGTATGTTTAGTCAGAGGTCAACTTGACCAGGATTTATTTTGGTTATGTTTCTTTTGCTTTGCTGTGTTTTGTCACTGTAAATAGAAAATAAACCGCACCTTTTTTGATTTTGAAAACCACAACCTCCGTTTGCTGGGCCTGTTTTGTGTGGGGAGCCCATCCCGGGGGTCACACACACCCGCTGCCGAGCTAACCCCCTCACAGTTGGTGGAGAACCAGTGGCAGTTTTTTTTTAAGCCAGCATGGAGGAGATACTGAAGCAGCTGGCTCTAGCAAATGCCAATCAACAGCAGACAAATGCAGGTTTGCAAAGGAGCCTTGCAGCCCAGCAGCAGACAAACGCAACTTTGCAACAGAGTCTGGAGGCTCAGCAACGAGCCCAGCAGCAATCTGAGGCCCGCTTCATAGACCTGTTGCAGAAGCAAGAGCAGAGACTACAACAACAGATGGAAGCAGTAATGCAGCAACGTCCGCAGACCAGTGAGGAAAGCCGTCCCACTAATACCGCGTCCTTTGGGGTGAGTCGTTTATTGACAAAAATGACTGGAGAGGATGATCCAGAGGTATTTTTGACCACATTTGAAAGGACCACTGAAAGAGAAAAGTGGCCTGAGGAGCAGTGGGCTGGACTGGTGGCTCCTCTGTTAACTGGTGAATCGCAGAAAGCTTACTATGACCTAGAGCCTAACCAAGCAAAAGACTATGTGATGCTAAAAGCTGAAATATTGGCAAGGCTGGGTGTCACCCAGGCTGTCCGGGCTCAGCGTGTGCATAACTGGACTTTCCAGCTTGGAAAACCCCCCAGGTCTCAAATGTATGATCTCATTCACCTGAGCAGAAAGTGGCTACAGCCAGAGACTTTGTCCGCACCAAAGATTGTGGAACGTGTTGTAATGGATCGGTTTTTGAGAGCTCTTCCTACTGCCATCCAAAAGTGGGTAAGCCATGGAGACCCAGAGACGGCCGATGGTCTTGTGGATCGTGTGGAGAAATACTTGGCTACAGAGAACCTGACGGCCTCTTCCAGAGACACTCGGACTTTCCACCCTAAGACCAGACCATCCCCAGGGGCGGATAAGAGGATTCCAAGGGGTGAGGGTGGAGAGAGTGAGAGGGTGGGAGCTCTACCCCAAGTTTGGCGAGAACAGCCTGGGAAATCAGCGGCTCAAGAGGCGGCAAGAAGGATCGTTTGCTACCGCTGCCGGCAAGCGGGACATATTGCAGCCAATTGCCCGGTTGTGGAGGAACCCATGCAGTGTGACTTTCTGACGGGCAGACGTCAGTCGCTGTGTGCGACAGTCGCATGCACTGCCATTCGAGGAACTGAGAAACATTTATGCAAAATGTGTGTTAATGGTAGAAATGTTGTGGTATTGCTGGATTCAGGTAGCCTTGTGACCCTGATAAAGGCTGAGTTAGTTAAAACAGAGGTCTCTGGGAATAGCAAGGTAGCTGTTATTTGTGTGCATGGGGACACCCGAGAGTATCCAGTGACTACAGTGTGTTTCGAGACCCCCAAAGGTACCCTCTCTCATCCAGTGGGCTTAGTATCTCAGTTACCGCATGACGCCATTGTGGGAAGGGATTTTCCGAAGTTCTGGGAACTGTGGGATGATCCTGAGCCCCTCACTGGTGCCCCTATGTACCAGGAATGTGATAGCCAGAACTCCCCTGAGAGTGGTGAGGACTCTCCGGAATTTCCCTTATCAGTATTGGCAGGGGAGACTCAAGAAACTGGAGAGGAGCCCACCTCCTCAGACGAAAACCTACCGTCTGTGGAGTTTTCTGATCTTGAGGTTCACAGGGAAAACTTTGCCACAGAACAGTTGAAAGACCCCGCCCTAATAAAGGCACGGGAAAACGTAGTGAAAATAGATGGCGAGTTAGTGAACCCAGATAATACCTGCACTTACCCATACTTCAGCGTAGAGAAGGACCTACTGTATCGGGTGGCAAAAAGGGCAGAAGAAACCGTTGAGCAGCTTGTGGTGCCCAAACCTTACAGGAAGTTGGTGTTGGAGTTGGCCCATGGGCACATTCTTGGAGGTCATCTGGGGACAGAGAAAACCCGAGAGAGGGTATTACAGAGATTCTATTGGCCGGGGGTGATGAAGGACGTAGAAAATTATTGTTCCTCCTGCCCTGTGTGTCAGAGGTTGGCCCCGATGCCACATTTCCGTAGCCCGCTGGTCCCTCTACCCATCATTGAGGTCCCGTTTGAGAGGATCGCCATGGATTTGGTAGGTCCTATAATCAAGTCCGCTAGGGGGCACCAGTACATATTAGTTATAATGGACTATGCCACCCGTTATCCAGAAGCGATCCCTCTCCGAAATACCTCGGCCAAAATCATAGCCAAAGAGCTATCTCTTGTTTTTAGCCGGGTGGGTATTTGTAAAGAACTGCTTACGGACCAAGGTACACCCTTTATGTCCCGGGTTATGAAAGAGCTGTGTAAATTGTTCAAAGTGACGCAATTGCGTACGTCTGTGTATCACCCCCAAACCGATGGGCTGGTTGAAAGATTCAACAAAACCCTAAAACAAATGTTGAAGAAAGTGGTGGATAGAGATGGAAAGGATTGGGACTGTTTACTTCCTTATTTAATGTTTGCTATTAGGGAGGTGCCCCAATCCTCTACGGGATTCTCCCCCTTTGAGTTACTGTATGGGAGACACCCAAGAGGGCTGTTGGATATTGCCAAGGAAACTTGGGAAAGTGAGAGTTCTCCCCACAGGAGTGTGATTGAGCATGTCGCCCTGATGCAAGATCGAATTGCACAGGTAATGCCCATCGTGAAGGAACATTTGGCCCAAGCGCAGTTGGCACAGCAGAGAGTGTACAACCGTGGAGCCAAGACCCGTACCTTTTCCCCGGGGGATAGGATATTGGTACTTGTCCCTACGGTTGAAAGTAAATTCCTTGCCAAATGGCAAGGCCCCTACGAGATAATGGAAAAAGTGAGCGAAGTGAATTACAAGGTCAGACAACCAGGAAGGCGAAAGCCCGAACAGATCTATCACGTTAATCTGTTGAAAGCCTGGAGGGATAGAGAGTCCCTAGTCGCAGACACTTGGTCACCAGCTCAAACTGGTTGCGTGATTCCTGAGGTTGGAATAGCAGCCACCTTGTCACAACCCCAACAACAGGAGGTTAAGGAGTTTGTGCTTCGCAACAAGGAGGTATTCTCTGAGCTGCCGGGACAAACATCTGGGGTAGAGCATGACATCATTACCCCGCCCGGTGAAAGGGTGAAGTTAAAACCCTATCGGATCCCAGAGGCTCGACGGGAGGCAATACGGGAGGAAGTACAGAAAATGCTGAACTTAGGGGTGATAGAGGAGTCCCAAAGTGATTGGTCTAGTCCCATCGTGTTGGTGCCTAAACCGGATGGGAGCTGGCGATTGTGTAACGATTTTCGTCAGTTGAACAAAGTTACAAAATTTGACACCTACCCCATGCCACGTATAGATGAGTTGATCGACCGGCTGGGAACAGCCCGATACATGACGACTCTTGACCTCACAAAAGGGTATTGGCAAATCCCCCTGGCCAAGTCGGCCAAAGAGAAAACCGCATTTGTAACCCCAGACGGGGCGTTCCAATATAAAAGAATGCCGTTCGGGTTACAGAATGCGCCGGCCACATTCCAGCGGAAAATGGACCAGATGCTGAGGCCCCATCGGAAGTATGCTGCGGCTTACCTGGATGACGTAATTGTCCATAGCACAGATTGGGCCTCACATCTGCCAAAAGTGCAAGCAGTCCTGGACTCTGTTCGGGAAGCGGGGTTTACGGCTAACCCCAAGAAGTGTACCATTGGGCAGGAGGAGGCCAAATATCTTGGGTACACCATTGGGAGGGGAGTAATAAAACCCCAACTCAACAAAGTCGAGGCCATCCAGAGTTGGCCACGTCCCAACAGCAAGAAGCAGGTACGAGCCTTTCTGGGAATCGCTGGGTATTATCGGCGATTCATTCCCCACTTTGCTTCTAAGGCTGTGCCCCTAACCAACCTGACGAAGGGGAAAGGGTCGGTCATGATTAAATGGACCCCCGAGGCTGAGGCAGCATTCCAATTCTTGAAACAAGCCTTATGTAGCCAGCCAGTGTTGTACTCACCCGACTTCTCTAAAGACTTTGTCGTACAAAGTGATGCGTCAGATGTGGGGTTAGGAGCAGTATTGTCCCAGGTCTGGAACGGGGAAGAGCACCCAGTCATTTACCTCAGCAGGAAGTTGAAGTCCCATGAGGTAAATTACGCCACCGTTGAAAAGGAGTGTTTAGCGGTGAAGTGGGCTCTAGATTCCCTTCGGTACTACCTGCTAGGTAGGCACTTTGACATGGTTACGGATCACGCTCCGTTAAAGTGGATGGCTCAAAACAAGGAAACAAATAGAAGAGTGAATAGGTGGTTCCTGGCCCTCCAGGAATTCAACTTCACAGTAAAGCATCGCCCTGGCGTTCAAATGGGGAATGTGGATGCTTTGTCTCGAGTACATGAATGCCTGATTGCTGGTGTTCCAACCCCGAGGTTAAAACAAGAGGGGGGGTATGTGACAGCAGGAAGGTAAAGTCACCTGGTTGCATCCAGGGGGGTAGATATATTTCGCCCAGATTCAGGCTTTACGCCGACTTATACAACTAGGTGGAGAGTTGTATAAGGCTAGTGGGCTCATGGATGACTCATACCTCTAGGGAGAGTGTGGGGCGTCGTGCAGACAGAGATGAGGAGACCAGCTGAACCTTGTCAGCTCATTTAGGCCTCTATAAGAACTCCCAGCTTCATTAGATGTTAGCTCATGCCTGGAACCAGACCTGTGTGGACTGTCTAGGGAGAATGAACCCCTGTGCGGTGAGACAAAGCCTGTGTGGCTATTTGCTTGGACATTTAAAACCAGGGACTTAGGGACTAGGACAGCACTAGGCTGATCCCAGTTGTTAGTTAGGAAACCTGTATGTTTAGTCAGAGGTCAACTTGACCAGGATTTATTTTGGTTATGTTTCTTTTGCTTTGCTGTGTTTTGTCACTGTAAATAGAAAATAAACCGCACCTTTTTTGATTTTGAAAACCACAACCTCCGTTTGCTGGGCCTGTTTTGTGTGGGGAGCCCATCCCGGGGGTCACACACACCCGCTGCCGAGCTAACCCCCTCACACTTTGGATAGTAAAACATTTTTTTTCTGCCAGTAAAACCTTATACAGCCCACTTCCTGTTTCTTGTCTGGTAAAAAGCCTAGGCTTATGACATCATGCACAGCTCTCTCTCACTCTCGTGAGAGATTCCCAGGAAGGGAGGGGGGATGAGTCATAAAAGGACCAATGGGAGCTGCAGAGCTGGAGGTGTGCCTCTGTGTATCTGTGTAAATCCCAGGAAGTGAACAGGCAGCAGCTTCAACTGCCCACAGTTAAAATGGATTCAGCCAGACTCAGTGAAGGGAGATTTCTGCAGCATATTTGGCAAGTACAGAATCACAGTATATATAAAATAATATGCAACGTGGTTGCAGGAAAAGATGTTTTTATTGCAAATTATGTGAGCAGACTGCAGTTCCTCTTTGTAAGGGAACAACCAATATGAACTAATATTCATGATTAGAGTTCTCTTTAAATATATGTATTAGTACAGAATATGTTTTTCTGAACTGTAAAACAGAATGTGACTTTTGTGGTCAAACTAATCTTTCTTCTGTGTAACTGACAGCCAAGTATATTTAGACTTTGTGGTTAGGCCTTTTCCGGGAAAAAGTCTATCTTACTTCTGCTTTTTAACTGACAGATTGACCAACTGACATCTGCCGTTTCTTATCTTCCTGTTTCAAATGTCAGAACATGTCTAGTTTGACCACAATTGACGTATGTTAACTGACCGCTTTTGCAGAAGTCAAAAAACCTGTTAGAATTTATTTTTGTCTAAATCATGAGGTTTTTGCTTATTGCTGATAGGTCCATAGGAGGGAGGCAACTTTTCTCGCTGTGTATAAAAAGGGACATGTAACCATTAAAACCATATTCCTGTATACCATTCACTGTTTATTGGTGTCTTGAATATCCGGCCGGTCAGAGAGACTTCCACAGATCCTCAGTCCAGCTCGAGCCAAGAAGGTCCAACAGAACCAGAACCTTTCAGTGGTGTCAGAAGTGGGATGATCCAATTGAACAGGTAAGACCCCCTTTAATTATTATTGGGAACAACAGTCTTGCCTTGTCAATTGGTTCACCATAAAGTAGACTCTCGAGAAAACTACAAGTTTTCTGGGACTCTGTTAAGATTGAAAGGTAGATTTAGAATAGATACAGAGGGTCTCGCTAGGTTGGCCAGACCAGGTTATTAGATTGAGGAAGAATCTTAAATTCTTCTCTACATAGGACGGATCTGTGGAAACTCTATATCTAAAGGTGTACACAAAAAGGGTTACCTTTTTAAATGTCGACTGTATATTGTTGTCCTGAATGTAAAACTGGTTTATTGTTTGCTTATAAAGGGAAGACCACGTCATTAGTGGCAATTGTTCCAGGGGGGTATCATGTCAAAATTGGCAAGGGTCCTATGTTCCAGGGATCAAAACAACATATGTTAAGATTTAATATACATAATTCTTTATCATATAGTTTGACATTCGAGGGCCTAAGTGTGGCTGAAATCCAGTGTCTAATTATATACCAAAAAAAGGAGAACACTGGGTTCCTTGTCATAAGTTTAAGGACATTTTCCGCCCCTGGAACGAAATAGAGAAAGCAAGTCTGAAATTTTTTAATTTTAAAGTATAAGTATTATTGTTTGCTATAATGGGTAATCAAGCAGGAAAGGAAGCTGAAGGTAAGCAGCACCAACCCTCTCCGATTGATTACATTAAAGTCAATTATGGGAAAAATTATACTGATCCTTTTTGGTCACTAGTTTTAAAAAGAGCACATCAGTTAGAAGTGCCATGTTTGGGGGAATACGGACCATGTTCCGAGGAAGAGAGTGGGAGGAAGTGACCAGAATATGTGGCCAACATAAACAGTATAATTATCCCATAAAAGACCTTGACAAAGATTACATGACTAAATGTTGTAAGATTTGGGCAAAGGGTATGAAGGAATATAGAAAGAAATATACAAGTGTAAAAATGGAAAAGAGAGAGCAATTAGAAGACGCAATAGGAAGTCCATCAGCTTCCCCTAATTTTTATCAAGAAAAACCCCCTCCATATGCTATGGTAAAAGATGAATCCCTTGTCCCAAAGAAAATATACCCCTCGTTAGATCCAAATGTTATAGCAGGAGTATTAACCATAGCTAAACAAAAGGGAACTAATTGGTTACGAGAGGGGGAAGATAGGAGACAGATAAAGGAACGTTTAAGTCAATTAGTAAAGGAGGAAGAACAGTGTATTAAAAAAAAAAGAGGAAGATGAAGAAAAAGTGATAGAAGGAAAGCTGAGGAGGATAAGGATGATGAGGCAGTGGGTGGCTTGACCTCGGGGATAGAAGCCCTCAAATTCCCAGTTATTCACATGGGAGAAACCCAGGTCCATATCCCACTCCCCCTCGGGACGTTAAGGGGTATTAAAGATCTTTGCCCAAAGCCACACAAACACCCAGGAGAGGCAGCTCTGTTCTTACAGAGACATTGCGCGGGCACTGGCATGAATGCCGATGACTGTGAAATAATAATACAGACAGTGGATCCAGATCCCATCTGCGATGTAGAAGTTAAGACATTATTTGCTGATAATGATCCCTTTAAAAAGGCAAAGGGATGGGAATCATTTTGGGCAGCTGTTTGGCAGTAAAGTTACAAAGGAGAGAGCGCTTTGCAGATAATGTGCACTGCAAAGCAGGGACCGGGAGAAAACTTTTATTCATTTTGTAAATGGGTACACCAGTTATACAAAGATACAGGAATGGAGAACCCTGAACTGTATGTGAGCACAGTCATGTCCGGGGGAGATCCCAAAACAACACAGTTACTTAAATGAATTACCCCCAATTAGTCAACATTAAAACCTGATGCCTTTCTCAAAGACATTAAAAAAAGCGTGCATCCTCGGGCTTATTCACTACAAAAGGAGGGGTATTTCCCTCATTTAACCCCGAACAGATAGAAAGCCCGCAGTTAGCTGCTGCACAAATGGTTGTCCCTTATACACAACCAGTTCCCCAACAATAACAAGCATATCCCCAGGATAACCAGCAGGGTTATTTCACATGCAGGGACATGGGACATTGGAAGTCAGAATGCCCCCTTAGGAGAGGAACAAGTAGGGCAGCTAACCGCAGGGGTAATATGGGAAGAGGCAGATTGCCCGTTGGTACAGTTCATGACCAACATCTTTTTAAATGAGTTTTGCCATTCTGACTGACCACTTCCTCTGGGAAGAGACTTAATGTCAAGTTTAAACATTCACATCAAATTTACAAAAGATGGGGGCTGGCTAGCTACATCAGAAATCTGTGATTTGTCTAACCCAAAAAAGACAGGATTTTAGAGGGTACTTTATGTTACTACCGGCACACCTTAAAGCACACCCTATATGGGCACTGCATACATTGTACACCATACAAGCCCATCATTGGGGAAGGAGCAGTAGTACATTACCAAAAGCAATATTTAGCAGAAGGAATACTGAAACATACAATCAGTCCCTGGAACACCCCCATTCACCCAGTCAAAGCCAGTGGTGAATGGCGCTTTGCACAGGACCAAAGGGCCCTGAACAAAGCTATTGTCCCCCTTCCACCTTTTGTTGCGGATATTGCTACAATATTTTGTGAGATACCGGCAACGTCCAAGATCTACATGGTCATTGATTTAAGTATCGCGTTCTCTTCCATACCTGTTGCAGAGGAAGCCCAAAGTTACTTTAAACCTGGGCTAGGCTCCCGCAAGGCTTTGCGAACAGTCCTGCAGCGTGCTCCATGGTCTTGAATCGATCTTTGAGCGATTGGGTACCAAAAGAAGGCTCAGTGTTGCTTCAGTATGTGGATGTCCTATTGCTGTGTAATGAAAATGAGGTCAGCTGTGCGGAGGACTCAGAGCACCTACTAACTCACCTCGCCTCAAAAGATCACTTGGTGTCTCGCAAAGAGATCCAGTGGTGCAGGTCGCAGGTTGAGTACTTGGGGTGTATAATCCGAACCGAACGTTTGGTGTCACCAGCTCGAGTCAAGGCACTGTCCTCCTGGAGTCCACCAAGAGACAAGTCAGCGCTTCTCTCTTTCCTAGGGTCCATAATATACTGCAGGCAGTGGATACCTGATTGCTCTTATTATGATTCTATCCTAAGGTCTGCTACCCTGCAGGATGCCCCAAAGTTTATTGATTGGACAACAGAGAGGGTTAAGGCTTTCACAGCATTAATCAGCTCTCTAAGGCAAGCCCCTGCATTGGGACTTTTAGAGTGCGCAGGGCCTTTTTCATTGTACTGTGTGGTATCTGGACCTACGGTTGCAGCGGTCCTAGCACAATCACATGGGAATTCTCTGAGACCCGTATCATACATCTCAAAGAAACTTCCAGATCAAGTTCAAGGTATGCCACATTGCTTACAGGCCGTAGCAGCCTGTGCAATGGCAGTACAAGAGGCTTCAAAGGTGGTTCTGGGACATGACCTCACACTGTATACTACACACCTCATGACAAACATGAACACACAACACATGACAATGCAAAAGGTGCAGCGGCTATGAGATTATCTTGCTAAAAACACATAATCTAACCATAAAATCATGTTCAGAAACCTCAAAGCCCATTAGGTTATTACACTCAGGAACACGATTGCACTGAGGTACTTGCAGAAACTACCCTCCCTAGACCAGACCTCACAGATGTTCCGTATCCAAATGCGGAAAATGTTTATGTAGATGGCAGCTGCTCCCGACCTGATGACAAAACTTATCAAACTGGTTATGCCATTGTTCAATTGCCAGATGTAATGATTGAAGCCAAATCTCTGAATGCTAGTTCAGTCCAGATTGCAGAACTCATTGCTATAACTATGGTTTGTCAGATTTTTGAAGGAAAAGATGTAAACATTTACACTGACAGCAGATATGGGTACAAGGGTTGACAAAGGATCCTACTGGACTTTGGTCAACCAAGGAGGGAATAATAGGGAATAAAAGGGGTGCACCATATGATAGAATCCCTAGATTACACACAAGTCCCCACACAGAAGGGCAATTTAGAATATCTTTTGGTTATAGTTGACAGATTTATAGGATGGGTAGAAGCAATCCCTACCACAGGAGAGACAGCTAGAGTACTAATAAATCAGTGGATCTGTAGGTTTGGCCTTCCGGCCACTATATGGTCAGATCAAGGTCCAGCATTTACCTCGACCTTAGTGAAAGAGTTCAGGAGTAGAGGAAAGAATGAACAGAACCATAAAGGATAAACTTAAAAAGGCAACAGGAGGAACCATGAAAGGGTGGATTGATTACCTCCCAGCAGTTTTGTTTCAAATTAGGACAGCCCCTAATTCTAGAACAGGATTGTCACCATTTGAAATACTTATGGGTAGACCAGCACAGAGGAAACCTGATGAGGGAGAGGAGGTTAATCTTTATTCTTTACAGGAAGAGTACGTGAAACATCTGGTAAGTAGCCTTAGTGAAACAGAGGACAAGGTTGCTGTCACTTTTCCTCCTCTCTCCACAGAGCCTACACATCCGTATATCCCGGGAGACAAAGTATTGATAAAACAACTTGCTGTCCGGAAACAACCAGGCCCTATCTTCCAAGGACCATTTGAAATTCTGAAGGTTGCCAGAACAGCTGTTCTTACAGATCAAGGACCACAATGGATCCATGCATCCAGACTAAAGACATTTCCGAAGGGAAACTGGAAGAAGGTGAAGGAGAAGACAAAGACCTCTGTTCTGGAGAGTATTCCAGAAAAGGATCCGGAAAATACTCCCTAGTGGACCATAAAAAACAAGAAACTCAGCGTTCCATACCCATAGACACTAATGGTCAAAAAGGAGGGGTCACTTCGGCAAAACGTTTTATTTTTTCCTTAATGATTACATTGTTTATTTTAATGCTCATAATCATAGGACACTGTTGGTCAGATAATTCTAACAGACCAAAAAGAAGTATGGAAGACAATTTTAGTGGTAAAATGCTGCTGCTTAAATTTAAGTATGCTTATGCTCAAAAATCAGGATATGAAAAATGTTGGATATGTAGTAAACTCCATCCTAGCACTGCTAGGATCCCCCTAATGGCAGTACCTCTAAACTTCACCCCTCTCCTAAACGGCACACCACCTGTCGTCCTTAATAATCCAATGATCGATGGGCTTCAATTCTTGAAGCCATGATCATAAGGAGGGATTGTAAGGTATCAACCAATATGAACTAATATTCATGATTAGAGTTCTCTTTAAATATATGTATTAGTACAGAATATGTTTTTCTGAACTGTAAAACAGAATGTGACTTTTGTGGTCAAACTAATCTTTCTTCTGTGTAACTGACAGCCAAGTATATTTAGACTTTGTGGTTAGGCCTTTTCCGGGAAAAAGTCTATCTTACTTCTGCTTTTTAACTGACAGATTGACCAACTGACATCTGCCGTTTCTTATCTTCCTGTTTCAAATGTCAGAACATGTCTAGTTTGACCACAATTGACGTATGTTAACTGACCGCTTTTGCAGAAGTCAAAAAACCTGTTAGAATTTATTTTTGTCTAAATCATGAGGTTTTTGCTTATTGCTGATAGGTCCATAGGAGGGAGGCAACTTTTCTCGCTGTGTATAAAAAGGGACATGTAACCATTAAAACCATATTCCTGTATACCATTCACTGTTTATTGGTGTCTTGAATATCCGGCCGGTCAGAGAGACTTCCACAGATCCTCAGTCCAGCTCGAGCCAAGAAGGTCCAACAGAACCAGAACCTTTCACTCTTTATTATGTGTGGGATTCTATTCAAATAGCTGGTCTAGATGAAATTAGTTGATTCAATGATAGCAAGAAAGAATGTACCGTATTTATTGGCGTATAACACACACTTTTTCCCCTTAAAATCAGGGGAAAATCGTGGGGGGGTTATACGCAGAACCGCTGCCTCGGAGGGAACGAGCGCCACCGAAGTAGACAGAGCGGAGTGTACTGTGTACTTGGCTCCGCTCGCAGTCACGCCTCCCACCATTGGACCGGTGTTATGTCCATCATAGGAGCCGGACCAAGGGGCGGGACTGTGAGACGAGAGGAGCAGAGTACACAGGACATCCGGGTCTGTGTATCTCGGCGGCGATCGTTCCCTCAAGGCTGCAGATTGATACTGGATGGGGGCAAGGCTGCAGATGGATGGCAAGGCTGCAGATTTATGGCAAGGCGGCAGATGGATGGCAAGGCGGCAAGGCTGCAGATGGATGGGGGCAAGGTGCAGATGGATGGCAAGTCTGCAGATGGATTGCAAGGCTGCAAGGCTGCAGATGGATGGCAAGGCTGCAGATGGATGGGCAAGACTGCAGATGGACACTGATCATTCTGCAATGATGGGCAAGGCTGCAGATGGACACTGACGAGGCTGCATTGATGGGCATTTAAAATGTACGTTTTTTTCCTTAAACTTCCCTCCTAAAAGTTTTTTTCCTTAAACTTCCCTCTTAAAATTAGGGTACGTGTTATACGCCGATAAATACGGTACTTATGAATGATTTTTCTGATTTTCCATCTGAATAATCGAAAGAAAATCTAACTGTGTATGGCCAGCTTTGGTGTTGTGTTTTAACTCCACATTTGACGGATTAAATACCGGTAGTCACTTCTGTTGAATTTCAATGGTGTTTCAGTATTGGTTCTCAATGGACATTAGAAACAAAGCTTTGTGAGGATATTATACTAGCTTACAATAGAACTGCTGAAAAATACACTAGTTCTATTTTATTACTTACCAGTGTATGGAAATACGTTTTTTTTAATCCGCTAAAAGACACTTGTCTGACAGCATGTAGGTGCATGTCATTTTTCTATACTGAAAAAATAACACATAGGGCTCAAACAACTTGTCAGACATCACCATTAAAGGGAAACTGCGAGCAAAACTCAAAATTTAGGTGACACTAAACTCAATTTTTTTATGAAATAAAATAAATGCAGAATGTCTAAATATAAGTAGAATGTGCCTCTCTTAACCTCTCAAATGCACATTTTTTCTGCCATTCTCAGACTCCCTGTTCAAGGGTGTCTTTTTTTTCATTGAGGAGAAATCGCAAGAAGATGGGACTTTATGGACACCATATCAACATTAAAGAGACACAAATATATTTAGATATGATATTTCATTAGAAAAATCATTAAATCCAGATTAAAACATATCCATAATTGCCTGGACTAGTATGTGAGTATACCCACCCTCCTGCATATAGGTAGGGAGCCCCCAAAGTACTTTCATTAATAATTGTTCCGTATAGTACAGAGCATCATCAGAACACTGATGATGTCTTTCTTCATTCTCCATACCCCCCTTGTGTATGTGAAAGTAACCATCCTTTTCTGCTCACCTCTGAGATGGACTACACATCTATGAACAGACACATTCAGTTCTATGGGAATTGTACTATGCATAGACCAGAGCATGTTACCAGAAATGATGACACCATTCACTCTACACTAGTAGCGGTGAGGTGCATCAGTGGAGAATAGGGATGAGCTTCGAGTTCGAGTCAAACCCATGTTCGACTCGAACATCGTCTGTTCGGCCGTTCGCCGAATTTCGAACATTATGGGCCATTCGCGCCAAATTCGAGTGGCGCGTCACGGCCCATAATTCACTGCGGCATCGCAGTGCATTGCTGGCTGATGATTGGCCAAGCATGCACTATGACCCGCATGCTTTGGCTAATCACAGCGCAGAAAAAACGGAGATCCATAATTGGCCAAAGCCAGGGTGGCTTTGGCCAATTATGTCTCAGGAGGTTTAGTACACGCCCCACACTATATAAGGCCGCCTGCGTGGCGGCCTTGTGTAGTGTGTTGCGGAGGTGGTTAAAAACAGACAGAGAGAGAGAGAGAGAGACAGTGTCATTTAATTTGAGTTAAATAGAGCAGGCAGGCGAGTCAGTTAGCTTCAGTTACAGTGTGTAGAGGATATATATGCATCCTAGGTGTTGTATATATATTTATACGCTGTATTCTGTTTAGCTAGATCCGTTCCTGTTATTCTCTTCATAATATACTGACAGGCAGGCAGGTGATTGTGCTAGCTGCTGTATTTCCACTTCGTGTACTGTGTCTTTTGCACAGTGTGCACCTAAAGCTTACCTGAATACAATTGCTGGTGTTCTCATACAAATACAGGCAGGGAGCTGCAGTATTTTGATTTAGTGTCCTTTGCACAGTGTGCACCTAAATCTTACCTGAATACAATTGCTGGTGTTCTCATACAAATACAGGCAGGGAGCTGGAGTATTTTGTTTTAGTGTCCTTTGCACAGTGTGCACCTAAAGCTTATCTGAATACAATTGCTGGTGTTCTCATACAAATACAGGCAGGGAGCTGCAGTAATTTGATTTAGTGTCCTTTGCACAGTGTGCACCTAAAGCTTACCTGAATACAATTTCTGGTGTTCTCATACAAATACAGGCAGGGAGCTGCAGTAATTTGATTTAGTGTCCTTTGCACAGTGTGCACCTAAAGCTTACCTGAATACAATTGCTGGTGTTCTCATACAAATACAGGCAAGGAGCTGCAATATTTTGATTTAGTGTCCTTTGCACAGTGTGCACATAAAGCTTACCTGAATACAATTGCTGGTGTTCTCATACAAATACAGGCAGGGAGCTGCAGTATTTTCAGTTAGTGTACTGTGTCCTCTGCACAGTGTGCAACTAAAGCTAACTGAAGACAATTGCTGGTGTTCTCATACTAATAATACTATAGGCAGGCAGTTGATTCTGCTAGCTGCAGTATAATCAGTATATATATACATCCCAGCTTTGTGCAGCTACATTTCCCTGCAGGCCATTAGTATGTCTGGAAGGACAACAAGGAGAGGCAGACAGTCACGAGCCAATAAAAAAGGGCAAGCAGGCTCTGTGTCTAGAGGTAACAGTGCTGGTCGTGGACACGGTGCATCCTCATCAGCACGTGGCCGTGGGACACGCTTGTCCTTTTTTTCGGCAGCTGGCCACGTTGAGCCGCAACATGCCGAAGACTTGGTAGAGTTGATGACCAAGCCGTCCTCATCTTCCTCATCCTCTCTCACCCAATCTCAGGGTACTTTGTCTGGCAAAGTAGCTGCCAAAGCGGCCTCTTCTCTCGGCTCAATGGCATCAGTCACTCCTTCCCTAGCCCCACAATGTCCTCTTGAGGAGTCCCCCGAACTGTTTGACCACAGTGTTGGGTACATGCTCCAGGAGGATGCCCAGAGTTTTGAAGGCTCCGATGATGGTACCCAGCTAGAAGAAGGCAGTAACGTGAGCCCAGAGAGAGGGGGTGCCCAAGAAGGACAGCAATCTGGCAGTCATGTTCCCCCAGCTGCAGCATACTGCCAGGTTTGCTACAGTGATGAGGAGGGAGGGGATGATGAGGTCACGGACTCTTCGTGGGTGCCTGATAGGAGAGAGGATAGGAGAGAGGAGGAGGAGGAGGAGGCACATCTCCAATGAGGCAGGATGCCCTCCAGGGGCCAGCTTAAGGGCAGCACACCGACTGCATCACACAGTGGGTCATGAACAGGGATGCATGCACTGTCATGTCACCATTTTAGGAAGCCACGAGGATGGTGAGCAGTGATAGTGCATGCATCAGTGACACTGTCCCTCTTGTCCACCTGTTGGAGCACATGCTGCGTGGAATAATGGACAGGGCACTTGAGGCAGAACAGAGGGAGGAAGAGGAGGACTTCCTTGCCTCTCAAGGCCCCCTTTATCCAGACAGTGTTCCTGCTGGCCCGCCTATCACACAGGAAGAGGAGGAGGAGGATTGTGTCAGCATGGAGGTGGAGCCTAGCAATCAGCATCAGTCTTCAAGGGATCAATTACAGTCCCATGACACCCTTGGACTTGTACGTGGCTGGGAGGAGGTGGCTGCGGATCATGTCGTCCTGAGTGACCCAGAGGACTCTGGACCGAATGCCTCAGCAAACCTACTCTGCATGGCCTCCCTGATCCTGCAAAGCCTGCGGAAGGATCCTCTTTTTCGTGCTATCAAGTGAAGGGATCATTACTGGCTGGCAACCCTCCTTGATCCACGTTACAAGGGTAAGATTGCGGACCTTATCTTGCCGTCGCAGAGGGAGCAGAGGATGAAACATCTTCGGGAGGCCTTGCAGAAAGGTCTGTGCAACGCGTTCCCAGAGACTGGGAGGTTACAAATTCCTGGTCCTGGACAACGTGTTGCTGAGGCTTCGGTCAGTCAAAGAAGGAGCGGTGGAGAAGGTGGCCCTCTGACCGATGCGTTCAGACAATTTTTTAGTCCGCAGCCCCAAGGTGTGATCGGTTCCAGCAACCATCGCCAGCGTCTGGTTTACATGGTGCAGGAATACCTAGGGGCAAGATCAGACTTGGACACCTTTCCCACCGAAAATCCTCTGGGTTACTGGGTCTTGAGGATGGATCACTGGCCAGAGCTTGCACAGTATGCAATTGAGCTACTAGCCTGTGCTGCATCCAGCGTTCTTTCGGAACGCACATTCAGTGCTGCTGGAGGCTTTGTAACCGATCACAGGGTGCGCCTGTCTACCGACTCGGTCAATCAACTCACCTTCATAAAAATGAATCAGTCTTGGATCACCACCAGCTACCAAACACCTGATGCTGATGTAACCGAATAATTTTTTTTGAAATGTAGATCCCTTCAAGACTGCCTATGCTGATGCTGAGTGACTATCCTGTTATGCTGAGTGACTATCCTCTTCCTCCTCCTAAATGTTCATGCTGATAGCTTGTAAGAACATTTTTGGTTCTGGGCACCGCCACCAGTGGCTAAGGCCCAATTTTTCAGCCCCTGTTTAACAGGGGCGTGTAATTACAATTTTTGATGCAATACTTTGCAGCAGGGCTCATTCCTGCACTCCAATTAGAGTGTCTGTGAGGGGTTGCAGTGTTGTGGCACCAGCACCAGTGCCTAAGGCCCAATTTTTTATCCCCTGTTTAACAGGGGCATGTAATTACAATTCTTGATCTAATATTTCACAGCTGGGCCCATTCCTGCGCCCACCTAGAGTAACTGTGAGGACTTACAGTGTTGTCGCACCAGCACCACCACCAAAGGCCCAATTTTTCCTATCACTGTTCAACAATGGCATGTAATTACAATTCTTGATATAATAGTTCACAGTAGGGCGTTCCAGCGCCCACCAAGAGTAACTGTGAGGGCTTACAGTGTTGTGGCAACACCAACACCTAAGGGCCAAATTTCTGCAGAGTATATACGGCAGGCCCCTACTTTCAAACCTCCAACTTACAAACGACTCCTACTTGCAAATGGAAGGAGACAACCGCAAGTGAGAGGAAATCTACCCCTAGGAAGGGAAATTCTCTCCTGTAAGTGTTAATATGCGAAAAACGCGTCTCCTCTCCACTGATGCTTTATCACCAATCCTTGTTTCACTAAAAACCCCAAATTTTCAAAAAACATTGGGACAGAAAGTGATGTGGAATGTTCTGAACAGGTGCACAGACAGCTAAACAAATGTTACAGGGGTGATAACCCTTCCCAATGTTTTCCAAAAAGCTTAAAAATATATTTTTGGGCTGGAGCTACACTTTAAAAATGTACCAGTTCAAAATTACAAACAGATTCTACGTAACAACAAACCTACAGTCCCTGTCTTCTTTGCACCGCCTGTATACTGCTGTTCAGAGTATATAGGGCCTGGGGGCCCCACGCCTTTCCTTTTTTTAATTTGGGTGCGGGGTTCCCCTTAATATCCATACAAGACCCAAATGGGCTGGGGGGGGGTACCCATGCCAATTTTCTCAATGATTTTCATCCATATTGCTGGGACCACACAATACATTAAAGCCACAAGCAGTTTTAAATGACTTTTTTTCCTTTAGAAACTTCATTTTGTGCAGGGACAATTCTAAACACGGGAAACATGTGCCACTTCACAGGCATACTATAGACACCCCCCAGGTATGATATTTAAAGGAATATTTCACTTTTTTTTCACTTTAAGCATCATTAAAATCACTGCTCCCGAAAAAACGGCCGTTTATAAAACTTCTTTTTGCATTGATACATGTCCCCTGGGGCAGGACCCGGGTCCCCAAACCCTTTTTAGGACAATAACTTGCATATTAGCCTTTAAAATTAGAACTTTTGATTCCTAATGTTCGAGTCCCATAGACTTTAATGGGGTTCGATAGTTCGCACAAACTTTTGGTCCGTTCGCAGGTTCTGGTGCGAACCAAACCGGGGGTGTTCGGCTCATCCCTAGTGGAGGATAGGGAACATGCACAGGACAAAAGGAAGCCTAAAATTCCAGCAAATCCAATCAGACCAGGTCCTTCATCAAAACGTTGACAATAAAAACACTGGTGTTTTTGATCTTCCTCCTCTGCAAGACCCACCACGAAACTAGTAGCTTTCCCCACCAGTCTAACAAACCGAGTCAGGATTTAAAAAAAAAAATGCTCGTATTGCAAAACGCTTGTTAACCGCGTTACTCTTAATCCGAGATTTCACTCAATTTTGAGAGCTGTGAGTACAGCTGTCAAAATACAGTTTCCCTGGTGGGGAGAATTCCTCCATCCACCTCATTTGTGTAGATGAAGAAATAAAAAACAAAACTAAAGTTGACAATACACTATAGATCTTCAAGCGAACATTTGTACAAACATCCTTTCTATGTTAGTTGACTGGGTGAATGTCATTCGAAAGTACTTCAAAATGTAATTTGCTTTTAATACCCAATTTTGGATTGAATGTCATTTCCGAATGAAAACCATATTCACTGTTAGAAATTGATTCATCCTGCTCCTTTTAAATTTTCTTGTCACTGTGATTGTAAACGAGCATCAATTTGACCCGACTAATGATTAAAAAATTTAATGAATGTCCTCAAAGTGATACTAGATACACAGGGGAGGATTTACTAAAACTGGTGCACACAGAATCGGGTGCAGCTGTGCATAAAAACCAATCAACTTCCAGGTTTTATTGTCAAAGCTTAATTTAACAAGCTGAAGTTAGAAGCTGATTGGTTACTACGCACAGTTGCACCAGATGCTGTGTGCCGCAGTTTTAGTAAATCTCCCCCACACTGCCTAATTTACATTTTTCCTTCTCTTTATGTATATGGATGATGGCACTGTATTTATTTTTTTTTTAAAGTTCCTTTTTTCATAATCGATATACAGCTGTCACTTGACCCAGCTCTTTTCAAGCTTGTCTGCCGGGAAACATCAGTCAGTAGGGGGAGCTTCTAGTCTTCTGCTGCCAATCACAAAAAAAAGAACAGCCTTCATAATACAGAGGAAGAATACATACATTAATTTAAAATACATGTTTTAAATCATCATACAAATATGTATTTGAATTCAAATCTTTATTATTTCTGTGCAAAAAGATGATATGGGCAATCTAGGGGGAAGTTCTGACAATCACAGTCTGTTTTATGCCCCTCTAGCCTGTTACTATTGTTTGTATGTGCTTAGAATAACAGGGAGGTGAAGCCTCCATCAATCAAGATGTAATATCCCACACCACAGTATTTAACTGTTTAGTGGGCATGGAGCAGGAGGAGGGAGTGAGCTGTCCTTTACCGTTGTGTATACACCCACATGCATGACTCAAAAGTCATGTGGGCTGCACAGATAAGAAAATAAGGAAATCAACAGCTTAGAAGGGAACTGAAACTGGAGCATGCTCAGTAGATGTGGCAATGGCCAGTCTACATGATCTCAGGCTGCAGTGGGCACACAGACAAGGAGGGAGGGAAGCAGGGTTTTTGCAGAATACAGGTATAAATTCCTATAGTGACTGAGTGAGTATGATCAGCAAGAAATACAGCATGTGCTGACTTTTTAAGAATGTGGGTTTAATGACACTTTAAAACCAAAAAATTCAAACAAAATTCTACTAGTGTATGTGATAGCTTTATAGTGTATGACCAGCTTACCTGGCTTACTGACTTAATATACATAACTCTCCACTCTTTAGTAAATTACACTTACAAAGCACAGTGTCCCAAACTGTCCTTAGAAATATACTTTTATTCCAATTTTTTAGCAAGCAAGTTACAATGACAATCACATAAGCTGCAAATACCGGTATATTAAAAGGTGACTTGTGGATCTCAATAGCCTCTTCAGGGGCAGCCAAACTATTGTGCTTTAAAAGTTTGATTTTAGAACCACGGGAGGTGACTGTCACAGGTGCGCATTTTACACATGCTGATACAGCAAATGTGTCAGTTGAGGTTATAGCTGGAGTCAGGCAGGACTACATTTACAAATAGCTTGTGAAAGAAGAACATTAAGTGGTACACAGAAACAGTGGGAATCCTGCAACAGCAGAACAGTAATTTAAGGACAGCAGCATCTAGAGAAAGTGTGAACCTGCTTGCTTCCTACTGTGGGAAAAATGCTTGTCTTTCAGCACGCTGAAATGGAGAAGCTCTGAGTGAGCAATCCTTATATTTTTTATCCTTAATAGGAAAACAGGAGGAAACTTAAAATGAACCCAATGCAGTGAAAAACTGGATGTATATAGAACATTTTATATAAAAAATTATATAAGGAAATATTTATTGTAAGTATTAAGGCTGAACTTTAGGCAGATTTAAAAAATATAAAAAAATACAAATCTGTAATAAATTATACATTTATATTTTTTGTGTAATAAGTGTACGTACCTGAAATAGAACTTATATCAGCCGCTTGCAGTCCCTGTACATCAGGGCTGGAGTGTGCGAGAATGAAGCAATACAAGGAACCAATCAGTTCTTATGCAGATGGATGAATAAGGCAGAACAATGAGCTCATCACAGTGCTGCTTCTCCTTTCACTATCCATTCAGTGGCAGGTCCAGGACAACCTGGGCTCAGGGTTTGTGGGATGATGAACATCAAGGCTGAGGATCTACCAGCAGAAAAAAAGTGCTACAGGGGAAATCTCTGGATTGAAGGTGAAACTTGCAACAAAAGGCTGTTTTATTGGTTTTGCTTTAAATGAAATATTCATATTTGTTGTTAATTTGTAAAGTTCTGCTTGCAGGAAATCAGCTTATCTATTTTGCAAAGCATCATTTAACTGAGAGAAACCATGTTTACACAAGTGAAATTAAATGTTCCTTAGGAGTCATTACTGCACTATAAAATGCGAGTGATTTTTATTAAAGTGGTTGTAAACCTCAAGCTTGTAGTTGTACCTATAGGTAAACCTATAATAAGGCTTAACTATAGGTACTGTGATTATCTCCTAAATGTGCACTGACTCGGGTCAGCTTATATTCGAGTATACACGGTAGGACCTACAAAAGAGCGAAGGCTGGTCTGTTTAGTCTGATCCAATAGAAGAGCTTCTATAGCTCAAATTGCAAAAAAAGTTAATTCTGGTACTTATAGAAAGGTGTCAGAACACACAGGGCATTGCAGTTTCTTGCATATAGGGCTGTGTAGGGGTAGAGCAGTCAGGGTGCTCATGCTGACCCGTGTCGCCAGCCAAACGTGCATACAATGGGCATGTAAGCCTCAAAACTGGAGGAAGCAATGGAAGAAGTTGGCCTGATGTATTTAGGAATGGTTTGAAGAACACAACAATGAGTTTGAGGTGTTGACTTGGCCTCTGAATTCTTCAATTCTCAATCCAGTCGCGCATCTGTTGGATGTGCAGAAAAAACAAGTCCAATCCAAGGAGGCCTCAGCTTGCAACTTACAGGACTTAAAGTGGTTGTAAACCCTTTACAACATCTTTATGCTACAGGTAAGCCTATATTAAGGCTTACCTGTAGCTACCCAGGATATCTCCTAAACCTGCACGGTTTAGGAGATATCCCCTGTCCCCTGCATGTGCCAATGTCATCGGCACATGCGCACTGGGGCAAACTGAAGCAATGGCATGTACCTATGTGCCATTGCTTCAATCCGTGTGCCGTTACTGGCGGCTCCCGCGCGCATGCGCGGGGGTGACATCATCACGGCTCCGGCCAATCACAGCGCCGGAGCCACGATACCCGGAACTAAGTGCCGGGAGAGATGTCGGCGGCCGGATGGGGAGACATGGACTGCTGCGGGGGCTTCGATCTGAGGTAAGTAATACATATTGAGCTAGTATGCTATGCATACTAGCTCATTATGCCTTTGTCTACAACCACTTTAAAGAATCTGTTACTGACAGATTGGTGCCAGATAAAACAACATACATTAAAGGGTCTAGTGGAGTCCATGCCTCAATACTTTTATGGTTGGTGTTCATAATGTTATGGCAGATTAGTGTAAATATATCACATGTGTGTTCTACTTTTATTTTGTCTCCGGCAGGTCCTAGGCTATTCACTTTTAGCACAAGTACATTAGCAGAGGTAGAGACCAAACAGCAGGAAGGTCCTAGGACTTCACTGCGGTGAAACTGGGGTTATGCAGTGATGCTAAGACAAGAACAGCGAAAGCTGGGACTGGAATCTCACCTGCAGAAAATGATTTGTATGCACATTGGGGGGAGGGGGCACAGTTTGGCATCTTTGCCCTGAACACTTGTTCAAGCACTGCACAGAGAACAATTATTCCTAACTAAGGGTACCACGAGGGAACGTCGCACCGGCAGCTATAAAGACTACAAATTCTGGATGGACTCTCTGCACACTACTATACACCCTTTCTACCCAACTATGCAATGAAAAACAGGGATTTTTAGTTCACACGTATTGCACTGCATTCTTAAAGCAGAGTTCCACCCAAAAGTGGAACTTCCGCTTAAACCACTCATCGCCCCCTTACATGCCACATTTGGCATGTGATTTTTTTTGGGGGGGAGTGGGGGGCTTCAGTAAGAATGGGACTTACTGTCCCACTACCTCCTTCCACCCAGGGACTGCTTAGGCGACTCGTCATATCGCCTAAGGCAGCCCCTCCCTGTAGGCGATCACCTGGGACACGTGACAGGTCCCAGGCGATCGCCTGTCCACTCAGATTGCGCAGTGCCCAGCCGTGAAGCCGAAAGCTGTCAATTTATGTTAATAAACATAAAAAAGGCTGGAACTCCCCTTTAACCACTTGCTTACTGGGCACTTAAATCCCCCTCCTGCCCAGACCAATTTTCAGCTTTCAGCGCTCTCACTCTTTGAATGACATGCAACACTGTATTCATATGAATTTTTTATAATTTTTTTCCCACAAATAGAACTTTCTTTTGGTGGTATTTGATCACCTCTTCGTTTTTTATTTTTTGTTAAAAATTTAAAAAAAGACAGAATTTAAAAAAAGAATAATACAAAACCTGTTTATATTTTGTTATAAAATTTTGCAAACAGGTAATTTTGTCCTTCATTGATGCACGCTGATGAGGCTGCACTGATGGGCACTGATGGGCTGCACTGATTGGCACTGATGAGCTTCACTGATGGGCACTGATAGGTGGCACTGATGGGCACCGATGGGCTGCATTGATGGGCACTGATAGGCGGCACTGGTGGGCACTGATAGGCGGCACTGGTGGGCATTGATAGGTGGCACTGGTGGGCACTGAGAGGTGGCACTGATAGCTGGCAGTGATGGGCACTGATAGGTGGCAGTGATGGACACTGATGGGTGGCAATGATGGGCACTGATCGGCACTGGTAGGTGACACTGATAGACAGCACTGCTAGGTGGCACTGATAAGGCACTGATTGGCACCACTGATGGGCATTGATAGGTGGCACTTGTGGGCATTTATAGGTGGCACTTTTTTGCACTGGTGGACACTGGCAGGTGGCACTGGCAGGTGGCATTGGCAGGTGGCACTGGCAGGCGGTAATGGTGAGCACAGATGAGGCAGATGTGCCTCTTCGGGACCGATGTCCCTTGCACAAGAGACGGTGATCGGCTTTTTTTTCTCCTCACGCTATCAGCGTGAGGAGGAAAAAAACGATTACTGAGCTTTTGTTTACATCACGTGATCAGCTGTCATTGGCTGACAGCTAATCACGTGGTAAGGGGTCGGAATTGGCCCCTTACTCGGATCTGTGATAACCCGAGTCTCAGTGATTCGGTGATCACAGCGTGCGCCGCGCGTGCCCTGCCCGGCAAAGCAGGTTTCGCGCTGTAGCCGTCATTCGGCTATAGCGTGGACGCGAAGTGGTTAAGCTGACCAACTGCATCAAAGTAATCTCTCTTATGGCCAGTATTACACTGCTTTGCCACAGCAAATGCTATGGTGGACACCATGCCAACATGGGGCATCAAGACACAAGGTGGGGGAGAGCTACTAGGTTCAGGTCTGATCACTGAACTGCGTTACAACAGAGAAAAAAATCAATCCCTGTTTTTCATTGCATAGTTTGCTGGAAAGGGTGTATAGCAGTGTGCAGAGGGTCCATCCAGAATTTGTAGTGTTAATATGTGGTCACACCCCTTTAGCACCTGATAGTTTAAATACATGTGCAAGCTATTGGGATTTGAGCACAGGTATATCTTTTCCCTGTTGTAACGCAGTTCAGTGACCAGACCTGAACCTAGTAGCTTTCCCCCACCTTGTGTCATGATGCCCCATGTTGGCATGGTGTCCACTGTAGCATTTGCAGTAGTAAAGCAGTGTAGGACTGTCCATACGAGAGATTATTTTGACATAGTTTTAAGCATGTATTGCAATATATGTGTAAACTAAAAATCCCTGTTTTTCGTTTCACAGTTTGCTGGAAAGGGTGTATAGCAGTGTGCAGAGAGTCCATCCAGAATTTGTAGTGTTAATATGTGGTCACACCCCTTTAGCACCTGATAGTTTAAATACATGTACAAGCTATTGGGATTTGAGCACAGGTATATCTTTTCTCAGCAGCTGTAAGGAACAGGGTTGCCAACTTTCAGTAAATTTACAAACAGTTTGTAAAATCCATAATTGTTGCATCTGTCCATGAATGTCAGTTACGGACATGCAGCCTACATGTATGTAATGATCATTCATGGACAGATGCAAAAAGTACGGATTTTACAAACTGTTTGTATATTTACTGAAAGTTGGCAACCCTGATAATGAAACACTGTTAGTTTGACAAGATTTAGACTTGACAGATTCACTTTAAATGATTTCCTTAGTAATAAATCATTTCAAATAACAGTATTACCTTTTGAAGATAATTTTTGTATTGTCTTTTTTGTTTCCCTTGATACATGTAAATGAGCTGTAAATACTAGCACGATGCAGTTTTCAGCTAAGAATGAGATATCACGGTAAGTTATTTTTGGTTGTTTATAAAAGTGGTTCTGTAGAATTTAACAGATTGCTACATTGCTAATTATCCTTGGTTGTTGTAAACAAGTATGATATAGTAGAAGTAACGCAATATGGTTATTTGTCAGCATTGCTTCATGGGTATCGGTCTGTAAATAAAATACAATTATGCTTCTATTGCTTCTATTGAATTGTAGAGTAAAAACGTTATTTATTAAATTTTTTTACAGTATGTGTCTCTTGCTGAGACTCTTGCTTGTGCTTGCTTGTGGCATAGCACTCAAATTGGGTTTTATAGGTACAAAGAAGCCTGGGTTTTGTTTAAACCATGCCCCTTTAGCCCCTCCCACTGTTAAAAGTTTGACTACACCCATTTTTTGCCAAGTCGCAGGATTAATATAGTGCCTACAGTTTGCACAGTGATATACAATATAAAGAGAGGCAGTGCAATAACAAAACACTTCAATACAGGGCCCTACTCATAAAGATGACCATCTAAAAGAGATGGGAGGTGGTACAAAAGGTAATAGCTGTGGGGGAGCTGATTGAGGTGTTCAAAGTACAGTTTTTAAGTGGAGGTGGGGTAGGCTTCCCCGTATAAATTCATTTTCAGGGATTGCCTAAAGGCAGACAAGGTAGGAGATAACCGGAAAGGTTGGGGTAGGAAGTTCCAGAGAATGGGAGAGGTTCTAGAGAAATCCTGGAGGCAAGCATGAAAGGAGGTGACGAGGGAGCTGGAGAGCAAAAGGTCTTGGGGGAATGGACGGGATGATATGTCAAGAGAAGGATGGTGATATAGCTGGGGCAGTGTTGTGGATTGCTTTGTCTGTTGTAGTTAGTATATTGAATTTTATACACTGGGCTAGCTGAAGTCAGTGGCAGGATTGGCTTAGAGGGGCAGAAGTCACAGATAAGTTAGTAAGGTGGATGCGTCTAACAGCATACATGATGGACTGGAGGGGAGATAGCCTGTGTAGAGGTATGCCAGTGAGAAGGAAGTTTCAGTTATCAGGGCAGGAGATAACAAGGGAATTAACTAATTGTTTTGTGGTGTTGTTGGTTAAGAGATGGCAAATTTTGGAAATGTTACAGAGATTAAGGTGGCAAGATTTAGCCATTGTTTGAATGTGGGGCCTGAAAAAGAGGACAGAGTCTATGATTACACCTAGTAGCCTTGCATGCATGTAGAGGGACCAACAGTTGTACTATTGATCTTAATGACAAAGTACCTTAGTACTTTGTAGTTAGAGTAACTGCAAGAGGAAGGAAGAAATATTACAAGTTCAGTTTTAGACAGATTGAGTTTCTGCCTCCTCACTTGGTTTAGAGAAAAAATACAAATCTGGAATAAACTAAAACTCTCATTGGTTGGTAATGAGAGTCTGCTATTTAATATGATTAATTCCACTGATACATTGAAAGGTTTTATATCACAATGTTATTCTATGTTATTGATGACGTTTCTTAAAGATCACCCTGTGAAAGTAATGCTGCAGTGGGAAAATTACCTAGGCTCTCTGACAAGAGACGAATTGGAGGAGGCGTTTCAGTATGTAATCACATGCTATCTTAGTATATCCTAAAAATTGTCGCAATTGTATATTCTACTCAGGGTTCATTATATTCCACTGTGATTGCAAAAAATGGGCATTTAGGTAGATACTCTTTGCATTAAATGCAAGCGAGATCACAAGCGGTGGCGCTGTCCGAAGCTGCACTCTTACTGGAAAGGGGTGGTTGACACTCTCAATAGGGTGTTACAAGCTACTGTGGGACTGGATCCTAAGTGTTGTCTATTTGGCATTCTAGAGGATGTAGAGCCCAGAGAATATACCTGGGAGGCAATATCCAGAGCTCTAGACAGACCGAGTTTGAAGGAGTGGTGTGATAGCCATACTGATATGTCTCTCAGTAAATTAGTGATACATGAGGAGATCGAGTGGATGATCTGCAGGGTAGAGACATAGATCTGGGTGTCATCGGTGTAAACGTGGCATTGAAAGCCATTGTAGGTTATCAACTGGCCTAGGTGAAGAGGTGTAGAGAGAGAATAGAAGGGGCTCAAGGACAGAGCCTTGGAGTACCCCAACAGAAAAAAGAAGAGGAGGAAATACTGAAGCTGTGATTAATTTGGGTAGGAGGAGAACCAGGAAAGGGCAGAGTCATAGAGGCTAAGGGCAGGGCCAGACTGGCCTACTGGGATAGCCGGAAATGTCCCAGTAGCCCACCTACCCTGGGGCCACTTTTCAGGGCCGATCCTGGTGCACCTGCCCAGGCGCCGCGAGCTGAGGCAGAGGGGGCACCCAGGGCCAGCCCTACCATGAGTCGCGCTGAGTCCGTTTGGCCGCCGCTGTCATACGAAAACCGGACTCCTGGAACGGCTCCAAAAACATGCTGGTAGGTTAATTGGCTTCTGTCCAAAATTGGCCCTAGTATATGAATGTGAGTTGGGGACCATGGATTGTGGGCTCCTTGAGAGTAGGGACCGATGTATGTGTGGAGCGCTGCGTAAATTGACGCCGCTATATGGGTACCTTAAATAAATAATAATATAATAGATGAGCATCTTAATGAGATACAATGTACACGGATAGGGAGAATTGTAGACACGCTCCCACACTCACTCAGGTTGAACTGGATGGACTGGTGTCTTTATTCAACCTTACTAACTATGTAACTATGTCACACTGGTCCAATGTCGAGACTTGTGACATGCAACATAGAAGGCAGGACTTTGACAGTGGCCGCCGGGTAAGCGGGAGCTCCCCACTCTGTGTAATCCAGTGGCTCTCCTCTCTCTAAGCTCCATGCACTGGTTAGTCTGCATCAATGGGCAGTGATCAGGCTGCATTGATGGACACTGGTGAGGCTGCATTGATGGGCACTAGTCAGGCTGAGCTGATGGGCACTGATGAGGCTGCATTAATGGGAATGGTGAGGCTGCATTAATAGACACTGGTGAGGCTGCATTGATGGCCACTGATCAGGCTGCATTGATGGCCACTGATCAGGCTGCATTGATGGGCACTGGTGAGCCTACATTGGATGGGAACTGGTGATTCTGAATTGATGGGCACTCATCAGGCTGCACTGATGAGCACTGGTGATGCTGCATTGATGGGCACTGATGAGGGTGCATTTTTGGACACAGATGAGGCTGCATTTTTAGGCACTGGTGAGGCTGCATTGAAGGGCACTGGTGAGGCTGCATTGATGAGCACTGGTGAGGATGCATTGATGGGCACTGACAAGGCTGCATTGATGGGCACTGGTGAGGCTGCATTGAAGGACACTGGTGAGGCTGCATTAATGGGCACTGATGAGGCTGAGCTGATGGGCAATGATGAGGCTGCCTTGATGGGCACTGATGAGGCTGCCTTGATGGGCACTGGTGAGGCTGAATCGATGGGCACTGGTGAGGCTGTATGGATGGGCACTGGTGAGGCTGCATTGATGGGCACTGGTGAGGCTGCATTGATGGGCACTGATGAGGCTGAGCTGATGGGCACTGACGAGGCTGCCTTGATGGGCACTGATGAGGCTGCCTTGATGGGCACTGACGAGGCTGCATTGATGGGCACTGGTGAGGCTGCATTGATGGGCACTGGTGAGGCTGCATTAATGGACACTGGTGGGGCTGCATTCATGGGCACTGATGAGGCTGCATTGAAGTGCACTGATGAGGCTGCACTGAAGGGCACTGATGAGGCTGCAATGAAGGGCACTGGTGAGGCTGAATTGATAGGCACTGGTGAGGCTGTATTGATGGACAATGATAAGGCTGCATTTATGGGCACTGGCGAGGCTGCATTAATGGACACTGGTGAGGCTGCATTGATGGGCACTGGTGAGGCTGCATTGATGGGCACTGATCAGGCTGCATTGATGGGCACTGATGAGGCTGCACTGATGGGCACTGATGATACTGAGCTGATGGGCACTGGTGAGGCTGCATTTATGGGCACTGATCAGGCTGCATTGATGGGCACTGGTGAGGCTGCACTGATGGGCACTGATGAGGCTGCACTGATGGGCACTGATGACGCTGCACTGATGGGCACTGGTGAGTATAATACACTCTTCAAATGTGCTTTAAAATGCATTGTTTTCCCTTTTTCTGAACAAGAAAATAATGATGTTATGCTGTTGGGCAGGTATAATAATGCTATGGGGCTGGTATGAAATGATTTCCAGAGCTGTTTTTTTTTTTCCCAGTCCGGCCCTGGCTAAGGGCGTGGAGTTTATTGAGGAGGAGCAGCTGTCAACTGTATCAAAAGAAGCGGAAAGCTTTAACCGTAAGATTATGCAACAGTGACCAATGACTTTAGCAGCTATTTAACTAGAGTCCCTATCTAACCAATGCATTCAATTTATGTCAATTCAAGTACTTGTACTACATAATTGGCTAAACTAAAGAAGCTTGTGTAATCAAATTGCAAACTTTATAGCTAATGTAGATGGGTGGTATTTGCCTGCATTTGAAGTACATTTAAATTGCATGTCATACGCATGTCTGCAGATTCCCATTTACTTGGATGAAGTGGATGACTTTTTTGAGGCTACACATTGGTATGCACAGCCTATTGCACCCCAAAGCTCAAACACACATGCCTTTCTCTGCAGTCTCAGCTGCACGGAGTAGTGAATGAATAGGAAGTGCTCTATGCTGAGGGACTTCCTGTTCTTCACAGTTTCCTATGCTTAAGTTATAAATGAACATAGAGAGTGAGTATGTTCACTGTGTTCATTTAGAAAAGAAAGGCACTGGTAAATGACATATTGATTTGCCCCTTCCTCCACTCTCCATCCTGAAACATCCCCCGCAGCACCCAGGGGAGAGGAGGGAAGCCAGCAGCACTACGATGAGGGGGGGGGCACAACACAAGAGAAAGCCGTAGGGGGAATCGGCACTGCACAGAGTGATTAGGGTGTGCCCAGGCACACCTGGCACACCCCCTGCGCACGCCTATCAGACTACATTTGATCTGCCTTGTTTTTTGGGTGTAGCAGGTCCTGTTGAGATGCACTTGCACTGCAAGCAAAATAGGTCAAATGCAGTCTTCGCTGCGTTTTGGGTTGCAACGCATGTGTTTGAGTAAATTGCCTTTAAAAGATAAGATAAGAGCATAAACTGTTGCTAGTCACAAAATATCTGTCAATAGAGAAATAAGAACTAGTTTCTCCTTAGCACTTGTCAGAAGGAAAAACTTGGTGTCAGTTTTAACTTTCATTTAAAATCTATATATATTTAAAATAATGTTTTATATATATATATTTTTATTTATTCTTTATTGGAAAATTATAGTAGTACAAAACACAAATTTTTCAACTGCCCATTTCGAATGTCCCCCCCTTTCCCGTTACCCTCCACTCCCCTACCCTCCCCCGATCTGCCATCCTCTCTTCTTTTTCTGCTTTATCATCTGTCTATTTCAGTCATTCCCTGTGCAAATTTATCTGACAATTTAAAGACTCTCCATTTCTCCCATGTTGCTCTAGATCAGTGGTTCTCAACTCCTGTCCTCAGGACCCACTAACAGGCCAGATTTTAAGTATTACCTTGGTGAGATGCAGACTAGAATACTGCAATCCCTGAGCAGCAAATTATATCACCTGTGATGTATTTCAGTTATCTTGCAAACCTGGCCTGTTGGTGGGCCCTGAGGACTGGAGTTGAAAACCACTGCTCTAGATCTTTCGTCCCTGTCCTGCTCTTCGCGGCTAAGGTACTCCATTTCGGCTATGTGGTCTACTCGTTGTATCCACTCTATTATGGTTGGTTTTGCTATGTGTAACCATTTTTTTGGGATTAGTCCTTTTGCCACGTTGAGCAGAGACGGGACCAACGTTTTTTCATATTGTTTTTTTGTCTTGTTTGTATCATGGAACAAGCATGTCCAGGGATTTTTATCGTTTTATCGATAGTTATTTCTTCTATATACTCTAGAACTTTCTCCCAATACTCTTTTATTTTTGGGCAATCCCACCATATATGCATTGTTGTTCCCTTTTGTTTGCAGTTCCTCCAACATAACGAAGAATTGTTTGGGTGGAATTTATTCATTCTCTCTGGGGTCAAGTGCCAGCGTACCATACACTTGTAATTTGCTTCAATTGTCGCTATATCAGATGCGGAATTAAATACTGCCCCGATCATTTGTGTTTCCTCCAGCTTTTTGCCCACATCCTGTACCCATTTTTCTATACATGCTAGTGTTCCCTGTGTTTCTAATTCTGTTAATATTTCATAAGTTTGTGATATACCATGTTTCAAGGGTTCTTCTATACTACAAAGCTTTTCCATTGGGTTTAGTGCTTTTTCATCTCTAATTGGTTGTGGTATAGTGCTTACTAAGTGTTTTAACTGAAGATACTCCCATTCGCTAAACTTCTGATGCCCGTGCGTCGTTTTTAACTATTGTATTGTCCTTATTTTGCCTCGTGTAATTATATCCTTGAGTTGTGTGGTTCCCAATTGCTTTCCTAACCGTGTCCCATTCCCCTGAATAAAAAAATTGGTACCCGATAGTGGAATTAGCGTGGAGTTCTACTTCCATTTTTCACGCCGGTGAATTGTGTCCCATACTTTGAATATATTTTTAGTTATGTTGTGAGTATCTGTGTCCAGTGTTCTTAGTTTTGGAGATATCCAGATGTTTTTATGTAAATGTGTCGTGCATAGTGTGTCTTCCATTTGTACCCACTTCTTTTTAGTATATGGATTTGCCCATTCTGCTAGTCTTGCTAATATGACCGCATTGTAATATCACTTTACATCTGGGAGTGCCAGCCCCCTGTTTTTTTTTTTCCGACATAAAAGTATATAGTTTACTCTGGCCTTTTTACCCTGCCAAATATATTTCAAGATTATAGTTTTAATCACCTTAAAAAAGCTTTGTGGTATTCCTATTGGAAGCATTTGAAATGTATAAATTATTTTTGGTAGGATCATCATATTTATTACATTGACCATTCCTATCCAAGAGATAGGTCTCCTCGCAGTGTTTCTCACTTCTTGTTTTATTTCATTAATTAAGGGGGTATAGTTGGCCGAATAGAGTTTTTCTAAAGTAGATGTTATTTTAATTCCTAAGTATATTAATGCTTTTGTCTCCCAGGTGAATGGGAATTCCTTCTGTAGTGCTTTTTCTTCATTTTTATCTACTCCTAAGTTTAAGATTACGTTTTTTATAGGGTTAAATTTAAAGTTCGAAAGTTCTCCATATTTTTTTATTTCTCTTATTACATTGGGCAATGACAACCTTGGTTTAGTTAGGTATAAGAGTATGCCGTCTGCATATGAAGCCACCTTATGTTCTTCCCCCCCCACTCTCACCCCTCCTATATCTGGATTATTCTGTATTTTTGTTAATAATGGTTCTAATGATATTACATACAGGAGAGGTGAGAGTGGGCACCCTTGTCTTGTTCCATTGAACATCTCAAAAACAGATGACACACTCCCATTGACCTTAAACCTGGCCGTAGCGTGGTTGTATAAGTTATTTACCCATCTCATAAATCTGTGTCCCAGACCTATACTCCAGAGTGTATCCATCATAAACCCCCAGTCGACTCGGTAATAATTAGTGATGAGCTTCGAGTTCGAGTCGAACTCATGTTCGACTCGAACATTGCCTGTTCGCCCGTTCGCCGAACAACAAACAATTTGGGGTGTTCGCGGCAAATTCGAAAAGTCTATGGGAGAAATCTAAAGTGCTAATTATAAAGGCTTATATGCAAGTTATTGTCATAAAAAGTGTTTGGGGACCCGGGTCCTGCCCCAGGGGACATGTATCAATGCAAAAAAAAGTTTTAAAAACGCCCGTTTTTTTAGGAGCAGTGATTTTAATAATGCTTAAAGTGAAACAATAAAAGTGAAATTTTCCTTTAAATTTCGTACCTAGGGGGTGTGTATGATATGCCTGTAAAGTAGCGCATGTTTCCTGTGTTTATAACAGTCTCTGCACAAAATGACATTTCTAAAGGAAAAAAAGGCATTTAAAACTACTCGCGGCTATAATGAATTGTCAGGTCCCGGCAATACAGATAAAAGTCATTGAAAAAAAAAAAAAAAAGCATGGGGGTCCCCCCAAATTCCATTACCAGGCCCTTCAGGTCTGGTATGGATATTAAGGGGAACCCTGCGCCAAATTTAAAAAACAAATGGTGTGGGGTTCCCCCCAAAAATCCATACCAGACCCTTCAGGTCTGGTATGGATTTTAAGGGGAACTCCGCGCCAAAATTAAAAATAATATGGCGTGGGGTTCCCCCCAAAAATCCATACCAGACTCTTTTCCGAGCACGCAACCTGGCAGGCCATAGGAAAAGAGAGGGGATGAGAGAGCGCCCCCCCATCCTGAACCGTACCAGGCCACATGCCCTCAACATGGGGAGGATGTCCCCATGTTGATGGGGACAAGGGCCTCATCCCCACAACCCTTGCCCGGTGGTTGTGGGGGTCTGCGGGCGGGGGGCTTATCGGAATCTGGAAGACCCCTTTAACAAAGGGGACCCCCAGATCCCGGCCCCCCCATGTGAATTGGTAAGGGGTACATTGTACCCCTACCATTTCAGGAAGAAAGTGTAAAAAAAATGTAAATAAAAACACACAAACACCTTGGAAAAGTCCTTTATTTAAAAAAAAAACATTCCAGCGATGAAATCCAGTGTCCCGCGGCGATTCCGATGTCCAGCGCTGTCCGTCATTGGTTGTGCCTGAGCGGACCTGATGGGGAACTTCCTCCGCAGTGTTCCGCATCTTTCTCATGTTCCGCATCTGGTCCGCTTAGCGGACCTGATGGGGAACTTTAGAAGGGGCGGGTCTATTCATGTATTACACAGTGAAGGAAGTTCCCATCAGGTCCGCCCCCTCGTAGAGTGGACCTGATGGGGAACTTCCTTCACTGTGTAATACATGAATAGACCCGCCCCTTCTCGCGTTCCGCATCTGGTCCGCTGAGCGGACCTGATGGGGAACTTTAGAAGGGGCGGGTCTATACATTTAAAACACTGCGGAGGAAGTTCCCCATCAGGTCCGCTCAGGCACAACCAATGACGGACAGCGCTGGACATCGGGATCGCCGCGGGACACTGAATTTCATCGCTGGAATGTTTTTTTATTTTATTTATTTTTCAATAAAGGACTTTTCCAAGGTGTTTGTGTGTGTTTTTTTACATTTTTTTACACTTTCTTCGTGAAATGGTATGGGTACAATGTTAAAGGGGTCTTCCAGATTCCGATAAGCCCCCTGCCCGCAGACCCCCACAACCACCGGGCAAGGGTTGTGGGGATGAGGCCCTTGTCCCCATCAACATGGGGACATCCTCCCCATGTTGAGGGCATGTGGCCTGGTACGGTTCAGGAGGGAGGGGGGGCGCTCTCTCGTCCCCCCCCTCTTCCCCTGTGGCCGGCCAGGTTGCGTGCTCGGATAAGGGTCTGGTATGGATTTTTGGGGGGACTCCACGCCATTTTTTTTATTTGGGGTGGAGTTCCCCTTAAAATCCATGCCAGATCTGAAGGGCCTGGTATGGATATTTAGGGGGAACCGCACGCCATTTTTTTTTTATTTGCGCCGGGGTTCCCCTTAATATCCATTCCAGACCTGAAGGGCCTGGTAATTGAATTTGGGGGAACCCCCACGTTTTTTTTTTTATCAATGACTTTTGTATGTATTGCCGGGAGCCGACAATTCATTAATAGCCGCGAGTGAGTTTTAAATGACTTTTTTTCCTTCAAAAATTACATTTTATGCAGGGACAGTTCTAAGCACGGGAAACATGTGCCACTTTACATACATATCATACACACCCCCTAGGTGCGAAATTTTAAGGAAAATTTCACTTTTATTTTTTCATTTCAAGCATTATTAAAATCACCGCTCCAGTAAAAACGTCTATTTTTTAATCTTTTTTTTGCATTGATACATGTCCCCTGGGGCATGACCCGGGTTCCCAAACACTTTTTAGGACAATAAATTGCATATTAGCCTTTATAATTAGCACTTTAGATTTCGAACGTTCGAGTCCATTGTATTTAATAGGGTTCTAAAGTTCACGCGAAAATTCTGTCTGTTCGCAGGTTCTGGTGCGAACCGAACAGGGGGGTGTTCAGCTCATCCCTGGTAATAATGTTTTATATTTGTGTTTTTTTTTGTGCAATTAAATCTTTGTTTTACAAATAAATATTTAAATAAATAATAAATAGGTTGCAGTAATGACACAGAATTTGCAAGGCATTATGGGTTTTCTAGGAAGAGGGCAGAGCATAAGCTGTTTGCCCTTAAGCGCTCTCTTTCTGAAACTTTGTATGCAACGGCCTGTGCACAGCAGCAAGGGTGGACGGGCATGAGTCAATTCCTAATTAAGGGTATGAAGTGTTTAGCTTGAGCTATTTTACTTTGTATACAATATGCTTATACATATTTATACGTATTGCTTACACAGCAGTTAAGATAAGCCTGCAAAAACAAAACATTAATAAAAGCAGACAAGAACTCCATCTGTTGGCTGGATATGAAAATACAAAATACCCATATGAAATATGTCATAATAAGCTGATGAAAATCTGAAAAAATGAAATAAATAAATATAGATCTATCTATCTAGATATATAGCTAGATATACAGTATCTCACAAAAGTGACTACACACCTCACATTTTTGTAAATATTTTATTATATCTTTTCATGTGACAACACTGAAGAAATGACACTTTGCTACAATGTAAAGTAGTGAGTGTACAGCTTGTATAACAGGGTAAATTTGCTGTCCCCTCAAAATAACTCAACACAGCCATTAATTGGGCCCAAAGTGTCAATATTTTGTGTGGCCACCCTTATTTTCCAGCACTGCCTTAACCCTCTTGGGCATGAAGTTCACCAGAGCTTCACAGGCTGCCACTGGAGTCCTCTTCCACTCCTCCATGACGACATCACAGAGCTTGTGGATGTTAGAGACCTTGCGCTCCTCCATCTTCCGTTTGAGGATGCCCCACAGATGCTCAATAGGGTTTAGGTCTGGAGACATGTTTGGCCAGTCCATCACCTTTACACTCAGATTCTTTAGCAAGGCAGTGGTCATCTTGAAGGTGTGTCTGGGGTCATTATCATGTTGGAATACTGTCCTGTGGCCCAGTCTCCGAAGGGAGGGGAACATGCTCTGCTTCACTGTGTCACTATACATGTTGGCATTCATGGTTCCCTCAATGACCTGTAGCTCCCCAGTGCCTGCAGCACTCATGCAGCCCCAGACTATGACACTCCCACCACCGTGCTTGACTGTAGGCAAGACACACTTGTCTTTGTACTCCTCACCTGGTTGCCGCCACACACGCTTGACACCATCTGAACCGAATACGTTTATCTTGGTCTCATCAGACCAAAGGACATGGTGCCAGTAATCTATGTCCTTAGTCTGCTTGTCTTTGGCAAACTGTTTGCGGGCTTTCTTGTGCATGATCTTTATAAGACATCAGCCATGCAGACCAATTTGATGCAGTGTGTGGCGTATGGTCTGATCACTGACAGGCTGACCTCCCACCCCTTCAACCTCTGCAGAAATGCTGGCAGCACTCATACGTCTATTTCCCAAAGACAACCTCTGGATATGATGCTGAGCACGTGCACTCAACTTCTTTGGTCGACCATGGTGAGGCCTGTTCTGCGTGGAACCTGTCCTGTTAAACAGCTGTATGGTCTTGGCCACTGTGCTGCAGCTCAGTTTCAGGGTCTTGGCAATCTATTTATAGCCTACGCCATCTTTATGTAGAGCAAGGATTATGTTTTTCAGATCCTCAGAGAGTTCTTTGCCATGAGGCACGATGTTGAACTTCCAGTGACCAGTATGAGAGAGTGAGAGCGATAAAACCAAACTTAACACACCTGCTACCTTGCAAAACGAACGAGCCACATGACACCGGGAGGGAAATTGGCTACAGTATATACTCGAGTATAAGCCGAGTTTTTCAGCACTTTTTTTGTGCTGAAAATGCCCCCCTCGGCTTATACTCGAGTCTGTGTCCATTTTCTCCTTTGTGCCTGATCCCCAAACTTGGCATACATGTAGCCCCACTCTTCCTCTACAAGTGTGAAAAGTTTGTTGTCTGGGGGACCTACGGCCAGGGAGCACCGATTTTTCAAAGCCGGGCACCCCTTCCATAGACTCCCATGTTAAACGTCAGTCTAGTCACACAGCGCCGGAGATCAGGTAGGGAGATTGGGCACAGTGAGGCATGGACACAGTGAGGCATGGGCACAGTGACAATGAGGCATGGGTACAGTGAGGCATGGGCACAGTGAGGCATGGACACATTAAGGCACAGTGAAGCATGGACACAGTGAGGCACAGTGAGGCATGCACATGGACACAGTGAGGCAAAGTGAGGCACAGTGAGGCATGCAGATGGACACCCTAGGCTTATACTCGAGTCAATACGTTTTCCCATTTTTTTGTGGTAAAATTAGGTGCCTCGGCTTATACTCGAGTATATACGGTAATTAGGCCCATTTTGGACATATTCACTTAGGGGTGTACTCACTTTTGTTGCCAGCAGTTTAGACATTAATTGCTGTGTGTTGAGTTATTTTGAGGGGACAGCAAATTTACACTGTTAGACAAGCTGTACTCTCACTACTTTACATTGTAGCAAAGTGTAATTTCTTCAGTGTTGTCACATGAAAAGATATAGTAAAATATTTACAAAAATGTGAGGGGTGTACTCACTTTTGTGAGATACTGTATTTATATATATATTTATATATATATATATATATATATATATATATATATAGCTATATACTGTATATATATACATATACATACAAGTCCTGATAATAATTTAGAAATATATATATTTACAAAATTATTTTATAGTTAATTTAAGCATGAGCACACTTTTAGAAGTAAAAGTAAAAGTTGAAAAAAAAAATGTATTGAGTAAGGCTGGTTTGGTGTTCCCAGAAATTATAATTCCTTGCACAAACTGCATCTATTTGTGTCACTTAGAATGGGTTCACACCAGTACACTGCATTTTGGCCACAGCCCGATTGTATGTGTCACAGTTTTAGGTGCCCTCCAAATAAATTCTTTTAGACCATGTCCTGCATGCTGCATCTTTGATGTGCTTTCAGAAAGCACGCAGTCCAATAGAAGTGAATGGGAACACACCTAAAACTGTGGCCAAACCCAGTGGCGGCCGGTGCTCTATATATTTTTTTTGGGGGGGGGGTGGAAAACAAACCTACTGGAAGCTGCCCCTGGCCCCCTCACTTGCACTATCAAATGACCTCCCCCTGCTTGGACCCAGTTAATTTTTTTGTTATAGCAGTTGTACTAGGAAATATGGCTGTGCAGTTTAATAGGCACCATAAAAGACACAGTACTATCAGTTATTTACACAGAGGACACCTGACATTTTTTTACCCCTTTCTCTGCAAAACAAATCTGTTGTGGCTTGTTGCGACTATGGCTTTTACTCAATTTTGCCAACATTCCAGTTTGGATTTAAGTATTTTGTCCCATAAAGCAGAACATTTTTATTTCCATATTTGTATAACTTATACCTACCCAAAGCTTTATAACTAGATTTATGGTTCGAAAGTACAGCTTTGTAACAGTAAAAACCCGAAGATATGTTGCTGTATAAATATGTAAGTGTTATAGGGAAATTAATAGAAAATGTAATTTTCAAACTACAGCATACTGTATTTATAGATCAATTCATTCAAGTTAGCGCTGGGGCCAGTCACTTGGGTCAGTCATTCCAATCTTTTTGGGAATACCAGTTTGCTCAGTAAACTACTAATGTGGTGCAGAGGATTAGTTACCAGTCCATTGCAATCATTGCAGAATGTGCAGCAGGTCCTCAAGCCGGAAGCCCACAGTCCCTTGGCATCCCATGTGACACCGCTGCCCTCAATGAGTTCTTGCAAAGAGCTTGTTTGGTGTCAGATGATTTAAATTAAAAAGATAAAGAGAAGCAAAAGTATTCTGAACCTTATTGTATTGGTCATGTTGGAGGAAATTTATAAGCCTGGAAGAAGGTTCCTTAATACATCACAATCAGTCGCAGTTTAGAGCCCCACAAATTTCACACTCCCTTCACATCTTTTTATCTACAGTGTATGCAGGTAAATTTGGTTAATAAATCTTGTGTGAAAAATAGAAAGGGTTGCCAGGTAACAGTATAAGGAGAGCACGAACAGCAATCGCTAGAACAGTGTTATTTCTTAGTCTTTATGCCTTAAGATTTGCACAGTTTAAACACCATTCGTTAATCAAGAACACAATGCAAGATGACTTTATTGGACTATGCAGTTATCAATTCCTGAAGATATTAGAAATTCAGTTAGAATAATAAAAATGCTATTGAACTCAGCTATATGTGTCTTGTGATTAGACTAATGGACGGAATTAACACACAGGTGGTAAGTTACTTGCAAGGAATGAGCCCTGCAATTATTTTGCAAAGAAAAAAACGTAGTTGTCTTTAGTAAATCAACTCCAATGTCCTAAAGTAATGGTTGGACCACTTAGTGGCTAGGTGATAGCTAATGTCTTTGGTGTCAAAAGAGCTTGCTGAAAAATATCCCTGCGACCTGGCCAAATCTTCCCACTTAATAGAAAGGTGGACAAAAAGCAATACCTGAGCATGTATCTTTTTTAGTTTATTGGTCTTGCACAAGAAACAGCAGCAGATCCCATTATTCTCAGGGAGATATTTGTCCACCTAACCTTTGTCCTGTTCCATTTTCCTCAATGTTCACCATTAACACTTTGTTCTACTATGCTTTTGTATGCTTCTTTACTATGCCCACAGTAATTATAGTCTGATGTAATTCTACATTTCTTGTCTAATAGCACATAATTTCAGCAACAGCATGATCAGAACAAAATTGTCACATGACTATAAAGTGTGACAACTTCATCAAAACAGGAAGCATGGGTATGTGTGGGTATGGTTGAAAATAACAATAAAATGATTAGTGGAGACATTGTTGAGGCACTATGAACTTTAAAGTTAAAATATTAACAAAGCCCCCTTTTTCGGGGGTTAAAACCGCACCACTAGCGGCCGAATATCGCGGTAAATACGACGGTATAGCGGCGCTGAAAATCGCGCCGCTATACCGCCACCGCACATGCCCGCCCCAGTGTGAAAGGGGCCTAACTAATCACTGGAATGAAAAAAATAAACTATTCCAAGTAATGATCCTTCTCTCCTAGGGTCCTTCTTCAGGTGTCTACATTACTGCTTGCATGATGTGGACATCTCCTATTGGTGGAGGTGACACTTGCAGCTGTTGGGTTTTCTCTCATAGGCTTCAGAGGCAGGAGAACTCACAAAGACAGTAAGGGGACTAGTGCCCAAGAGGAAAAATGCCTGGTTCCCAGGGTAGGAATCAAACATGGCTCATAGAAAAAACTGTGAGTTTGATCTATTACACTGCATGATAGAAAGAGGTGTCTGGAATCAAGACTGATGCCGCGTACACACGACCATTTTTCTCATCGGGAAAAATTAAATTTTTTCTCTTTAACGAGAAAAACGACCGTGTGTGGGCTTTTCATCATTTTTCCCGACGAGAAAAACGGCATGAATCACGACGAGAAAAACTATAACATGCTCTAATTTTTCTCGTCGTGATTCACGGCATTTTTTTCCGAGGCAGTTTTCCAATAGGGAAACACAGCCAGGGTGCCTACACACGGTCGTTTTTCTCGACCAAGAGAAAAAATGTCAGGAAAACCGGCCGTGTGTAGTGGAACAAGCCTTTCCTCGTTTTTCCCGTCTATTTTCTCGACGGTGTTTTCACCGTTGAGAAAATCGATCGTGTGTACACGGCATGAGGAGTGAGGGAATTGAGGCCCAATGCACCATTTAAAATGCATTTTTGTCTGAAGTTGGACTTTAAAGAACAAATAGACTTAAAATGCATGCTTGTAGATCTACCTTTTCATACAAGGTTGCTAGGGGTTCTTTGTGCAGTGAGCAGTGTTGGTCTGATCATATGCCACCTTACCAGAGTCTGCAACGTTATGGCACCAATGTCACTATGCAGATCTGGCAGCTTGCGACCAATGGAAACTCTCCTTTTGTCTCTTATGTAATGGACCACTGACTCCAGGTATTTTTATTTGTCCCACTGACCACCAATGTAAGGTGACATTTCTTTGCTGACCCCAATGTATAGGGACAATGAAATTGTCACTGCCTGTGTTTCCTTTCTTTTTGTTAATAAATTTTGTTGTATAGAGGAGATGGATGTTTAAAAAATGATTCTGCTGTCAAATAACCACATGCTTTATTATTTTAATTATCTATATCTACAACTCACTGATCATGCTAATGTACTGGGAGCTGTAGATATAAAACATTTTATAGGATTTAATGCGACTTAAAATTATTTTAAGGGCTCCTTCATGGTAAACAGGTTGAGACAGGCTAATCTAGATTATCAGTCCAGTTCTGCTATATATCACAGCTTAATAAAATGCTATTCATGAAAGCTACTATGGCTATGATTAACAGCCATGTTGTGGGCTCATTGCCGTTCAGCTACCACATTTTCTTATCTTCTTCCTAAATGGTGTGACTGTTTCTATTTGTAAGTCATTACACCTCTCCAGAAATGTACAGCATGCTCCTGGGACTGATCTGCATTATGCCTGTGCTATTCAGCTAGAAGCAGTCAAGCATGCCCTGACATTGCCATATAAAGGCGAACAAGAATGACTAATGTATTATTTATTTCTTTGCTTTATATTTTTTGTCACTTCAATCCTTCCTCTTGTAACAAACTATTTTCCTTATCTTCTACCCCAGGCAACACTCGATTTCAAGCCCCAGTGTCCACATGCTAATTTTATTTACGAAGGTAACATGCCATACATATTAGCCTTGTTGACAATATACAGTGTACTTCTACTGGCTTTCAAAAGGTTCAATTCTGTAAAGCCACTAAGTCAGGGAGTCATGTCATTTCTAATTGGCCTTCAAAAATCTAAAATATATTATAAAGTAAAATAACATACTGATTTTTTTCAAAATTCTGAAAAAATAATAGGGAAGGAAATACATTGAAAAAAATAACAGACACAATTTTCAGGCAATTTTATACACTTTCAACTAGCTTTTAATAAAAAAAAAAAGTGGCTAAATGTATAAAAGCCACCTAATGCCTTGTACACACGATTGGATTTCTGATGGAATAAAATCCGATGGAGGGCTCATGCGCGGAGTCTAGCGGTGCGGTAATGCAGAGCTAGAGCTCCGTACCGTTCGTGGGGAGAGCCGGTATCCAGCGTTAACCCGCAAGTATAATTACATACCAGAGGGGTAGAACAAGTACCAGAGACCCTGTAGTCCATTTTGTGGGCAGAATTATGGCTCAGAGAGGGAGCGGTACCAAGTTAAAAAATCCTGTCATGAAAGCTCCTAAGGGGAGAACCGTGACTAAAGGGGCACAATCCTCTGCCTCATTCACAGCTTCTATGCGCTCACACCAGTTAAACCTGTCACAGCCTATATTCTCAGATGACTCTGACAATGATTTATTTACCATACAAGACTCTCCTCAGACCTCACAAATAACTCCAGCCATATTTAAACAATTTGAAAATATGCTCCATAAAGCACTAAAGCAGACATCTGATCAAATTACCTCACACCTCACAAGAGAGATAAGGGAAATTGGTAAGCGTACAGCTGCCTTAAAGATAAAAACTGAGGACTTAGAAAATATTTCTCTGGAACATTCAATGGAACTTGAAAATCTCAAAGAGGAAAATATCTTGCTTCACAACAAGCTAGAAGACCATGAGAATAGGGACAGGAGGTCCAATTTGTGAATCAGGGGTATCCCTGAGGCAATTCTTGACCTGCAATCTACAATTACTGCACTGTTCCAGGAATTGCAACCAGCCATTCCCATTGAAAGAATGGAATTTGACAGAATTCATCGAGCACTTGCTGCTAAAAAACCTGACGGTCCTCCACGGGACATCATAGTGAAACTACACTACTACCGCACAAAAGAAATGCTTCTGTCATCAGCCAGAGATAAAAAACTGTTAAATTTTCAAGGACATGAATACCCACTGTTTGCTGATTTGTCCCAAACTACAATTTCTAAGAGAAGAGCATTAAAACCCCTTCTTCAGGATATCCAAAGCCATGATATCCCATATCAATGGGGATTCCCATTCTCTTTACGATTCGCCTATAAAGGGAAAAGATACACTTGCAGAACCTATGAAGAACTTCAACAAACACTCATAGATCTACATTTAATGGATCCAGATCCAAGAAATACCTCTCTGCGGAGTAGAGCAATGCCCCTTTCATCCAAAGGGCATCACTCCCAACCCAATTTGGAAAATGGAAATCATCCATCCCACAAGAGAAGTCGTCATACATCTCCTCCTCAGGAAAGAGAAGATTCAATGGACTGACAGAAACCTCAAAGAAATCAACCTGTTCGCTTTTACCCTGCTATGGACCTTTTGAAGACATATTGTGCAACACATAGCACTCATTTACAAACTAATGCACAATAATAAGTGTTGCCCCAGATGCAGTCCCTTTTCACTTATACTGATTGCTCATAGTTTTCCAGTTAAGCTTAAATACTAAGCTTAAATACTAAAAATGCTAACCAGCATACGGTTGAAGTTTTTTCTATCTTTTTTTGTCTTTTTTGATCTAGTTTTTTTTTTTTTTTAGCATAACTTAGGGTAAGCAAAAGTCCTGCTATCCTAGATTTTCTGGTTCTTGAAGAAGAACATTATATAGTTTCTCCTGACGTTCACTAGACTATTGAAGAACATAGGTCATACTTATTTTACCAGTCCCCTCTCTTTGTAAGTCAAATGATTGATCTTATATTACTGAATGGGAACTAATAGAATAACAGTATTATTTACCTCTGGGGATCTTTTTTATTAATTCCCCTAGCCGACAGTTTAGTTATTACTCCTAGTGTGTAAAGGAGGACCCCCAATTCCTGCTCTATCCTCACCCTTTATTACCACCCCTCTAGTTTAGGTAGCTTTCTCACCAGGAGATCCTGGAGCAATCAGCAGATTTTCTTAAATTTTTGTCACCCCTATAGTCCCTCCCCTGGAGTATTTACCTATAATCTTAACAGTTTTCATATGCATTATTAGGTTAACGAATTATTCTTTATCGTATTATTCTTTTCAGATGGCTCTCCCCCCCTTTTGAACGGGAGATCCGTGCACCCTACTTTGCCTCCCTCATTCGACCACATAAAACATGTGGAAGTCTGACGGAGGCGCTATTTCCCCAGTGGGGGATTTTTGCCCCCACTTGCGGAAAACACTTAAATGTGTCTTTATGTTAGTATATGTATTATTTTGTCTAAACAGTCAAATTTTATTCCATTCTATCACTCTAGTATTCATCTTCTATCTGCTTTCCTTCCCCCTCTTCGAGTCCACTCTGATCGCATTGAATAACACAAATTACTTGGCAACAGGTAAGTCCTCCTTACCCACCCTACTACCATGGCACCATTAAACATTTTGTCCCTGAATGTTCAGGGACTGAACATTCCTCAAAAACGAACCAAGGCCTTCCACGTATTTCATGCCAAAAAGGCACACATAGTTTGTTTACAAGAAACTCACTTCACAAAAACCACCACACCCAAATTTATATCCCATTTCTATCCACAAACCTACACGGCCTCGGCTGCCTCCAAGCAACGGGGTACTCTCATAGCCTTCCATCGTTCTACCCCATTTATACTCCAATCACAAATAAAAGATCCTGAAGGACGATACTTAATTCTTACGGGTCACATAGTGGATACCGCAATAACTGTAGTTTCTTATTATGCACCAAATAAACAACCCAATCCATTTATGTCACATTTATTACAAGTAGTGAATGATCATAAAATAGGAACAGTTATGCTCTGTGGTGACTCCAACCAGGTCCTCCTCCCATTTCTGGATAAATCCCCGTGCACACCATCACAAACAAATGTCAAGAAGTCCTTCTCACAAATCCTATCCAAACATAATTTAGTAGATTCATTGAGAGAAGCCAACCCCACTACACGGAAATACACATACTATTCCCATCCCCATAAAACATTTTCAAGGATTGATCATATATTTCTAACTATAGGCATGCTCCCTGAAATCATTGCTGCAGACATAGTCCCCATTCCATGGTCCGACCATAATGCTGTACTCACCTCCATTAAATCATTATTACCCAAAGGCCATGATCGTACTTGGAATCTCCCAGACATTCTACTCAAACACCCAGCTTATCGCCAAACTATTGAACAAGACATAAAAGAATACATTACCCTTAACCCTAGCCCAGAAATTAGTATGCTAACTCTATGGGAAGCCCATAAACCTGTGATACGCAACACAATCCAGAAACAATCAGCTATATTTAAACGAGAACGGAAAACCCTTGCCCGTAAACTGGAAATGGATTTTAACACGGCCTTTATATCCCATCAAGAAAATCCATCCACATTAACTAAATCCCGATTAGACAAGACCCGTACTGCATACAACTTATTTCTCACAGAAGCCGTAGAAAAATCCTATAAACGCTCAAGATTTAACCGCTTCATGAAAGCTAATAAGCTCGGGACATACCTTGCAAGAACACTCAATTCCCTAAACAAACCCTTTAAACCAATTCGGCTAAAACTAGCAAAGGAAGTATACACAAGCAACCCTCACAAAATAGTCAAAAAATTTCATTCCCACCTATCCTCATTATATGCTTCATCTAATAACTTTGACCCGCTAGCTGCAGATACATTTTTCTCCGACTTACATTTGCCAGGACTTTCCCCTGACCAAAATAAAATCCTAGAAGAAATTATTTCACCAGAAGATGTAGCCAAGGCTATTAAAGAATTAAAAATAAACAAGAGACCAGGCCCAGATGGCTACTCAGCTTTATATTACAGAACCTATACAGACATATTATCACCAATCTTAGCAGTCGCCTTCAATGTACTATTGAAAGGAGAATCCTTTAGACAGGAAACCCTGACCGCCATTATTTGTATGATCCCAAAACCTCTCACGGATGATACCCTATGTACAAACTTTCGCCCAATTTCCCTTCTGAACCTAGATATCAAAATCTTAGCCAAAATATTGGCCAAAAGACTAAATAGAATAATAGGCAAGCTCATCCATAAGGATCAAGTAGGATTCATGCCAAAGCGGCAGGCGGGAGACAATGTCCGTCGGGCCGTATTGCTAGCCCACATAGCCAAAAAACGACGTATACCCTCCTGTTTTCTGTCCCTAGATATAAAAAAGGCCTTTGACTCCATAGCCTGGCCGTACCTTAATTACACATTACAAAAATGGGGTTTTGGCCCTCACTTCCTAACATGGATAGAAGCACTCTATAACAAACCAATTGCATATATAAAATACGCAGGCTATAAGTCTAATTCCTTTAATATAGAAAGAGGAACGCGCCAGGGATGTCCACTCTCCCCCCTCCTATTCGCCCTCCTAATAGAACCCCTAGCTCAACGAATCCGCACAGATCCGACAATCACAGGCATCGAATTAGCTGGATACCATCATAAATTATGCCTATTTGCGGATGACATACTCCTATTTCTATCATCCCCACAAGTCTCTGGACCTAATCATCTATCCGTTTTAGATAAATTTGCAGTGATTTCGGGACTTACAATAAACCCCAAAAAATCCATGGCCCTAGATATATCCCTCACTAAAGTAGAATCAGACTCGGCCAAAACTGCACTTCCTTTCATATGGACTGAGAGGTCAATCCCCTATTTAGGGATTCACCTAACAGCCTCAAACTTATATCTCTTTGCAGCAAACTATCCCCCACTCCTCAAACAAATAACAACTCTTTTACAACAATGGACACATCTCCCAATTTCATGGATAGGTAAAATTAATGCAGTCAAAATGACAATTCTCCCTAAAATACTCTACTTATTTAGAGTCTTACCAATCCCTATCCCATCTTATTATCTTAGAATACTCCAAAGAAAAACATCAAACTTTGTCTGGGGCTCCAAAAAACCCAGTGTATCGTTACATACACTTTATTTACCGAAACTTAAGGGAGGCCTTGGGTTCCCTAATTTTGCTAATTATTATAGAGCGGCACATATTGCCAGCCTCACTAAATATCACACTAATGACGATATACCTATATGGGTAATAATAGAAGCAGCAGAATGTGACCCTCTATCTATATCCAATGTACTATGGCTCCTCCCTAAAGAAAGAAAAACCCTAAGTAACCCTATTATAAAACACTTTTTAGCCGTATGGGATAACCTTAGATTTAAACATCAGCTACAATCACCTCACAACCCTCTCTTATCATTCCTTAAAAACCCTGCTTTTTACCCAGCATGGGTCTCACCCAAGTCATTTAGGGTATGGAATTCATTGAATATTACTCGGCTTAATTACCTAACCTCTATATCATCTTTTCATACGTTTCCTACCCTTTGCGACACCTATAACTTGCCGAACTCTGAACTTTTCAGATATCTCCAAATTAAAAACTTTTACGCACCTTTGTTAATTACTGACACCCCTTTATCCCAACTTACAATATTTGAATCTGCATGTTTAAAAGACCCCCATTCAAGAGGACTAATATCGTCAATATACACCCACATTACAATTTACCCAGGTTTAGACAAACCACCTTATGCACGTAAATGGGAGGAGGACCTGGAAAGAGAATTCGATGTGGCTGATTGGTCCAAAATATGGTCTATAACAAAATCTTCTTCACCAAATGTTTTGGCGGTAGAAACCAACTATAAAGTTCTAACCCGTTGGTACCTCGTTCCCTATAGATTGGCGAAATTTACGCCAAACCAAACAGGCCAATGCTTCCGGGGCTGTCCCGACCCGGGCACCCACCTACACATTTGGTGGTCTTCCCCGTTGATACAATTATACTGGGAACAGATATTTGAAACTGCCTCCAGAATATTTGGCTTCACTATACATCCTGACCCAGCCACGGCCTTGCTCAATTTAAAACCAGATTACATCACATATAAACAATTTAAACTTCTCACTCAAGTGTTTACGGCAGCCAAACAAACAATTGCAAAAGCATGGAAGACCCCTAAACTGGAAATAGCCGAGATTATACGTAGAGTCAATGGATTTATGGCTCACGCCAAAATGCTAGCCATAGAAAGAGATCAAATTCCAATCTTTGAAAAGTTATGGAACCCATGGATTAAATATCACCTATCTTCATTCCGCGAAGACTTGATTCTCATGCCATGGTAGCAGGTGGATCATATCGTGAACACTCTATTATCCTGTTGTAATACACAGGTCAAAGACCAATGAACTCGAGCCATCCGAGTGGACTCCTATACCCCCCCTCCCTCTACTTTCCTACTATCCTATTCTACTTATTTTTAGGTTACCTACTTATCCATTTCTATTTTCATGTCATTTTTACGCTATCTTTTACGTCCATTTAAAGTTCACTTAGATCTTTATTTTTATTTGAAAAGCATTATCTAAGCGGCATTATAATATTGCACTATGTAATTAGTTCTTAATTGTACTAAACCAAATAATATTTGTTTGTTCGTTATCTTACCATCTACTGTAACATACATCTAGTGCGTGGATGTATCCACCGTTGATTTCTGCTTAGCCCTTAGAAACTATACAGCAATATGCACATTGTAGACCATGAATTTACTACTTATTCTTTATAATAGAAATATGTAGTCAATGTTCTACAACCATTATAAATGTATGTTCTGTACATTTCTGTTATATCTCATTCAATAAAATACTTTAACATGGAATAAAATCCGATGGATTTTTCCGTCGGAATTCCGATAAAGCTGACTTTCATCAGTCTTGCCTACACACCATCAGACAAAATTCCGACCATCCAAAACGCTGTAACGTAAAACACTCCGACGAGCCGAGAAAAATTAAGTTCAATGCTTCTGAGCATGCGTCGACTTGATTCTAAGCATGCATGGATTTTTCTTCGATGGAGTTCCCCACAGACGATCGGAATTTGCTATTGTTTTTTTTTCCATCGGTAAAATTTAAAACATGTTCTATTTTTTTACACCGATGGGTCTTTTTTCATCGGAAAAAACGATCGTGTGTACGCGGCATAACATTCTGTTGCACCCAAAGCAGAACTGTTGGCGGTAGGTTAACTTGATCTGCAAAATATATCAATAAATGCACAATTATTGACACATCATCGAAAAGTATGTGCTGTATAATTTACATTTAACCCCTAAGAAATTTCAGTTATGGAAATGTACATATTTATTAAAATAAATCAGTTATGTATTTTTTATATACCTAGTGTAATATAATACCCAAATCATTATTTTTGTTAGCTTATTGTAATCCCGTGTGCCATAGTACTTACAATGGAAGAAAGAAAGCCAGCAGTGTGTTCCACTAAGGGCATTTTCAGAGGGTGGCATGCTGTGACTTCGCAGTTGTTCCATCATTGTCCAGTCATAGGCACATGCATGGCCAACTTAGGAAGCAGAGCTTTAACAGCTATTTATTCCTATTTATACAATTGCCACAATTACTTGGGAGAAACTGTGCAAAAAAATGAGAATTGCTACTATATTGATAAATTAGAGCAGGTGCATATAATAGAGTTTCTGAGATTATGCTTTTTGAGATTATGCACTTCTTGGACACATTGCTCCTATTAAAATGACTATACAGTGGGGATCGAAAGTTTGGGCACCCCAGGTAAAAATGTGTATTAATGTGCATAACGAAGCCAAGGAAAACTGGAAAAATCTCCAAATGGCATCAAATTACAGATTAGACATTCTTATAATATGTCAAAAAAAGTTAGATTTTATTTCCATCATTTACACTTTCAAAATTACAGAAAACAAAAAAATGGCGTCTGCAAAAGTTTGGGCACCCTGCAGAGTTATTATCTTGTACTGCCCCCTTTGGCAAGTATCACAGCTTGTAAACGCTTTTTGTAGCCAGCCAAGAGTCTTTCAATTCTTGTTTGAGGTATCTTTGCCCATTCTTCCATACAAAAGTCTTCCAGTTCTTTGAGATTTCTGGGCTGTCTGTCACGCACTGCTCTTTTAACCACTTGACAACTGGGCACTTAAACCCCCTTCCTAACCAGACGAATTTTCAGCTTTCGGTGCTCTCACAATTTGAATGACAATTACTCAGTCATACAACATTGTATCCATATGAAATTTTTGTCCTTTTTTTCATACAAATAGAGCTTTCTTTTGGTGGTATTTAATCACTGTTGGGTTTTTTATTTTTTACGCTATAAGAGAAAAAAGACTGAAAATTTTGTAAAAAAATTATTTTTTCTTTGTTTCCGTTCTAAAATTTTGCAAATTAGTATTTTTTCTTCATAAATTTTGGCCACAATTTATACTGCTACATATCTTTGGTAAAAATAAGTACAAATTGGTGCATATTTTTTGGTCTTTGTGAAAGTTATAGAGTCCAAAAGCTATGGTGCCAATATCTAAAAATTGATCACACCTGAAGTACTGACGGATGGGAGAAAAAGAAACCCTGGACTGCCGCACTCTGTATAGACAGTTATTTATTCCAAAATTTCAGGTAAAAAATCCAAATTCAAAATAAATCCATAAATCCAAAACAACAAATGCAGATAGTGTGCATGCAGGGAAGGGTGGCTAACGCGTTTCACGTCACGAATTGACGCTTACTCATAGCTAGGGTGTGTGGGAATCAATAGAGGTATAAATGAAAAATAAAGTAACTTTACACCAATCAGTACTGCCGGCCTATCTCATTTCTTGAGACCCTAACATGCCAGAAAAGTACAAATACCCCCCAAATGACCCCTTTTTGGAAAGAAGACATTCCAAGGTATTTAGAAAGAGTCATTGTGAGTTTTTTGAAGTTGTCATTTTTTCCCACAATTCTTTGCAAAATTAAGTTTTTTTTTTCTTTTTTTTTTTTCACAAAATTGTCATATTAGCAGGTTATTTCTCACACCCAGCATATGCATACCACAAATTACACCCCAAAACACATTCTGCTATTACTCCCGAGTATGGCAATACCACATGTGTGAGACTTTTACACAGCCTGGCCACATACAGAGGCCCAACATGCAGGGAGCACCTTCAGGCGTTCTGGAGCACCCAGGCCAATTCTGACATTTCTCTCCTACATGTAAAAATCATCATTTGTTTGCTAGAAAATTACATAGAACCCCAAAACATTATATATGTTTTTTTAGCAAAGACCTTAGAGAATATAATGGTGGTCGTTGCAACTTTTTATCTTGCACGGTATTTGCGCAGAAATTTTTCTAACGCGTTTTTTATGTAAAAAAAACTGTTTTGTGCTTAAAAGAAAAAAAAACAGTAAAGTTAACCCAATGTTTTTGCATAATGTGAAAGATGAAGTTTCGCCGAGTAAATAGATACCTAACATGTCACCCTTCAAAATTGCACACACTCGTGGAATGGCACCAAACTTCGCTACTTAAAAATCCCCATAGGCAACGCTTTTAAATATTTTTACTGGTTACATGTTTTGAGTTACAGAGTAGGTCTAGGGCCAAAATTATTGCTCTCGCTCTAACGTTCGCAACGATACCTCACATGTGTGGTTTGAACACCGTTTTCATATGTGGGCGGGGCTTACGTATGCGTTCACTTCTGCATGCGAGCTCGTGGGGGCAGGGGCGCTTTAAAAAAAAATATATTTTATTGTTCATTTTACTTTATTTATTTTAGTTTGACATGTTTTTCCGCCCCAAATTTTTATTTGATCACTTTTATTCCTATTACAAGGAATGTAAACATCCCTTGTAATAGGAATATGGCATGACAGGTCCTCTTTACAGTGAGATATGGGGTCAATAAGACCCCACATCTCACCTCTAGGCTGGGAAGCCTGAAAAAAACAAACAAAAAAATGACAATCTTGGCTTTGATCGTAGCGGTGAGTCGGTAGAAGCACCGGAGGGCAGCGGGAGGGGGGGCATCCCCTCTCACCTCGCGTAAGAGCGATCAAGCGGTGGAACAGCCGCTATGATCGTTCTTATGGTGTAGGGAATCGCCGGCTAAAAAAGCGAATATCTGAATGATGCCTGTAGCTGCTCCCATCATTCAGATATCCCCGCACAAAGTCAAGGACGTCATATGACGGCCGGCGGGCGGGAAGTGGTTATTGCGGAGTATTGCCGGGTATTGCGGGGTATTGCCGAGTATTGCGGGGTATTGAGGAGTATTGCAGGGTATTGAGGAGTATTGCCGGGTATTGCCGAGTATTGCCGGGTATTGAGGAGTATTGCTGGGTATTGCCGAGTATTGCTGGGTATTGCCGAGTATTGCCAGGTATTGCCGAGTATTGCCGGGTATTGCGGGGTATTGCGGGGTATTGCCGAGTATTGAGGAGTATTGCAGGGTATTGAGGAGTATTGCAGGGTATTGAGGAGTATTGCAGGGTATTGAGGAGTATTGCCGGGTATTGCGGAGTATTGCCGGGTATTGCGGAGTATTGCCGGGTATTGAGGAGTATTGCCGGGTATTGAGGAGTATTGCCGGGTATTGAGGAGTATTGCCGGGTATTGAGGAGTATTTCCGGGTATTGAGGAGTATTTCCGGGTATTGAGGATTGCCAGGTATTGAGTATTGCCGGGTATTGAGTATTGCCGGGTATTGCAGAGTATTGCCGGGTATTGCAGAGTATTGCCGGGTATTGCAGAGTATTGCCGGGTATTGAGGGGTATTGCCGGGTATTGAGGGGTATTGCCGGGTATTGAGGGGTATTGAGGAGTATTGCAGGGTATTGAGGAGTATGGCAGGGTATTGCGGAATATGGCAGAGTATTGCACAGTATGGCAGGGTATTGCACAGTATGGGCAGAGTATGGGCAGGGTATTGCACAGTATGGGCAGGGTATTGCACAGGGTATTGCAGAGTATAGCACAGGGTATTGCAGAGTATTGCACAGGGTATTGCAGAGTATTGCACAGGGTATTGCAGAGTATTGCACAGGGTATTGTACAGGGTATTGCAGAGTATTGGCAGGGTGTATTGCAGAGTATTGGCAGGGTATTGCACAGGGATGGCTGAGCAGGGATGGATGGATGGCTGGATCTGTGACTACAATTGTCACAGATCCAGCCCACAGCTGACATGATCTGAGATGGGGGAGGGAGCGGACATGATCCGCTCCCTCCCCTCTCCTCTCACACTGTACCGATCGGTACAGAGAGGGGAGGGAGGAACCGGCATCATCACATGACGCCGGTCTGTTTACAAGTGATCGCTCCGTCATTTGACGGAGCGATCACGTGGTAAACGGCCGCGATTAGCGGCCATCTACCTTGATCCGTGATGCGCCGGGTCTTCCGGACCCGGCAGTCACGGACATTTCCTGGAGCGCGCCCCAGGGGGCGTGCGGGAGCAAGATTCTGGGAGGACGTCCCTGGGACGTCCACCCTGGATAACTCGACCGCGCTGCGGACGTCTTTTGTCCATGGCGCGGTCGGCAAGTGGTTAAGGTCTATCCATAGGTTTTCAATAATGTCGAGGTCAGGAAATTGTGAAGGCCATGGCAAAACCTTCAGTTTACGCCTCTTGATTAGGGATGAGCTCGGTGTTCGAGTCGAACATACGTTCGACTCGAACATCGGCTGTTCGATCGTTCGACGAAGATCGAACGATTTGGGCCGTTCGCGCCTAATTCGAGTGATGCGAACGGCCCACAATGCACTACGCCATCGCAGTGTCATCCAGGCGCTGTGATTGGCCAAGCATGCACTGTGACCCCGCATGCTTGGCCAATCACAGCGCCGGCAGCGAGGAGAGCAATGATTGGCCACAGGCAGGATGCCTGTGGCCAATTATTGCTGAGGGTGTTTAGTACACGCCCCACACTATAAAAGGCCGCCAGCACGGCGGCCTAGTGTAGTGTGTTCCGGAGCAGGGAAAGAGAAGCATAGGCAGGGACAGTGACATTTATTTTTTCTTGCTTAACCTGGATTCCTTTAGTTTAGGGAAAGAGAAGGATAGGTAGGGAGAGTGTCAGTGTGTTTTACTGTGCGAATCCTTGTTTCTAGGGACAGGGAAGGACAGTGAGGGAAATTCTCCTTGTGCTATAGTGTGCTTTAAAAAAACATTTTTTCTAGGGACAGAAAACTATAGGTAGGGAGAGTGTCAGTGTGTTTTACTGTGCAAATCCTTGTTTCTAGGGACAGGGAAGGACAGTGAGGGAAATTCTCCTTGTGCTATAGTGTGCTTTAAAAAAACATTTTTTCTAGGGACAGAAAACTATAGGTAGGAAGAGTGTCAGTTTCTTTCACTGTGATAATCCTTGTTTCTAGGGACAGGGAAGGACAGTGAGGGAAATTCTCCTTGTGCTATAGTGTGCTTTAAAAAAACATTTTTTCTAGGGACAGAAAACTATAGGTAGGAAGAGTGTCAGTTTCTTTCACTGTGATAATCCTTGTTTCTAGGGACAGGGAAGGACAGTGAGGGAAATTCTCCTTGTGCTATAGTGTGCTTTAAAAAAACATTTTTTCTAGGGACAGAAAACTATAGGTAGGAAGAGTGTCATTTTCTTTCACTGTGATAATCCTTGTTTCTAGGGACAGGGAAGGACAGTGAGGGAAATTCTCCTTGTGCTATAGTGTGCTTTAAAAAAACATTTTTTCTAGGGACAGAAAACTATAGGTAGGAAGAGTGTCAGTTTATTTCACTGTGATAATCCTTGTTTCTAGGGACAGGGAAGGACAGTGAGGGAAATTCTCCTTGTGCTATAGTGTGCTTTAAAAAAAAATTTTTCTAGGGACAGAAAACTATAGGTAGGAAGAGTGTCAGTTTCTTTCACTGTGATAATCCTTGTTTCTAGGGACAGGGAAGGACAGTGAGGGAAATTCTCCTTGTGCTATAGTGTGCTTTAAAAAAACATTTTTTCTAGGGACAGAAAACTATAGGTAGGAAGAGTGTCAGTTTCTTTCACTGTGATAATCCTTGTTTCTAGGGACAGGGAAGGACAGTGAGGGAAATTCTCCTTGTGCTATAGTGTGCTTTAAAAAAACATTTTTTCTAGGGACAGAAAACTATAGGTAGGAAGAGTGTCAGTTTCTTTCACTGTGATAATCCTTGTTTCTAGGGACAGGGAAGGACAGTGAGGGAAATTCTCCTTGTGCTATAGTGTGCTTTAAAAAAACATTTTTTCTAGGGACAGAAAACTATAGGTAGGAAGAGTGTCAGTTTCTTTCACTGTGATAATCCTTGTTTCTAGGGACAGGGAAGGACAGTGAGGGAAATTCTCCTTGTGCTATAGTGTGCTTTAAAAAAACATTTTTTCTAGGGACAGAAAACTATAGGTAGGAAGAGTGTCAGTTTCTTTCACTGTGATAATCCTTGTTTCTAGGGACAGGGAAGGACAGTGAGGGAAATTCTCCTTGTGCTATAGTGTGCTTTAAAAAAACATTTTTTCTAGGGACAGAAAACTATAGGTAGGAAGAGTGTCAGTTTCTTTCACTGTGATAATCCTTGTTTCTAGGGACAGGGAAGGACAGTGAGGGAAATTCTCCTTGTGCTATAGTGTGCTTTAAAAAAACATTTTTTCTAGGGACAGAAAACTATAGGTAGGAAGAGTGTCAGTTTCTTTCACTGTGATAATCCTTGTTTCTAGGGACAGGGAAGGACAGTGAGGGAAATTCTCCTTGTGCTATAGTGTGCTTTAAAAAAACATTTTTTCTAGGGACAGAAAACTATAGGTAGTGTGACAGCAGGAAGGTAAAGTCACCTGGTTGCATCCAGGGGGGTAGATATATTTCGCCCAGATTCAGGCTTTACGCCGACTTATACAACTAGGTGGAGAGTTGTATAAGCCCAGCTAAGGCTAGTGGGCTCATGGATGACTCATACCTCTAGGGAGAGGGCTGGGCGTCGTGCAGGCAGGGAGTTGATGAGGCCAGCTGAAGCCTGTCAGTTCGTTTAAGGCCTCTATAAAAACTCCCAGATTCATTAGGTGTTAGCTCATGCCTGGAACCAGACCTGTGTGGACTGTCTAGGGAGAGTGAACCCCTGTGCGGTGAGAAAAAGCCTGTGTGGCTATTTGCTTGGACATTTAAAACCAGGGACTTAGGGACTAGGACAGCACTAGGCTGATCCCAGTTGTTAGTTAGGAAACCTGTATGTTTAGTCAGAGGTCAAGTTGACCAGGATTTATTTTGTTTATATGTTTCTTTTGGCTTTGCTGTGTTTTGTCACTGTAAATAGAAAATAAACCGCACCTTTTTTTTGATTTTGAAAACCACAACCTCCGTTTGCTGGGCCTGTTTTTGTGTGGGGAGCCCATCCCGGGGGTCACACACACCCGCTGCCGAGCTAACCCCCTCACAGTTGGTGGAGAACCAGTGGCAGTTTTTTTAAGCCAGCATGGAGGAGATACTGAAGCAGCTGGCTCTAGCAAATGCCAATCAACAGCAGACAAATGCAGGTTTGCAAAAGAGCCTTGCAGCTCAACAACAGAACTTCGCAGCCCAGCAGCAAGCTCATCAACAGAGCCTTGCAGCCCAGCAGCAAGCTCACCAACAGAGTCTGGAAGCTCAGCAACAAGCCCAGCAGCAATCTGAGGCCCGCTTCATAGACCTGTTACAGAAGCAAGAGCAGAGACTACAACAAATGGAAGCAGTAATGCAGCAACGTCCGCAGACCAGTGAGGAAAGCCGTCCCACTAATACCGCGTCCTTTGGGGTGAGTCGTTTATTGACAAAAATGACTGGAGAGGATGATCCAGAGGTATTTTTGACCACATTTGAAAGGACTGCTGAAAGAGAAAAGTGGCCTGAGGAGCAGTGGGCTGGACTGGTGGCTCCTCTGTTAACTGGTGAATCGCAGAAGGCTTACTATGACCTAGAGCCTGACCAAGCAAAAGACTATGTGATGCTAAAAGCTGAGATATTGGCAAGGCTGGGTGTCACCCAGGCTGTCCGGGCTCAGCGTGTGCATAACTGGACTTTCCAGCTTGGAAAACCCCCCAGGTCTCAAATGTATGATCTCATTCACCTGAGCAGAAAGTGGCTACAGCCAGAGACTTTGTCCGCACCAAAGATTGTGGAACGTGTTGTAATGGATCGGTTTTTGAGAGCTCTTCCTACTGCCATCCAAAACTGGGTAAGCCATGGAGACCCAGAGACGGCCGATGGTCTTGTGGATCGTGTGGAGAAATACTTGGCTACAGAGAACCTGACGGCCTCTTCCAGAGACACTCGGACTTTCCACCCTAAGACCAGACCATCCCCAGGGGCGGATAAGAGGATTCCAAGGGGTAAGGGTGGAGAGAGTGAGAGGGTGGGAGCTCTACCCCAAGTTTGGCGAGAACAGCCTGGGAAATCAGCGGCTCAAGAGGCGGCAAGAAGGATCGTTTGCTACCGCTGCCGGCAAGCGGGACATATTGCAGCCAATTGCCCGGTTGTGGAGGAACCCATGCAGTGTGACTTTCTGACGGGCAGACGTCAGTCGCTGTGTGCGACAGTCGCATGCACTGCCATTCGAGGAATTGAGAAACATTTATGCAAAATGTGTGTTAATGGTAGAAATGTTGTGGTATTGCTGGATTCAGGTAGCCTTGTGACCCTGATAAAGGCTGAGTTAGTTAAAACAGAGGTCTCTGGGAATAGCAAGGTAGCTGTTATTTGTGTGCATGGGGACACCCGAGAGTATCCAGTGACTACAGTGTGTTTCGAGACCCCCAAAGGTACCCTCTCTCATCCAGTGGGCTTAGTATCTCAGTTACCGTATGACGCCATTGTGGGAAGGGATTTTCCGAAGTTCTGGGAACTATGGGATGATCCTGAGCCCCCCACTGGTGCCCCTATGTACCAGGAATGTGATAGCCAGAACTCCCCTGAGAGTGGTGAGGACTCTCCGGAATTTCCCTTATCAGTATTGGCAGGGGAGACTCAAGAAACTGGAGAGGAGCCCACCTCCTCAGACGAAAACCTACCGTCTGTGGAGTTTTCTGATCTTGAGGTTCACAGGGAAAACTTTGCCACAGAACAGTTGAAAGACCCCGCCCTAATAAAGGCACGCGAAAACGTAGTGAAAATAGATGGCGAGTTAGTGAACCCAGATAATACCTGCACTTACCCATACTTCAGCGTAGAGAAGGACCTACTGTATCGGGTGGCAAAAAGGGCAGAAGAAACCGTTGAGCAGCTTGTGGTGCCCAAACCTTACAGGAAGTTGGTGTTGGAGTTGGCCCATGGGCACATTCTTGGAGGTCATCTGGGGACAGAGAAAACCCGAGAGAGGGTATTACAGAGATTCTATTGGCCGGGGGTGATGAAGGACATAGAAAATTATTGTTCCTCCTGCCCTGTGTGTCAGAGGTCGGCCCCGATGCCACATTTCCGTAGCCCGCTGGTCCCTCTACCCATCATTGAGGTCCCGTTTGAGAGGATCGCCATGGATTTGGTAGGTCCTATAATCAAGTCCGCTAGGGGGCACCAGTACATATTAGTTATAATGGACTATGCCACCCGTTATCCAGAAGCGATCCCTCTCCGAAATACCTCGGCCAAAACCATAGCCAAAGAGCTATCTCTTGTGTTTAGCCGGGTGGGTATTTGTAAAGAACTGCTTACGGACCAAGGTACACCCTTTATGTCCCGGGTTATGAAGGAGCTGTGTAAATTGTTCAAAGTGACGCAATTACGTACATCTGTGTATCACCCCCAAACCGATGGGCTGGTTGAAAGATTCAACAAAACCCTAAAACAAATGTTGAAGAAAGTGGTGGATAGAGATGGAAAGGATTGGGACTGTCTACTTCCTTATCTGATGTTTGCTATTAGGGAGGTGCCCCAATCCTCTACGGGATTCTCCCCCTTTGAGTTACTGTATGGGAGACACCCAAGAGGGCTGTTGGATATTGCCAAGGAAACTTGGGAAAGTGAGAGTTCTCCCCACAGGAGTGTGATTGAGCATGTCGCCCTGATGCAAGACCGAATTGCACAGGTAATGCCCATCGTGAAGGAACATTTGGCCCAAGCGCAGTTAGCACAGCAGAGAGTGTACAACCGTGGAGCCAAGACCCGTACCTTTTCCCCGGGGGATAGGATACTGGTACTTGTCCCTACGGTTGAAAGTAAATTCCTTGCCAAATGGCAAGGCCCCTACGAGATAATGGAAAAAGTGAGTGAAGTGAATTACAAGGTCAGACAACCAGGAAGGCGAAAGCCCGAACAGATCTATCACGTTAATCTGTTGAAAGCCTGGAGGGATAGAGAGTCCCTAGTCGCAGACACTTGGTCACCAGCTCAAACTGGTTGCGTGATTCCTGAGGTTGGAATAGCAGCCACCTTGTCACAACCCCAACAACAGGAGTTTAAGGAGTTTGTGCTTCGCAACAAGGAGGTATTCTCTGAGCTGCCGGGACAAACATTTGGGGTAGAGCATGACATCATTACCCCGCCCGGTGAAAGGGTGAAGTTAAAACCCTATCGGATCCCAGAGGCCCGACGGGAGGCAATACGGGAGGAAGTACAGAAAATGCTGAACTTAGGGGTGATAGAGGAGTCCCAAAGTGATTGGTCTAGTCCCATTGTGTTGGTGCCTAAACCGGATGGGAGCTGGCGATTTTGTAACGATTTTCGTCAGTTGAACAAAGTTACAAAATTTGACACCTACCCCATGCCACGTATAGATGAGTTGATCGACCGGCTGGGAACAGCCCGATACATGACGACTCTTGACCTCACAAAAGGGTATTGGCAAATCCCCCTGGCCAAATTGGCCAAAGAGAAAACCGCATTTGTAACCCCAGACGGGGCGTTCCAATATAAAAGAATGCCGTTCGGGTTACAGAATGCGCCGGCCACATTCCAGCGGAAAATGGACCAGATGCTGAGGCCCCATCGGAAGTATGCTGCGGCTTACCTGGATGACGTAATTGTCCATAGCACAGATTGGGCCTCACATCTGCCAAAAGTGCAAGCAGTCCTGGACTCTGTTCGGGAAGCGGGGTTTACGGCTAACCCCAAGAAGTGTACCATTGGGCAGGAGGAGGCCAAATATCTTGGGTACACCATTGGGAGGGGAGTAATAAAACCCCAACTCAACAAAGTCGAGGCCATCCAGAGTTGGCCACGTCCCAACAGCAAGAAGCAGGTACGAGCCTTTCTGGGAATCGCTGGGTATTATCGGCGATTCATTCCCCACTTTGCTTCTAAGGCTGTGCCCCTAACCAACCTAACGAAGGGGAAAGGGTCGGTCATGATTAAATGGACCCCCGAGGCTGAGGCAGCATTCCAATTCTTGAAACAAGCCTTATGTAGCCAGCCAGTGTTGTACTCACCCGACTTCTCTAAAGACTTTGTCGTACAAAGTGATGCGTCAGATGTGGGGTTAGGAGCAGTATTGTCCCAGGTCTGGAACGGGGAAGAGCACCCAGTCATTTACCTCAGCAGGAAGTTGAAGTCCCATGAGGTAAATTACGCCACCGTTGAAAAGGAGTGTTTAGCGGTGAAGTGGGCTCTAGATTCCCTTCGGTACTACCTGCTAGGTAGGCACTTTGACATGGTTACGGATCACGCTCCGTTAAAGTGGATGGCTCAAAACAAGGAAACAAATAGAAGAGTGAATTGGTGGTTCCTGGCCCTCCAGGAATTCAACTTCACAGTAAAGCATCGCCCTGGCGTTCAAATGGGGAATGTGGATGCTTTGTCTCGAGTACATGAATGCCTGATTGCTGGTGTTCCAACCCCGAGGTTAAAACAAGAGGGGGGGGGTATGTGACAGCAGGAAGGTAAAGTCACCTGGTTGCATCCAGGGGGGTAGATATATTTCGCCCAGATTCAGGCTTTACGCCGACTTATACAACTAGGTGGAGAGTTGTATAAGCCCAGCTAAGGCTAGTGGGCTCATGGATGACTCATACCTCTAGGGAGAGGGCTGGGCGTCGTGCAGGCAGGGAGTTGATGAGGCCAGCTGAAGCCTGTCAGTTCGTTTAAGGCCTCTATAAAAACTCCCAGATTCATTAGGTGTTAGCTCATGCCTGGAACCAGACCTGTGTGGACTGTCTAGGGAGAGTGAACCCCTGTGCGGTGAGAAAAAGCCTGTGTGGCTATTTGCTTGGACATTTAAAACCAGGGACTTAGGGACTAGGACAGCACTAGGCTGATCCCAGTTGTTAGTTAGGAAACCTGTATGTTTAGTCAGAGGTCAAGTTGACCAGGATTTATTTTGTTTATATGTTTCTTTTGGCTTTGCTGTGTTTTGTCACTGTAAATAGAAAATAAACCGCACCTTTTTTTTGATTTTGAAAACCACAACCTCCGTTTGCTGGGCCTGTTTTTGTGTGGGGAGCCCATCCCGGGGGTCACACACACCCGCTGCCGAGCTAACCCCCTCACAGTAGGAAGAGTGTCAGTTTCTTTCACTGTGATAATCCTTGTTTCTAGGGACAGGGAAGGACAGTGAGGGAAATTCTCCTTGTGCTATAGTGTGCTTTAAAAAAACATTTTTTCTAGGGACAGAAAACTATAGGTAGGAAGAGTGTCAGTTTCTTTCACTGTGATAATCCTTGTTTCTAGGGACAGGGAAGGACAGTGAGGGAAATTCTCCTTGTGCTATAGTGTGCTTTAAAAAAACATTTTTTCTAGGGACAGAAAACTATAGGTAGGAAGAGTGTCAGTTTCTTTCACTGTGATAATCCTTGTTTCTAGGGACAGGGAAGGACAGTGAGGGAAATTCTCCTTGTGCTATAGTGTGCTTTAAAAAAACATTTTTTCTAGGGACAGAAAACTATAGGTAGTGTGAGGGGGTTAGCTCGGCAGCGGGTGTGTGTGACCCCCGGGATGGGCTCCCCACACAAAACAGGCCCAGCAAACGGAGGTTGTGGTTTTCAAAATCAAAAAAAGGTGCGGTTTATTTTCTATTTACAGTGACAAAACACAGCAAAGCAAAAGAAACATAACCAAAATAAATCCTGGTCAAGTTGACCTCTGACTAAACATACAGGTTTCCTAACTAACAACTGGGATCAGCCTAGTGCTGTCCTAGTCCCTAAGTCCCTGGTTTTAAATGTCCAAGCAAATAGCCACACAGGCTTTGTCTCACCGCACAGGGGTTCACTCTCCCTAGACAGTCCACACAGGTCTGGTTCCAGGCATGAGCTAACATCTAATGAAGCTGGGAGTTCTTATAGAGGCCTAAATGAGCTGACAAGCTTCAGCTGGTCTCATCAACTCCCTGTCTGCACGACGCCCAGCCCTCTCCCTAGAGGTATGAGTCATCCATGAGCCCACTAGCCTTATACAACTCTCCACCTAGTTGTATAAGTCGGCGTAAAGCCTGAATCTGGGCGAAATATATCTACCCCCCTGGATGCAACCAGGTGACTTTACCTTCCTGCTGTCACAGTAGGAAGAGTGTCAGTTTCTTTCACTGTGATAATCCTTGTTTCTAGGGACAGGGAAGGACAGTGAGGGAAATTCTCCTTGTGCTATAGTGTGCTTTAAAAAAACATTTTTTCTAGGGACAGAAAACTATAGGTAGGAAGAGTGTCAGTTTCTTTCACTGTGATAATCCTTGTTTCTAGGGACAGGGAAGGACAGTGAGGGAAATTCTCCTTGTGCTATAGTGTGCTTTAAAAAAACATTTTTTCTAGGGACAGAAAACTATAGGTAGGAAGAGTGTCAGTTTCTTTCACTGTGATAATCCTTGTTTCTAGGGACAGGGAAGGACAGTGAGGGAAATTCTCCTTGTGCTATAGTGTGCTTTAAAAAAACATTTTTTCTAGGGACAGAAAACTATAGGTAGTGTGAGGGGGTTAGCTCGGCAGCGGGTGTGTGTGACCCCCGGGATGGGCTCCCCACACAAAACAGGCCCAGCAAACGGAGGTTGTGGTTTTCAAAATCAAAAAAAGGTGCGGTTTATTTTCTATTTACAGTGACAAAACACAGCAAAGCAAAAGAAACATAACCAAAATAAATCCTGGTCAAGTTGACCTCTGACTAAACATACAGGTTTCCTAACTAACAACTGGGATCAGCCTAGTGCTGTCCTAGTCCCTAAGTCCCTGGTTTTAAATGTCCAAGCAAATAGCCACACAGGCTTTGTCTCACCGCACAGGGGTTCACTCTCCCTAGACAGTCCACACAGGTCTGGTTCCAGGCATGAGCTAACATCTAATGAAGCTGGGAGTTCTTATAGAGGCCTAAATGAGCTGACAAGCTTCAGCTGGTCTCATCAACTCCCTGTCTGCACGACGCCCAGCCCTCTCCCTAGAGGTATGAGTCATCCATGAGCCCACTAGCCTTATACAACTCTCCACCTAGTTGTATAAGTCGGCGTAAAGCCTGAATCTGGGCGAAATATATCTACCCCCCTGGATGCAACCAGGTGACTTTACCTTCCTGCTGTCACATACCCCCCCCTCTTGTTTTAACCTCGGGGTTGGAACACCAGCAATCAGGCATTCATGTACTCGAGACAAAGCATCCACATTCCCCATTTGAACGCCAGGGCGATGCTTTACTGTGAAGTTGAATTCCTGGAGGGCCAGGAACCACCTATTCACTCTTCTATTTGTTTCCTTATTTTGAGCCATCCACTTTAACGGAGCGTGATCCGTAACCATGTCAAAGTGCCTACCTAGCAGGTAGTACCGAAGGGAATCTAGAGCCCACTTCACCGCTAAACACTCCTTTTCAACGGTGGCGTAATTTACCTCATGGGACTTCAACTTCCTGCTGAGGTAAATGACTGGGTGCTCTTCCGGACCTGGGACAATACTGCTCCTAACCCCACATCTGACGCATCACTTTGTACGACAAAGTCTTTAGAGAAGTCGGGTGAGTACAACACTGGCTGGCTACATAAGGCTTGTTTCAAGAATTGGAATGCTGCCTCAGCCTCGGGGGTCCATTTAATCATGACCGACCCTTTCCCCTTCGTCAGGTTGGTTAGGGGCACAGCCTTAGAAGCAAAGTGGGGAATGAATCGCCGATAATACCCAGCGATTCCCAGAAAGGCTCGTACCTGCTTCTTGCTGTTGGGACGTGGCCAACTCTGGATGGCCTCGACTTTGTTGAGTTGGGGTTTTATTACTCCCCTCCCAATGGTGTACCCAAGATATTTGGCCTCCTCCTGCCCAATGGTACACTTCTTGGGGTTAGCCGTAAACCCCGCTTCCCGAACAGAGTCCAGGACTGCTTGCACTTTTGGCAGATGTGAGGCCCAATCTGTGCTATGGACAATTACGTCATCCAGGTAAGCCGCAGCATACTTCCGATGGGGCCTCAGCATCTGGTCCATTTTCCGCTGGAATGTGGCCGGCGCATTCTGTAACCCGAACGGCATTCTTTTATATTGGAACGCCCCGTCTGGGGTTACAAATGCGGTTTTCTCTTTGGCCGACTTGGCCAGGGGGATTTGCCAATACCCTTTTGTGAGGTCAAGAGTCGTCATGTATCGGGCTGTTCCCAGCCGGTCGATCAACTCATCTATACGTGGCATGGGGTAGGTGTCAAATTTTGTAACTTTGTTCAACTGACGAAAATCGTTACAAAATCGCCAGCTCCCATCCGGTTTAGGCACCAACACGATGGGACTAGACCAATCACTTTGGGACTCCTCTATCACCCCTAAGTTCAGCATTTTCTGTACTTCCTCCCGTATTGCCTCCCGTCGAGCCTCTGGGATCCGATAGGGTTTTAACTTCACCCTTTCACCGGGCGGGGTAATGATGTCATGCTCTACCCCAGATGTTTGTCCCGGCAGCTCAGAGAATACCTCCTTGTTGCGAAGCACAAACTCCTTAACCTCCTGTTGTTGGGGTTGTGACAAGGTGGCTGCTATTCCAACCTCAGGAATCACGCAACCAGTTTGAGCTGGTGACCAAGTGTCTGCGACTAGGGACTCTCTATCCCTCCAGGCTTTCAACAGATTAACGTGATAGATCTGTTCGGGCTTTCGCCTTCCTGGTTGTCTGACCTTGTAATTCACTTCGCTCACTTTTTCCATTATCTCGTAGGGGCCTTGCCATTTGGCAAGGAATTTACTTTCAACCGTAGGGACAAGTACCAATATCCTATCCCCCGGGGAAAAGGTACGGGTCTTGGCTCCACGGTTGTACACTCTCTGCTGTGCCAACTGCGCTTGGGCCAAATGTTCCTTCACGATGGGCATTACCTGTGCAATTCGATCTTGCATCAGGGCGACATGCTCAATCACACTCCTGTGGGGAGAACTCTCACTTTCCCAAGTTTCCTTGGCAATATCCAACAGCCCTCTTGGGTGTCTCCCATACAGTAACTCAAAGGGGGAGAATCCCGTAGAGGATTGGGGCACCTCCCTAATAGCAAACATCAAATAAGGAAGTAAACAGTCCCAATCCTTTCCATCTCTATCCACCACTTTCTTCAACATTTGTTTTAGGGTTTTGTTGAATCTTTCAACCAGCCCATCGGTTTGGGGGTGATACACAGACGTACGCAATTGCGTCACTTTGAACAATTTACACAGCTCTTTCATAACCCGGGACATAAAGTGTGTACCTTGGTCCGTAAGCAGTTCTTTACAAATACCCACCCGGCTAAAAACAAGAGATAGCTCTTTGGCTATGGTTTTGGCCGAGGTATTTCGGAAAGGTGCGGTTTATTTTCTATTTACAGTGACAAAACACAGCAAAGCAAAAGAAACATAACCAAAATAAATCCTGGTCAAGTTGACCTCTGACTAAACATACAGGTTTCCTAACTAACAACTGGGATCAGCCTAGTGCTGTCCTAGTCCCTAAGTCCCTGGTTTTAAATGTCCAAGCAAATAGCCACACAGGCTTTGTCTCACCGCACAGGGGTTCACTCTCCCTAGACAGTCCACACAGGTCTGGTTCCAGGCATGAGCTAACATCTAATGAAGCTGGGAGTTCTTATAGAGGCCTAAATGAGCTGACAAGCTTCAGCTGGTCTCATCAACTCCCTGTCTGCACGACACCCAGCCCTCTCCCTAGAGGTATGAGTCATCCATGAGCCCACTAGCCTTATACAACTCTCCACCTAGTTGTATAAGTCGGCGTAAAGCCTGAATCTGGGCGAAATATATCTACCCCCCTGGATGCAACCAGGTGACTTTACCTTCCTGCTGTCACAGTAGGAAGAGTGTCAGTTTCTTTCACTGTGATAATCCTTGTTTCTAGGGACAGGGAAGGACAGTGAGGGAAATTCTCCTTGTGCTATAGTGTGCTTTAAAAAAACATTTTTTCTAGGGACAGAAAACTATAGGTAGGAAGAGTGTCAGTTTCTTTCACTGTGATAATCCTTGTTTCTAGGGACAGGGAAGGACAGTGAAGGAAATTCTCCTTGTGCTATAGTGTGCTTTAAAAAACATTTTTTCTAGGGACAGAAAACTATAGGTAGGAAGAGTGTCAGTTTCTTTCACTGTGATAATCCTTGTTTCTAGGGACAGGGAAGGACAGTGAGGGAAATTCTCCTTGTGCTATAGTGTGCTTTAAAAAAACATTTTTTCTAGGGACAGAAAACTATAGGTAGGAAGAGTGTCAGTTTCTTTCACTGTGATAATCCTTGTTTCTAGGGACAGGGAAGGACAGTGAGGGAAATTCTCCTTGTGCTATAGTGTGCTTTAAAAAAACATTTTTTCTAGGGACAGAAAACTATAGGTAGGAAGAGTGTCAGTTTCTTTCACTGTGATAATCCTTGTTTCTAGGGACAGGGAAGGACAGTGAGGGAAATTCTCCTTGTGCTATAGTGTGCTTTAAAAAAACATTTTTTCTAGGGACAGAAAACTATAGGTAGGAAGAGTGTCAGTTTCTTTCACTGTGATAATCCTTGTTTCTAGGGACAGGGAAGGACAGTGAGGGAAATTCTCCTTGTGCTATAGTGTGCTTTAAAAAAACATTTTTTCTAGGGACAGAAAACTATAGGTAGGAAGAGTGTCAGTTTCTTTCACTGTGATAATCCTTGTTTCTAGGGACAGGGAAGGACAGTGAGGGAAATTCTCCTTGTGCTATAGTGTGCTTTAAAAAAACATTTTTTCTAGGGACAGAAAACTATAGGTAGGAAGAGTGTCAGTTTCGTTCACTGTGATAATCCTTGTTTCTAGGGACAGGGAAGGACAGTGAGGGAAATTCTCCTTGTGCTATAGTGTGCTTTAAAAAAACATTTTTTCTAGGGACAGAAAACTATAGGTAGGAAGAGTGTCAGTTTCTTTCACTGTGATAATCCTTGTTTCTAGGGACAGGGAAGGACAGTGAGGGAAATTCTCCTTGTGCTATAGTGTGCTTTAAAAAAACATTTTTTCTAGGGACAGAAAACTATAGGTAGGAAGAGTGTCAGTTTCTTTCACTGTGATAATCCTTGTTTCTAGGGACAGGGAAGGACAGTGAGGGAAATTCTCCTTGTGCTATAGTGTGCTTTAAAAAAACATTTTTTCTAGGGACAGAAAACTATAGGTAGGAAGAGTGTCAGTTTCTTTCACTGTGATAATCCTTGTTTCTAGGGACAGGGAAGGACAGTGAGGGAAATTCTCCTTGTGCTATAGTGTGCTTTAAAAAAACATTTTTTCTAGGGACAGAAAACTATAGGTAGGAAGAGTGTCAGTTTCTTTCACTGTGATAATCCTTGTTTCTAGGGACAGGGAAGGACAGTGAGGGAAATTCTCCTTGTGCTATAGTGTGCTTTAAAAAACATTTTTTCTAGGGACAGAAAACTATAGGTAGGAAGAGTGTCAGTTTCTTTCACTGTGATAATCCTTGTTTCTAGGGACAGGGAAGGACAGTGAGGGAAATTCTCCTTGTGCTATAGTGTGCTTTAAAAAAACATTTTTTCTAGGGACAGAAAACTATAGGTAGGAAGAGTGTCAGTTTCTTTCACTGTGATAATCCTTGTTTCTAGGGACAGGGAAGGACAGTGAGGGAAATTCTCCTTGTGCTATAGTGTGCTAAAGCATTCCTCATCAACCATCTTTGAAATCCTTGTTTTTTGGACAGTCAGGGAAATTGTCGTTGTGCTATTCTGTGCAAAAGCAATCATCCTCAACCATATTTAGAAATCCTTAAGTAAAGGGACAGAGAAGGACACCTGAAGGTAGCCCTTATTGCTTTTTTCCCATCTCCCTGCAGGCCATCTATTAGAATGTCTGGAAGGCAAACAAGGAGAGGCAGACAGTCAGGAGGCAATAAAAGAGGGCAAGCAGGCTCTGTGTCTGGGGGCAACAGTGCTGGTCGTGGACGCGGTGCATTGTCATCAGCACATGGCCATGGGACACGCTTGTCCTTCTTTTCGGCAGCTGGACATGTTGAGCCACATCATGCCGAAGACTTGGTAGAGTGGATGACCAAGCCCTCCTCCTCCTCCTCATCCTCTCTCACCCAGGCTCAGGGTACTGGTAAAGCAGCTGCCAAAGCGTCCTCTTCCCTGGTATCAATGTCAGACTCATCACCAGTCACTCCTTCCCTAGACCCACCATGTCCTCCTCCTGAGGAGTCCCCCGAACTGTTTGAGCACAGTGTTGGGTACATGCTCCAGGAGGATGCCCAGCGTTTCGAAGGGTCTGATGATGAAACCCAGCTACAGGAAGGCAGTAGCGTGAGAGCAGACAGAGGGGATGCTCAAGAAGGACACCAATCTGGCAGTCATGTTCCAGCAGCTGCAGCATACTGCCAGATTGGCTCCAGTGATGAGGAGGGAGGGGATGATGAGGTCACTGACTCCACGTGGGTGCCTAATAGGAGAGAGGAGGAGGAGGAGGATGAGGAGGAGGCACATCTCCAACGAGGCAGGATGCCCTTTGGTGGCCAGCGTAAGGGCAGTACACCGACGGAATCACACCGCAGAGCTCCGCCTGTGCAGGGCGCTGCCTCTGCCCGTCATTCAAAAAGTTCTTTGGTGTGGGCCTTTTTTGAGGCTAGTGCATCAGATCGCACAGCTGCTGTTTGCAACATATGTCTCAAGCGTATATCGCGTGGCCAAAACATCAGCCGCTTGGGTACCACATGCCTGACCAGACATATGTTGACCTGCCATGCAGCTCGTTGGCAAGCCTACCTCAAAGACCCACACCAAAGAACAAAGCGGACCTCTCCTTGCACCGCATCAGCTGGGATCTCCAACCCCACTATAACTTCAGTCCTCTCTGAAACATGCACTGAGAGGAATGAAGGTGTAGAATTAGGTGTGTCACAGCCAAGTACTTGCGGCCACTCTGCTAGCAGTACACCGACGTCCGATTCTAGCAGGCAAATTTCCCTGCCCCAGCTGCTGGACCGTCGAAAGAAGTTCACTCCCAGCCATCCACATGCCCAGCGGTTGAATGCTAGCTTGGCTAAATTGCTAGCGCTTCAACTGCTGCCTTTTCAGTTGGTAGACTCGGCCCCCTTCCGTGAGTTTGTGCAATGTGCGGTTCCTCAGTGGCAGGTTCCCAAACGCCACTTTTTCTCACGGAAGGCTATTCCGGCTCTCTACCGGCATGTGGAAGGCAATGTCTTGGCCTCGCTGGACAGGGCGGTCAGCGGTAAGGTGCATATTACCGCTGACTCATGGTCCAGCAGGCATGGACAGGGACGTTACCTTTCTTTCACGGCCCATTGGGTCACTCTTTTGGCAGCTGGGAAGGATGCAGGACAAGGTGCAGTAGTGTTGGAGGTTGTTCCACCGCCACGCCTCCAAAATGCTACTACTGGTTGTGACACACCTCTCTCCTCCACCCCCTCCTCTTCTTCTTCCTCCATGGCCTCTTCCTGTGGTTTGTCCTCGGAACCAGCGGTGCTCCGTAGGCGTTCAAGGGGCTACGCAAGTACGCAGGCAAAAAGATGCCATGCCGTGCTTGCGCTGGTGTGTTTGGGGGACAGAAGCCACACTGGGGCAGAGGTCCTGTCTGCTCTGCAGGGCCAGGCCGAGAGGTGGTTGACGCCACGCCAGCTTAAGCCAGGAATGGTGGTTTGCGACAATGGCACCAACCTCCTCTCCGCCCTCCGACAGGGACAACTGACCCATGTGCCCTGTGTGGCTCACGTCCCTAACCTGGTGGTGCAGCGGTTCTTGGGCAGGTACCCGGGCTTACAGGATGTCCTGAGGCAGGCCAGGAAAGTCTGTGTGCATTTCCGCAGATCTTATAATGCCAGTGCTCGCCTGGCTGAGCTGCAAAAGGAGTTGAACCTGCCCAAGAACCGCCTTATATGTGACATGCCCACCAGGTGGAACTCAACGTTGGCCATGCTGCAGCGGCTGCACACGCAGCAGAGGGCCATCAATGAGTACCTGTGCGACTACGGCACCAGGACAGGGTCAGGGGAGCTTGGTTTTTTTTCTCCACGCCAGTGGGGCATGATCAGGGATGCATGCACTGTCCTGGCACCATTTGAGGAGGCCACGAGGATGGTGAGCAGTGACAGTGCATGCATCAGTGACACTGTACCTCTTGTCCACCTGTTGGAGCACACGCTGCGTGGAATAATGGACAGGGCACTTGAGGCAGAACAGAGGCAGGAAGAGGAGGACTTCCTTGCCTCTCAAGGCCCCCTTTACCCAGACAGTGTTCCTTCTGTCCCACCCATCGCACAGGAAGAGGAGGAGGAGGAGGAGGAGGAGGAGGATTGTGTCAGCATGGAGGTGGAGGCTGGCACTCAGCATCATCAGCAGCAGTCTTTTAGGGATGATTTACAGTCCCAAGAAACCAGTGGACTTGTACGTGGCTGGGAGGAGGTGGCTGCGGATCATGTCGTCCTTAGTGACCCAGAGGACTCCGGAGCGAATGCCTCAGCAAACCTACGCTGCATGGCCTCCCTGATCCTGCAAAGTCTGCGGAAGGATCCTCGTATTCTTCGGATCAAGGAGAGGGACCATTACTGGCTGGCCACTCTCCTTGATCCACGGTACAAGGGTAAGGTTGCGGACCTTATGTTACCGTCGCAGAGGGAGCAGAGGATGAGACAACTCCGGGAGGCCTTGCAGAAAGGTCTGTGCAACGCGTTCCCAGAGACTGGGAGGTTACAAACTCCTGGTCCTGGACAACGAGTTGCTGAGGCTTCGGCCAGTCAAAGAAGGAGCGGTGGGGAAGGTGGCCGTCTGACCGATGCGTTCAGACAATTCTTTAGTCCGCAGCCCCAAAGTATGATCGGTTCCAGCAACCATCACCAGCGTCTGATAAACATGGTGCAGGAATATCTAGGGGCAAGGTCAGACTTGGACACCTTCCCCACCGAAAATCCTCTGGCTTACTGGGTCTTGAGGATGGATCACTGGCCAGAGCTTGCACAGTATGCAATTGAGCTACTGGCCTGTCCTGCATCCAGCGTTCTTTCGGAACGCACATTCAGTGCTGCTGGAGGATTTGTCACGGATCACAGGGTGCGCCTGTCCACCGACTCGGTTGATCGACTGACTTTCATCAAGATGAACCAGTCTTGGATCACCACCAGCTACCACACACCTGATGCTGATATAACAGACTAATTGATTTTAACATGTCACATCCCTTCAAGACTGATGCTGATGCTGAGTGCCTGTGCTGTTATGTTGACTGGCTATCCTCCTCCTCCGAGTCCTCAATGATACGATTGATGATGATAGCTTGGAAGATCATTTTTGTTTATGGGTGCCGCCACCAGTGGCTAAGGCCCAATTTTTCAGCCCCTGTTTTACAGGGGCGTGTAATTACAATTTTTTTAGCAATAATTTGCCATAGGGCTCATTGCTGTGCTCCAAGTACAGTATCTGTGAGGGGTTGGAGTGTTGTGGCACCAGTGCCTAAGGCCCAATTTTTCAGCCCCTGTTTAACAGGGGCGTGTCATTACAATTTTTGAAGCAATACTTTGCAACAGGGCTCATTGCTGTGCTCCAAGTACAGTATCTGTGAGGGGTTGTAGTGTTGTGCCACCAGTGCCTAAGGCCCAATTTTTCAGCCCCTGTTCAACAGGGGCATGTAATTACAATTCTTGATCTAATAATTCACAGCAGGGCCCATTGCTGCACCCACCAAGATTAACTCTGAGGGCTTACAGTGTTGTGGCAACGCCACCACCACCACCACCACGAAAGGCCCAATTTTTCAGCCCCTGTTCAACAGGGGCATGTAATTAAAATTCTTGATCTAATAATTCACAGCAGGGCCCATTCCTGCACCCACCAAGAGTAACTCTGAGGGCTTACAGTGTTGTGGCAACGCCACCACCACCACCACCACGAAAGGCCCAATTTTTCAGCCCCTGTTCAAAAGGGGCATGTAATTACAATTCTTGATCTAATAATTCACAGCAGGGCCCATTCCTGCACCCACCAAGAGTAACTCTGAGGGCTTACAGTGTTGTGGCAACGCCACCACCACCACCACCACGAAAGGCCCAATTTTTCAGCCCCTGTTCAAAAGGGGCATGTAATTACAATTCTTGATCTAATAATTCACAGCAGGGCCCATTCCTGCACCCACCAAGAGTAACTCTGAGGGCTTACAGTGTTGTGGCAACACCACCACCACCACCACCACCACCACGAAAGGCCCAATTTTTCAGCCCCTGTTCAACAGGGGCATGCAATTACAATTCTTGATCTAATAATTCACAGCAGGGCCCATTGCTGCACCCACCAAGAGTAACTGTCAGGGCTTACAGTGTTGTGGCACCAGCACCACCATCAAAGGCCCAATTTTTACTACCACTGTTCAACAATTATATGTAATTAAAATTCCTGATATAATAGTTGACAGCAGGGCGTTCCAGCACCAACCAAGAGTAACTGTGAGTGCTTACAGTGTTGTGCCAACACCAACAACTAAGGGGCCTATTTCTGCAGAGTATATACGGCAGGTCCCTACTTTCAAACATCCAACTTACAAACGACTCCTACTTGCAAACGCAAGAAGACAACAGGAAGTGAGAGGAAATCTACCCCTTGGAAGGAAAATTCTCTCCTGTAAGAATTAATATGGGAGAAAGGTGTCTCCTCTCTACTGATGCTTTATCAGCAATCCTTGTTTCAAGAAAAACACCACATTTCAAAAACAGTTGTCATTGGGACGGAAAGTGAGGTGAAATGTTCTGAACAGGGGCACAGACAGCAAAACAAATGTTACAGGGGTGATAACCCTTACCTATGTTTTCCAAAAAGTTTAAAAATAGATTTTTGGGCTGGAGCTACACTTAAACAATGTACCTGTTCAAAATTACAAACAGATTCTACATAAGAACAAACCTACAGTCCCTGTCTTGTATGCACCGCCTGTATACGGCTGTTCAGAGTATATAGGCCCTTTTTTATTTTATGTGCGGGGTTCCCCTTAATATCCATACAAGACCCAAAGGGGCTGGTAATGGGCTGGGGTAGGGGGGGGGGTCATGGGGTAGCTATGCCATTTTTCTTAAAGATTTTCATCCATATTACCGGGACCAGACATTACATTAAAGCCGCAAGCAGTTTTAAATGGCTTTTTTTTCCTTTAGAAGTGTCATTTTGTGCAGGGACAGTTCTAAACACGGGAAACACGTGGCACTTCACAGGCATACTTTAGACACCCCCCAGGTACGATATTTAAAGGAATATTTGACTTTTTTTTTTTCACTTTATGCATCATTAAAATGACTGCTCCCGAAAAACGACCGTTTTTAAAACTTCTTTTTGCATTGATACATGTCCCCTGGTGCACAACCCGGGTTCCCAAACCCTTTTTAGGACAATAACATGCATAATAGTTGTTATAATTAGCACTTTAGAATTCGAACGTTCGCATCCATTGTATTTAATAGGGTTCTAATGTTCGTACGAACTTTCGGTCCGTTCGCGGGTTCTGGTGCGAACCGAACCCGGGGGTGTTCGGCTCATCACTACTCTTGATGTAATCCCCCGTGGATTTTGAGGTGTGTTTAGGATCATTATCCATTTGTAGAAGCCATCCTCTCTTTAACTTCAGCTTTTTCACAGATGGCATCAAGTTACCATCCAAAATTTGCTGAAATTTTATTGAATCCATTTTTCCTTCTACTCGTGAAATGTTCCCTGTGCCACTAGCTGCAATACAACCCCAAAGCATGATTGATCCACCCCCATGCTTAACAGTTGGACAGAGGTTCTTTTCATTAAATTCTGTGCCCTTTCATCTCCAAACGTACTTTTGCTCATTCCGGCCAAAAAGTTCTATTTTAACCTCATCGGTCCACAGAACTTGTTTCCAAAATGCCTCAGGCTTGTCTATATGTTCATTTGCAAAGTTCAAAGGCTGATTTTTGTGGTGAGGACGTAGAAGAGGTTTTCTTCTGATGACTCTTCCATGAAGACCATATTTGTACAAGTATCTCTTTATAGTGGAATAGTGTACCACAACTCCAGTGTCTGCCAGATCTTTCTGGAGGGATCATGCAGTCAAACGTGGGTTTTGAATTGCTTTTCTCACAATCCTGCGAGCTGTTCTGTCTGATATTTTTCTTGGTCTTCCAGATCTTGCTTTAACTTCCACTGTTCCTGATGACTGCCATTTCTTAATTACATTCCAAACAGAGGATATTGACATCTGAAAACGCTTTGCTATCTTCTTATAGCCTTCTCCAGCTTTGTGAGCGTCAACTACCAGTATTTTCAGTTTCAGTTTTCTAGACAACTGCTTAGAAGAACCCATAGTGCTGATTGTTGGGGCAAGGTCAGATGAGTCTGGCCATTTAAAACCTTTGAGATTGACATCACCTGGTCTTCCCAGACGATGATTGAGACCAATCCATGACACTGGCAGGTCTCAGCTTTGCAAAGGGGGCAGTGCATGCTATAAATTCTGCAGGGTGCCCAAACTTTTGCAGACGACATTTTTTTGTTTTCTGTAATTTTGAAAGTGTAAATGATGGAAATAAAATCTAACTTTTTTGACATATTATAAGAATGTCTAATCTGTAATTTGATGCCATTTGGAGATTTTTCCATCTTTCCTTGGCTTCGTCATGCACATTAATACACATTTTTACCTGGCGTGCCCAAACTTTCGATCCCCACTGTATTACTTATACTTCTGTATCTCTTTGAGACACTGCCAGCCCCAGTACCTTCCTCGCACCCTAAACAACTTCAAACGGATCTCTTAAACTTCCTCTGGGACTACAAAAGACACAGGATAGCTAACACTGTCCTTTTTGCCTCTTGAAATTATGGTGGTCTAGCATTCCTAAACCTTTTGAGCTATTACCATGTGACCCAATTGTGAACGATTGCCTCCTGGGTTACTCTTCCAGCATACAACTGCTGGACAGAGATAGGGAAACTCTGGTTAGCTCCTGTCCCCCCTAAAAATGTGCTTTGAAATGCTGATAAAGATATTGCTTCCTTTACTCTCCTGCCCCCTATGTCACTTTTACGTGGACTGTGGAGAATGTTGAAACATAAGCATCCTCTTATGTCCAAAGCCTCCATTCTGACAGCCTTTCTGTTTAATCCCAAAGTGGCAGATAGTCCAACTTCACAGATGTCCTTCCCGTGGATGTTACAAAGGTTAATTTACTTTGGCCACTTGGTAGACCCCAGGACAAGGAAGTTGCTTCCTTTTGACATACTCAGGGAGAGATTCAAACTACTGCGTCAAGCATATTATGGTTACTTGCAGATACATCATTACGCATATTCCATTGCCCCCACCCTACAGTTTTCCAAATTGACCCCTTTAGAGAGGATAGTTTTGGCAGGCCTCTCAGAGAAAGGTTTAATCTCCAATATTTACAAAATTCTTAATGCTTTTCCAATGCACAAACAGGGGAAACATGCTTACAAGCGCAAATCGGAAAGGGCTAAAAGTGAGGAAATGTCCTCCGAAGCTTGGCAAGTGATTTGGTCTCAGACTGCTAAGAGCTCTATATGTAAACTTTATGTATTGCTATAAAGTCCTTTATTTTTGGTATTTAACACCAGGGCTTTTGCATGCTATTCATCCAACCACTAGTGACCTTTGCTGGAGATGCCTCAGGGACCGAGGTTCCTTGAGGCACTGTCACCATCTTGAACCATACTGGCAGTCGGTCCATCACTTGCTTCAATGTTTATTTTCCCTTTCTTCCCAAAGTATTCCTCTTAGGCTTGCTCCCTCCTTCTCTCTTTAAATCTGTCAAAAAGCTTGCATGTCATATTCTCACTGTAGCTCGGTGCTTAGTTGCACAATACTGGAAAAAGAGAGGGCCTGCTTCTTCTGTAGAGTTGTACTTGAGAAGCAAAGATGTTGAACTCATGGAGGCTCTCATGCCTAACTAATACATTGAATAAACACAATAAGATCTGGGAGCTCTGGCACCATATTGAAGATCCACCATGATAGACCTTCTAGATGGCCATAAGTTTCTGTCTGGTGGAGGGCAGCTGGGTTTCCGAAGAGTGGAGAGCTTTGCATCTTCTTTTCTCTCCCTTCCTATACTCTCTCTTTCCTATTACTTTTCATTTGATTCCAATATACTTTTTAACACATTCATTTCTGATGGAAATAATTTCTGGTTTGCAATTGGCTCGTATTGAGTTGCATTTGAGCAATTCTAATCTTATTGTTCTGAGCTCTGCCTACCTGGTAGGTTATATTAAAGAGGAAGTAAACCTTCCTGTATACTTTGTACTTATAGGTAAGCCTAGAATAAGGCTTAACTATAGGTACTGTTAATATCTTCTAAACATGCGCTGTTTAGGAGATATTTACTGTATACTGCACCAATGATGTCATTGGCGCATTCGCTCTGAAGGAACATCCGCCTGTGCCGTTTCTTCAGAAGCATGTGTCGTGACCAGTCACACAGCTGGAGTCCGCGGTCCTGCAAAGAAGATGGGCGAAGATAGATTCGGCCTCCAGCGGGGACGACACGTGGGCTTCATTTACAAGTAAGTGTCACATAATGTGCTAGTATGCGATGCATGCTAGCACATTAAGAAAGGGTTATTAACTGTAAGTGCAAATGCAGAGCACACAAAATAATTACAATTGTAGTTTACTAGGTCATTAGTCCATGAGCAAATCAGGTGTTTAAGGGTTAAAAATAAATGATGGCAAGGGTGGCTGCTGTCCTCAGAGTGCTGGCTCTGTGTATATTAGACAAAAGGGAGAAACTGGAAGCGCCACCTGAGTGTAGTATTAAAATGACTTTAATGGCAAGGTATGCAATCACACTTGCAAGAAGTAAGAAGATAAAAGGCTCATCTGTATTATAGGGGTCCCTGCCAGCCTCCTCTCTCTCTCTCTCTCTGTGGAAACTCCCCCGGATGTGTTCCTGCGACCCGTGACGTCACTTCCGTGCATTCAACGCCTGTTTCAGCCTCTTCCTAGTGGCCACAGGACGTGCTCCAGACTGAGCTTCAACCACACAGCCTCGCATAGGAACTGGACCTGGACCAGAGGACCTTCTCGGGGAACCATATAATACAGATGAGCCTTTTATCTTCTTACTTCTTGTAAGTGTGATTGCATACCTTGCCATTAAAGTCATTTTAATCCTTCACTCAGGTGGCGCTTCCGGTTTCTCCCTTTTGTCTTATATACTAGCACATTATGCCTTTACTGTGCAGGGAAGAAAAAATAAATACAAATCTGAGTTTTCTTCCTCTTTAAACTACACTATTGTATGGAATTCACTGTTTATGTTTAGAATGGAAGTATTTCTGAATAGCAATTCCCCTTTTCCATCTGTTCTGGCTGATGGTTATTTGACTTCAGGACATTGTCCTAATGTAATCTACTTGTGTGGTAACTTTTATTTTTATTATTGATTCATGCAGAATGCTGTACAAACTGCTTTATACTTGAAAATTTTATTAAAAATTGTTATTTTTATAAAAATTGCAAAAAATTAAATTTTATTGAGCAATTTATCCTTTTAAAAAAACACGTATGCCTCGTACACACGGCCGGGATTTCCGACAGGAAAAAGTCAGTGGGGAACTTCCTTCACTGTGTAATTCATGAATAGACCCGCCCCTTCTCATGTTCCGCATCTGGTCCGCTTAGCCTTACACCTAGTCATTGGCTGAGCGGACCTGATGGGGAACTTGGCCATAATAAGGCAATCATGTAATGTTTTATTCCCAGCCCATTTGCTTACATGGCCTGGGATTTCCAGCCATGTAACTAAATGGGCCAGGTGACATCAGTGGTTAGTAAGGACGCAGCTGGTGCAAGCATCCACCACTTCCTGAACAACCATTGACACCCAGGATATTTATTGAATGGCTGCCAAAACAAGTCCATATTTAGGCAATAACATAACCCAATCTATTCCACACCCATTTGTTTACATGGCAAGTGAATGGGCCGGGTGATTTCAGTTGTTGGCTGCTGCTTCCTTATTAACTATTGACAGCTGGAAGTTGTTATGTTCATCCACACTGAATGCCCTAAACTTTGGCATTGGGGCGAACGTCCAACAGTCGGTGTTCAGTCCCAGCTAGTGCTCGTTCATCCTTACTAGTACTAAGTTCATCCTTAATAGACATAATCAGCAGCGAGAGCCAGCATTAAGAGCAACTTATTGCTTCTGTAGTTTGGAGTAGGGCTGGACTGGGACAAAAATTTGGCCATGGACTTCATCCAGACCGGCCCACTTTAATTAAATAAAATGCTGCACCCCACCCCCCCAAAAAATCACGCCCACCAAAAAGCCCCTACATCCATTATTGTATATCATGAGAGGGTGAGCGAGAGGGGAATGAGAGAGAGAGAGGGAGGGTTGAGGGAAAGGGGGTGAGAGGGGGTGGGTGAGAGAGGGGGGTGAGTGTAAGAGAGAGGGAGTGAGTGTAAAAGAGAGGGGTGAGTGTAGGACCCCTTTCACACTGAGACGTTTTTCAGGCGCTTTTGGGCTAAAAATAGCACCTGAAAAACACCTCCGCTGCAGTCCTAGTGTGAAAGTCTGAGTGCTTTCACACTGGGGTGCTGCCAGGGCGTTAAAAAAAGTCCTCCAAGCAGCATCTTTGGGGCGGTGTAGGAGCGGTGTACACACCGCTCCTTCCCATTGAAATGAATGGCCACCGCTGCTGAAGCGCCTGCAAAGCACTTCGGCAGCAGCGCTACACGGGCACATTTAACCCTTAATTTGGCTGCTAGCCAGGGTTAAAAGCACCTGCCAGAAGCCGAATATCGCAGCTAAAACGACAGTAAAGTGCTGCTAAAACTAGCAGCATCAATGCCCGCCCCAGTGTAAAATCAGCCTAAGAGTCAGAGAGTGAATGAGACAGAGGAAAGGGCAGAGAGACAGAGGGGGAGATGAGAGACAGAGGGGGGAGCTAAGAGATAGAGGAGAAGAGATGAGAGATAGAGGGGGAGCTGAGAGATAGAGGGGGAGCTGAGAGATAGAGGAGGAGAGCTGAGAGACAGAGGGGGGAGCTGAGAGATAGAGGGGGAGCTGAGAGATAGAGGAGGAGAGCTGAGAGACAGAGGAGGAGAGCTGAGAGACAGAGGAGGAGAGCTGAGAGACAGAGGAGGAGAGCTGAGAGACAGAGGAGGGGGCTGAGAGACAGAGGGGGAAGCTGAGAGACAGAGGGGGAAGCTGAGAGACAGAGGGGGAAGCTGAGAGACAGAGGGGGAAGCTGAGAGACAATGGGAGGGAGCTGAGAGACAGAGGGGGAGCTGAGAGGCAGAGGGGGAGCTGAAAGACAGAGGGGGAAGCTGAGAGACAGAGGAGGGAGCTGAGAGACAGAGGAGGGAACTGAGAGATAGAGGAGGGGGCTGAGAGACAGAGGAGGGGGCTGAGAGACAGAGGAGGGGTCTGAGAGACAGAAGAGGGGTCTGAGAGACAGAGGAGGGGGTCTTAGAGACAGAGGAGGGGGTCTTAGAGACAGAGGAGGGGTCTGAGAGACGGAGGGGGGAGCTGAGAGATGGAGGGGGGCTGAGAGATAGGGGGCTGAGAGACAGGGGGAGCTGAGAGACAGAAGGAGGGAGCTGAGAGACAGAGGGGGGAGCTGAGAGACAGAGGGGGGACTGAGAGACAGAGGGGGGTCTGAGAGACAGGGGGGTCTGAGAGAGAGGGGGAGCTGAGAGACAGAGGAAGAGCTGAGAGACAGAGGGAGGCTGAGATACAGGGGGATCTGAGAGACAGAGGGGGGCTGAGAGACAGAGGGAGGGAGCTGAGAGACAGCGGGGGAGAGCTGAGAGATAGAGGAGGGGGCTGAGAGACAGTGGGGGTCTGAGAGACAGAGGAGGGGTCTGAGAGGCAGAAGGGGAGCTGAGAGACAGAGGGGAAGCTGAGAGACAGAGGGGGAGCTGAGAGACAGAGGAGGAGAGCTGAGAGATAGAGGGGGAGGGGTCTGAGAGACAGAGGAGGAGTCTGAGAGATAGAGGAGGGGTCTGAGAGACAGAAGGGGGTCTGAGAGACAGAGGGGGGTCTGAGAGACAGAGGGGGCTGAGAGACAGAGGAGGGGGCTAAAAGAGGGGGGACTGAGAGACACGGGGACTGAGACAGAGGGGGGGTCTGAGAGACAGAGGGGGGTCTGAGAGACAGAGAGGTGTCTGAGAGACAGAGGGGGGTCTGAGAGACAGATGGGGGGGTCTGAGAGACAGATGGGGGGGTCTGAGAGACAGAGGGGGGTCTGAGAGACAGAGGGGGAGTCTGAGAGACAGAGGGGGGCTGAGAGACAGAGGGGGCTAAGAGATAGAGGAGGGGGCTGAAAGAGGGGAAACTGAGAGACAGAGGGAGGGAATGAGAGACAGAGGGGGGACTGTGAGACAGAGGGGGCAGAGAGACAGAGGGGAGGGCTGAGACAGACCACATAGCACTGTCCCTTTCTGCAGTCCCTCCTCTGCTCACCTCCCCACTGTCTCAGTGTTCTGGCAGGTTCGTGTAGGATGCCAGGTACCTGATGGCCAGCAGCGGCAGCGACGAGTCTCCCTCTTGATCCGGGGGTGCTCTCGCTGCTCTGCTCTTTACAGTGGCGCATGTTCTCTTCCTCCGGGCTCCCAGTCAGCCTGCCCTCCGGCCCAGGCCGCATGGTTCCTGGAGCAGAGAGGAGGTGGAGGAATAGAGGTTCTGGGAGCGCCGGGGTGGCTGCGCTCGCTACTGTTCGCCTCTTCGGTGGTCAGGGAGGGGGTGGAGCTCTTCTCCCTCCTCAGAAATTTACATCCAACTGCCCTCCTCGCTGGCCACCTTCCCCAAATCCCTGCCGCTGTTTGCTGCCCCGCTCCTGCTGCCGCTGAACTGCATAAAAAAACGGGCCACAAAAAGAAAAAACATTTTTTTTGTGGGCCGCTGTTTGCTACCACGCTCCCGCTGCCGCTGAACTGCATAAAATATAACAGTGGGCCATTTTTTTTAAACAGCCCACTGAGCCATCGGCCCACCGGGAAACTCCCGGTAGTCCCTATGGCCAGTCCATCCCTGGTTTGGAGTATAGTCGTACTGTGGTGCCAGCATAAATGGTGTATTCCATTCATGGGGAGGAGGTGAATGAATGACAGAAACCACTCCCCCAATCACAAAATGTATTACATTCTGTGAAAACAATGTAAGGACAGAAAGGCAGGTCTACTACAATGTTGGACCTGAAGCTATAATCTCATACAGTGCCGGAAGTCCAGTGCTGTGAAGAGGAACAGACATCAGTGGGGAGCAGCGTTGCCAACTGTCAGTATTTTTACTGGCAGCCAATAAAAAACAGGCACTTTTCTCTTGCTAGTAAATGCTGGGTGACAGGAAAAGGTTGTCAGTAAAAAATATGGCTGTGATGCTCAGCTCCAAACTGCGCATGCATAGTTACAGTCCAGAGCCAGCTGAGATCATCCAAGTGCCTGCTACAGTGTGCCCGGATAGTGCCGGTGGGTGGTGGGTCTGGTAGAGGCAGTGCCTGAGTATGTCATGTAATGTCATGGTGCAAGGGAACTGAGCAGAGTGGCCAGAGCCTTGTGTGCAGTAATGCAGTCTTTTTGGACTGGAGTGGACTGAAGGGACCACCTGACATGAAGAGAGACTGTCCCTGTGACTCAGGAGGGGATGTGTCCTGTCGGTGAGGTGTCATCGCCATCTGTGCTGCTGCACACTGCTGTCAGTGTCACTCTGAGAGCCAATTTCATGTGTGTGTGCGCCCATTATAGATTCTTGCCCTCCTGAGTCCTGTCAATGAACTACTTATACTTACTAAATCGATGACTGAAATTTGCACTAAAACTGTAATTTTGTAACTTTTGTAAATGCCAGTAAAAACTTGGCCATGCCAGTAAATTTGGGTGCTGTGCCAGTATAGTTTAATCTGGTAGGTTGGCAACACTGGTGGACTGGAGAAAAGATTTCTACAGGAACCGTCAGCCTGCAGGATGTAGTATACACTTCATTACAGGTCCTATTCATAGGGAGGACCTACATTTTTAACCACATTTCCGCATTAAAGGAGTTGTAAAGTCAGAAGGCTTTTTTTCTTAATCAAAGTCAGTCAGCCAATCTGAATGGACAAGGGGAGCTGTGACTCGACTTGGGTGCCCCCATAGCAAGCTGCTTGCTGTGGGGGCACTAAACGGGAGGGCCAGGAGTAGGGATGAGCTCGGTGTTTGAGTCGAACATACGTTCGACTCGAACATCGGTTGTTCGATCATTCGACGAAGATCGAACGTTTTGGGCCGTTCGCGACAAATTCGAGTGACGCGAACGGCCCACAATACACTGCGCCATCGCAGTGCAATCCCGGCGCTGTGATTGGCCAAGCATGCACTGTGACCCCGCATGCTTGGCTAATCCCAGCGCTGGCAACGAGGAGAGCCATAATTGGCCACAGGCAGGGACAGTGTTAGTGATATTTGTTCATTTACCTTGTGTGTAGGGAGAGAGAAGGATAGGCAGGGACAGTGTAAGTGATATTCTGCTAAACCTTGTGTGCAGGGAGAGAGAAGGATAGGCAGGGACAGTGTCAGTGATATTCTGCTAAACCTTGTGTGCCGGGAGAGAGAAGGATAGGCAGGGATAGTGTCAGTGATATTCTGCTAAACCTTGTGTGCAGGGAGAGATAAGGATAGACAGGGGACAGTGTCAGTGATATTTTTGCTAAGCCTCCTGCACAGTATACACCTGAAGCTAGCCCTTATTGCTGTGTTTTCCTGTTGTGTAACACAGGCAGGTATCTGCAGCAGTTATAGCAGGCGTAGTGTGCTTCCTGCAAAATATACACCAGAAGCTAGCCCTTATTGCTGTGTTATCCTGTTGTTTAACACAGGCAGGCATCTGCAGCACTTAGAGCGGGTGTAGTGTGCTTCTTGCAAAATATACACCAGAAGCTAGCCCTTATTGCTGTGTTTTCCTGTTCTGTAACACAGGCAGGCATCTGCAGCAGTTGTAGCAGGCGTAGTGTGCCTCCTGCAAAATATACACCTGAAGCTAGCCCTTATTGCTGTTTTTTCCTGTTGTGTAACACAGGCAGGCATCTGCAGCACGTACAGCAGGCGTAGTGTGCCTCCTGCAAAATATACACCTGAAGCTAGGCCTTATTGCTGTGTTTTCCTGTTGTGTAACACAGGCAGGCATCTGCAGCACTTACAGCAGGCGTAGTGTGCCTCCTGCAAAATATACACCTGAAGCTAGGCCTTATTGCTGTGTTTTCCTGTTGTGTAACACAGGCAGGCATCTGCAGCACTTACAGCGGGCGTAGTGTGCATCCTGCACATTATACACCTGAAGCTACCCCTTATTGCTCGTATTTTTTTTACTTTTGTGTTACACTAACAGGCATCTGCAGCACTTACAGCGGGCATAGTGTGCTTCTTGCAAAATATACACCAGAAGCTAGCCCTTATTGCTGTGTTTTCCTGTTGTGTAACACAGGCAGGCATCTGCAGCAGTTGTAGCAGGCGTAGTGTGCCTCCTGCAAAATATACACCTAAAGCTAGGCCTTATTGCTGTGTTTTCCTGTTGTGTAACACAGGCAGGCATCTGCAGCACTTACAGCAGGCGTAGTGTGCCTCCTGCAAAATATACACCTGAAGCTAGGCCTTATTGTTGTGTTTTCCTGTTGTGTAACACAGGCAGGCATCTGCAGCACTTACAGCAGGCGTAGTGTGCCTCCTGCAAAATATACACCTGAAGCTAGGCCTTATTGCTGTGTTTTCCTGTTGTGTAACACAGGCAGGCATCTGCAGCACTTACAGCGGGCGTAGTGTGCCTCCTGCACATTATACACCTGAAGCTACCCCTTATTGCTCGTAGTTTTTTTTCTTTTGTGTTACACTAACAGGCATCTGCAGCACTTACAGCGGGCGTAGTGTGCTTCTTGCAAAATATACACCAGAAGCTAGCCCTTATTGCTGGTTTTCCCATCTCCCTGCAGGCCTTTAGAATGTCTGGAAGGCAAACAAGGAGAGGCAGACAGTCAGGAGCCAATAAAAGAGGGCAAGCAGGCTCTGTGTCTAGAGACAACAGTGCTGGTCGTGGACGCGGTGCATCGTCATCAGCACGTGGCCATGGGACACGCTTGTCCTTATTTTCGGCAGCTGGACGTGTTGAGCCGCATCATGCCAAAGACTTGGTAGAGTGGATGACCAAGCCCTCCTCATCCTCCTCATCCTCTCTCACCCAGGCTCAGGGTACTGGCAAAGCAGCTGCCAAAGCGTCCTCAATCTCATCATCAGTCACTCCTTCCCTAGACCCACGTGTCCTCCTGAGGAGTCCCCCGAACTGTTTGAGCACAGTGTTGGGTACATGCTCCAGGAGGATGCCCAGTGTTTGGAATGGTCTGAAGATGATACCCAGCTAGAGGAAGGCAGTAGCGTGAGAGCAGAGAGAGGGGATGCTCAAGAAGGACACCAATCTGGCAGTCATGTTCCAGCAGCTACAGCATACTGCCAGATTGGTTCCAGTGATGAGGAGGGAGGGGATGATGAGTTCACTGACTCCACGTGGGTGCCTGATAGGAGAGAGGAGGAGGAGGAGGAGGATGAGGAGGAGGCACATCTCCAACGAGGCAGGATGCCCTCCGGGGGCCAGCGTAAGGGCAGCACACCGACTGAATCACACCGCAGAGCTCTGCCTGTGCAGGGCGCTGCCTCTGCCCGTTATTCCAAAAGTTCTTTGGTGTGGGCCTTTTTTGAGTCGAGTGCATCAGATCGCACTGCTGCTGTTTGCAACATATGTCTCAAGCGTATCTCGCGTGGCCAAAACATCAGCCGCTTGGGCACCACATGCTTGACCAGACATATGTTGACCTGCCATGCAGCTCGTTGGAAAGCCTACCTTAAAGACCCACACCAAAGAACAAAGCGGACCTCTCCTTGTTCCGCATCAGCTGGGATCTCCAACCCACTATACCTTCAGTCCTCTCTGAAACCTGCACTGAGAGGAATGAAGGTGTAGAATTAGGTGTGTCACAGCCAAGTACTTGCGGGCACTCTGCTAGCAGTACACCGACGTCCGATTCTAGCAGGCAAATTTCCCTGCCCCAGCTGCTGGACCGTCAAAAGAAGTTCACTTCCAGCCATCCACATGCACAGTGGTTGAATGCTAGCTTGGCTAAATTGCTAGCACTTCAACTGCTGCCTTTTCAGTTGGTAGACTCGGCCCCCTTCCATGAGTTTATGCAATGTGCGGTTCCTCAGTGGCAGATTCCCAAACGCCACTTTTTCTCACGGAAGGCGTTTCCGGCTCTCTATCGGCATGTGGAAGGCAATGTCCATGCCTCGCTGGACAGGGTGGTCAGCGGTAAGGTACATATTACCGCTGACTCATGGTTCAGCAGGCATGGACAGGGACGTTACCTTTCTTTCACGGCCCATTGGGTCACTCTTTTGGCAGCTGGGAAGGATGCAGGACAAGGTGCAGTAGTGTTGGAGGTTGTTCCGCCGCCACGCCTCCAAAATGCTACTACTGGTTGTTGTGACACACCTCTCTCCTCCACCCCCTCCTCTTCTTCTTCCTCCATGGCCTCTTCCTGTGCTTTGTCCTCTGAACCAACGGTGCTCTGTAGGCGTTCAAGGGGCTACGCAAGTACGCAGGCAAAAAGATGCCATGCCGTGCTTGCGCTGGTGTGTTTGGGGGACAGGAGCCACACTGGGGCAGAGGTTCTGTCAGCTCTGCAGGGGCAGGCCGAGAGGTGGTTGACGCCGCGCCAGCTTAAGCCAGGAATGGTGGTTTGCGACAATGGCACCAACCTCCTCTCTGCCCTCCGACAGGGACAACTGACCCATGTGCCCTGTGTGGCTCACGTCCTTAAGCTGGTGGTGCAGCGGTTCTTGGGCAGGTACCGGGCTTACAGGATGTCCTGAGGCAGGCCAGGAAAGTCTGTGTGCATTTCTGCAGATCATATAATGCCAGTGCTCGGCTGGCTGAGCTGCAAAAGGAGTTGAACCTGCCCAAGAACCGCCTTATATGTGACATGCCCACCAGGTGGAACTCAACGTTGGCCATGCTGCAGCGGCTGCACACGCAGCAGAGGGCCATCAATGAGTACCTGTGCGACTACGGCACCAGGACAGGGTCAGGGGAGCTCAGGTTTTTTTCACCACGTCAGTGGGGCATGATCAGGGATGCATGCACTGTCCTGGCACCATTTGAGGAGGCCACGAAGATGGTGAGCAGTGACAGTGCATGCATCAGTGACACTGTACCTCTTGTCCACCTGTTGGAGCATACGCTGCATGGAATAATGGACAGGCACTTGAGGCAGAACAGAGGCAGGAAGAGGAGGACTTCCTTGCCTCTCAAGGCCCCCTTTACCCAGACACTGTTCCTTCTGTCCCACCCATCCCACAGGAAGAGGACGAGGAAGAGGAGGAGGAGGAGGAGAATTGTGTCAGCATGGAGGTGGAGCCTGGCACTCAGCATCAACAGCAGCAGTCTTTTAGGGATGATTTACAGTCCCAAGAAACACGTGGACTTGTACGTGGCTGGGAGGAGGTGGCTGCGGATCATGTCGTCCTTAGTGACCCAGAGGACTCCAGACCGAATGCCTCAGCTAACCTACGCTGCATGGCCTCCCTGATCCTGCAAAGTCTGCGGAAGGATCCTCGTATTCTTCGGATCAAGGAGAGGGACCATTACTGGCTGGCCACTCTCCTTGATCCACGGTACAAGGGTAAGGTTGCAGACCTAATCTTACCGTCGCAGAGGGAGCAGAGGATGAGACAACTCCGGGAGGCCTTGCAGAAAGGTCTGTGCAACGCGTTCCCAGAGACTGGGAGGTTACAAACTCCTGGTCCTGGATAGGGATGAGCTTCGTGTTCGAGTCGAACATACGTTCGACTCGAACATCGGCTGTTCGATCGTTCGACGAAGATCGAACGATTTGGGCCGTTCGCGCCAAATTCGAGTGACGCGAACGGCCCACAATGCACTACGCCATCGCAGTGTCATCCAGGCGCTGTGATTGGCCAAGCATGCACTGTGACCCCGCATGCTTGGCCAATCACAGCGCCGGCAGCGAGGAGAGCAATGATTGGCCACAGGCAGGATGCCTGTGGCCAATTATTGCTGAGGGTGTTTAGTACACGCCCCACACTATAAAAGGCCGCCAGCACGGCGGCCTAGTGTAGTGTGTTCCGGAGCAGGGAAAGACAAGCATAGGCAGGGACAGTGACATTTATTTATTTCTTGCTTAACCTGGATTCCTTTAGTTTAGGGAAAGAGAAGGATAGGTAGGGAGAGTGTCAGTGTGTTTTACTGTGCGAGTCCTTGTTTCTAGGGACAAAGAAGGAAAGTGAGGGGATTTCTCCTTGTGCTATAGTGTGCTTTAAAAAAACATTTTTTTCTAGGGACAGAAAACTGTAGGTAGGGAGAGTGTCAGTTTCTTTCACTGTGCCAGTCCTTGTTTCTAGGGACAAAGAAGGAAAGTGAGGGGAATTCTCCTTGTGCTATAGTGTGCTTTAAAAAAACATTTTTTTCTAGGGACAGAAAACTCTAGGTAGGGAGAGTGTCAGTTTCTTTCACTGTGCCAGTCCTTGTTTCTAGGGACAAAGAAGGAAAGTGAGGGGAATTCTCCTTGTGCTATAGTGTGCTTTAAAAAACCATTTTTTCTAGGGACAGAAAACTGTAGGTAGGGAGAGTGTCAGTTTCTTTCACTGTGCCAGTCCTTGTTTCTAGGGACAAAGAAGGAAAGTGAGGGGAATTCTCCTTGTGCTATAGTGTGCTTTAAAAAAACATTTTTTCTAGGGACAGAAAACTGTAGGTAGGGAGAGTGTCAGTTTCTTTCACTGTGCCAGTCCTTGTTTCTAGGGACAAAGAAGGAAAGTGAGGGGAATTCTCCTTGTGCTATAGTGTGCTTTAAAAAAACATTTTTTCTAGGGACAGAAAACTGTAGGTAGGGAGAGTGTCAGTTTCTTTCACTGTGCCAGTCCTTGTTTCTAGGGACAAAGAAGGAAAGTGAGGGGAATTCTCCTTGTGCTATAGTGTGCTTTAAAAAAACATTTTTTCTAGGGACAGAAAACTGTAGGTAGGGAGAGTGTCAGTTTCTTTCACTGTGCCAGTCCTTGTTTCTAGGGACAAAGAAGGAAAGTGAGGGGAATTCTCCTTGTGCTATAGTGTGCTTTAAAAAAACATTTTTTCTAGGGACAGAAAACTGTAGGTAGGGAGAGTGTCAGTTTCTTTCACTGTGCCAGTCCTTGTTTCTAGGGACAAAGAAGGAAAGTGAGGGGAATTCTCCTTGTGCTATAGTGTGCTTTAAAAAAACATTTTTTCTAGGGACAGAAAACTGTAGGTAGGGAGAGTGTCAGTTTCTTTCACTGTGCCAGTCCTTGTTTCTAGGGACAAAGAAGGAAAGTGAGGGGAATTCTCCTTGTGCTATAGTGTGCTTTAAAAAAACATTTTTTCTAGGGACAGAAAACTGTAGGTAGGGAGAGTGTCAGTTTCTTTCACTGTGCCAGTCCTTGTTTCTAGGGACAAAGAAGGAAAGTGAGGGGAATTCTCCTTGTGCTATAGTGTGCTTTAAAAAAACATTTTTTCTAGGGACAGAAAACTCTAGGTAGGGAGAGTGTCAGTTTCTTTCACTGTGCCAGTCCTTGTTTCTAGGGACAAAGAAGGAAAGTGAGGGGAATTCTCCTTGTGCTATAGTGTGCTTTAAAAAAACATTTTTTCTAGGGACAGAAAACTCTAGGTAGGGAGAGTGTCAGTTTCTTTCACTGTGCCAGTCCTTGTTTCTAGGGACAAAGAAGGAAAGTGAGGGGAATTCTCCTTGTGCTATAGTGTGCTTTAAAAAAAAAAATTTCTAGGGACAGAAAACTCTAGGTAGGGAGAGTGTCAGTTTCTTTCACTGTGCCAGTCCTTGTTTCTAGGGACAAAGAAGGAAAGTGAGGGGAATTCTCCTTGTGCTATAGTGTGCTTTAAAAAAACATTTTTTCTAGGGACAGAAAACTCTAGGTAGGGAGAGTGTCAGTTTCTTTCACTGTGCCAGTCCTTGTTTCTAGGGACAAAGAAGGAAAGTGAGGGGAATTCTCCTTGTGCTATAGTGTGCTTTAAAAAAACATTTTTTCTAGGGACAGAAAACTGTAGGTAGGGAGAGTGTCAGTTTCTTTCACTGTGCCAGTCCTTGTTTCTAGGGACAAAGAAGGAAAGTGAGGGGAATTCTCCTTGTGTTATAGTGTGCTTTAAAAAAAATTTTTTCTAGGGACAGAAAACTGTAGGTAGGGAGAGTGTCAGTTTCTTTCACTGTGCCAGTCCTTGTTTCTAGGGACAAAGAAGGAAAGTGAGGGGAATTCTCCTTGTGCTATAGTGTGCTTTAAAAAAACATTTTTTCTAGGGACAGAAAACTGTAGGTAGGGAGAGTGTCAGTTTCTTTCACTGTGCCAGTCCTTGTTTCTAGGGACAAAGAAGGAAAGTGAGGGGAATTCTCCTTGTGCTATAGTGTGCTTTAAAAAAACATTTTTTCTAGGGACAGAAAACTCTAGGTAGGGAGAGTGTCAGTTTCTTTCACTGTGCCAGTCCTTGTTTCTAGGGACAAAGAAGGAAAGTGAGGGGAATTCTCCTTGTGCTATAGTGTGCTTTAAAAAAAAAAATTTCTAGGGACAGAAAACTCTAGGTAGGGAGAGTGTCAGTTTCTTTCACTGTGCCAGTCCTTGTTTCTAGGGACAAAGAAGGAAAGTGAGGGGAATTCTCCTTGTGCTATAGTGTGCTTTAAAAAAACATTTTTTCTAGGGACAGAAAACTCTAGGTAGGGAGAGTGTCAGTTTCTTTCACTGTGCCAGTCCTTGTTTCTAGGGACAAAGAAGGAAAGTGAGGGGAATTCTCCTTGTGCTATAGTGTGCTTTAAAAAACCATTTTTTCTAGGGACAGAAAACTGTAGGTAGGGAGAGTGTCAGTTTCTTTCACTGTGCCAGTCCTTGTTTCTAGGGACAAAGAAGGAAAGTGAGGGGAATTCTCCTTGTGCTATAGTGTGCTTTAAAAAAACATTTTTTCTAGGGACAGAAAACTCTAGGTAGGGAGAGTGTCAGTTTCTTTCACTGTGCCAGTCCTTGTTTCTAGGGACAAAGAAGGAAAGTGAGGGGAATTCTCCTTGTGCTATAGTGTGCTTTAAAAAAACATTTTTTCTAGGGACAGAAAACTCTAGGTAGGGAGAGTGTCAGTTTCTTTCACTGTGCCAGTCCTTGTTTCTAGGGACAAAGAAGGAAAGTGAGGGGAATTCTCCTTGTGCTATAGTGTGCTTTAAAAAAACATTTTTTCTAGGGACAGAAAACTGTAGGTAGGGAGAGTGTCAGTTTCTTTCACTGTGCCAGTCCTTGTTTCTAGGGACAAAGAAGGAAAGTGAGGGGAATTCTCCTTGTGCTATAGTGTGCTTTAAAAAAACATTTTTTCTAGGGACAGAAAACTGTAGGTAGGGAGAGTGTCAGTTTCTTTCACTGTGCCAGTCCTTGTTTCTAGGGACAAAGAAGGAAAGTGAGGGGAATTCTCCTTGTGCTATAGTGTGCTTTAAAAAAACATTTTTTCTAGGGACAGAAAACTCTAGGTAGGGAGAGTGTCAGTTTCTTTCACTGTGCCAGTCCTTGTTTCTAGGGACAAAGAAGGAAAGTGAGGGGAATTCTCCTTGTGCTATAGTGTGCTTTAAAAAAAAAAATTTCTAGGGACAGAAAACTCTAGGTAGGGAGAGTGTCAGTTTCTTTCACTGTGCCAGTCCTTGTTTCTAGGGACAAAGAAGGAAAGTGAGGGGAATTCTCCTTGTGCTATAGTGTGCTTTAAAAAAACATTTTTTCTAGGGACAGAAAACTCTAGGTAGGGAGAGTGTCAGTTTCTTTCACTGTGCCAGTCCTTGTTTCTAGGGACAAAGAAGGAAAGTGAGGGGAATTCTCCTTGTGCTATAGTGTGCTTTAAAAAACCATTTTTTCTAGGGACAGAAAACTGTAGGTAGGGAGAGTGTCAGTTTCTTTCACTGTGCCAGTCCTTGTTTCTAGGGACAAAGAAGGAAAGTGAGGGGAATTCTCCTTGTGCTATAGTGTGCTTTAAAAAAACATTTTTTCTAGGGACAGAAAACTCTAGGTAGGGAGAGTGTCAGTTTCTTTCACTGTGCCAGTCCTTGTTTCTAGGGACAAAGAAGGAAAGTGAGGGGAATTCTCCTTGTGCTATAGTGTGCTTTAAAAAAACATTTTTTCTAGGGACAGAAAACTCTAGGTAGGGAGAGTGTCAGTTTCTTTCACTGTGCCAGTCCTTGTTTCTAGGGACAAAGAAGGAAAGTGAGGGGAATTCTCCTTGTGCTATAGTGTGCTTTAAAAAAACATTTTTTCTAGGGACAGAAAACTGTAGGTAGGGAGAGTGTCAGTTTCTTTCACTGTGCCAGTCCTTGTTTCTAGGGACAAAGAAGGAAAGTGAGGGGAATTCTCCTTGTGCTATAGTGTGCTTTAAAAAAACATTTTTTCTAGGGACAGAAAACTGTAGGTAGGGAGAGTGTCAGTTTCTTTCACTGTGCCAGTCCTTGTTTCTAGGGACAAAGAAGGAAAGTGAGGGGAATTCTCCTTGTGCTATAGTGTGCTTTAAAAAAACATTTTTTCTAGGGACAGAAAACTGTAGGTAGGGAGAGTGTCAGTTTCTTTCACTGTGCCAGTCCTTGTTTCTAGGGACAAAGAAGGAAAGTGAGGGGAATTCTCCTTGTGCTATAGTGTGCTTTAAAAAAACATTTTTTCTAGGGACAGAAAACTCTAGGTAGGGAGAGTGTCAGTTTCTTTCACTGTGCCAGTCCTTGTTTCTAGGGACAAAGAAGGAAAGTGAGGGGAATTCTCCTTGTGCTATAGTGTGCTTTAAAAAAAAAAATTTCTAGGGACAGAAAACTCTAGGTAGGGAGAGTGTCAGTTTCTTTCACTGTGCCAGTCCTTGTTTCTAGGGACAAAGAAGGAAAGTGAGGGGAATTCTCCTTGTGCTATAGTGTGCTTTAAAAAAACATTTTTTCTAGGGACAGAAAACTCTAGGTAGGGAGAGTGTCAGTTTCTTTCACTGTGCCAGTCCTTGTTTCTAGGGACAAAGAAGGAAAGTGAGGGGAATTCTCCTTGTGCTATAGTGTGCTTTAAAAAACAATTTTTTCTAGGGACAGAAAACTGTAGGTAGGGAGAGTGTCAGTTTCTTTCACTGTGCCAGTCCTTGTTTCTAGGGACAAAGAAGGAAAGTGAGGGGAATTCTCCTTGTGCTATAGTGTGCTTTAAAAAAACATTTTTTCTAGGGACAGAAAACTGTAGGTAGGGAGAGTGTCAGTTTCTTTCACTGTGCCAGTCCTTGTTTCTAGGGACAAAGAAGGAAAGTGAGGGGAATTCTCCTTGTGCTATAGTGTGCTTTAAAAAAACATTTTTTCTAGGGACAGAAAACTGTAGGTAGGGAGAGTGTCAGTTTCTTTCACTGTGCCAGTCCTTGTTTCTAGGGACAAAGAAGGAAAGTGAGGGGAATTCTCCTTGTGCTATAGTGTGCTTTAAAAAAACATTTTTTCTAGGGACAGAAAACTGTAGGTAGGGAGAGTGTCAGTTTCTTTCACTGTGCCAGTCCTTGTTTCTAGGGACAAAGAAGGAAAGTGAGGGGAATTCTCCTTGTGCTATAGTGTGCTTTAAAAAAACATTTTTTCTAGGGACAGAAAACTGTAGGTAGGGAGAGTGTCAGTTTCTTTCACTGTGCCAGTCCTTGTTTCTAGGGACAAAGAAGGAAAGTGAGGGGAATTCTCCTTGTGCTATAGTGTGCTTTAAAAAAACATTTTTTCTAGGGACAGAAAACTGTAGGTAGGGAGAGTGTCAGTTTCTTTCACTGTGCCAGTCCTTGTTTCTAGGGACAAAGAAGGAAAGTGAGGGGAATTCTCCTTGTGCTATAGTGTGCTTTAAAAAAACATTTTTTCTAGGGACAGAAAACTCTAGGTAGGGAGAGTGTCAGTTTCTTTCACTGTGCCAGTCCTTGTTTCTAGGGACAAAGAAGGAAAGTGAGGGGAATTCTCCTTGTGCTATAGTGTGCTTTAAAAAAACATTTTTTCTAGGGACAGAAAACTCTAGGTAGGGAGAGTGTCAGTTTCTTTCACTGTGCCAGTCCTTGTTTCTAGGGACAAAGAAGGAAAGTGAGGGGAATTCTCCTTGTGCTATAGTGTGCTTTAAAAAAAAAAATTTCTAGGGACAGAAAACTCTAGGTAGGGAGAGTGTCAGTTTCTTTCACTGTGCCAGTCCTTGTTTCTAGGGACAAAGAAGGAAAGTGAGGGGAATTCTCCTTGTGCTATAGTGTGCTTTAAAAAAACATTTTTTCTAGGGACAGAAAACTGTAGGTAGGGAGAGTGTCAGTTTCTTTCACTGTGCCAGTCCTTGTTTCTAGGGACAAAGAAGGAAAGTGAGGGGAATTCTCCTTGTGCTATAGTGTGCTTTAAAAAAACATTTTTTCTAGGGACAGAAAACTGTAGGTAGGGAGAGTGTCAGTTTCTTTCACTGTGCCAGTCCTTGTTTCTAGGGACAAAGAAGGAAAGTGAGGGGAATTCTCCTTGTGTTATAGTGTGCTTTAAAAAAACATTTTTTCTAGGGACAGAAAACTGTAGGTAGGGAGAGTGTCAGTTTCTTTCACTGTGCCAGTCCTTGTTTCTAGGGACAAAGAAGGAAAGTGAGGGGAATTCTCCTTGTGCTATAGTGTGCTTTAAAAAAACATTTTTTCTAGGGACAGAAAACTGTAGGTAGGGAGAGTGTCAGTTTCTTTCACTGTGCCAGTCCTTGTTTCTAGGGACAAAGAAGGAAAGTGAGGGGAATTCTCCTTGTGCTATAGTGTGCTTTAAAAAAACATTTTTTCTAGGGACAGAAAACTCTAGGTAGGGAGAGTGTCAGTTTCTTTCACTGTGCCAGTCCTTGTTTCTAGGGACAAAGAAGGAAAGTGAGGGGAATTCTCCTTGTGCTATAGTGTGCTTTAAAAAAAAAAATTTCTAGGGACAGAAAACTCTAGGTAGGGAGAGTGTCAGTTTCTTTCACTGTGCCAGTCCTTGTTTCTAGGGACAAAGAAGGAAAGTGAGGGGAATTCTCCTTGTGCTATAGTGTGCTTTAAAAAAACATTTTTTCTAGGGACAGAAAACTCTAGGTAGGGAGAGTGTCAGTTTCTTTCACTGTGCCAGTCCTTGTTTCTAGGGACAAAGAAGGAAAGTGAGGGGAATTCTCCTTGTGCTATAGTGTGCTTTAAAAAACCATTTTTTCTAGGGACAGAAAACTGTAGGTAGGGAGAGTGTCAGTTTCTTTCACTGTGCCAGTCCTTGTTTCTAGGGACAAAGAAGGAAAGTGAGGGGAATTCTCCTTGTGCTATAGTGTGCTTTAAAAAAACATTTTTTCTAGGGACAGAAAACTCTAGGTAGGGAGAGTGTCAGTTTCTTTCACTGTGCCAGTCCTTGTTTCTAGGGACAAAGAAGGAAAGTGAGGGGAATTCTCCTTGTGCTATAGTGTGCTTTAAAAAAACATTTTTTCTAGGGACAGAAAACTGTAGGTAGGGAGAGTGTCAGTTTCTTTCACTGTGCCAGTCCTTGTTTCTAGGGACAAAGAAGGAAAGTGAGGGGAATTCTCCTTGTGCTATAGTGTGCTTTAAAAAAACATTTTTTCTAGGGACAGAAAACTGTAGGTAGGGAGAGTGTCAGTTTCTTTCACTGTGCCAGTCCTTGTTTCTAGGGACAAAGAAGGAAAGTGAGGGGAATTCTCCTTGTGCTATAGTGTGCTTTAAAAAAACATTTTTTCTAGGGACAGAAAACTGTAGGTAGGGAGAGTGTCAGTTTCTTTCACTGTGCCAGTCCTTGTTTCTAGGGACAAAGAAGGAAAGTGAGGGGAATTCTCCTTGTGCTATAGTGTGCTTTAAAAAAACATTTTTTCTAGGGACAGAAAACTCTAGGTAGGGAGAGTGTCAGTTTCTTTCACTGTGCCAGTCCTTGTTTCTAGGGACAAAGAAGGAAAGTGAGGGGAATTCTCCTTGTGCTATAGTGTGCTTTAAAAAAAAAAATTTCTAGGGACAGAAAACTCTAGGTAGGGAGAGTGTCAGTTTCTTTCACTGTGCCAGTCCTTGTTTCTAGGGACAAAGAAGGAAAGTGAGGGGAATTCTCCTTGTGCTATAGTGTGCTTTAAAAAAACATTTTTTCTAGGGACAGAAAACTCTAGGTAGGGAGAGTGTCAGTTTCTTTCACTGTGCCAGTCCTTGTTTCTAGGGACAAAGAAGGAAAGTGAGGGGAATTCTCCTTGTGCTATAGTGTGCTTTAAAAAAACATTTTTTCTAGGGACAGAAAACTGTAGGTAGGGAGAGTGTCAGTTTCTTTCACTGTGCCAGTCCTTGTTTCTAGGGACAAAGAAGGAAAGTGAGGGGAATTCTCCTTGTGCTATAGTGTGCTTTAAAAAAACATTTTTTCTAGGGACAGAAAACTCTAGGTAGGGAGAGTGTCAGTTTCTTTCACTGTGCCAGTCCTTGTTTCTAGGGACAAAGAAGGAAAGTGAGGGGAATTCTCCTTGTGCTATAGTGTGCTTTAAAAAACCATTTTTTCTAGGGACAGAAAACTGTAGGTAGGGAGAGTGTCAGTTTCTTTCACTGTGCCAGTCCTTGTTTCTAGGGACAAAGAAGGAAAGTGAGGGGAATTCTCCTTGTGCTATAGTGTGCTTTAAAAAAACATTTTTTCTAGGGACAGAAAACTGTAGGTAGGGAGAGTGTCAGTTTCTTTCACTGTGCCAGTCCTTGTTTCTAGGGACAAAGAAGGAAAGTGAGGGGAATTCTCCTTGTGCTATAGTGTGCTTTAAAAAAACATTTTTTCTAGGGACAGAAAACTGTAGGTAGGGAGAGTGTCAGTTTCTTTCACTGTGCCAGTCCTTGTTTCTAGGGACAAAGAAGGAAAGTGAGGGGAATTCTCCTTGTGCTATAGTGTGCTTTAAAAAAACATTTTTTCTAGGGACAGAAAACTGTAGGTAGGGAGAGTGTCAGTTTCTTTCACTGTGCCAGTCCTTGTTTCTAGGGACAAAGAAGGAAAGTGAGGGGAATTCTCCTTGTGCTATAGTGTGCTTTAAAAAAACATTTTTTCTAGGGACAGAAAACTCTAGGTAGGGAGAGTGTCAGTTTCTTTCACTGTGCCAGTCCTTGTTTCTAGGGACAAAGAAGGAAAGTGAGGGGAATTCTCCTTGTGCTATAGTGTGCTTTAAAAAAAAAAATTTCTAGGGACAGAAAACTCTAGGTAGGGAGAGTGTCAGTTTCTTTCACTGTGCCAGTCCTTGTTTCTAGGGACAAAGAAGGAAAGTGAGGGGAATTCTCCTTGTGCTATAGTGTGCTTTAAAAAAACATTTTTTCTAGGGACAGAAAACTCTAGGTAGGGAGAGTGTCAGTTTCTTTCACTGTGCCAGTCCTTGTTTCTAGGGACAAAGAAGGAAAGTGAGGGGAATTCTCCTTGTGCTATAGTGTGCTTTAAAAAACCATTTTTTCTAGGGACAGAAAACTGTAGGTAGGGAGAGTGTCAGTTTCTTTCACTGTGCCAGTCCTTGTTTCTAGGGACAAAGAAGGAAAGTGAGGGGAATTCTCCTTGTGCTATAGTGTGCTTTAAAAAAACATTTTTTCTAGGGACAGAAAACTGTAGGTAGGGAGAGTGTCAGTTTCTTTCACTGTGCCAGTCCTTGTTTCTAGGGACAAAGAAGGAAAGTGAGGGGAATTCTCCTTGTGCTATAGTGTGCTTTAAAAAAACATTTTTTCTAGGGACAGAAAACTGTAGGTAGGGAGAGTGTCAGTTTCTTTCACTGTGCCAGTCCTTGTTTCTAGGGACAAAGAAGGAAAGTGAGGGGAATTCTCCTTGTGCTATAGTGTGCTTTAAAAAAACATTTTTTCTAGGGACAGAAAACTGTAGGTAGGGAGAGTGTCAGTTTCTTTCACTGTGCCAGTCCTTGTTTCTAGGGACAAAGAAGGAAAGTGAGGGGAATTCTCCTTGTGCTATAGTGTGCTTTAAAAAAACATTTTTTCTAGGGACAGAAAACTGTAGGTAGGGAGAGTGTCAGTTTCTTTCACTGTGCCAGTCCTTGTTTCTAGGGACAAAGAAGGAAAGTGAGGGGAATTCTCCTTGTGCTATAGTGTGCTTTAAAAAAACATTTTTTCTAGGGACAGAAAACTGTAGGTAGGGAGAGTGTCAGTTTCTTTCACTGTGCCAGTCCTTGTTTCTAGGGACAAAGAAGGAAAGTGAGGGGAATTCTCCTTGTGCTATAGTGTGCTTTAAAAAAACATTTTTTCTAGGGACAGAAAACTGTAGGTAGGGAGAGTGTCAGTTTCTTTCACTGTGCCAGTCCTTGTTTCTAGGGACAAAGAAGGAAAGTGAGGGGAATTCTCCTTGTGCTATAGTGTGCTTTAAAAAAACATTTTTTCTAGGGACAGAAAACTCTAGGTAGGGAGAGTGTCAGTTTCTTTCACTGTGCCAGTCCTTGTTTCTAGGGACAAAGAAGGAAAGTGAGGGGAATTCTCCTTGTGCTATAGTGTGCTTTAAAAAAACATTTTTTCTAGGGACAGAAAACTCTAGGTAGGGAGAGTGTCAGTTTCTTTCACTGTGCCAGTCCTTGTTTCTAGGGACAAAGAAGGAAAGTGAGGGGAATTCTCCTTGTGCTATAGTGTGCTTTAAAAAAAAAAAAATTCTAGGGACAGAAAACTCTAGGTAGGGAGAGTGTCAGTTTCTTTCACTGTGCCAGTCCTTGTTTCTAGGGACAAAGAAGGAAAGTGAGGGGAATTCTCCTTGTGCTATAGTGTGCTTTAAAAAAACATTTTTTCTAGTGACAGAAAACTCTAGGTAGGGAGAGTGTCAGTTTCTTTCACTGTGCCAGTCCTTGTTTCTAGGGACAAAGAAGGAAAGTGAGGGGAATTCTCCTTGTGCTATAGTGTGCTTTAAAAAAAAAATTTTCTAGGGACAGAAAACTCTAGGTAGGGAGAGTGTCAGTTTCTTTCACTGTGCCAGTCCTTGTTTCTAGGGACAAAGAAGGAAAGTGAGGGGAATTCTCCTTGTGCTATAGTGTGCTTTAAAAAAACATTTTTTCTAGGGACAGAAAACTCTAGGTAGGGAGAGTGTCAGTTTCTTTCACTGTGCCAGTCCTTGTTTCTAGGGACAAAGAAGGAAAGTGAGGGGAATTCTCCTTGTGCTATAGTGTGCTTTAAAAAACCATTTTTTCTAGGGACAGAAAACTGTAGGTAGGGAGAGTGTCAGTTTCTTTCACTGTGCCAGTCCTTGTTTCTAGGGACAAAGAAGGAAAGTGAGGGGAATTCTCCTTGTGCTATAGTGTGCTTTAAAAAAACATTTTTTCTAGGGACAGAAAACTGTAGGTAGGGAGAGTGTCAGTTTCTTTCACTGTGCCAGTCCTTGTTTCTAGGGACAAAGAAGGAAAGTGAGGGGAATTCTCCTTGTGCTATAGTGTGTGTGAGGGGGTTAACTCGGTAGCGGGTGTGTGTGACCCCCTGGTTGGGCTCCCCACACAAAAACAGGGCCAGCAGACGGAGGTTGTGGTTTTCAAAATCAAAAGGTGCGGTTTATTTCTCTATGTACAGTGACAAAAACACAGCAAAGCCAAAAAGAAACAAACAAAATAAATCCTGGTCAGTTTGACCTCTGACTAAACATGCAGGTTTCCTAAACTAACAACTGGGATCAGCCTGGTGCTGTCCTAGTCCCTAAGTCCCTGGTTTAGTAAAAGTCCAAACAAATAGCCACACAGGCTTTGCCTCACCGCACAGGGGTTCACTCTCCCTAGACAGTCCACACAGGTCTGGTTCCAGGCATGAGCTAACATCTAATGAATCTGGGAGTTTTTTATAGAGGCCTAAATGAGCTGACAAGCTTCAGCTGGCCTCATCAACTCTGTCTGCACGACGCCCCACACTCTCCCTAGAGGTAAGAGTCATCCATGAGCCTACTAGCCTCAGCTGGGCTTATACAACTCTCCACCCTAGTTGTATAAGTCAGCATAAAGCCTGAATCTGGGAGAAATATATCTACCCCCCTGGATGCAACCAGGTGACTTTACCTTCCTGCTGTCACATACCCCCCCCTCTTGTTTTAACCTTGGGGTTGGAACACCAGCAATCAGGCATTCATGTACTCGAGACAAAGCATCCACATTCCCCATTTGAACGCCAGGGCGATGCTTTACTGTGAAGTTGAATTCCTGTAGGGCCAGGAACCACCTATTCACTCTTCTATTTGTCTCCTTGTTTTGAGCCATCCACTTTAACGGAGCGTGATCCGTAACCATGTCAAAGTGCCTACCTAGCAGATAGTACCGAAGGGAATCTAGAGCCCACTTCACCGCTAAACACTCCTTTTCAACCGTGGCGTAATTTACCTCATGGGACTTCAACTTCCTGCTGAGGTAAATGACTGGGTGCTCTTCCCCGTTCCAGACCTGGGACAATACTGCTCCTAACCCCACATCTGACGCATCACTTTGTACGACAAAGTCTTTAGAGAAGTCGGGTGAGTACAACACTGGCTGGCTACATAAGGCTTGTTTCAAGAATTGGAATGCTGCCTCAGCCTCGGGGGTCCATTTAATCATGACCGACCCTTTCCCTTTCGTCAGGTTGGTTAGGGGCACAGCCTTAGAAGCAAAGTGGGGAATGAAGCGCCGATAATAACCCGCGATTCCCAGAAAGGCCCGTACCTGCTTCTTGCTGTTGGGACGTGGCCAACTCTGGATGGCCTCGACTTTGTTGAGTTGGGGTTTTATCACTCCCCTGCCAATGGTGTACCCAAGATATTTGGCCTCCTCCTGCCCAATGGTACACTTCTTGGGGTTAGCCGTAAACCCCGCTTCCCGGATAGAGTCTAGGACTGCTTGCACTTTTGGCAGATGTGAGGCCCAATCTGTGCTATGGACAATTACGTCATCCAGGTAAGCCGCAGCATACTTCCGATGGGGCCTCAGTATCTGGTCCATTTTCCGCTGGAATGTGGCCGGCGCATTCTGTAACCCGAACGGCATTCTCTTATATTGGAACGCCCCGTCTGGGGTTACAAATGCGGTTTTCTCTTTGGCCGACTTGGCCAGGGGAATTTGCCAATACCCTTTTGTGAGGTCAAGAGTCGTCATGTATCGGGCTGTTCCCAGCCGGTCGATCAACTCATCTATACGTGGCATGGGGTAGGTGTCAAATTTTGTAACTTTGTTCAACTGACGAAAATCGTTACAAAATCGCCAGCTCCCATCCGGTTTAGGCACCAACACAATGGGACTAGACCAATCACTTTGGGACTCCTCTATCACCCCTAAGTTCAGCATTTTCTGTACTTCCTCCCGTATTGCCTCCCGTCGGGCCTCTGGGATCCGATAGGGTTTTAACTTCACCCTTTCACCGGGCGGGGTAATAATATCATGCTCTACCCCAGATGTTTGTCCCGGCAGCTCAGAGAACACCTCCTTGTTGCGAAGCACAAACTCCTTAACCTCCTGTTGTTGGGGTTGTGACAAGGTGGCTGCTATTCCAACCTCCGGAATCACGCAACCAGTTTGAGCTGGTGACCAAGTTTCTGCGACTAGGGACTCTCTATCCCTCCAGGCTTTCAACAGATTAACGTGATATATCTGTTCGGGCTTTCGCCTTCCTGGTTGTCTGACCTTGTAATTCACTTCGCTCACTTTTTCCATTATCTCGTAGGGGCCTTGCCATTTGGCAAGGAATTTACTTTCAACCGTAGGGACAAGTACCAATATCCTATCCCCCGGGGAAAAGGTACGGGTCTTTGCTCCACGGTTGTACACTCTCTGCTGTGCCAACTGCGCTTGGGCCAAATGTTCCTTCACGATGGGCATTACCTGTGCAATTCGATCTTGCATCAGGGCGACATGCTCAATCACACTCCTGTGGGGAGAACTCTCACTTTCCCAAGTTTCCTTGGCAATATCCAACAGCCCTCTTGGGTGTCTCCCATACAGTAACTCAAAGGGGGAGAATCCCGTAGAGGATTGGGGCACCTCCCTAATAGCAAACATCAAATAAGGAAGTAGACAGTCCCAATCCTTTCCATCTCTATCCACCACTTTCTTCAACATTTGTTTTAGGGTTTTGTTGAATCTTTCAACCAGCCCATCGGTTTGGGGGTGATACACAGATGTACGCAATTGCGTCACTTTGAACAATTTACACAGCTCTTTCATAACCCGGGACATAAAGGGTGTACCTTGGTCCGTAAGCAGTTCTTTACAAATACCCACCCGGCTAAAAACAAGAGATAGCTCTTTGGCTATGGTTTTGGCCGAGGTATTTCTGAGAGGGATCGCTTCTGGATAACGGGTGGCATAGTCCATTATAACCAATATGTACTGGTGCCCCCTAGCGGACTTGATTATAGGACCTACCAAATCCATTGCGATTCTCTCAAACGGGACCTCAATGATGGGTAGAGGGACCAGCGGGCTACGGAAATGTGGCATCGGGGCCGACCTCTGACACACAGGGCAGGAGGAACAATAATTTTCTATGTCCTTCATCACCCCAGGCCAATAGAATCTCTGTAATACCCTCTCTCGGGTTTTCTCTGTCCCCAGATGACCTCCAAGAATGTGCCCATGGGCCAACTCCAACACCAACTTCCTGTAAGGTTTGGGCACCACCAGCTGCTCAACGGTTTCTTCTGCCCTTTTTGCCACCCGATACAGTAGGTCCTTCTCTACGCTGAAGTATGGGTAAGTGCAGGTAATATCTGGGTTCACTAACTCGCCATCTATTTCCACTACGTTTTCCCGTGCCTTTATTAGGGCGGGGTCTTTTAACTGTTCTGTGGCAAAATTTTCCCTGTGAACCTCCAGATCAGAAAACTCCACAGACGGTAGGTTTTCGTCTGAGGAGGTGGGCTCCTCTCCAGTTTCTTGAGTCTCCCCTGCCAATACTGACAAGGGAAATTCTGGAGAGTCCTCCCCACTCTCAGAGGAGTTCTGGCTATCACATTCCTGGTACATAGGGGCACCAGTGGGGGGCTCAGGATCATCCCACAGTTCCCAGAACTTCGGAAAATCCCTTCCCACAATGGCATCATGCGGTAATTGAGATACTAACCCCACTGGATGAGAGAGGGTACCTTTGGGGGTCTCGAAACACACTGTAGTCACTGGATACTCTCGGGTGTCCCCATGCACACAAATAACAGCTACCTTGCTATTCCCAGAGACCTCTGTTTTAACTAATTCAGCCTTTATCAGGGTCACAAGGCTACCTGAATCCAGCAATACCACAACATTTCTACCATTAATACACATTTTGCATAAATGTTTCTCAGTTCCCCGAATGGCAGTGCATGCGACTGTCGCACACAGCGACTGACGTCTGTCCATCAGAAAGTCACATTGCATGGGTTCCTCCACAACCGGGCAATTTGCTGCAATATGTCCCGCTTGCCGGCAGCGGTAGCAAACGATCCTTCTTGCGGCCTCTTGAGCCGCTGATTTCCCAGGCTGTTCTCGCCAAACTTGGGGTAGAGCTCCCACCCTCTCACTCTCTCCACCCTCACCCCTTGGAATCCTCTTATCCGCCCCTGGGGATGGTCTGGTCTTAGGGTGGAAAGTCCGAGAGTCTCTGGAAGAGGCTGTCAGGTTCTCTGTAGCCAAGTATCTCTCTACACGATCCACAAGTTTACCGGCCGTTTCTGGGTCTCCATGGCTTACCCACTTTTGAATGGCGGTAGGAAGAGCTCTCAAGAAACGATCCATCACAACACGTTCCACAATCTCCGGTGCGGACAAAGTCTCTGGCTGTAGCCACTTCCTGCTCAGGTGAATGAGATCATACATTTGAGACCTGGGGGGTTTTCCAAGCTGGAAAGTCCAGTTATGCACACGCTGAGCCCGGACAGCCAGGGTGACACCCAGCCTTGCCAATATTTCAGCTTTTAGCATCACATAGTCTTTTGCTTGGTCAGGCTCTAGGTCATAGTAAGCCTTCTGCGATTCACCAGTTAACAGAGGAGCCACCAGTCCAGCCCACTGCTCCTCAGGCCACTTTTCTCTTTCAGCAGTCCTTTCAAATGTGGTCAAAAATACCTCTGGATCATCCTCTCCAGTCATTTTTGTCAATAAACGACTCACCCCAAAGGACGCGGTATTAGTGGGACGGCTTTCCTCACTGGTCTGCGGACGTTGCTGCATTACTGCTTCCATTTGTTGTAGTCTCTGCTCTTGCTTCTGTAACAGGTCTATGAAGCGGGCCTCAGATTGCTGCTGGGCTTGTTGATGAGCTTGCTGCTGGGCTGCAAGGCTCCTTTGCAAACCTGCATTTGTCTGCTGTTGATTGGCATTTGCTAGAGCCAGCTGTTTCAGTATCTCCTCCATGCTGGCTTAAAAAAAACTGCCACTGGTTCTCCACCAACTGTGAGGGGGTTAACTCGGTAGCGGGTGTGTGTGACCCCCTGGTTGGGCTCCCCACACAAAAACAGGGCCAGCAGACGGAGGTTGTGGTTTTCAAAATCAAAAGGTGCGGTTTATTTCTCTATGTACAGTGACAAAAACACAGCAAAGCCAAAAAGAAACAAACAAAATAAATCCTGGTCAGTTTGACCTCTGACTAAACATGCAGGTTTCCTAAACTAACAACTGGGATCAGCCTGGTGCTGTCCTAGTCCCTAAGTCCCTGGTTTAGTAAAAGTCCAAACAAATAGCCACACAGGCTTTGCCTCACCGCACAGGGGTTCACTCTCCCTAGACAGTCCACACAGGTCTGGTTCCAGGCATGAGCTAACATCTAATGAATCTGGGAGTTTTTTATAGAGGCCTAAATGAGCTGACAAGCTTCAGCTGGCCTCATCAACTCTGTCTGCACGACGCCCCACACTCTCCCTAGAGGTAAGAGTCATCCATGAGCCTACTAGCCTCAGCTGGGCTTATACAACTCTCCACCCTAGTTGTATAAGTCAGCATAAAGCCTGAATCTGGGAGAAATATATCTACCCCCCTGGATGCAACCAGGTGACTTTACCTTCCTGCTGTCACATGTGCTTTAAAAAAACATTTTTTCTAGGGACAGAAAACTGTAGGTAGGGAGAGTGTCAGTTTCTTTCACTGTGCCAGTCCTTGTTTCTAGGGACAAAGAAGGAAAGTGAGGGGAATTCTCCTTGTGCTATAGTGTGCTTTAAAAAAACATTTTTTCTAGGGACAGAAAACTGTAGGTAGGGAGAGTGTCAGTTTCTTTCACTGTGCCAGTCCTTGTTTCTAGGGACAAAGAAGGAAAGTGAGGGGAATTCTCCTTGTGCTATAGTGTGCTTTAAAAAAACATTTTTTCTAGGGACAGAAAACTGTAGGTAGGGAGAGTATCAGTTTCTTTCACTGTGCCAGTCCTTGTTTCTAGGGACAAAGAAGGAAAGTGAGGGGAATTCTCCTTGTGCTATAGTGTGCTTTAAAAAAACATTTTTTCTAGGGACAGAAAACTGTAGGTAGGGAGTGTGTCAGTTTCTTTCACTGTGCCAGTCCTTGTTTCTAGGGACAAAGAAGGAAAGTGAGGGGAATTCTCCTTGTGCTATAGTGTGCTTTAAAAAAACATTTTTTTCTAGGGACAGAAAACTGTAGGTAGGGAGAGTGTCAGTTTCTTTCACTGTGCCAGTCCTTGTTTCTAGGGACAAAGAAGGAAAGTGAGGGGAATTCTCCTTGTGCTATAGTGTGCTTTAAAAAAACATTTTTTCTAGGGACAGAAAACTCTAGGTAGGGAGAGTGTCAGTTTCTTTCACTGTGCCAGTCCTTGTTTCTAGGGACAAAGAAGGAAAGTGAGGGGAATTCTCCTTGTGCTATAGTGTGCTTTAAAAAAACATTTTTTCTAGGGACAGAAAACTCTAGGTAGGGAGAGTGTCAGTTTCTTTCACTGTGCCAGTCCTTGTTTCTAGGGACAAAGAAGGAAAGTGAGGGGAATTCTCCTTGTGCTATAGTGTGCTTTAAAAAAAAAAATTTCTAGGGACAGAAAACTCTAGGTAGGGAGAGTGTCAGTTTCTTTCACTGTGCCAGTCCTTGTTTCTAGGGACAAAGAAGGAAAGTGAGGGGAATTCTCCTTGTGCTATAGTGTGCTTTAAAAAAACATTTTTTCTAGGGACAGAAAACTCTAGGTAGGGAGAGTGTCAGTTTCTTTCACTGTGCCAGTCCTTGTTTCTAGGGGCAAAGAAGGAAAGTGAGGGGAATTCTCCTTGTGCTATACTGTGCTTTAAAAAAACATTTTTTCTAAGGACAGAAAACTCTAGGTAGGGAGAGTGTCAGTTTCTTTCACTGTGCCAGTCCTTGTTTCTAGGGACAAAGAAGGAAAGTGAGGGGAATTCTCCTTGTGCTATAGTGTGCTTTAAAAAAACATTTTTTTCTAGGGACAGAAAACTCTAGGTAGGGAGAGTGTCAGTTTCTTTCACTGTGCCAGTCCTTGTTTCTAGGGACAAAGAAGGAAAGTGAGGGGAATTCTCCTTGTGCTATAGTGTGCTTTAAAAAAACATTTTTTCTAGGGACAGAAAACTGTAGGTAGGGAGAGTGTCAGTTTCTTTCACTGTGCCAGTCCTTGTTTCTAGGGACAAAGAAGGAAAGTGAGGGGAATTCTCCTTGTGCTATAGTGTGCTTTAAAAAAACATTTTTTCTAGGGACAGAAAACTGTAGGTAGGGAGAGCGTCAGTTTCTTTCACTGTGCCAGTCCTTGTTTCTAGGGACAAAGAAGGAAAGTGAGGGGAATTCTCCTTGTGCTATAGTGTGCTTTAAAAAAACATTTTTTCTAGGGACAGAAAACTGTAGGTAGGGAAAGTGTCAGTTTCTTTCACTGTGCCAGTCCTTGTTTCTAGGGACAAAGAAGGAAAGTGAGGGGAATTCTCCTTGTGCTATAGTGTGCTTTAAAAAAACATTTTTTCTAGGGACAGAAAACTGTAGGTAGGGAGAGTGTCAGTTTCTTTCACTGTGCCAGTCCTTGTTTCTAGGGACAAAGAAGGAAAGTGAGGGGAATTCTCCTTGTGCTATAGTGTGCTTTAAAAAAACATTTTTTCTAGGGACAGAAAACTCTAGGTAGGGAGAGTGTCAGTTTCTTTCACTGTGCCAGTCCTTGTTTCTAGGGACAAAGAAGGAAAGTGAGGGGAATTCTCCTTGTGCTATAGTGTGCTTTAAAAAAACATTTTTTCTAGGGACAGAAAACTGTAGGTAGGGAAAGTGTCAGTTTCTTTCACTGTGCCAGTCCTTGTTTCTAGGGACAAAGAAGGAAAGTGAGGGGAATTCTCCTTGTGGTATAGTGTGCTTTAAAAAAACATTTTTTCTAGGGACAGAAAACTGTAGGTAGGGAGAGTGTCAGTTTCTTTCACTGTGCCAGTCCTTGTTTCTAGGGACAAAGAAGGAAAGTGAGGGGAATTCTCCTTGTGCTATAGTGTGCTTTAAAAAAACATTTTTTCTAGGGACAGAAAACTCTAGGTAGGGAGAGTGTCAGTTTCTTTCACTGTGCCAGTCCTTGTTTCTAGGGACAAAGAAGGAAAGTGAGGGGAATTCTCCTTGTGCTATAGTGTGCTTTAAAAAAACATTTTTTCTAGGGACAGAAAACTCTAGGTAGGGAGAGTGTCAGTTTCTTTCACTGTGCCAGTCCTTGTTTCTAGGGACAAAGAAGGAAAGTGAGGGGAATTCTCCTTGTGCTATAGTGTGCTTTAAAAAAACATTTTTTCTAGGGACAGAAAACTGTAGGTAGGGAGAGTGTCAGTTTCTTTCACTGTGCCAGTCCTTGTTTCTAGGGACAAAGAAGGAAAGTGAGGGGAATTCTCCTTGTGCTATAGTGTGCTTTAAAAAAACATTTTTTCTAGGGACAGAAAACTGTAGGTAGGGAGAGTGTCAGTTTCTTTCACTGTGCCAGTCCTTGTTTCTAGGGACAAAGAAGGAAAGTGAGGGGAAATCTCCTTGTGCTATAGTGTGCTTTAAAAAAACATTTTTTCTAGGGACAGAAAACTCTAGGTAGGGAGAGTGTCAGTTTCTTTCACTGTGCCAGTCCTTGTTTCTAGGGACAAAGAAGGAAAGTGAGGGGAATTCTCCTTGTGCTATAGTGTGCTTTAAAAAAACATTTTTTCTAGGGACAGAAAACTCTAGGTAGGGAGAGTGTCAGTTTCTTTCACTGTGCCAGTCCTTGTTTCTAGGGACAAAGAAGGAAAGTGAGGGGAATTCTCCTTGTGCTATACTGTGCTTTAAAAAAACATTTTTTCTAGGGACAGAAAACTCTAGGTAGGGAGAGTGTCAGTTTCTTTCACTGTGCCAGTCCTTGTTTCTAGGGACAAAGAAGGAAAGTGAGGGTAATTCTCCTTGTGCTATAGTGTGCTTTAAAAAAACATTTTTTTCTAGGGACAGAAAACTCTAGGTAGGGAGAGTGTCAGTTTCTTTCACTGTGCCAGTCCTTGTTTCTAGGGACAAAGAAGGAAAGTGAGGGGAATTCTCCTTGTGCTATAGTGTGCTTTAAAAAAACATTTTTTCTAGGGACAGAAAACTCTAGGTAGGGAGAGTGTCAGTTTCTTTCACTGTGCCAGTCCTTGCTTCTAGGGACAAAGAAGGAAAGTGAGGGGAATTCTCCTTGTGCTATAGTGTGCTTTTAAAAAACATTTTTTCTAGGGACAGAAAACTCTAGGTAGGGAGAGTGTCAGTTTCTTTCACTGTGCCAGTCCTTGTTTCTAGGGACAAAGAAGGAAAGTGAGGGGAATTCTCCTTGTGCTATAGTGTGCTTTAAAAAAACATTTTTTTCTAGGGACAGAAAACTCTAGGTAGGGAGAGTGTCAGTTTCTTTCACTGTGCCAGTCCTTGTTTCTAGGGACAAAGAAGGAAAGTGAGGGGAATTCTCCTTGTGCTATAGTGTGCTTTAAAAAAACATTTTTTCTAGGGACAGAAAACTGTAGGTAGGGAGAGTGTCAGTTTCTTTCACTGTGCCAGTCCTTGTTTCTAGGGACAAAGAAGGAAAGTGAGGGGAATTCTCCTTGTGCTATAGTGTGCTTTAAAAAAACATTTTTTTCTAGGGACAGAAAACTCTAGGTAGGGAGAGTGTCAGTTTCTTTCACTGTGCCAGTCCTTGTTTCTAGGGACAAAGAAGGAAAGTGAGGGGAATTCTCCTTGTGCTATAGTGTGCTTTAAAAAAACATTTTTTCTAGGGACAGAAAACTGTAGGTAGGGAGAGTGTCAGTTTCTTTCACTGTGCCAGTCCTTGTTTCTAGGGACAAAGAAGGAAAGTGAGGGGAATTCTCCTTGTGCTATAGTGTGCTTTAAAAAAACATTTTTTCTAGGGACAGAAAACTGTAGGTAGGGAGAGTGTCAGTTTCTTTCACTGTGCCAGTCCTTGTTTCTAGGGACAAAGAAGGAAAGTGAGGGGAATTCTCCTTGTGCTATAGTGTGCTTTAAAAAACCATTTTTTCTAGGGACAGAAAACTGTAGGTAGGGAGAGTGTCAGTTTCTTTCACTGTGCCAGTCCTTGTTTCTAGGGACAAAGAAGGAAAGTGAGGGGAATTCTCCTTGTGCTATAGTGTGCTTTAAAAAAACATTTTTTCTAGGGACAGAAAACTGTAGGTAGGGAGAGTGTCAGTTTCTTTCACTGTGCCAGTCCTTGTTTCTAGGGACAAAGAAGGAAAGTGAGGGGAATTCTCCTTGTGCTATAGTGTGCTTTAAAAAAACATTTTTTCTAGGGACAGAAAACTCTAGGTAGGGAGAGTGTCAGTTTCTTTCACTGTGCCAGTCCTTGTTTCTAGGGACAAAGAAGGAAAGTGAGGGTAATTCTCCTTGTGCTATAGTGTGCTTTAAAAAAACATTTTTTTCTAGGGACAGAAAACTCTAGGTAGGGAGAGTGTCAGTTTCTTTCACTGTGCCAGTCCTTGTTTCTAGGGACAAAGAAGGAAAGTGAGGGGAATTCTCCTTGTGCTATAGTGTGCTTTAAAAAAACATTTTTTCTAGGGACAGAAAACTCTAGGTAGGGAGAGTGTCAGTTTCTTTCACTGTGCCAGTCCTTGTTTCTAGGGACAAAGAAGGAAAGTGAGGGGAATTCTCCTTGTGCTATAGTGTGCTTTAAAAAAACATTTTTTCTAGGGACAGAAAACTCTAGGTAGGGAGAGTGTCAGTTTCTTTCACTGTGCCAGTCCTTGTTTCTAGGGACAAAGAAGGAAAGTGAGGGGAATTCTCCTTGTGCTATAGTGTGCTTTAAAAAAACATTTTTTTCTAGGGACAGAAAACTCTAGGTAGGGAGAGTGTCAGTTTCTTTCACTGTGCCAGTCCTTGTTTCTAGGGACAAAGAAGGAAAGTGAGGGGAATTCTCCTTGTGCTATAGTGTGCTTTAAAAAAACATTTTTTCTAGGGACAGAAAACTGTAGGTAGGGAGAGTGTCAGTTTCTTTCACTGTGCCAGTCCTTGTTTCTAGGGACAAAGAAGGAAAGTGAGGGGAATTCTCCTTGTGCTATACTGTGCTTTAAAAAACATTTTTTCTAGGGACAGAAAACTCTAGGTAGGGAGAGTGTCAGTTTCTTTCACTGTGCCAGTCCTTGTTTCTAGGGACAAAGAAGGAAAGTGAGGGGAATTCTCCTTGTGCTATAGTGTGCTTTAAAAAAACATTTTTTTCTAGGGACAGAAAACTCTAGGTAGGGAGAGTGTCAGTTTCTTTCACTGTGCCAGTCCTTGTTTCTAGGGACAAAGAAGGAAAGTGAGGGGAATTCTCCTTGTGCTATAGTGTGCTTTAAAAAAACATTTTTTCTAGGGACAGAAAACTGTAGGTAGGGAGAGTGTCAGTTTCTTTCACTGTGCCAGTCCTTGTTTCTAGGGACAAAGAAGGAAAGTGAGGGGAATTCTCCTTGTGCTATAGTGTGCTTTAAAAAAACATTTTTTCTAGGGACAGAAAACTCTAGGTAGGGAGAGTGTCAGTTTCTTTCACTGTGCCAGTCCTTGTTTCTAGGGACAAAGAAGGAAAGTGAGGGGAATTCTCCTTGTGCTATAGTGTGCTTTAAAAAAACATTTTTTCTAGGGACAGAAAACTGTAGGTAGGGAGAGTGTCAGTTTCTTTCACTGTGCCAGTCCTTGTTTCTAGGGACAAAGAAGGAAAGTGAGGGGAATTCTCCTTGTGCTATAGTGTGCTTTAAAAAAACATTTTTTCTAGGGACAGAAAACTGTAGGTAGGGAGAGTGTCAGTTTCTTTCACTGTGCCAGTCCTTGTTTCTAGGGACAAAGAAGGAAAGTGAGGGGAATTCTCCTTGTGCTATAGTGTGCTTTAAAAAAACATTTTTTCTAGGGACAGAAAACTGTAGGTAGGGAGAGTGTCAGTTTCTTTCACTGTGCCAGTCCTTGTTTCTAGGGACAAAGAAGGAAAGTGAGGGGAATTCTCCTTGTGCTATAGTGTGCTTTAAAAAAACATTTTTTTCTAGGGACAGAAAACTGTAGGTAGGGAGAGTGTCAGTTTCTTTCACTGTGCCAGTCCTTGTTTCTAGGGACAAAGAAGGAAAGTGAGGGGAATTCTCCTTGTGCTATAGTGTGCTTTAAAAAAACATTTTTTCTAGGGACAGAAAACTGTAGGTAGGGAGAGTGTCAGTTTCTTTCACTGTGCCAGTCCTTGTTTCTAGGGACAAAGAAGGAAAGTGAGGGGAATTCTCCTTGTGCTATAGTGTGCTTTAAAAAAACATTTTTTCTAGGGACAGAAAACTGTAGGTAGGGAGAGTGTCAGTTTCTTTCACTGTGCCAGTCCTTGTTTCTAGGGACAAAGAAGGAAAGTGAGGGGAATTCTCCTTGTGCTATAGTGTGCTTTAAAAAAACATTTTTTTCTAGGGACAGAAAACTGTAGGTAGGGAGAGTGTCAGTTTCTTTCACTGTGCCAGTCCTTGTTTCTAGGGACAAAGAAGGAAAGTGAGGGGAATTCTCCTTGTGCTATAGTGTGCTTTAAAAAAACATTTTTTCTAGGGACAGAAAACTGTAGGTAGGGAGAGTGTCAGTTTCTTTCACTGTGCCAGTCCTTGTTTCTAGGGACAAAGAAGGAAAGTGAGGGGAATTCTCCTTGTGCTATAGTGTGCTTTAAAAAAACATTTTTTCTAGGGACAGAAAACTCTAGGTAGGGAGAGTGTCAGTTTCTTTCACTGTGCCAGTCCTTGTTTCTAGGGACAAAGAAGGAAAGTGAGGGGAATTCTCCTTGTGCTATAGTGTGCTTTAAAAAAACATTTTTTCTAGGGACAGAAAACTCTAGGTAGGGAGAGTGTCAGTTTCTTTCACTGTGCCAGTCCTTGTTTCTAGGGACAAAGAAGGAAAGTGAGGGGAATTCTCCTTGTGCTATAGTGTGCTTTAAAAAAACATTTTTTTCTAGGGACAGAAAACTCTAGGTAGGGAGAGTGTCAGTTTCTTTCACTGTGCCAGTCCTTGTTTCTAGGGACAAAGAAGGAAAGTGAGGGGAATTCTCCTTGTGCTATAGTGTGCTTTAAAAAAACATTTTTTCTAGGGACAGAAAACTCTAGGTAGGGAGAGTGTCAGTTTCTTTCACTGTGCCAGTCCTTGTTTCTAGGGACAAAGAAGGAAAGTGAGGGGAATTCTCCTTGTGCTATAGTGTGCTTTAAAAAAACATTTTTTCTAGGGACAGAAAACTCTAGGTAGGGAGAGTGTCAGTTTCTTTCACTGTGCCAGTCCTTGTTTCTAGGGACAAAGAAGGAAAGTGAGGGGAATTCTCCTTGTGCTATAGTGTGCTTTGAAAAAACATTTTTTTCTAGGGACAGAAAACTCTAGGTAGGGAGAGTGTCAGTTTCTTTCACTGTGCCAGTCCTTGTTTCTAGGGACAAAGAAGGAAAGTGAGGGGAATTCTCCTTGTGCTATAGTGTGCTTTAAAAAAACATTTTTTCTAGGGACAGAAAACTGTAGGTAGGGAGAGTGTCAGTTTCTTTCACTGTGCCAGTCCTTGTTTCTAGGGACAAAGAAGGAAAGTGAGGGGAATTCTCCTTGTGCTATAGTGTGCTTTAAAAAAACATTTTTTCTAGGGACAGAAAACTGTAGGTAGGGAGAGTGTCAGTTTCTTTCACTGTGCCAGTCCTTGTTTCTAGGGACAAAGAAGGAAAGTGAGGGGAATTCTCCTTGTGCTATAGTGTGCTTTAAAAAAACATTTTTTCTAGGGACAGAAAACTGTAGGTAGGGAGAGTGTCAGTTTCTTTCACTGTGCCAGTCCTTGTTTCTAGGGACAAAGAAGGAAAGTGAGGGGAATTCTCCTTGTGCTATAGTGTGCTTTAAAAAAACATTTTTTCTAGGGACAGAAAACTCTAGGTAGGGAGAGTGTCAGTTTCTTTCACTGTGCCAGTCCTTGTTTCTAGGGACAAAGAAGGAAAGTGAGGGGAATTCTCCTTGTGCTATAGTGTGCTTTAAAAAACCATTTTTTCTAGGGACAGAAAACTGTAGGTAGGGAGAGTGTCAGTTTCTTTCACTGTGCCAGTCCTTGTTTCTAGGGACAAAGAAGGAAAGTGAGGGGAATTCTCCTTGTGCTATAGTGTGCTTTAAAAAAACATTTTTTCTAGGGACAGAAAACTGTAGGTAGGGAGAGTGTCAGTTTCTTTCACTGTGCCAGTCCTTGTTTCTAGGGACAAAGAAGGAAAGTGAGGGGAATTCTCCTTGTGCTATAGTGTGCTTTAAAAAACCATTTTTTCTAGGGACAGAAAACTGTAGGTAGGGAGAGTGTCAGTTTCTTTCACTGTGCCAGTCCTTGTTTCTAGGGACAAAGAAGGAAAGTGAGGGGAATTCTCCTTGTGCTATAGTGTGCTTTAAAAAAACATTTTTTCTAGGGACAGAAAACTGTAGGTAGGGAGAGTGTCAGTTTCTTTCACTGTGCCAGTCCTTGTTTCTAGGGACAAAGAAGGAAAGTGAGGGGAATTCTCCTTGTGCTATAGTGTGCTTTAAAAAAACATTTTTTCTAGGGACAGAAAACTCTAGGTAGGGAGAGTGTCAGTTTCTTTCACTGTGCCAGTCCTTGTTTCTAGGGACAAAGAAGGAAAGTGAGGGTAATTCTCCTTGTGCTATAGTGTGCTTTAAAAAAACATTTTTTTCTAGGGACAGAAAACTCTAGGTAGGGAGAGTGTCAGTTTCTTTCACTGTGCCAGTCCTTGTTTCTAGGGACAAAGAAGGAAAGTGAGGGGAATTCTCCTTGTGCTATAGTGTGCTTTAAAAAAACATTTTTTCTAGGGACAGAAAACTCTAGGTAGGGAGAGTGTCAGTTTCTTTCACTGTGCCAGTCCTTGTTTCTAGGGACAAAGAAGGAAAGTGAGGGGAATTCTCCTTGTGCTATAGTGTGCTTTAAAAAAACATTTTTTCTAGGGACAGAAAACTGTAGGTAGGGAGAGTGTCAGTTTCTTTCACTGTGCCAGTCCTTGTTTCTAGGGACAAAGAAGGAAAGTGAGGGGAATTCTCCTTGTGCTATAGTGTGCTTTAAAAAAACATTTTTTCTAGGGACAGAAAACTCTAGGTAGGGAGAGTGTCAGTTTCTTTCACTGTGCCAGTCCTTGTTTCTAGGGACAAAGAAGGAAAGTGAGGGGAATTCTCCTTGTGCTATAGTGTGCTTTAAAAAAACATTTTTTTCTAGGGACAGAAAACTCTAGGTAGGGAGAGTGTCAGTTTCTTTCACTGTGCCAGTCCTTGTTTCTAGGGACAAAGAAGGAAAGTGAGGGGAATTCTCCTTGTGCTATAGTGTGCTTTAAAAAAACATTTTTTCTAGGGACAGAAAACTCTAGGTAGGGAGAGTGTCAGTTTCTTTCACTGTGCCAGTCCTTGTTTCTAGGGACAAAGAAGGAAAGTGAGGGGAATTCTCCTTGTGCTATAGTGTGCTTTAAAAAAACATTTTTTCTAGGGACAGAAAACTCTAGGTAGGGAGAGTGTCAGTTTCTTTCACTGTGCCAGTCCTTGTTTCTAGGGACAAAGAAGGAAAGTGAGGGGAATTCTCCTTGTGCTATAGTGTGCTTTGAAAAAACATTTTTTTCTAGGGACAGAAAACTCTAGGTAGGGAGAGTGTCAGTTTCTTTCACTGTGCCAGTCCTTGTTTCTAGGGACAAAGAAGGAAAGTGAGGGGAATTCTCCTTGTGCTATAGTGTGCTTTAAAAAAACATTTTTTCTAGGGACAGAAAACTGTAGGTAGGGAGAGTGTCAGTTTCTTTCACTGTGCCAGTCCTTGTTTCTAGGACAAAGAAGGAAAGTGAGGGGAATTCTCCTTGTGCTATAGTGTGCTTTAAAAAAACATTTTTTCTAGGGACAGAAAACTGTAGGTAGGGAGAGTGTCAGTTTCTTTCACTGTGCCAGTCCTTGTTTCTAGGGACAAAGAAGGAAAGTGAGGGGAATTCTCCTTGTGCTATAGTGTGCTTTAAAAAAACATTTTTTCTAGGGACAGAAAACTGTAGGTAGGGAGAGTGTCAGTTTCTTTCACTGTGCCAGTCCTTGTTTCTAGGGACAAAGAAGGAAAGTGAGGGGAATTCTCCTTGTGCTATAGTGTGCTTTAAAAAAACATTTTTTCTAGGGACAGAAAACTCTAGGTAGGGAGAGTGTCAGTTTCTTTCACTGTGCCAGTCCTTGTTTCTAGGGACAAAGAAGGAAAGTGAGGGGAATTCTCCTTGTGCTATAGTGTGCTTTAAAAAAACATTTTTTCTAGGGACAGAAAACTGTAGGTAGGGAGAGTGTCAGTTTCTTTCACTGTGCCAGTCCTTGTTTCTAGGGACAAAGAAGGAAAGTGAGGGGAATTCTCCTTGTGCTATAGTGTGCTTTAAAAAAACATTTTTTCTAGGGACAGAAAACTGTAGGTAGGGAGAGTGTCAGTTTCTTTCACTGTGCCAGTCCTTGTTTCTAGGGACAAAGAAGGAAAGTGAGGGGAATTCTCCTTGTGCTATAGTGTGCTTTAAAAAAACATTTTTTCTAGGGACAGAAAACTGTAGGTAGGGAGAGTGTCAGTTTCTTTCACTGTGCCAGTCCTTGTTTCTAGGGACAAAGAAGGAAAGTGAGGGGAATTCTCCTTGTGCTATAGTGTGCTTTAAAAAAAAAAAAATTCTAGGGACAGAAAACTCTAGGTAGGGAGAGTGTCAGTTTCTTTCACTGTGCCAGTCCTTGTTTCTAGGGACAAAGAAGGAAAGTGAGGGGAATTCTCCTTGTGCTATAGTGTGCTTTAAAAAAACATTTTTTCTAGTGACAGAAAACTCTAGGTAGGGAGAGTGTCAGTTTCTTTCACTGTGCCAGTCCTTGTTTCTAGGGACAAAGAAGGAAAGTGAGGGGAATTCTCCTTGTGCTATAGTGTGCTTTAAAAAAATTTTTTTCTAGGGACAGAAAACTCTAGGTAGGGAGAGTGTCAGTTTCTTTCACTGTGCCAGTCCTTGTTTCTAGGGACAAAGAAGGAAAGTGAGGGGAATTCTCCTTGTGCTATAGTGTGCTTTAAAAAAACATTTTTTCTAGGGACAGAAAACTCTAGGTAGGGAGAGTGTCAGTTTCTTTCACTGTGCCAGTCCTTGTTTCTAGGGACAAAGAAGGAAAGTGAGGGGAATTCTCCTTGTGCTATAGTGTGCTTTAAAAAACCATTTTTTCTAGGGACAGAAAACTGTAGGTAGGGAGAGTGTCAGTTTCTTTCACTGTGCCAGTCCTTGTTTCTAGGGACAAAGAAGGAAAGTGAGGGGAATTCTCCTTGTGCTATAGTGTGCTTTAAAAAAACATTTTTTCTAGGGACAGAAAACTGTAGGTAGGGAGAGTGTCAGTTTCTTTCACTGTGCCAGTCCTTGTTTCTAGGGACAAAGAAGGAAAGTGAGGGGAATTCTCCTTGTGCTATAGTGTGCTTTAAAAAAACATTTTTTCTAGGGACAGAAAACTGTAGGTAGGGAGAGTGTCAGTTTCTTTCACTGTGCCAGTCCTTGTTTCTAGGGACAAAGAAGGAAAGTGAGGGGAATTCTCCTTGTGCTATAGTGTGCTTTAAAAAAACATTTTTTCTAGGGACAGAAAACTGTAGGTAGGGAGAGTGTCAGTTTCTTTCACTGTGCCAGTCCTTGTTTCTAGGGACAAAGAAGGAAAGTGAGGGGAATTCTCCTTGTGCTATAGTGTGCTTTAAAAAAACATTTTTTCTAGGGACAGAAAACTGTAGGTAGGGAGAGTGTCAGTTTCTTTCACTGTGCCAGTCCTTGTTTCTAGGGACAAAGAAGGAAAGTGAGGGGAATTCTCCTTGTGCTATAGTGTGCTTTAAAAAAACATTTTTTCTAGGGACAGAAAACTGTAGGTAGGGAGAGTGTCAGTTTCTTTCACTGTGCCAGTCCTTGTTTCTAGGGACAAAGAAGGAAAGTGAGGGGAATTCTCCTTGTGCTATAGTGTGCTTTAAAAAAACATTTTTTCTAGGGACAGAAAACTGTAGGTAGGGAGAGTGTCAGTTTCTTTCACTGTGCCAGTCCTTGTTTCTAGGGACAAAGAAGGAAAGTGAGGGGAATTCTCCTTGTGCTATAGTGTGCTTTAAAAAAAACATTTTTTCTAGGGACAGAAAACTCTAGGTAGGGAGAGTGTCAGTTTCTTTCACTGTGCCAGTCCTTGTTTCTAGGGACAAAGAAGGAAAGTGAGGGGAATTCTCCTTGTGCTATAGTGTGCTTTAAAAAAACATTTTTTCTAGGGACAGAAAACTCTAGGTAGGGAGAGTGTCAGTTTCTTTCACTGTGCCAGTCCTTGTTTCTAGGGACAAAGAAGGAAAGTGAGGGGAATTCTCCTTGTGCTATAGTGTGCTTTAAAAAAAAAAAATTCTAGGGACAGAAAACTCTAGGTAGGGAGAGTGTCAGTTTCTTTCACTGTGCCAGTCCTTGTTTCTAGGGGCAAAGAAGGAAAGTGAGGGGAATTCTCCTTGTGCTATAGTGTGCTTTAAAAAAAACATTTTTTCTAGGGACAGAAAACTCTAGGTAGGGAGAGTGTCAGTTTCTTTCACTGTGCCAGTCCTTGTTTCTAGGGGCAAAGAAGGAAAGTGAGGGGAATTCTCCGTGCTATACTGTGCTTTAAAAAAACATTTTTTCTAGGGACAGAAAACTCTAGGTAGGGAGAGTGTCAGTTTCTTTCACTGTGCCAGTCCTTGTTTCTAGGGACAAAGAAGGAAAGTGAGGGGAATTCTCCTTGTGCTATAGTGTGCTTTAAAAAAACATTTTTTTCTAGGGACAGAAAACTCTAGGTAGGGAGAGTGTCAGTTTCTTTCACTGTGCCAGTCCTTGTTTCTAGGGACAAAGAAGGAAAGTGAGGGGAATTCTCCTTGTGCTATAGTGTGCTTTAAAAAAACATTTTTTCTAGGGACAGAAAACTGTAGGTAGGGAGAGTGTCAGTTTCTTTCACTGTGCCAGTCCTTGTTTCTAGGGACAAAGAAGGAAAGTGAGGGGAATTCTCCTTGTGCTATAGTGTGCTTTAAAAAAACATTTTTTCTAGGGACAGAAAACTGTAGGTAGGGAGAGTGTCAGTTTCTTTCACTGTGCCAGTCCTTGTTTCTAGGGACAAAGAAGGAAAGTGAGGGGAATTCTCCTTGTGCTATAGTGTGCTTTAAAAAAACATTTTTTCTAGGGACAGAAAACTGTAGGTAGGGAGAGTGTCAGTTTCTTTCACTGTGCCAGTCCTTGTTTCTAGGGACAAAGAAGGAAAGTGAGGGGAATTCTCCTTGTGCTATAGTGTGCTTTAAAAAAACATTTTTTCTAGGGACAGAAAACTCTAGGTAGGGAGAGTGTCAGTTTCTTTCACTGTGCCAGTCCTTGTTTCTAGGGACAAAGAAGGAAAGTGAGGGGAATTCTCCTTGTTCTATAGTGTGCTTTAAAAAAACATTTTTTCTAGGGACAGAAAACTCTAGGTAGGGAGAGTGTCAGTTTCTTTCACTGTGCCAGTCCTTGTTTCTAGGGACAAAGAAGGAAAGTGAGGGGAATTCTCCTTGTGCTATAGTGTGCTTTAAAAAAACATTTTTTCTAGGGACAGAAAACTGTAGGTAGGGAGAGTGTCAGTTTCTTTCACTGTGCCAGTCCTTGTTTCTAGGGACAAAGAAGGAAAGTGAGGGGAATTCTCCTTGTGCTATAGTGTGCTTTAAAAAAACATTTTTTCTAGGGACAGAAAACTGTAGGTAGGGAGAGTGTCAGTTTCTTTCACTGTGCCAGTCCTTGTTTCTAGGGACAAAGAAGGAAAGTGAGGGGAAATCTCCTTGTGCTATAGTGTGCTTTAAAAAAACATTTTTTCTAGGGACAGAAAACTGTAGGTAGGGAGAGTGTCAGTTTCTTTCACTGTGCCAGTCCTTGTTTCTAGGGACAAAGAAGGAAAGTGAGGGGAATTCTCCTTGTGCTATAGTGTGCTTTAAAAAAAACATTTTTTCTAGGGACAGAAAACTCTAGGTAGGGAGAGTGTCAGTTTCTTTCACTGTGCCAGTCCTTGTTTCTAGGGACAAAGAAGGAAAGTGAGGGGAATTCTCCTTGTGCTATAGTGTGCTTTAAAAAAACATTTTTTCTAGGGACAGAAAACTCTAGGTAGGGAGAGTGTCAGTTTCTTTCACTGTGCCAGTCCTTGTTTCTAGGGACAAAGAAGGAAAGTGAGGGTAATTCTCCTTGTGCTATAGTGTGCTTTAAAAAAACATTTTTTTCTAGGGACAGAAAACTCTAGGTAGGGAGAGTGTCAGTTTCTTTCACTGTGCCAGTCCTTGTTTCTAGGGACAAAGAAGGAAAGTGAGGGGAATTCTCCTTGTGCTATAGTGTGCTTTAAAAAAACATTTTTTCTAGGGACAGAAAACTCTAGGTAGGGAGAGTGTCAGTTTCTTTCACTGTGCCAGTCCTTGTTTCTAGGGACAAAGAAGGAAAGTGAGGGGAATTCTCCTTGTGCTATAGTGTGCTTTAAAAAAACATTTTTTCTAGGGACAGAAAACTCTAGGTAGGGAGAGTGTCAGTTTCTTTCACTGTGCCAGTCCTTGTTTCTAGGGACAAAGAAGGAAAGTGAGGGGAATTCTCCTTGTGCTATAGTGTGCTTTAAAAAAACATTTTTTTCTAGGGACAGAAAACTCTAGGTAGGGAGAGTGTCAGTTTCTTTCACTGTGCCAGTCCTTGTTTCTAGGGACAAAGAAGGAAAGTGAGGGGAATTCTCCTTGTGCTATAGTGTGCTTTAAAAAAACATTTTTTCTAGGGACAGAAAACTGTAGGTAGGGAGAGTGTCAGTTTCTTTCACTGTGCCAGTCCTTGTTTCTAGGGACAAAGAAGGAAAGTGAGGGGAATTCTCCTTGTGCTATAGTGTGCTTTAAAAAAACATTTTTTTCTAGGGACAGAAAACTCTAGGTAGGGAGAGTGTCAGTTTCTTTCACTGTGCCAGTCCTTGTTTCTAGGGACAAAGAAGGAAAGTGAGGGGAATTCTCCTTGTGCTATAGTGTGCTTTAAAAAAACATTTTTTTCTAGGGACAGAAAACTCTAGGTAGGGAGAGTGTCAGTTTCTTTCACTGTGCCAGTCCTTGTTTCTAGGGACAAAGAAGGAAAGTGAGGGGAATTCTCCTTGTGCTATAGTGTGCTTTAAAAAAACATTTTTTCTAGGGACAGAAAACTGTAGGTAGGGAGAGTGTCAGTTTCTTTCACTGTGCCAGTCCTTGTTTCTAGGGACAAAGAAGGAAAGTGAGGGGAATTCTCCTTGTGCTATAGTGTGCTTTAAAAAAACATTTTTTCTAGGGACAGAAAACTGTAGGTAGGGAGAGTGTCAGTTTCTTTCACTGTGCCAGTCCTTGTTTCTAGGGACAAAGAAGGAAAGTGAGGGGAATTCTCCTTGTGCTATAGTGTGCTTTAAAAAAACATTTTTTCTAGGGACAGAAAACTGTAGGTAGGGAGAGTGTCAGTTTCTTTCACTGTGCCAGTCCTTGTTTCTAGGGACAAAGAAGGAAAGTGAGGGGAATTCTCCTTGTGCTATAGTGTGCTTTAAAAAAACATTTTTTCTAGGGACAGAAAACTGTAGGTAGGGAGAGTGTCAGTTTCTTTCACTGTGCCAGTCCTTGTTTCTAGGGACAAAGAAGGAAAGTGAGGGGAATTCTCCTTGTGCTATAGTGTGCTTTAAAAAAACATTTTTTCTAGGGACAGAAAACTGTAGGTAGGGAGAGTGTCAGTTTCTTTCACTGTGCCAGTCCTTGTTTCTAGGGACAAAGAAGGAAAGTGAGGGGAATTCTCCTTGTGCTATAGTGTGCTTTAAAAAAACATTTTTTTCTAGGGACAGAAAACTGTAGGTAGGGAGAGTGTCAGTTTCTTTCACTGTGCCAGTCCTTGTTTCTAGGGACAAAGAAGGAAAGTGAGGGGAATTCTCCTTGTGCTATAGTGTGCTTTAAAAAAACATTTTTTCTAGGGACAGAAAACTGTAGGTAGGGAGAGTGTCAGTTTCTTTCACTGTGCCAGTCCTTGTTTCTAGGGACAAAGAAGGAAAGTGAGGGGAATTCTCCTTGTGCTATAGTGTGCTTTAAAAAAACATTTTTTCTAGGGACAGAAAACTGTAGGTAGGGAGAGTGTCAGTTTCTTTCACTGTGCCAGTCCTTGTTTCTAGGGACAAAGAAGGAAAGTGAGGGGAATTCTCCTTGTGCTATAGTGTGCTTTAAAAAAACATTTTTTCTAGGGACAGAAAACTGTAGGTAGGGAGAGTGTCAGTTTCTTTCACTGTGCCAGTCCTTGTTTCTAGGGACAAAGAAGGAAAGTGAGGGGAATTCTCCTTGTGCTATAGTGTGCTTTAAAAAAACATTTTTTCTAGGGACAGAAAACTCTAGGTAGGGAGAGTGTCAGTTTCTTTCACTGTGCCAGTCCTTGTTTCTAGGGACAAAGAAGGAAAGTGAGGGGAATTCTCCTTGTGCTATAGTGTGCTTTAAAAAAACATTTTTTCTAGGGACAGAAAACTCTAGGTAGGGAGAGTGTCAGTTTCTTTCACTGTGCCAGTCCTTGTTTCTAGGGACAAAGAAGGAAAGTGAGGGGAATTCTCCTTGTGCTATAGTGTGCTTTAAAAAAACATTTTTTTCTAGGGACAGAAAACTCTCGGTAGGGAGAGTGTCAGTTTCTTTCACTGTGCCAGTCCTTGTTTCTAGGGACAAAGAAGGAAAGTGAGGGGAATTCTCCTTGTGCTATAGTGTGCTTTAAAAAAACATTTTTTCTAGGGACAGAAAACTCTAGGTAGGGAGAGTGTCAGTTTCTTTCACTGTGCCAGTCCTTGTTTCTAGGGACAAAGAAGGAAAGTGAGGGGAATTCTCCTTGTGCTATAGTGTGCTTTAAAAAAACATTTTTTCTAGGGACAGAAAACTCTAGGTAGGGAGAGTGTCAGTTTCTTTCACTGTGCCAGTCCTTGTTTCTAGGGACAAAGAAGGAAAGTGAGGGGAATTCTCCTTGTGCTATAGTGTGCTTTGAAAAAACATTTTTTTCTAGGGACAGAAAACTCTAGGTAGGGAGAGTGTCAGTTTCTTTCACTGTGCCAGTCCTTGTTTCTAGGGACAAAGAAGGAAAGTGAGGGTAATTCTCCTTCTGCTATAGTGTGCTTTAAAAAAACATTTTTTTCTAGGGACAGAAAACTCTAGGTAGGGAGAGTGTCAGTTTCTTTCACTGTGCCAGTCCTTGTTTCTAGGGACAAAGAAGGAAAGTGAGGGGAATTCTCCTTGTGCTATAGTGTGCTTTAAAAAAACATTTTTTCTAGGGACAGAAAACTCTAGGTAGGGAGAGTGTCAGTTTCTTTCACTGTGCCAGTCCTTGTTTCTAGGGACAAAGAAGGAAAGTGAGGGGAATTCTCCTTGTGCTATAGTGTGCTTTAAAAAAACATTTTTTCTAGGGACAGAAAACTCTAGGTAGGGAGAGTGTCAGTTTCTTTCACTGTGCCAGTCCTTGTTTCTAGGGACAAAGAAGGAAAGTGAGGGGAATTCTCCTTGTGCTATAGTGTGCTTTAAAAAAACATTTTTTTCTAGGGACAGAAAACTCTAGGTAGGGAGAGTGTCAGTTTCTTTCACTGTGCCAGTCCTTGTTTCTAGGGACAAAGAAGGAAAGTGAGGGGAATTCTCCTTGTGCTATAGTGTGCTTTAAAAAAACATTTTTTCTAGGGACAGAAAACTGTAGGTAGGGAGAGTGTCAGTTTCTTTCACTGTGCCAGTCCTTGTTTCTAGGGACAAAGAAGGAAAGTGAGGGGAATTCTCCTTGTGCTATACTGTGCTTTAAAAAACATTTTTTCTAGGGACAGAAAACTCTAGGTAGGGAGAGTGTCAGTTTCTTTCACTGTGCCAGTCCTTGTTTCTAGGGACAAAGAAGGAAAGTGAGGGGAATTCTCCTTGTGCTATAGTGTGCTTTAAAAAAACATTTTTTTCTAGGGACAGAAAACTCTAGGTAGGGAGAGTGTCAGTTTCTTTCACTGTGCCAGTCCTTGTTTCTAGGGACAAAGAAGGAAAGTGAGGGGAATTCTCCTTGTGCTATAGTGTGCTTTAAAAAAACATTTTTTCTAGGGACAGAAAACTGTAGGTAGGGAGAGTGTCAGTTTCTTTCACTGTGCCAGTCCTTGTTTCTAGGGACAAAGAAGGAAAGTGAGGGGAATTCTCCTTGTGCTATAGTGTGCTTTAAAAAAACATTTTTTCTAGGGACAGAAAACTGTAGGTAGGGAGAGTGTCAGTTTCTTTCACTGTGCCAGTCCTTGTTTCTAGGGACAAAGAAGGAAAGTGAGGGGAATTCTCCTTGTGCTATAGTGTGCTTTAAAAAAACATTTTTTCTAGGGACAGAAAACTGTAGGTAGGGAGAGTGTCAGTTTCTTTCACTGTGCCAGTCCTTGTTTCTAGGGACAAAGAAGGAAAGTGAGGGGAATTCTCCTTGTGCTATAGTGTGCTTTAAAAAAACATTTTTTCTAGGGACAGAAAACTGTAGGTAGGGAGAGTGTCAGTTTCTTTCACTGTGCCAGTCCTTGTTTCTAGGGACAAAGAAGGAAAGTGAGGGGAATTCTCCTTGTGCTATAGTGTGCTTTAAAAAAACATTTTTTCTAGGGACAGAAAACTGTAGGTAGGGAGAGTGTCAGTTTCTTTCACTGTGCCAGTCCTTGTTTCTAGGGACAAAGAAGGAAAGTGAGGGGAATTCTCCTTGTGCTATAGTGTGCTTTAAAAAAACATTTTTTTCTAGGGACAGAAAACTGTAGGTAGGGAGAGTGTCAGTTTCTTTCACTGTGCCAGTCCTTGTTTCTAGGGACAAAGAAGGAAAGTGAGGGGAATTCTCCTTGTGCTATAGTGTGCTTTAAAAAAACATTTTTTCTAGGGACAGAAAACTGTAGGTAGGGAGAGTGTCAGTTTCTTTCACTGTGCCAGTCCTTGTTTCTAGGGACAAAGAAGGAAAGTGAGGGGAATTCTCCTTGTGCTATAGTGTGCTTTAAAAAAACATTTTTTCTAGGGACAGAAAACTGTAGGTAGGGAGAGTGTCAGTTTCTTTCACTGTGCCAGTCCTTGTTTCTAGGGACAAAGAAGGAAAGTGAGGGGAATTCTCCTTGTGCTATAGTGTGCTTTAAAAAAACATTTTTTCTAGGGACAGAAAACTGTAGGTAGGGAGAGTGTCAGTTTCTTTCACTGTGCCAGTCCTTGTTTCTAGGGACAAAGAAGGAAAGTGAGGGGAATTCTCCTTGTGCTATAGTGTGCTTTAAAAAAACATTTTTTCTAGGGACAGAAAACTCTAGGTAGGGAGAGTGTCAGTTTCTTTCACTGTGCCAGTCCTTGTTTCTAGGGACAAAGAAGGAAAGTGAGGGGAATTCTCCTTGTGCTATAGTGTGCTTTAAAAAAACATTTTTTCTAGGGACAGAAAACTCTAGGTAGGGAGAGTGTCAGTTTCTTTCACTGTGCCAGTCCTTGTTTCTAGGGACAAAGAAGGAAAGTGAGGGGAATTCTCCTTGTGCTATAGTGTGCTTTAAAAAAACATTTTTTTCTAGGGACAGAAAACTCTCGGTAGGGAGAGTGTCAGTTTCTTTCACTGTGCCAGTCCTTGTTTCTAGGGACAAAGAAGGAAAGTGAGGGGAATTCTCCTTGTGCTATAGTGTGCTTTAAAAAAACATTTTTTCTAGGGACAGAAAACTCTAGGTAGGGAGAGTGTCAGTTTCTTTCACTGTGCCAGTCCTTGTTTCTAGGGACAAAGAAGGAAAGTGAGGGGAATTCTCCTTGTGCTATAGTGTGCTTTAAAAAAACATTTTTTCTAGGGACAGAAAACTCTAGGTAGGGAGAGTGTCAGTTTCTTTCACTGTGCCAGTCCTTGTTTCTAGGGACAAAGAAGGAAAGTGAGGGGAATTCTCCTTGTGCTATAGTGTGCTTTGAAAAAACATTTTTTTCTAGGGACAGAAAACTCTAGGTAGGGAGAGTGTCAGTTTCTTTCACTGTGCCAGTCCTTGTTTCTAGGGACAAAGAAGGAAAGTGAGGGGAATTCTCCTTGTGCTATAGTGTGCTTTAAAAAAACATTTTTTCTAGGGACAGAAAACTGTAGGTAGGGAGAGTGTCAGTTTCTTTCACTGTGCCAGTCCTTGTTTCTAGGGACAAAGAAGGAAAGTGAGGGGAATTCTCCTTGTGCTATAGTGTGCTTTAAAAAAACATTTTTTCTAGGGACAGAAAACTGTAGGTAGGGAGAGTGTCAGTTTCTTTCACTGTGCCAGTCCTTGTTTCTAGGGACAAAGAAGGAAAGTGAGGGGAATTCTCCTTGTGCTATAGTGTGCTTTAAAAAAACATTTTTTCTAGGGACAGAAAACTGTAGGTAGGGAGAGTGTCAGTTTCTTTCACTGTGCCAGTCCTTGTTTCTAGGGACAAAGAAGGAAAGTGAGGGGAATTCTCCTTGTGCTATAGTGTGCTTTAAAAAAACATTTTTTCTAGGGACAGAAAACTGTAGGTAGGGAGAGTGTCAGTTTCTTTCACTGTGCCAGTCCTTGTTTCTAGGGACAAAGAAGGAAAGTGAGGGGAATTCTCCTTGTGCTATAGTGTGCTTTAAAAAAACATTTTTTCTAGGGACAGAAAACTCTAGGTAGGGAGAGTGTCAGTTTCTTTCACTGTGCCAGTCCTTGTTTCTAGGGACAAAGAAGGAAAGTGAGGGGAATTCTCCTTGTGCTATAGTGTGCTTTAAAAAAACATTTTTTCTAGGGACAGAAAACTCTAGGTAGGGAGAGTGTCAGTTTCTTTCACTGTGCCAGTCCTTGTTTCTAGGGACAAAGAAGGAAAGTGAGGGGAATTCTCCTTGTGCTATAGTGTGCTTTAAAAAAACATTTTTTCTAGGGACAGAAAACTCTAGGTAGGGAGAGTGTCAGTTTCTTTCACTGTGCCAGTCCTTGTTTCTAGGGACAAAGAAGGAAAGTGAGGGGAATTCTCCTTGTGCTATAGTGTGCTTTAAAAAAAACATTTTTTCTAGGGACAGAAAACTCTAGGTAGGGAGAGTGTCAGTTTCTTTCACTGTGCCAGTCCTTGTTTCTAGGGACAAAGAAGGAAAGTGAGGGGAATTCTCCTTGTGCTATAGTGTGCTTTAAAAAAACATTTTTTCTAGGGACAGAAAACTCTAGGTAGGGAGAGTGTCAGTTTCTTTCACTGTGCCAGTCCTTGTTTCTAGGGACAAAGAAGGAAAGTGAGGGGAATTCTCCTTGTGCTATAGTGTGCTTTAAAAAAACATTTTTTCTAGGGACAGAAAACTCTAGGTAGGGAGAGTGTCAGTTTCTTTCACTGTGCCAGTCCTTGTTTCTAGGGACAAAGAAGGAAAGTGAGGGGAATTCTCCTTGTGCTATAGTGTGCTTTAAAAAAACATTTTTTCTAGGGACAGAAAACTCTAGGTAGGGAGAGTGTCAGTTTCTTTCACTGTGCCAGTCCTTGTTTCTAGGGACAAAGAAGGAAAGTGAGGGGAATTCTCCTTGTGCTATAGTGTGCTTTAAAAAAACATTTTTTCTAGGGACAGAAAACTGTAGGTAGGGAGAGTGTCAGTTTCTTTCACTGTGCCAGTCCTTGTTTCTAGGGACAAAGAAGGAAAGTGAGGGGAATTCTCCTTGTGCTATAGTGTGCTTTAAAAAAACATTTTTTCTAGGGACAGAAAACTGTAGGTAGGGAGAGTGTCAGTTTCTTTCACTGTGCCAGTCCTTGTTTCTAGGGACAAAGAAGGAAAGTGAGGGGAATTCTCCTTGTGCTATAGTGTGCTTTAAAAAAACATTTTTTCTAGGGACAGAAAACTGTAGGTAGGGAGAGTGTCAGTTTCTTTCACTGTGCCAGTCCTTGTTTCTAGGGACAAAGAAGGAAAGTGAGGGGAATTCTCCTTGTGCTATAGTGTGCTTTAAAAAAACATTTTTTCTAGGGACAGAAAACTGTAGGTAGGGAGAGTGTCAGTTTCTTTCTCTGTGCCAGTCCTTGTTTCTAGGGACAAAGAAGGAAAGTGAGGGGAATTCTCCTTGTGCTATAGTGTGCTTTAAAAAAACATTTTTTCTAGGGACAGAAAACTGTAGGTAGGGAGAGTGTCAGTTTCTTTCACTGTGCCAGTCCTTGTTTCTAGGGACAAAGAAGGAAAGTGAGGGGAATTCTCCTTGTGCTATAGTGTGCTTTAAAAAAACATTTTTTCTAGGGACAGAAAACTGTAGGTAGGGAGAGTGTCAGTTTCTTTCACTGTGCCAGTCCTTGTTTCTAGGGACAAAGAAGGAAAGTGAGGGGAATTCTCCTTGTGCTATAGTGTGCTTTAAAAAAACATTTTTTCTAGGGACAGAAAACTGTAGGTAGGGAGAGTGTCAGTTTCTTTCACTGTGCCAGTCCTTGTTTCTAGGGACAAAGAAGGAAAGTGAGGGGAATTCTCCTTGTGCTATAGTGTGCTTTAAAAAAACATTTTTTCTAGGGACAGAAAACTCTAGGTAGGGAGAGTGTCAGTTTCTTTCACTGTGCCAGTCCTTGTTTCTAGGGACAAAGAAGGAAAGTGAGGGGAATTCTCCTTGTGCTATAGTGTGCTTTAAAAAAACATTTTTTCTAGGGAGAGAAAACTGTAGGTAGGGAGAGTGTCAGTTTCTTTCACTGTGCCAGTCCTTGTTTCTAGGGACAAAGAAGGAAAGTGAGGGGAATTCTCCTTGTGCTATAGTGTGCTTTAAAAAAACATTTTTTCTAGGGACAGAAAACTGTAGGTAGGGAGAGTGTCAGTTTCTTTCACTGTGCCAGTCCTTGTTTCTAGGGACAAAGAAGGAAAGTGAGGGGAATTCTCCTTGTGCTATAGTGTGCTTTAAAAAAACATTTTTTCTAGGGACAGAAAACTGTAGGTAGGGAGAGTGTCAGTTTCTTTCACTGTGCCAGTCCTTGTTTCTAGGGACAAAGAAGGAAAGTGAGGGGAATTCTCCTTGTGCTATAGTGTGCTTTAAAAAAACATTTTTTCTAGGGACAGAAAACTGTAGGTAGGGAGAGTGTCAGTTTCTTTCTCTGTGCCAGTCCTTGTTTCTAGGGACAAAGAAGGAAAGTGAGGGGAATTCTCCTTGTGCTATAGTGTGCTTTAAAAAAACATTTTTTCTAGGGACAGAAAACTGTAGGTAGGGAGAGTGTCAGTTTCTTTCACTGTGCCAGTCCTTGTTTCTAGGGACAAAGAAGGAAAGTGAGGGGAATTCTCCTTGTGCTATAGTGTGCTTTAAAAAAACATTTTTTCTAGGGACAGAAAACTGTAGGTAGGGAGAGTGTCAGTTTCTTTCACTGTGCCAGTCCTTGTTTCTAGGGACAAAGAAGGAAAGTGAGGGGAATTCTCCTTGTGCTATAGTGTGCTTTAAAAAAACATTTTTTCTAGGGACAGAAAACTGTAGGTAGGGAGAGTGTCAGTTTCTTTCACTGTGCCAGTCCTTGTTTCTAGGGACAAAGAAGGAAAGTGAGGGGAATTCTCCTTGTGCTATAGTGTGCTTTAAAAAAACATTTTTTCTAGGGACAGAAAACTGTAGGTAGGGAGAGTGTCAGTTTCTTTCACTGTGCCAGTCCTTGTTTCTAGGGACAAAGAAGGAAAGTGAGGGGAATTCTCCTTGTGCTATAGTGTGCTTTAAAAAAACATTTTTTCTAGGGACAGAAAACTGTAGGTAGGGAGAGTGTCAGTTTCTTTCACTGTGCCAGTCCTTGTTTCTAGGGACAAAGAAGGAAAGTGAGGGGAATTCTCCTTGTGCTATAGTGTGCTTTAAAAAAACATTTTTTCTAGGGACAGAAAACTGTAGGTAGGGAGAGTGTCAGTTTCTTTCACTGTGCCAGTCCTTGTTTCTAGGGACAAAGAAGGAAAGTGAGGGGAATTCTCCTTGTGCTATAGTGTGCTTTAAAAAAACATTTTTTCTAGGGACAGAAAACTGTAGGTAGGGAGAGTGTCAGTTTCTTTCACTGTGCCAGTCCTTGTTTCTAGGGACAAAGAAGGAAAGTGAGGGGAATTCTCCTTGTGCTATAGTGTGCTTTAAAAAAACATTTTTTCTAGGGACAGAAAACTCTAGGTAGGGAGAGTGTCAGTTTCTTTCACTGTGCCAGTCCTTGTTTCTAGGGACAAAGAAGGAAAGTGAGGGGAATTCTCCTTGTGCTATAGTGTGCTTTAAAAAAACATTTTTTCTAGGGAGAGAAAACTGTAGGTAGGGAGAGTGTCAGTTTCTTTCACTGTGCCAGTCCTTGTTTCTAGGGACAAAGAAGGAAAGTGAGGGGAATTCTCCTTGTGCTATAGTGTGCTTTAAAAAAACATTTTTTCTAGGGACAGAAAACTGTAGGTAGGGAGAGTGTCAGTTTCTTTCACTGTGCCAGTCCTTGTTTCTAGGGACAAAGAAGGAAAGTGAGGGGAATTCTCCTTGTGCTATAGTGTGCTTTAAAAAAACATTTTTTCTAGGGACAGAAAACTGTAGGTAGGGAGAGTGTCAGTTTCTTTCACTGTGCCAGTCCTTGTTTCTAGGGACAAAGAAGGAAAGTGAGGGGAATTCTCCTTGTGCTATAGTGTGCTTTAAAAAAACATTTTTTCTAGGGACAGAAAACTGTAGGTAGGGAGAGTGTCAGTTTCTTTCTCTGTGCCAGTCCTTGTTTCTAGGGACAAAGAAGGAAAGTGAGGGGAATTCTCCTTGTGCTATAGTGTGCTTTAAAAAAACATTTTTTCTAGGGACAGAAAACTGTAGGTAGGGAGAGTGTCAGTTTCTTTCACTGTGCCAGTCCTTGTTTCTAGGGACAAAGAAGGAAAGTGAGGGGAATTCTCCTTGTGCTATAGTGTGCTTTAAAAAAACATTTTTTCTAGGGACAGAAAACTGTAGGTAGGGAGAGTGTCAGTTTCTTTCACTGTGCCAGTCCTTGTTTCTAGGGACAAAGAAGGAAAGTGAGGGGAATTCTCCTTGTGCTATAGTGTGCTTTAAAAAAACATTTTTTCTAGGGACAGAAAACTGTAGGTAGGGAGAGTGTCAGTTTCTTTCACTGTGCCAGTCCTTGTTTCTAGGGACAAAGAAGGAAAGTGAGGGGAATTCTCCTTGTGCTATAGTGTGCTTTAAAAAAACATTTTTTCTAGGGACAGAAAACTGTAGGTAGGGAGAGTGTCAGTTTCTTTCACTGTGCCAGTCCTTGTTTCTAGGGACAAAGAAGGAAAGTGAGGGGAATTCTCCTTGTGCTATAGTGTGCTTTAAAAAAACATTTTTTCTAGGGACAGAAAACTGTAGGTAGGGAGAGTGTCAGTTTCTTTCACTGTGCCAGTCCTTGTTTCTAGGGACAAAGAAGGAAAGTGAGGGGAATTCTCCTTGTGCTATAGTGTGCTTTAAAAAAACATTTTTTCTAGGGACAGAAAACTGTAGGTAGGGAGAGTGTCAGTTTATTTCACTGTGCCAGTCCTTGTTTCTAGGGACAAAGAAGGAAAGTGAGGGGAATTCTCCTTGTGCTATAGTGTGCTTTAAAAAAACATTTTTTCTAGGGACAGAAAACTCTAGGTAGGGAGAGTGTCAGTTTCTTTCACTGTGCCAGTCCTTGTTTCTAGGGACAAAGAAGGAAAGTGAGGGGAATTCTCCTTGTGCTATAGTGTGCCAAAGCATTCCTCATCAACCATCTTTGAAATCCTTGTTTTTTGGACAGTCAGGGAAATTGTCGTTGTGCTATTCTGTGCAAAAGCAATAATCCTCAACCATATTTAGAAATCCTTAAGTAAAGGGACAGAGAAGGACACCTGAAGGTAGCCCTTATTGCTTTTTTCCCATCTCCCTGCAGGCCATCTATTAGAATGTCTGGAAGGCAAACAAGGAGAGGCAGACAGTCAGGAGGCAATAAAAGAGGGCAAGCAGGCTCTGTGTCTGGGGGCAACAGTGCTGGTCGTGGACGCGGTGCATTGTCATCAGCACATGGCCATGGGACACGCTTGTCCTTCTTTTCGGCAGCTGGACATGTTGAGCCACATCATGCCGAAGACTTGGTAGAGTGGATGACCAAGCCCTCCTCCTCCTCCTCATCCTCTCTCACCCAGGCTCAGGGTACTGGCAAAGCAGCTGCCAAAGCGTCCTCTTCCCTGGTATCAATGTCAGACTCATCATCAGTCACTCCTTCCCTAGACCCACCATGTCCTCCTCCTGAGGAGTCCCCCGAACTGTTTGAGCACAGTGTTGGGTACATGCTCCAGGAGGATGCCCAGCGTTTCGAAGGGTCTGATGATGATACCCAGCTACAGGAAGGCAGTAGCGTGAGAGCAGACAGAGGGGATGCTCAAGAAGGACACCAATCTGGCAGTCATGTTCCAGCAGCTGCAGCATACTGCCAGATTGGCTCCAGTGATGAGGAGGGAGGGGATGATGAGGTCACTGACTCCACGTGGGTGCCTAATAGGAGAGAGGAGGAGGAGGAGGATGAGGAGGAGGCACATCTCCAACGAGGCAGGATGCCCTTTGGTGGCCAGCGTAAGGGCAGTACACCGACGGAATCACACCGCAGAGCTCCGCCTGTGCAGGGTGCAGCCTCTGCCCGTCATTCAAAAAGTTCCTTGGTGTGGGCCTTTTTTGAGGCTAGTGCATCAGATCGCACAGCTGCTGTTTGCAACATATGTCTCAAGCGTATATCGCGTGGCCAAAACATCAGCCGCTTGGGTACCACATGCCTGACCAGACATATGTTGACCTGCCATGCAGCTCGTTGGCAAGCCTACCTCAAAGACCCACACCAAAGAACAAAGCGGACCTCTCCTTGCACCGCATCAGCTGGGATCTCCAACCCCACTATAACTTCAGTCCTCTCTGAAACATGCACTGAGAGGAATGAAGGTGTAGAATTAGGTGTGTCACAGCCAAGTACTTGCGGCCACTCTGCTAGCAGTACACCGACGTCCGATTCTAGCAGGCAAATTTCCCTGCCCCAGCTGCTGGACCGTCGAAAGAAGTTCACTCCCAGCCATCCACATGCCCAGCGGTTGAATGCTAGCTTGGCTAAATTGCTAGCGCTTCAACTGCTGCCTTTTCAGTTGGTAGACTCGGCCCCCTTCCGTGAGTTTGTGCAATGTGCGGTTCCTCAGTGGCAGGTTCCCAAACGCCACTTTTTCTCACGGAAGGCTATTCCGGCTCTCTACCGGCATGTGGAAGGCAATGTCTTGGCCTCGCTGGACAGGGCGGTCAGCGGTAAGGTGCATATTACCGCTGACTCATGGTCCAGCAGGCATGGACAGGGACGTTACCTTTCTTTCACGGCCCATTGGGTCACTCTTTTGGCAGCTGGGAAGGATGCAGGACAAGGTGCAGTAGTGTTGGAGGTTGTTCCACCGCCACGCCTCCAAAATGCTACTACTGGTTGTGGCACACCTCTCTCCTCCACCCCCTCCTCTTCTTCTTCCTCCATGGCCTCTTCCTGTGGTTTGTCCTATGAACCAGCGGTGCTCCGTAGCCGTTCACGGGGCTACGCAAGTACGCAGGCAAAAAGATGCCATGCCGTGCTTGCGCTGGTGTGTTTGGGGGACAGAAGCCACACTGGGGCAGAGGTCCTGTCTGCTCTGCAGGGCCAGGCCGAGAGGTGGTTGACGCCACGCCAGCTTAAGCCAGGAATGGTGGTTTGCGACAATGGCACCAACCTCCTCTCCGCCCTCCGACAGGGACAACTGACCCATGTGCCCTGTGTGGCTCACGTCCTTAACCTGGTGGTGCAGCGGTTCTTGGGCAGGTACCCGGGCTTACAGGATGTCCTGAGGCAGGCCAGGAAAGTCTGTGTGCATTTCCGCAGATCTTATAATGCCAGTGCTCGCCTGGCTGAGCTGCAAAAGGAGTTGAACCTGCCCAAGAACCGCCTTATATGTGACATGCCCACCAGGTGGAACTCAACGTTGGCCATGCTGCAGCGGCTGCACACGCAGCAGAGGGCCATCAATGAGTACCTGTGCGACTACGGCACCAGGACAGGGTCAGGGGAGCTTGGTTTTTTTTCTCCACGCCAGTGGGGCATGATCAGGGATGCATGCACTGTCCTGGCACCATTTGAGGAGGCCACGAGGATGGTGAGCAGTGACAGTGCATGCATCAGTGACACTGTACCTCTTGTCCACCTGTTGGAGCACACGCTGCGTGGAATAATGGACAGGGCACTTGAGGCAGAACAGAGGCAGGAAGAGGAGGACTTCCTTGCCTCTCAAGGCCCCCTTTACCCAGACAGTGTTCCTTCTGTCCCACCCATCGCACAGGAAGAGGAAGAGGAGGAGGAGGAGGAGGAGGATTGTGTCAGCATGGAGGTGGAGGCTGGCACTCAGCATCATCAGCAGCAGTCTTTTAGGGATGATTTACAGTCCCAAGAAACCAGTGGACTTGTACGTGGCTGGGAGGAGGTGGCTGCGGATCATGTCGTCCTTAGTGACCCAGAGGACTCCGGAGCGAATGCCTCAGCAAACCTACGCTGCATGGCCTCCCTGATCCTGCAAAGTCTGCGGAAGGATCCTCGTATTCTTCGGATCAAGGAGAGGGACCATTACTGGCTGGCCACTCTCCTTGATCCACGGTACAAGGGTAAGGTTGCGGACCTTATGTTACCTTCGCAGAGGGAGCAGAGGATGAGACAACTCCGGGAGGCCTTGCAGAAAGGTCTGTGCAACGCGTTCCCAGAGACTGGGAGGTTACAAACTCCTGGTCCTGGACAACGAGTTGCTGAGGCTTCGGCCAGTCAAAGAAGGAGCGGTGGGGAAGGTGGCCGTCTGACCGATGCGTTCAGACAATTCTTTAGTCCGCAGCCCCAAAGTATGATCGGTTCCAGCAACCATCGCCAGCGTCTGATAAACATGGTGCAGGAATATCTAGGGGCAAGGTCAGACTTGGACACCTTCCCCACCGAAAATCCTCTGGCTTACTGGGTCTTGAGGATGGATCACTGGCCAGAGCTTGCACAGTATGCAATTGAGCTACTGGCCTGTCCTGCATCCAGCGTTCTTTCGGAACGCACATTCAGTGCTGCTGGAGGATTTGTCACGGATCACAGGGTGCGCCTGTCCACCGACTCGGTTGATCGACTGACTTTCATCAAGATGAACCAGTCTTGGATCACCACCAGCTACCACACACCTGATGCTTATATAACAGACTAATTGATTTTAACATGTCACATCCCTTCAAGACTGATGCTGATGCTGAGTGCCTGTGCTGTTATGTTGACTGGCTATCCTCCTCCTCCGAGTCCTCAATGATACGATTGATGATGATAGCTTGGAAGATCATTTTTGTTTATGGGTGCCGCCACCAGTGGCTAAGGCCCAATTTTTCAGCCCCTGTTTTACAGGGGTGTGTAATTACAATTTTTTTAGCAATAATTTGCCATAGGGCTCATTGCTGTGCTCCAAGTACAGTATCTGTGAGGGGTTGGAGTGTTGTGGCACCAGTGCCTAAGGCCCAATTTTTCAGCCCCTGTTTAACAGGGGCGTGTCATTACAATTTTTGAAGCAATACTTTGCAACAGGGCTCATTGCTGTGCTCCAAGTAACGTATCTGTGAGGGGTTGTAGTGTTGTGCCACCAGTGCCTAAGGCCCAATTTTTCAGCCCCTGTTCAACAGGGGCATGCAATTACAATTCTTGATCTAATAATTCACAGCAGGGCCCATTGCTGCACCCACCAAGAGTAACTCTGAGGGCTTACAGTGTTGTGGCAACGCCACCACCACCACCACCACCACGAAAGGCCCAATTTTTCAGCCCCTGTTCAAAAGGGGCATGTAATTACAATTCTTGATCTAATAATTCACAGCAGGGCCCATTCCTGCACCCACCAAGAGTAACTCTGAGGGCTTACAGTGTTGTGGCAACACCACCACCACCACCACCACCACGAAAGGCCCAATTTTTCAGCCCCTGTTCAACAGGGGCATGCAATTACAATTCTTGATCTAATAATTCACAGCAGGGCCCATTGCTGCACCCACTAAGAGTAACTGTCAGGGCTTACAGTGTTGTGGCACCAGCACCACCATCAAAGGCCCAATTTTTACTACCACTGTTCAACAATTATATGTAATTAAAATTCCTGATATAATAGTTGACAGCAGGGCGTTCCAGCACCAACCAAGAGTAACTGTGAGTGCTTACAGTGTTGTGCCAACACCAACAACTAAGGGGCCTATTTCTGCAGAGTATATACGGCAGGTCCCTACTTTCAAACATCCAACTTACAAACGACTCCTACTTGCAAACGCAAGAAGACAACAGGAAGTGAGAGGAAATCTACCACTAGGAAGGAAAATTCTCTCCTGTAAGAATAAATATGGGAGAAAGGTGTCTCCTCTGTACTGATGCTTTATCAGCAATCCTTGTTTCAAGAAAAACACCACATTTCAAAAACAGTTGTCATTGGGACGGAAAGTGAGGTGAAATGTTCTGAACAGGGGCACAGACAGCAAAACAAATGTTACAGGGGTGATAACCCTTACCTATGTTTTCCAAAAAGTTTAAAAATAGATTTTTGGGCTGGAGCTACACTTCAACAATGTACCTGTTCAAAATTACAAACAGATTCTACATAAGAACAAACCTACAGTCCCTGTCTTGTATGCACCGCCTGTATACGGCTGTTCAGAGTATATAGGGCCTTTTTTATTTTATGTGCGGGGTTCCCCTTAATATCCATACAAGACCCAAAGGGGCTGGTAATGGGCTGGGGTAGGGGGGGGGTCATGGGGTAGCTATGCCATTTTTATTAAAGATTTTCATCCATATTACCGGGACCAGACATTACATTAAAGCCGCAAGCAGTTTTAAATGGCTTTTTTTTCCTTTAGAAGTGTCATTTTGTGCAGGGACAGTTCTAAACACGGGAAACACGTGGCACTTCACAGGCATACTTTAGACACCCCCCAGGTACGATATTTAAAGGAATATTTGACTTTTTTTTTTCACTTTATGCATCATTAAAATGACTGCTCCCGAAAAACGACCGTTTTTAAAACTTCTTTTTGCATTGATACATGTCCCCTGGTGCAGAACCTGGGTTCCCAAACCCTTTTTAGGACAATAACATGCATAATAGTTGTTATAATTAGCACTTTAGAATTCGAACGTTCGCATCCATTGTATTTAATAGGGTTCTAATGTTCGTACGAACTTTCGGTCCGTTCGCGGGTTCTGGTGCGAACCGAACCCGGGGGTGTTCGGCTCATCACTAGTCCTGGACAACGAGTTGCTGAGGCTTCGGTCAGTCAAAGAAGGAGCGGTGGGGAAGGTGGCCGTCTGACCGATGTGTTCAGACAATTCTTTAGTCCGCAGCCCCAATGTATGATCGGTTCCAGCAACCATCGCCAGCGTCTGATATACATGGTGCAGGAATACCTAGGGGCAAGGTCAGACTTGGACACCTTTCCCACCAAAAATCCTCTGGCTTACTGGGTCTTGAGGATGGATCACTGGCCAGAGCTTGCACAGTATACAATTGAGCTACTGGCCTTTCCTGCATCCAGCGTTCTTTCGGAACGCACATTCAGTGATGCTGGATGCTTTGTCATGGATCACAGGGTGCGCCTGTCCACCGACTCGGTTGATCGACTGACCTTCATAAAGATGAACCAGTCTTGGATCAGCACCAGCTACCAAGCACCTGAAGCTGATATAACAGAATAATTTATTTTCAAATGTCACATCCCTTCAAGACTGATGCTGATGCTGAGTGACTGTCCTGTTATGTTGAATGACTATCCTCCTCCTCCTCAATGATCCGATTCATGATGATAGCTTGGAAGAACATTTTTGTTTCTGGGTGCCGCCACCAGTGGCTAAGGCCCAATTTTTCAGCCCCTGTTTAATAGGGGCATGTAATTATAATTTTTGATGCAATGTTTTGCAGCAGGGCTCATTCCTGCACTCCAACTAGAGCAGTGGTTCTCAACTCCTGTCCTCGGGACCCACTAACAGGCCAGATTTTAAGTATTACCTTGGTGAGATGCAGACTAGAATACTGCAATCCCTGAGCAGAAAATTATATCACCTGTGATGTATTTCAGTTATCTTGCAAACCTGGCCTGTTGGTGGGCCCTGAGGACTGGAGTTGAGAACCACTGAACTAGAGTATCTGGGAGAGGTTGCAGTGTTTTGGCACCAGCACCAGTGCCTAAGGCCCAATTTTTCTGCCCCTGTTTAACAGGGGCGTGTAATTACAATTTTTGATGCAATACTTTGCAACAGGGCTCATTACTGTGCTCCAAGTACAGTATCTGTGAGGGGTTGCAGTGTTGTGGCACCAGTGCCTAAGGCCCAATTTTTCTGCCCCTGTTTAACAGGGGCGTGTAATTACAATTTTTGATGCAATACTTTGCAACAGGGCTCATTACTGTGCTCCAAGTACAGTATCTGTGAGGGGTTGCAGTGTTGTGGCACCAGTGGCTAAGGCCCAATTTTTCAGCCCCTGTTCTACAGGGGCATGTAATTACAATTATTGATCCAATAATTCACAGCAGGGCCCATTCATGCGCCCACCAAGAGTAACTGTGAGGGCTTACAGTGTTGTGGCACCAGCACCACCACCAAAGGCCCAATTTTTCCTACCACTGTTCAACAATGGCATGTAAATACAATTCCTGATATAATAGTTCACAGCAGGGCGTTCCAGCGCCCACCAAGAGTAACTGTGAGGGCTCACAGTGTTGTGGCAACACCAACATGTAAGGGGCAATGCCATTTTTCTCAAAGATTTTCATCCATATTACCGGGACCAGACATGACATTAAAGCCGCAAGCAGCTTTTTTTCCTTTAGAAATGTCATTTTGTGCAGGGACAGTTCTAAACATGGGAAACACGTGCCACTTCACAGGCATACTTTAGACACCCCCCAGGTACGATATTTAAAGGAATATTTGACATTTTTTTTTCACTTTATGCATCATTAAAATTACTGCTCCAGAAAAACGTCCGTTTTTAAAACTTTGTTTTGCATTGATACATGTTCCCTGGGGCAGAACCTGGGCCCCCAAACCCTTTTTAGGACAATAACATGCATATTAGTCGTTATAATTAGCACTTTAGATTTCGAACGTTCGCGTCCATTGTATTTAATAGGGTTCTAACGTTTGCGCAAACTTTCGGTCCGTTCAAAGGTTCTGGTGCGAACTGAACTGGGGGGTGTTCAGCTCATCCCTAGCCAGGAGCACAGAAGAGGGATGCAAGAATAGGAGGATCTGGGCTGCTCTGTGCAAATCCACTGGTCGAGGCAGGTAAGTATAACATGTTTTTTATTTTTATTGAAAAAAAAAACTTAGACTTTACAATCACTATAATGGCTCGGGAAGGTTTTAGGTGTAGTCTAATGCCGCGTACACACAATCGTTTTTCACGTCGTTAAAAATGCCATTTTTTAACTTGGGCATTAAAAACGATCGTGTGTAGGCTCTAGAGCATTTTTAACGACGTGAAAAACGGCCTAAAAAAATTTAGAACCTGCTCTATTTTTTCACGTCGTTTTTTTATGTCGTTTTTTTTCCCGTCGTGAAAAACGGTAGTGTGTATGCTTTTACGAGGGGAAAAAAACGCGCATGCTCAGAATTAAGTATGAGATGGGAGCGCTCGTTCTGGTAAAACTAGCGTTCGTAATGGAGATAGCACATTCGTCACGCTGTAACGGACTGAAAAGCACGAGGCTGAAAAGCGCGAATCGTCGCTCAACAAACTTTACTAACATGAAGGGTGGCGCCATTCGAACGGAACTTCCCCTTTATAGTGCCGTCGTACGTGTTGTACGTCACTGCGCTTTGCTCGAGCATTTTTTTTAATGAACGTGTGTATGCAAGACAGGCTTGAGAGGAAACAAGAAAAATCACGTCGCGAAAAACGTCGTTTTTGAAAATGACATTAAAAACGATCGTGTGTACGCGGCATAAGGGTTTAAAATTTAGAGTCTGGGAATGCAAGGGGACAGTTTCATTTCTACTTTGTGGCACTAAGACAATCATATGTGTAGCTATTAAAACTCACACTTCACATTACCAAATGACATGTTATTTTTAAGAGAACAATTACATATTTCTTGGTATGAAGATATAAAAAATAGGCAACATACTGTATTTAATTTAAAACTCTATACAGAAATAAGATTTTCAGAAGCCGTAAAAAGGCTTTAGGTCCACTTTAAATAATAGCATTTAATTTCTCCTACTTTAAAGTGGTTGTAAACCCTCACACGTAACCAGTGAAGTGACTCGTTTCAGATGATACACAGAGATAAAACAAATCCTCCTACATAAGCTGTACCTGTTTATCTGCAGCGCTCTCTCCTCTACATTCATTTAAAGAGCAGAATTTATAAATCTTGTCTGAGCTTTCAGAAAGTAGGGGGCATTGAGCTCAAGTTACACTCTGCAGAGCTCAGTGAGAAGAGCCCTGAGAGCTGATTGGAGAGAAGGGACACAATCCCTTCACACAGCACACAGGAACAGAACTGAGGCGGTCAATCACAGACTGTGTGCCGGAGAGCCCTTCTCTGTCACCTTTTTATCTTAGTGTCAGGAAAACTTATCAGAAGTTACTCATACAGAGAAACGTGGAAGCAGACAGAAATAACACTTAAGGGCTGATTTACTAAAGGCAAATAGACTGTGCACTTTTGCAAGTGCAGTTGCTCCAGAGCTAAGTAAATGAGGGAGAGATGTGCTGAGTTCCATCATCCAATCATGTTCAAGAAAAAATTGAGTTTTTTAGATTTTCCCCTTGCGTGTGATTGGGTGTTCTTTGTAAAGTGAAACTTTACCTCATTTACTAAGCTCTGGAGCAATTGCACTTGCAGAGTGCAACTGCACTTTCAAAAATGCACAGCCTATTTGACTTTAGCAGGGATGAGCCGAACACCCCCCTGTTCGGTTCGCACCAGAACCTGCGAACAGACAAAATGTTCGTGTAAACTTTAGAACCCTATTAAATACAATGGACTCGAACGTTCGAAATCTAAAGTGTTAATTATAAAGGCTAATATGCAAGTTATTGTCCTAAAAAGTGTTTGGGGACCCGGGTCCTGCCCCAGGGGACATGTATCAATGCAAAAAGAAGTTTTAAAAACGGCCGTTTTTTCGGGAGCAGTGATTTTAATAATGCTTAAAATGAAAAAATAAAAGTGAAATATTCCTTTAAATTTCGTACCTGGGGGGTGTGTATGATATGCATGTGAAGTGGCGCATGTTTCCCGTGCTTAGAACTGTCCCTGCAAAAAATGTCATTTTTGAAAGAAAAAAATGCATTTAAAACTGACTCGCGGCTATTAATGAATTGTCGGCTCCCGGCAATACATACAAAAGTCATTGATAAAAAAAAAAAAAAAAGCGTGGGGGTTCCCCAGAATTCAATTACCAGGCCCTTCAGGTCTGGAATGGATATTAAGGGGAACCCCGCCGCAAATTTAAAAAAAAATTGACGTGGGGTTCCCCCAAATATCCATTCCAGGCCCTTCAGATCTGGCATGGATTTTAAGGGGAACTCCACCCCAAATTTAAAAAAAAAATGGCGTGGAGTCCCCCTAAAAATCCATACCAGACCCCTTATCCGAGCACGCAACCTGGCCGGCCGCAGGGGAAAAGGGGGGGACGAGAGAGCGCCCCCCCTCCCTCCTGAACCGTACCAGGCCACATGCCCTCAACATGGGGAGGATGTCCCCATGTTGATGGGGACAAGGGCCTCATCCCCACAACCCTTGCCCGGTGGTTGTGGGGGTCTGCGGGCGGGGGGCTTATCGGAATCTGGAAGACCCCTTTAATAAAGGGGACCCCCAGATCCCGCCCCCCCATGTGAATTGGTAAGGGGTACATTGTACCCCTACCATTTCACGAAGAAAGCGTAAAAAAATGTTTAAAAAAAACACACAAACACCTTGAAAAAGTCCTTTATTAAAAAAAAAAAAAAAAAACCGAAACATTCCAGCGGTGAAATCCAGTGTCCCGCGGCGATCCCGATGTCCAGCGCTGTCCTTCATTGGTTGTGCCTGAGCGGACCTGATGGGGAACTCCCTCTCAGTATTTTAAATGTATAGACCCGCCCCTTCTAAAGTTCCCCATCAGGTCCGCTCAGCGGACCAGATGCGGAACATGAGAAGGGGCGGGTCTATACATGTATTACCAAAGTGAGAGCAGTTCCCCATCAGGTCCGCCCCCTCGGCATGTCGGACCCGCCTACGTCATTGGCTTGAGCGGGGAACTTCCTTCACTATGTAAATTTAAATTACACAGTGAAGGAAGTTCCCCGCTCAAGCCAATGACGTAGGCGGGTCCGACATACCGAGGGGGCGGACCTGATGGGGAACTGCTCTCACTTTGGTAATACATGTATAGACCCGCCCCTTCTCATGTTCCGCATCTGGTCCGCTGAGCGGACCTGATGGGGAACTTTAGAAGGGGTGGGTCTATACATTTAAAATACTGAGAGGGAGTTCCCCATCAGGTCCGCTCAGGCACAACCAATGAAGGACAGCGCTGGACATCGGGATCGCCGCGGGACACTGGATTTCACCGCTGGAATGTTTTTTTATTTTTTTTAATAACGGACTTTTTTAAGGTGTTTGTGTGTTTTTTAAACATTTTTTTACGCTTTCTTCGTGAAATGGTAGGGGTACAATGTACCCCTTACCAATTCACATAGGGGGGGGGGCCGGGATCTGGGGGTCCCCTTTGTTAAAGGGGTCTTCCAGATTCCGATAAGCCCCCCGCCCGCAGACCCCCACAACCACCGGGCAAGGGTTGTGGGGATGAGGCCCTTGTCCCCATCAACATGGGGACATCCTCCCCATGTTGAGGGCATGTGGCTTGGTATGGTTCAGGAGGGAGGGGGGGGGCGCTCTCTCGTCCCCCCCTTTTCCCCTGCGGCCGGCCAGGTTGCGTGCTCGGATAAGGGGTCTGGTATGGATTTTTAGGGGGACTCCACGCCATTTTTTTTTAAATTTGGGGTGGAGTTCCCCTTAAAATCCATGCCAGATCTGAAGGGCCTGGAAAGGATATTTGGGGGAACCCCACGTCAATTTTTTTTTAAATTTGCGGCGGGGTTCCCCTTAATATCCATTCCAGACCTGAAGGGCCTGGTAATTGAATTCTGGGGAACCCCCACACTTTTTTTTTTTTTTATCAATGACTTTTGTATGTATTGCCGGGAGCCGACAATTCATTAATAGCCGCGAGTCAGTTTTAAATGCATTTTTTTCTTTCAAAAATGACACTTTGTGCAGGGACAGTTCTAAGCACGGGAAACATGCGCCACTTCACATGCATATCATACACACCCCCCAGGTACGAAATTTAAAGGAATATTTCACTTTTATTTTTTCATTTTAAGCATTATTAAAATCACTGCTCCCGAAAAAACGGCCGTTTTTAAAACTTATTTTTGCATTGATACATGTCCCCTGGGGCAGGACCCGGGTCCCCAAATACTTTTTAGGACAATAACTTGCATATAAGCCTTTATAATTAGCACTTTAGATTTCTCCCATAGATTTTTCGAATTTGCCGCGAACACCCCAATTTGTTCGCTGTTCGGCGAACGGGCGAACAGGCAATGTTCGAGTCGAACATGAGTTCGACTCGAACTCGAAGCTCATCCCTAGACTTTAGTAAATCAACCCTTTAGTGTTCTGGATTGAGACCAGTACACACTATAGAACAGGGGTAGGCAACCTTTTGAGCACAGTGTGCGCCGAAAAATGTTTTCAAAGAAATTAAGCGTGCCAATTATTTTATAACAAAAAAATTTCAACTTCACACTCTCAATCATCAAAAGGATTTTTTATAAAGTAAATGCTGTAAACGACTTAAGGAGTAGTAGTGAGAAATTAACATCCTGTACTCTCACGTCTCAGATCAGCCCCAATTCCTGCAACTCCACACCTCAGATCACTGCCCCCCCTGCACATCTGCCCCACCACTGTACCATCCTGCTCATCTGCCCCACCACTGTACCCCCTGCACATCTGCCCCACCACTGTACCCCCTGCACATCTGCCCCACCACTGTACCCCCCTACACATCTGCCCCACCACTGTATCCCCCTGCACATTTGCCCCACCACTGTACCCCCTGCTCATCTGCCCCACCACTGTACCCCCTGCTCATGTGCCCCACCACCGTACCCCCTGCTCATCTACCCCACCACTGTACCCCCCTGCTCATCTGCCCCAACACTCCCCCCCCCCCTGCCCCACCACTGTAACTCCCTGCACAACTGCCCCACCACTGTACTAGCCTGCTTATCTGCCCCACCACTGTACTAGCCTGCTCATCTGCCCCACCACTGTACCCCCTTGCACATCTGCCCCCCCACTTTACTCCCCTGCCCCACCACTGTACCCCCTGCACATCTGCCCCACTGCCCCACCACTGTACCCCCTGCACATCTGCCCCACTGCTCATCTGCCCCAACACTGTACCCCCCTGCTCATCTGCCCCAACACTGTACCCCCCTGCCCCACCACTGTACTAGCCTGCTCATCTGCCCCACCACTGTACCCCCCTGCACATCTGCCCCACCACTGTACCACCCTGCTCATCTGCCCCACCACTGTACTACCCTGCACATTTGCCCCACCACTGTACTACCCTTCTCATCTGCCCCACCACTGTACTACCCTGCTCATCTGCCCCACCACTGTACCCCCCTGCACATCTGCCCCACCATTGTACCCCCCTGCACATCTGCCCCACCATTGTACCCCCCTGCACATCTGCCCCACCACTGTAACCCCCTGCTTATCTGCCCCACCACTGTAACCCCCCTGCTCATCTGCCCCACCAATGTACCTCCCTGCACATCTGCTCCACCCCCGTATCCCCATGCTCTTCTGTCTCACTACTGAATCACCTTCTCATCTGTCCTAACACTGAGCCCATCTGCTCATCTGCCCCACCACTGTACCTCCTGCACACCCCCTAGCAGAACTCCACTCAATCTCTTCCCCATCACAAGAGCTGACGATTGCAGCTACAGCAAAGTTAGAGAATCAAACAATGTTTCCCATCTTTTACAATGTGTGTGGGCACATTGCCTTCCCCTCAGTGCAGGTGCGGTGTGGGGAATTCTGAAATTGGAATGCATTTGTGTTTCTCTGACACTTCCCTGCACTGCTCTGCTGATAGGGAGGGAGTCGAGTGCCGGCAAGAGTTGCTTTGTGTGCCACTTGCGGCACCAGTGCCGGGGGTTGCCTACCCCTGTTATAGAAGGATATGCTTTGTTTCATATATGCATATTTCATGTCTGAGGTTTACAACCACTTAATTATTTCAGTGACGCTGTGTGGCATGCTCCAAAATCACAATGCAATTCAGTATTACTGGAGTTCTGTCATCTTGAAGTGTCTGTTTGCTGTGCTAGAATAAGAGCATCTGAAAAAAGTGTGTTCTTTACATTGCAACATTTTATATGACAGTTTTCATATCTGTGCTGTAAATATTATACCAAGTAAATATTCTCCTGGCATGACCCAGGGCTCTGTAACACTGTAACAAGTTCACAAAGGATATATTGTAAATAATAAAGCAGTAAAGAAAATCATAAAGCAGACATTTTATTATGGCAAATAAAGCTACCTGTATAATTCCCTAACACTGCATTTCATGCAGCTGTGCAAATCTTTTTTAAATGGCAAAGCACAAAATGTTTAGCATTTTCCACTGTAGATGTATGAACAGTTCCAATAAAAAGAATGGCTCACAAAATATAGACTGTGGATTTAAACTGAGTCACAATAATAGACGAGCACAATCTGGTTAGATTTAATACACAATTGTACTTTTTCTGTCTTTATTAACCACTTGATAGCCGGGCCATATACAAATGACGGCCTCAAGGTGGATCTAGAAATCCGGGACGGATTCATTATACGGCCTCAGCTATTCCGGCCACTGGGGGCGCGCGAGCACCGCCAGCGGCGCGCGCCCGGCGCATCACTGAGATGCCGATGCGCATGCCTGGCGGCCACGATGTCCGCCAGGTACCCGCGATCGGCGTGTACACAGACAAGGACGTGGATCTCTGTGTGTAAACACAGGGATCCACGTCCTGTCAGGGAGAGGGGACCGATGCTGTGTCCCTTGTACATAGGGACACAGATCGGTCACCTCCCCCAGTCAGTCCCCTCCCCCACACAGTAGTAATCACTCCCAGGTTACACATTTAACCCCTTCCTCGCCCCCTAGTGTTAACCCTTCCCTGCCAGTGTAATTTTTACAGTAACCAGTGCATTTTTATAGCACTGGTCGCTGTAAAAATTACAATGGTCCCAAAATGGTGTCAAAAGTGTCCGATGTGTCCGCCATAATGTCGCAGTCACAATAAAAATCGCTGATCGCGGCCATTACTAGTAAAAAAATTTTTTTTATAAAAATGCAATAAAACTATGCCCTATTTTGTAGACGCTAAAACTTTTGCGCAAACCGATCAATAAACGCTTATTGCGATTTTTTTTACCAAAAATATGTAGAAAAATACGTATCGGACTAAACTGAGGAAAAAAATATTTTTTTTCAAAAAAAATTGGGATATTATTATAGCAAAAAATAAAAAATATTGTGTTTTTTTCAAAATTGTCGCTCTTTTTTTGTTTATAGCGCAAAAAATAAAAACCGCAGAGGTGATCAAATACCACCAAAAGAAAGCTCTATTTGTGGGAAAAAAAAGGACGTCAATTTTGTTTGGGAGCCACGTCGCACGACCGCGCAATTGTCTTTAAAATCGTGACAGCGCTGAAAGCTGAAATTTGGCCTGGGCAGGAAGGGGGTTTAAGTGACCAGTAAGCAAGTAGTTAAATGTGGTGTTTAAACATTCACTGTGTGGACTGGGAAAAAGTATGTACACTCTTGTGTTTAGTAACTGGTAGAACCTCCTTTAGCAGCAATAACTTTTAGAGAGCTATAAAAAGAAGAAACCCCTGCGCTAGCTGGGTATTTAACTAGTGAAGGGGAATGGGAATGGAGGGAAGAGAAAGGGCTAAGGACACTGCAGCAGTCACCAGGGAGTCTGATCCAAACAGACAAAAGTGAATAATTAAATAATAAATAAATAAACTTTTATAGAGCGCTTTCTGAATTTGCTGATCAGTTCATTTTTACAACATGATTTTAGTTTATTCATATTTCTATATTTCTTGCATGAATAACTCTCCTCTAGAAATGGTTCAGTACTGTTCTGTTATAAATACTGCTTTATGCATTGACATGCTTCCATAGAACCAGCCCATGTGATGGCTTGGCACCATTCACAGGCAGATAACTCTTCAATAAGATACAGAAGTTAAATTTACAACACAATTTTACAGACAATTGTAGTTCAAAGGATGTTTTTGTAGTCCTTTGAAGTGAAGACAATGGGGGTAATTTACGAAAGGCAAATCCACTTTGCACTAAGTGCAAAGTGCAATTGAAATTTTACTGAAAGTGCACTTGGAAGTGCAGTCGCTGTAAATCTGAGGGGAAGATCTGAAATGAGGGGAAGCTCTGCTGATTTTATTATCCAATCATGTGCAAGCTAAAATGCGGTTTTTTATTTTCCTTGCGTGTCCCCCTCAGATCTACAGCGACTGCACTTCCAAGTGCACTTTCAGTGCAATTTCAAGTGCACTTTGCACATGTAGTTTGCACTTGTAGTGCAAAGTGGATTTGCCTTTAGTAAATAACCCCAATGACTTTCCTAAGCCCCGTCTTTGTGAAGAACAAACAATGACTGAGGAAACATGAAAGAAACAGGGATGGTCTATCTAGGACTAAACTAACAAGCACTAAATAGTGTTCACCACTGTGCTCCACCACCTATTCGAACTGCCTCCTACCTCATCTGGAGACCCCTCTAAAGGTCAGGTCAGCAAAAGCTTTCCAAGATCACTGGGTGTAATCACTGCAGGAGCAATGGCGTCCCTAGGGGGGACCAGAGGGGGCCCTGCCCCCCCCAACATTATGCTGTGCCCCACCATGTGCCCCCCCAAAAAAAAAAATTTTTTTTTTTGCATTTTTTTTTCCGCTCGGGCTGCTGCTGGGGTAACATAGTCTCTCCTGAGAGGGAGAGCGTCCCCAGTCAGCTCCTGCAGGGGATTCCTCCCCCTCCCTCTGCTCATTGACACTGCATAATGCGAGCGCTCACACAACCACAGCCGCCCGATCTGCTCCTTTCCCTGCATCCTCATTGACACGGAGAAGAGCGAGTTGCAGGAAGGACTCCACGAGCACTGTGGGAGGGGGGCCCAAGCCTTCATCTCAGTTACTGAAAAAACAGAGTGATTTCTCCCGTTCTTAGGACAGTAGAACCAGCCTGTAAATTCCGAGAATGGTGACTGCAAGCTGAGCCGAGTGTCAGTCTATGACACTCTTTCACAGCCCAGCGAGTCCAGCCACCCCCCCTCACTCTCCTCACATACGAGCAGGGAGGAATACAGCTCCTCCTCTTCCTTCCAGTCCTGCCCACACTATCCCGGCATGCTGTATCTGAAGAGAGGGGATGTGTGGGTGGGAAATATGAAAATCAGCAGCATTCCTGGCTGTGTGTGAATGATGCCTGAGATTCTAGCCTGGACCGTGGGTAAGTGTGTGCACTGCAGACTGCAGTACACTGTAATCACTGAACTGCATTATCTCCATCCCTTCTCTCCCCCATCTGTCTCCCTCCCCCTCTCCTGTTCTTTCAAGACATTCACAATTTACTTTCATTTTCAGTAAGCCAGGTAATAGACGGTGCACATTTCTTTCCTGCATCCACAGATTGCAGGAAAGAAACTTGCATAATTCCCCCATCAACACAGACAGTGCTGACAGGGGAATATCCCTCCTGCCCAGCAATTGTATTCTCCCGACAAACAGTGATTATCACTAGTGGCTATAGCAATCACTAGTGATAATCATAAGAGAATCTGCTCATTAATGGTTCGAATCTCAGCTAGTTCCTGCTGAACCAGCTGAGATTTAAACTGTCTATGGCTGGTCTTAGCTCTTAGGCAGCCCATACATTGATCACTTTTTTTCATTCAACTATTAGGTTGAATGAAAAAAAAAAGGAAATGATCCAATTCCCCTGTAGCGGGGTCTCCCCTCTCTCTCTCTATCTTTATCGGTTATTTGGCTGTTGTCTAGGGGTACCTGGGAGAGAGAGATAAGACACACCATGGCCCATGTCCTCCATAGCTAAGAGGTGAAGGCCAGCAAATTGGGTTTTGTGTAGGTGTCCTAGAGTCAAGTCCAGTCCTTCGTCCCTGACTCCTTTGCTTAGTAACCCAAGTTCCACACAGTGAATAGGTCCAACTCAGTTTTATTCTTCTTGCCAAGCAATAAAAAAGTTTCTTTACTTTGGAAAATGGGGACAGATCGAGGCACAATCCTTTCCCTTCTTGCTGCTGCCCACTGTGCTGTCACCAGTGGTGAATAGTCACTGCCACTGACTAGGTGATATAGAACGTGAATTACCTTCGCTTACTCTGCCCCTGTCAGAGGAAGAAATCCGTCCAAGGGAGAAGTGGAGGCCTCTCCGCCACCAGCGATGCCACGCCGGACTCTTCGGAGAAGTTACTGCGCACCAGTCCTCACGAACTCAGACACGGGCACCCAAGGAGTTAGGGCCCCCTCGGATTCCTCCACCCTCGCGGAACTCAGTCGAAGGTACTGAGCCCCAGGGATCCACCATAGTACCTCACCCCAGGCTAAAGGTGCCTGAGATGGACTCCATCTCCGCTCTGGCCAGGTCAAGGGCACCTAGGCCTGGAACACCGGAACGCCAGCACCCAAGCTGAAGGTGCCTGGGTGCGGCCGCATCTTCTGGCTCCAGACTCTAACCCCATGATCAGGGCGTCCGCCCCTTTTATGACCTCTCCCTTCGCGCCACAGCGGGTTCCCCGCCCCGCTGTACCAGCTCCCGGGGAGGACAAAAAGGTACAGTCTTGCGGTGTGAGCCCAACCCCGGTCCAAGGCAACAACGCCACCTATAGGCCGGCGGGAACTTCACACCACCAGAGTCCTCCAAGATTCACAAAGGGAACCTTTGAATTTCCTAACAATCAAGGCATCTGGGTTACACTACCACCCAGATGCTTCCCCTAAATTCAAGTACCCGCTACACCATCTACACATTATAGGTGGATGGGGGAATGTTCCCAGTGTGGACCAGTGCTGGAACAACCAGAGTTGCTGTCCTGTACCGGCTATTCACATCGCTGGTCTCTGTCTCCATGGTAGCTGCGGCAGCACATTGGAACCCAGTGCTGGTTACTTTATGGGGCTGATGTACAGGAGGGCCAGCACAATTTGTTGTTAAAGATGGGCTGGGCATGTTCAAAATTCCACATGCCAGAGCCTGCCAGGAAGCCCACACTGCACAGCGCTAATCACAGGCAATAAGACATTTCCCGGTCCGCAGCTCCACAGATCAGGAAATGTCTCACTGGCTGTGATTAGCACTGTGGAGTGTCGGCTTCCTGGCGGAATCAGGCATGTGGGATTTCAAACACACCCGAGCCCATCTCTATTGGTTGTAGACAGTTGAGCTCCCTGCAGGTTGCTTAGCAGCAGTGGAGCCTTCTCTGACATGCTGATCGTGATGCAATCCAGGTGATGCTCCTAGTCAAATACTAGTGTTAAATATCAGTGATTTTATTGATCAAAGCCCACACTTTACAGGCATAGAGCCCACATGGCTGCTGAACATACAGTTGATTATATATATGTGGTTGTACTCTTGATCCTAATAAATACTGTGTTTATTAGATCTGACTGGGAGCATCACTAGGATCACATCCCGATCAGCATGTCAACAGAGAAGGTTATGCAGCATTACTGCTGCTAGGCGACCAGCTGGGGGCTCGGCTCTCTATAACCAATAGTGCCAGCCTTCCCCTACATGCACCCATAATGTCACCAGCACAAAGTCCTAATAGACTGCCACCGGTGCCAAGGAGACAGATGCCAGACCAGCGCTGTCAATAACAGGGACAGGACAGCTGGGGAACCCCACAGTGGCAGAACACCAGGGCCCGGTGGCAAAACAACCTTTGCAACCCTGATAGTTCTCCCACTGCTGTGGACCCTTATATTTTCTTGGTGTGCTGGTGACATATATCTCTTGTTTTCTGCCACCCTAGTGGGGCCCCAGTATAGTAGGAAGGGAGCTCACTGCAGAACATGTGAAAGGGCCCATTGTGGGATCGTAGTAAAGGGCCCCAGGATATATAATTGCATTTTATAGTTGGCCCCCCTACTTTTGTCCCTGTCCCCCCATGTGCCCCCCCTAAATATGAAAGCTGGAGACGCCACTGTGCAGGAGTGCTCCAGGAGATGATTTAGGCCCCTTTCACACTAGCGGACCGTATGTCCGCTTTTTCATCTGTCCCTTTACGGATGAAAAAGGGACATACATTGGTCCCTATGAGATCGCGGGCGTCAGCGGATGAACATCCGCTGACACCCAATCTCATCCGGGTCCGCAATCCTCCGATTCTGCAGACGGAGGAAAATCCTATTTTTCAATCCGTCTGCAGAGCGGATCGGATGAACACGGACAGACGATCCCCCCATAGGGGAGAGCGGAGATCTGACAGGGCGGTCCCTGCACAGTGTGCGGGGACCGCCCTGTCATCCGCCGGCTCAGCGGGGATCAACGGAGCGATCCCTGCTGAGCAAGCGGAGGTTCATGGGGCGGATCTTCACGGATCCTTCCCGTGTGAAAGGGGCCTTACAGACATCAGGATCAGACTACATCATGTTTCTCACTACCATAGCTTCCAAAACTCAACCAGTGATAGCTCCAATAAAAACTATCATAGTGTAGTATGTAAAATAAGAGACTATTTTATTAAAAGAAGATTACTAAGTACTCACAAGGAGAGTGCACTCTCCAGTCCAGTGCACTGAATACAGATGCTGGTTACAATAAATTAGGACATTCCCTCTTAAGTTAAAACATCCATCCAGTGGAGAAGTTAAAATGGCTGCTTGCTTACTTCCAGGCGTGCAGATGTCATGCTACTCCCCCCACTGACGCATTTTGTCATGTGATATAGGGGGTTATTTACTAAAGGCAAATCCACTTTGCATTACAAGTGCAAACTACAAGTGCAAAGTGCACTTGAAGTGCAGTCGCTGTAAATCTGAGGGGGACATGCAAGGAAAATAAAAAACAGAGCTTCCCCTCATTTCAGATCTACCCTTCAGATCTACAGCAACTGCACTTCCAACTGCACTTTCAGTGCAATTTCAAGTGCACTTTGCACTTGTAGTTTGCACTTGTAGTGCAAAGTGGATTTGTCTTTCGTAAATAACCTCCTTAGTGACATCTTCATAGGGAAAATGTGTTACACAACATACTAATGAATAAAAAAACATTTTTTTGGGGGTCGGCAGTGTGTTTTTTTCTGTTTAGTATATTATTTCAAAAGTGTTGAGGTACAGAACATCCGGGTGTTGTTATGCAAACTTCAGACATGCATGCAGCAGGTTATTGTTTGGAGAGCAATGGGGTTGATTTACCAAAGGTAAAGAAACTGTGCACTTTGCAAGTGCAGTTGCTCTTGGGAAAGTTAGTTCAACTGCACAGTCTATTTGCCTTTCATAAATCACCCTATTGGCTTATTGGGCAATGTATTTTAGAGAACGAGTGGACACATTAACAGAGACTTTGGCAAGTTTCAGAAATTTCTCTAGGTCCTTTGCTTTCAACTAGGGGACATTTTGCCTTTACTGGTACTGCATTTGGCATTGTTGTCAAAACCTTTGTTCCCAGCCTGAAAAACACCACTATATGTCCCTTTTATCTTACTGTAAACGAATGAATATCAAAGATGTAGAGCTGATTTTGTAGCAGTTTTTAGCTTTATGCAATTTCTTTTAACCCCCTTAGCGGTATTCCCGAGTCGGGCTTGGGGTGAATTTTTAATGCTAAAAGCAGTAACCCCGAGCCAGACTCGGGCTGCATTGCAGTATCCAGGGGAAGTAACTTACCTTGTTCCCTGGATCCTGCAATGTCCTCCCGCAGTGTCTGTGAGCCGTGTCTCGCTCGATCCACACTGCCGAGTGCCAAGCCTCGTTTCTGCGACGTTGCGGCGCACGGGGGCGGAGTTCGGCGCCAAATTCAAAAAGTGAAACACATAGTATACATACAGTATACTGTAATCTTACTGATTACAGTACTGTATGTAATAATTACACATCCCCTTTGTCCCTAGTGGTCTGTCCAGTGTCCTGCATGCACTTTTATATAATAAAAACTGTTCTTTCTGCCTGGAAACTGGAGATTGTCCATAGCAACCAAAAAGTGTCCCTTTATGTCAAAAGAGGTTTTAGACCAGCTAAAAAACAGCGACAATAAATTAGAATCACTCGCAGAATTGAGCAATAGTGATTTGTGGGGAAATTCGTCATCAAACACTAAATCTAATGGCAGCGACAATTCTGCAAGTGAGCAAATTTCAGTGTTTTTGATTTGATTACATTATTGAATAATTTTTATTATAATTACATTACTATTTGTTATAATTATTTATAGTTATTTATTATATTATAATTTATGATTTTGTGTTTCAAACTTTATTATACCCGGGATGTCTACTAGACTCTTGTTTGGTCAGGTTTAAGTAAGTAATTACTAAGAATCGCAGGGCTTCAATACATAACACCAAATTTCCATGCAAAATAATTGTACCGCTTTTGGTACATAATTCCAGACAGAATCATACCGCCAGGGAGGTTAATCAAGGCACAGTTCAGGTGAACAGAGTGGCATACATGGTCGGTAGTGATGAGCCGAACACCCCCGGGTTCGGTTCGCACCAGAACCCGCGAACGGACCGAAAGTTCGTACGAACATTAGAACCATATTAAATACAATGGATGCGAACGTTCGAATTCTAAAGTGCTAATTATAACAACTATTATGCATGTTATTGTCCTAAAAAGGGTTTGGGAACCCGGGTTGTGCACCAGGGGACATGTATCAATGCAAAAAGAAGTTTTAAAAACGGTCGTTTTTCGGGAGCAGTCATTTTAATGATGCATAAAGTGAAAAAAAATAAGTCAAATATTCCTTTAAATATCGTACCTGGGGGGTGTCTAAAGTATGCCTGTGAAGTGCCACGTGTTTCCCGTGTTTAGAACTGTCCCTGCACAAAATGACACTTCTAAAGGAAAAAAAAGCCATTTAAAACTGCTTGCGGCTTTAATGTAATGTCTGGTCCCGGTAATATGGATGAAAATCTTTAATAAAAATGGCATAGCTACCCCATGACCCCCCCCCCCCCCCTACCCCAGCCCATTACCAGCCCCTTTGGGTCTTGTATGGATATTAAGGGGAACCCCGCACATAAAATAAAAAAGGCCCTATATACTCTGAACAGCCGTATACAGGCGGTGCATACAAGACAGGGACTGTAGGTTTGTTCTTATGTAGAATCTGTTTGTAATTTTGAACAGGTACATTGTTGAAGTGTAGCTCCAGCCCAAAAATCTATTTTTAAACTTTTTGGAAAACATAGGTAAGGGTTATCACCCCTGTAACATTTGTTTTGCTGTCTGTGCCCCTGTTCAGAACATTTCACCTCACTTTCCGTCCCAATGACAACTGTTTTTGAAATGTGGTGTTTTTCTTGAAACAAGGATTGCTGATAAAGCATCAGTACAGAGGAGACACCTTTCTCCCATATTTATTCTTACAGGAGAGAATTTTCCTTCCTAGTGGTAGATTTCCTCTCACTTCCTGTTGTCTTCTTGCGTTTGCAAGTAGGAGTCGTTTGTAAGTTGGATGTTTGAAAGTAGGGACCTGCCGTATATACTCTGCAGAAATAGGCCCCTTAGTTGATGGTGTTGGCACAACACTGTAAGCACTCACAGTTACTCTTGGTTGGTGCTGGAACGCCCTGCTGTCAACTATTATATCAGGAATTTTAATTACATATAATTGTTGAACAGTGGTAGTAAAAATTGGGCCTTTGATGGTGGTGCTGGTGCCACAACACTGTAAGCCCTGACAGTTACTCTTGGTGGGTGCAGCAATGGGCCCTGCTGTGAATTATTAGATCAAGAATTGTAATTGCATGCCCCTGTTGAACAGGGGCTGAAAAATTGGGCCTTTCGTGGTGGTGGTGGTGGTGTTGCCACAACACTGTAAGCCCTCAGAGTTACTCTTGGTGGGTGCAGGAATGGGCCCTGCTGTGAATTATTAGATCAAGAATTGTAATTGCATGCCCCTGTTGAACAGGGGCTGAAAAATTGGGCCTTTCGTGGTGGTGGTGGTGGTGGTGGTGTTGCCACAACACTGTAAGCCCTCAGAGTTACTCTTGGTGGGTGCAGGAATGGGCCCTGCTGTGAATTATTAGATCAAGAATTGTAATTACATGCCCCTTTTGAACAGGGGCTGAAAAATTGGGCCTTTCGTGGTGGTGGTGGTGGTGGCGTTGCCACAACACTGTAAGCCCTCAGAGTTACTCTTGGTGGGTGCAGCAATGGGCCCTGCTGTGAATTATTAGATCAAGAATTGTAATTACATGCCCCTTTTGAACAGGGGCTGAAAAATTGGGCCTTTCGTGGTGGTAGTGGTGGTGGCGTTGCCACAACACTGTAAGCCCTCAGAGTTACTCTTGGTGGGTGCAGCAATGGGCCCTGCTGTGAATTATTAGATCAAGAATTGTAATTGCATGCCCCTGTTGAACAGGGGCTGAAAAATTGGGCCTTAGGCACTGGTGGCACAACACTACAACCCCTCACAGATACTGTACTTGGAGCACAGCAATGAGCCCTGTTGCAAAGTATTGCTTCAAAAATTGTAATAACACGCCCCTGTTAAACAGGGGCTGAAAAATTGGGCCTTAGGCACTGGTGCCACAACACTCCAACCCCTCACAGATACTGTACTTGGAGCACAGCAATGAGCCCTATGGCAAATTATTGCTAAAAAAATTGTAATTACACGCCCCTGTAAAACAGGGGCTGAAAAATTGGGCCTTAGCCACTGGTGGCGGCACCCATAAACAAAAATGATCTTCCAAGCTATCATCATCAATCGTATCATTGAGGACTCGGAGGAGGAGGATAGCCAGTCAACATAACAGCACAGGCACTCAGCATCAGCATCAGTCTTGAAGGGATGTGACATGTTAAAATCAATTAGTCTGTTATATCAGCATCAGGTGTGTGGTAGCTGGTGGTGATCCAAGACTGGTTCATCTTGATGAAAGTCAGTTGATCAACCGAGTCGGTGGACAGGCGCACCCTGTGATCCGTGACAAATCCTCCAGCAGCACTGAATGTGCGTTCCGAAAGAACGCTGGATGCAGGACAGGCCAGTAGCTCAATTGCATACTGTGCAAGCTCTGGCCAGTGATCCATCCTCAAGACCCAGTAAGCCAGAGGATTTTCGGTGGGGAAGGTGTCCAAGTCTGACCTTGCCCCTAGATATTCCTGCACCATGTTTATCAGACGCTGGCGATGGTTGCTGGAACCGATCATACTTTGGGGCTGCGGACTAAAGAATTGTCTGAACGCATCGGTCAGACGGCCACCTTCCCCACCGCTCCTTCTTTGACTGGCCGAAGCCTCAGCAACTCGTTGTCCAGGACCAGGAGTTTGTAACCTCCCAGTCTCTGGGAACGCGTTGCACAGACCTTTCTGCAAGGCCTCCCGGAGTTGTCTCATCCTCTGCTCCCTCTGCGACGGTAACATAAGGTCCGCAACCTTACCCTTGTACCGTGGATCAAGGAGAGTGGCCAGCCAGTAATGGTCCCTCTCCTTGATCCGAAGAATACGAGGATCCTTCCGCAGACTTTGCAGGATCAGGGAGGCCATGCAGCGTAGGTTTGCTGAGGCATTCGCTCCGGAGTCCTCTGGGTCACTAAGGACGACATGATCCGCAGCCACCTCCTCCCAGCCACGTACAAGTCCACTGGTTTCTTGGGACTGTAAATCATCCCTAAAAGACTGCTGCTGATGATGCTGAGTGCCAGCCTCCACCTCCATGCTGACACAATCCTCCTCCTCCTCCTCCTCCTCTTCCTCTTCCTGTGCGATGGGTGGGACAGAAGGAACACTGTCTGGGTAAAGGGGGCCTTGAGAGGCAAGGAAGTCCTCCTCTTCCTGCCTCTGTTCTGCCTCAAGTGCCCTGTCCATTATTCCACGCAGCGTGTGCTCCAACAGGTGGACAAGAGGTACAGTGTCACTGATGCATGCACTGTCACTGCTCACCATCCTCGTGGCCTCCTCAAATGGTGCCAGGACAGTGCATGCATCCCTGATCATGCCCCACTGGCGTGGAGAAAAAAAACCAAGCTCCCCTGACCCTGTCCTGGTGCCGTAGTCGCACAGGTACTCATTGATGGCCCTCTGCTGCGTGTGCAGCCGCTGCAGCATGGCCAACGTTGAGTTCCACCTGGTGGGCATGTCACATATAAGGCGGTTCTTGGGCAGGTTCAACTCCTTTTGCAGCTCAGCCAGGCGAGCACTGGCATTATAAGATCTGCGGAAATGCACACAGACTTTCCTGGCCTGCCTCAGGACATCCTGTAAGCCCGGGTACCTGCCCAAGAACCGCTGCACCACCAGGTTAAGGACGTGAGCCACACAGGGCACATGGGTCAGTTGTCCCTGTCGGAGGGCGGAGAGGAGGTTGGTGCCATTGTCGCAAACCACCATTCCTGGCTTAAGCTGGCGTGGCGCCAACCACCTCTCGGCCTGGCCCTGCAGAGCAGACAGGACCTCTGCCCCAGTGTGGCTTCTGTCCCCCAAACACACCAGCGCAAGCACGGCATGGCATCTTTTTGCCTGCGTACTTGCGTAGCCCCTTGAACGCCTACGGAGCACCGCTGGTTCCGAGGACAAACCACACGAAGAGGCCATGGAGGAAGAAGAAGAGGAGGGGGTGGAGGAGAGAGGTGTGTCACAACCAGTAGTAGCATTTTGGAGGCGTGGCGGTGGAACAACCTCCAACACTACTGCACCTTGTCCTGCATCCTTCCCAGCTGCCAAAAGAGTGACCCAATGGGCCGTGAAAGAAAGGTAACGTCCCTGTCCATGCCTGCTGGACCATGAGTCAGCGGTAATATGCACCTTACCGCTGACCGCCCTGTCCAGCGAGGCCAAGACATTGCCTTCCACATGCCGGTAGAGAGCCGGAATAGCCTTCCGTGAGAAAAAGTGGCGTTTGGGAACCTGCCACTGAGGAACCGCACATTGCACAAACTCACGGAAGGGGGCCGAGTCTACCAACTGAAAAGGCAGCAGTTGAAGCGCTAGCAATTTAGCCAAGCTAGCATTCAACCGCTGGGCATGTGGATGGCTGGGAGTGAACTTCTTTCGACGGTCCAGCAGCTGGGGCATGGAAATTTGCCTGCTAGAATCGGACGTCGGTGTACTGCTAGCAGAGTGGCCGCAAGTACTTGGCTGTGACACACCTAATTCTACACCTTCATTCCTCTCAGTGCATGTTTCAGAGAGGACTGAAGTTATAGTGGGATTGGAGATCCCAGCTGATGCGGTGCAAGGAGAGGTCCGCTTTGTTCTTTGGTGTGGGTCTTTGAGGTAGGCTTGCCAACGAGCTGCATGGCAGGTCAACATATGTCTGGTCAGGCATGTGGTACCCAAGTGGCTGATGTTTTGGCCACGCGATATACGCTTGAGACATATGTTGCAAACAGCAGCTGTGCGATCTGATGCACTAGCCTCAAAAAAGGCCCACACCAAAGAACTTTTTGAATGACGGGCAGAGGCAGCGCCCTGCACAGGCGGAGCTCTGCGGTGTGATTCCGTCGGTGTACTGCCCTTACGCTGGCCACCAAAGGGCATCCTGCCTCGTTGGAGATGTGCCTCCTCCTCATCCTCCTCCTCCTCCTCTCTCCTATTAGGCACCCACGTGGAGTCAGTGACCTCATCATCCCCTCCCTCCTCATCACTGGAGCCAATCTGGCAGTATGCTGCAGCTGCTGGAACATGACTGCCAGATTGGTGTCCTTCTTGAGCATCCCCTCTGTCTGCTCTCACGCTACTGCCTTCCTGTAGCTGGGTTTCATCATCAGACCCTTCGAAACGCTGGGCATCCTCCTGGAGCATGTACCCAACACTGTGCTCAAACAGTTCGGGGGACTCCTCAGGAGGAGGACATGGTGGGTCTAGGGAAGGAGTGACTGATGATGAGTCTGACATTGATACCAGGGAAGAGGACGCTTTGGCAGCTGCTTTTCCAGTACCCTGAGCCTGGGTGAGAGAGGATGAGGAGGAGGAGGAGGGCTTGGTCATCCACTCTACCAAGTCTTCGGCATGATGTGGCTCAACATGTCCAGCTGCCGAAAAGAAGGACAAGCGTGTCCCATGGCCATGTGCTGATGACAATGCACCGCGTCCACGACCAGCACTGTTGCCACCAGACACAGAGCCTGCTTGCCCTCTTTTATTGCCTCCTGACTGTCTGCCTCTCCTTGTTTGCCTTCCAGACATTCTAATAGATGGCCTGCAGGGAGATGGGAAAAAAGCAATAAGGGCTACCTTCAGGTGTCCTTCTCTGTCCCTTTACTTAAGGATTTCTAAATATGGTTGAGGATGATTGCTTTTGCACAGAATAGCACAACGACAATTTCCCTGACTGTCCAAAAAAACAAGGATTTCAAAGATGGTTGATGAGGAATGCTTTAGCACACTATAGCACAAGGAGAATTTCCCTCACTGTCCTTCCCTGTCCCTAGAAACAAGGATTATCACAGTGAAAGAAACTGACACTCTTCCTACCTATAGTTTTCTGTCCCTAGAAAAAATGTTTTTTTAAAGCACACTATAGCACAAGGAGAATTTCCCTCACTTTCCTTCCCTGTCCCTAGAAACAAGGATTATCACAGTGAAAGAAACTGACACTCTTCCTACCTATAGTTTTCTGTCCCTAGAAAAAATGTTTTTTTAAAGCACACTATAGCACAAGGAGAATTTCCCTCACTTTCCTTCTTTGTCCCTAGAAACAAGGATTATCACAGTGAAAGAAACTGACACTCTTCCTACCTATAGTTTTCTGTCCCTAGAAAAAATGTTTTTTTAAAGCACACTATAGCACAAGGAGAATTCCCTCACTGTCCTTCCCTGTCCCTAGAAACAAGGATTCGCACAGTAAAACACACTGACACTCTCCCTACCTATAGTTTTCTGTCCCTAGAAAAAATGTTTTTTTAAAGCACACTATAGCACAAGGAGAATTCCCTCACTGTCCTTCCCTGTCCCTAGAAACAAGGATTCGCACAGTAAAAGACACTGACACTCTCCCTACCTATAGTTTTCTGTCCCTAGAAAAAATGTTTTTTTAAAGCACACTATAGCACAAGGAGAATTCCCTCACTGTCCTTCCCTGTCCCTAGAAACAAGGATTCGCACAGTAAAAGACACTGACACTCTCCCTACCTATAGTTTTCTGTCCCTAGAAAAAATGTTTTTTTAAAGCACACTATAGCACAAGGAGAATTTCCCTCACTTTCCTTCTTTGTCCCTAGAAACAAGGATTATCACAGTGAAAGAAACTGACACTCTTCCTTCCTATAGTTTTCTGTCCCTAGAAAAAATGTTTTTTTAAAGCACACTATAGCACAAGGAGAATTCCCTCACTGTCCTTCCCTGTCCCTAGAAACAAGGATTCGCACAGTAAAACACACTGACACTCTCCCTACCTATAGTTTTCTGTCCCTAGAAAAAATGTTTTTTTAAAGCACACTATAGCACAAGGAGAATTCCCTCACTGTCCTTCCCTGTCCCTAGAAACAAGGATTCGCACAGTAAAACACACTGACACTCTCCCTACCTATAGTTTTCTGTCCCTAGAAAAAATGTTTTTTTAAAGCACACTATAGCACAAGGAGAATTCCCTCACTGTCCTTCCCTGTCCCTAGAAACAAGGATTCGCACAGTAAAACACACTGACACTCTCCCTACCTATAGTTTTCTGTCCCTAGAAAAAATGTTTTTTTAAAGCACACTATAGCACAAGGAGAATTCCCTCACTGTCCTTCCCTGTCCCTAGAAACAAGGATTCGCACAGTAAAACACACTGACACTCTCCCTACCTATAGTTTTCTGTCCCTAGAAAAAATGTTTTTTTAAAGCACACTATAGCACAAGGAGAATTTTCCTCACTGTCCTTCCCTGTCCCTAGAAACAAGGATTATCACAGTGAAAGAAACTGACACTCTTCCTACCTATAGTTTTCTGTCCCTATAAAAAATGTTTTTTTAAAGCACACTATAGCACAAGGAGAATTTTCCTCACTGTCCTTCCCTGTCCCTAGAAACAAGGATTATCACAGTGAAAGAAACTGACACTCTTCCTACCTATAGTTTTCTGTCCCTAGAAAAAATGTTTTTTTAAAGCACACTATAGCACAAGGAGAATTCCCTCACTGTCCTTCCCTGTCCCTAGAAACAAGGATTTGCACAGTAAAACACACTGACACTCTCCCTACCTATAGTTTTCTGTCCCTAGAAAAAATGTTTTTTTAAAGCACACTATAGCACAAGGAGAATTCCCTCACTGTCCTTCCCTGTCCCTAGAAACAAGGATTCGCACAGTAAAACACACTGACACTCTCCCTACCTATAGTTTTCTGTCCCTAGAAAAAATGTTTTTTTAAAGCACACTATAGCACAAGGAGAATTTCCCTCACTTTCCTTCTTTGTCCCTAGAAACAAGGATTATCACAGTGAAAGAAACTGACACTCTTCCTACCTATAGTTTTCTGTCCCTAGAAAAAATGTTTTTTTAAAGCACACTATAGCACAAGGAGAATTCCCTCACTGTCCTTCCCTGTCCCTAGAAACAAGGATTCGCACAGTAAAACACACTGACACTCTCCCTACCTATAGTTTTCTGTCCCTAGAAAAAATGTTTTTTTAAAGCACACTATAGCACAAGGAGAATTTCCCTCACTTTCCTTCTTTGTCCCTAGAAACAAGGATTATCACAGTGAAAGAAACTGACACTCTTCCTACCTATAGTTTTCTGTCCCTAGAAAAAATGTTTTTTTAAAGCACACTATAGCACAAGGAGAATTCCCTCACTGTCCTTCCCTGTCCCTAGAAACAAGGATTCGCACAGTAAAAGACACTGACACTCTCCCTACCTATAGTTTTCTGTCCCTAGAAAAAATGTTTTTTTAAAGCACACTATAGCACAAGGAGAATTTCCCTCACTTTCCTTCTTTGTCCCTAGAAACAAGGATTATCACAGTGAAAGAAACTGACACTCTTCCTTCCTATAGTTTTCTGTCCCTAGAAAAAATGTTTTTTTAAAGCACACTATAGCACAAGGAGAATTCCCTCACTGTCCTTCCCTGTCCCTAGAAACAAGGATTCACACAGTAAAACACACTGACACTCTCCCTACCTATAGTTTTCTGTCCCTAGAAAAAATGTTTTTTTAAAGCACACTATAGCACAAGGAGAATTTTCCTCACTGTCCTTCCCTGTCCCTAGAAACAAGGATTATCACAGTGAAAGAAACTGACACTCTTCCTACCTATAGTTTTCTGTCCCTAGAAAAAATGTTTTTTTAAAGCACACTATAGCACAAGGAGAATTCCCTCACTGTCCTTCCCTGTCCCTAGAAACAAGGATTCGCACAGTAAAACACACTGACACTCTCCCTACCTATAGTTTTCTGTCCCTAGAAAAAATGTTTTTTTAAAGCACACTATAACACAAGGAGAATTTCCCTCACTTTCCTTCTTTGTCCCTAGAAACAAGGATTATCACAGTGAAAGAAACTGACACTCTTCCTACCTATAGTTTTCTGTCCCTAGAAAAATGTTTTTTTAAAGCACACTGTAGCACAAGGAGAATTCCCTCACTGTCCTTCCCTGTCCCTAGAAACAAGGATTCGCACAGTAAAACACACTGACACTCTCCCTACCTATAGTTTTCTGTCCCTAGAAAAAATGTTTTTTTAAAGCACACTATAGCACAAGGAGAATTCCCTCACTGTCCTTCCCTGTCCCTAGAAACAAGGATTCGCACAGTAAAACACACTGACACTCTCCCTACCTATAGTTTTCTGTCCCTAGAAAAAATGTTTTTTTAAAGCACACTATAGCACAAGGAGAATTCCCTCACTGTCCTTCCCTGTCCCTAGAAACAAGGATTCGCACAGTAAAACACACTGACACTCTCCCTACCTATAGTTTTCTGTCCCTAGAAAAAATGTTTTTTTAAAGCACACTATAGCACAAGGAGAATTCCCTCACTGTCCTTCCCTGTCCCTAGAAACAAGGATTCGCACAGTAAAACACACTGACACTCTCCCTACCTATAGTTTTCTGTCCCTAGAAAAAATGTTTTTTTAAAGCACACTATAGCACAAGGAGAATTTTCCTCACTGTCCTTCCCTGTCCCTAGAAACAAGGATTATCACAGTGAAAGAAACTGACACTCTTCCTACCTATAGTTTTCTGTCCCTAGAAAAAATGTTTTTTTAAAGCACACTATAGCACAAGGAGAATTTTCCTCACTGTCCTTCCCTGTCCCTAGAAACAAGGATTATCACAGTGAAAGAAACTGACACTCTTCCTACCTATAGTTTTCTGTCCCTAGAAAAAATGTTTTTTTAAAGCACACTATAGCACAAGGAGAATTCCCTCACTGTCCTTCCCTGTCCCTAGAAACAAGGATTCGCACAGTAAAACACACTGACACTCTCCCTACCTATAGTTTTCTGTCCCTAGAAAAAATGTTTTTTTAAAGCACACTATAGCACAAGGAGAATTTTCCTCACTGTCCTTCCCTGTCCCTAGAAACAAGGATTATCACAGTGAAAGAAACTGACACTCTTCCTACCTATAGTTTTCTGTCCCTAGAAAAATTGTTTTTTTAAAGCACACTATAGCACAAGGAGAATTTTCCTCACTGTCCTTCCCTGTCCCTAGAAACAAGGATTATCACAGTGAAAGAAACTGACACTCTTCCTACCTATAGTTTTCTGTCCCTAGAAAAAATGTTTTTTTAAAGCACACTATAGCACAAGGAGAATTTCCCTCACTTTCCTTCTTTGTCCCTAGAAACAAGGATTATCACAGTGAAAGAAACTGACACTCTTCCTACCTATAGTTTTCTGTCCCTAGAAAAAATGTTTTTTTAAAGCACACTATAGCACAAGGAGAATTCCCTCACTGTCCTTCCCTGTCCCTAGAAACAAGGATTCGCACAGTAAAACACACTGACACTCTCCCTACCTATAGTTTTCTGTCCCTAGAAAAATGTTTTTTTAAAGCACACTATAGCACAAGGAGAATTCCCTCACTGTCCTTCCCTGCCCCTAGAAACAAGGATTCGCACAGTAAAACACACTGACACTCTCCCTACCTATAGTTTTCTGTCCCTAGAAAAAATGTTTTTTTAAAGCACACTATAGCACAAGGAGAATTCCCTCACTGTCCTTCCCTGTCCCTAGAAACAAGGATTCGCACAGTAAAACACACTGACACTCTCCCTACCTATAGTTTTCTGTCCCTAGAAAAAATGTTTTTTTAAAGCACACTATAGCACAAGGAGAATTCCCTCACTGTCCTTCCCTGTCCCTAGAAACAAGGATTCGCACAGTAAAACACACTGACACTCTCCCTACCTATAGTTTTCTGTCCCTAGAAAAAATGTTTTTTTAAAGCACACTATAGCACAAGGAGAATTTCCCTCACTGTCCTTCCCTGTCCCTAGAAACAAGGATTCGCACAGTAAAAGACACTGACACTCTCCCTACCTATAGTTTTCTGTCCCTAGAAAAAATGTTTTTTTAAAGCACACTATAGCACAAGGAGAATTTCCCTCACTTTCCTTCTTTGTCCCTAAAAACAAGGATTATCACAGTGAAAGAAACTGACACTCTTCCTACCTATAGTTTTCTGTCCCTAGAAAAAATGTTTTTTTAAAGCACACTATAGCACAAGGAGAATTCCCTCACTGTCCTTCCCTGTCCCTAGAAACAAGGATTCGCACAGTAAAACACACTGACACTCTCCCTACCTATAGTTTTCTGTCCCTAGAAAAAATGTTTTTTTAAAGCACACTATAGCACAAGGAGAATTCCCTCACTGTCCTTCCCTGTCCCTAGAAACAAGGATTCGCACAGTAAAACACACTGACACTCTCCCTACCTATAGTTTTCTGTCCCTAGAAAAAATGTTTTTTTAAAGCACACTATAGCACAAGGAGAATTCCCTCACTGTCCTTCCCTGTCCCTAGAAACAAGGATTCGCACAGTAAAACACACTGACACTCTCCCTACCTATCCTTCTCTTTCCCTAAACTAAAGGAATCCAGGTTAAGCAAGAAAAAAATAAATGTCACTGTCCCTGCCTATGCTTCTCTTTCCCTGCTCCGGAACACACTACACTAGGCCGCCGTGCTGGCGGCCTTTTATAGTGTGGGGCGTGTACTAAACACCCTCAGCAATAATTGGCCACAGGCATCCTGCCTGTGGCCAATCATTGCTCTCCTCGCTGCCGGCGCTGTGATTGGCCAAGCATGCGGGGTCACAGTGCATGCTTGGCCAATCACAGCGCCTGGATGACACTGCGATGGCGTAGTGCATTGTGGGCCGTTCGCGTCACTCGAATTTGGCGCGAACGGCCCAAATCGTTCGATCTTCGTCGAACGATCGAACAGCCGATGTTCGAGTCGAACGTATGTTCGACTCGAACACGAAGCTCATCCCTAATGGTCGGTAAACCAGCACTGAGTGCATTTCAAAAAGACAAGGCATTTTCAAACCACACCTCTAATTTAATCTCTATGATTAGAATAACTGGGTCCTGTTATCCTGTTCTCATAACATCATTACCCTAGAGCTTCACATACTTTTTATGTCAAGAATCTACATTGTTTGAAAAATGTATTTAGAAATGATATGACAGTGCAAAGTGTGGCATGTGTCAGTAGGTAAACAAGATTAGTTATTACTGTAACTTAGATGAAGATCAGACCACATTCAGCCTTTCATGTAAAAATCCAGGTATTCGTTAGAGTTCTTAGAAGACATAATTTTCTATACTTGTCAACATATATAGCTGTTATAACAACTACTATAAAGTAACTATACAGTATTCCATAGGATCTGTTCCAGATATTTTTTTCACAAGCTCTTTATTGTTTAGCATGTTCAGCATTTGGCATGCTGCAGTGTCGCATACATATTTGGCAGACACGGCTTGGCATATTTAATTTGGCTTACAATTCACAGACTCAAGATGAATCTTTTCTTTGCTCCTAAAAAGAAGTATTTAAAGGTCAGTCCACACAAAAATAATAGTTCAGCTTTTGCTAGGTCTTGAGAGAGGTAAATCACTTAAAGCGGAGGTCCAACGACATTTAATAATTTTTTTTTTTTTAAACATTTCATACGTTTGTAGCGGGTAGGTACTTTTCAGTATGTTGATTCGGGTGGAGACATCAGTGGTGTCCAGTTCCCTGCGGCCCAGCAGGTGGCGCTGTCACTTTGGACCGGGGTTGAACCATCGCTGGAGTGCCGTACCCTTTTTGGTCTCTCGCAGCGGTTGTACGGCGGGGCGGGGAACCCACTGTGCTAGCTGGGAGAGGCTATAAAGGGGGCGGACATCTTCGCCACGAGGTCCGAGTCCCAGGCACCTTTAGCCTGAGGGCTGCTGTCCAGCGGTCGGTGTCCAGGCGGTCTAGGCCTGGACACGTGGAGTTCGGGAGTCACCCCAGACACCCTCAGTCTGGGGTGAGGTGCATCGTTCAGGCCTTCGTCCACTGGGATCCGCCCGGGAGGAACCATCCTAAGACACCCACAGAATTGGGTGTCTGAATCCAGGCGTAAGGGACCGCGCAGATGACCTTCCCATAGATCTGGTGCAGCAGATTGCCAGTGCCGGGATAGGGCCTCCGGAGACCGTCGGGATGGATGTCCTCGCCAAACAGGGGCCATATGGACAAGGTAGTCCATGTTCTAAGGTCGGTGGCAGAGACCGTTACTCTAGGGTCGTGACAGAGACTGTTACTTAGGCCCGTGGCAGGGGCTCCAACAGTTCACCCGGTAGGTGGCAGCTACCAATTTCACAGTTGGTGGCAGAGACCGTGCGCCAGGCCTATCCACACGAGAAAGGGATAGGAGAGTTCATTGTGCCTGGGCCTACTCGTATCCACACCCCTATCTGTCTGTTATGGAAGTTCAACTGATTATGTTCATTCTGACATTGAAGAAATAAAGGAGTGTTGAACTTTTAATGGTGTGGGGCTCTGTTACTGGCAGATACACCTCCACGGAAGAAGCGGAGGCTCCATATGCAGGATGCAGACCCAAAGGTAATTCAGAAAAGACTTTGCTTAAACCTCACATACACAGTGAGTGAGAGCTTGGCATAGTGTCCTGGACTCTCTCCTCCAGAGTACCCCTAGACAACAGCCACAACAACCAATACAAGAGAGAGAGAGAGTGAGGCCGCTACACGTTTATAATATTGCCATTCACGTCTTTTGACCAATTCGTTCCCCGATGTCCGGTTTAATAGAAAAAATAAACTATATATATAATTTTAATAGAAAAAAGAAACTTATATAATTCATATCTGTTGTCATATTGCTTGTGGGCTTGTGAAGCCCACAAGCATATAGTTCTGGGATACGGTGCAGCTGAGCAACCAGCATGCACCGCCCGATTCTCACGCATGTGCATTCTGACATTATCGCCCTTTCTAGCCCTTGGCGCTGCCCACTGACTCCTGGGGAATGATGAAACACATCTCCCAGGAACAGTAGCGAGCGGGGGCTCGCCGAGGGAAGAGAAGTAAGGAGCCGCGGTGAGGAAGGGGAAGATTTCAAGGGACCACATAGCAACAGGTATGAAGGTAAGTAAAAAAAATAAAAATTCTTCAAATTTTTTCGACTATTTCCGGCACAGTAATGATTTTTCTTTTTTATGGGTGGAACTTCACTTTAATCATGTCATATATGTTTTGAAGACTCTTTTTTTTTTTCAATTTAAACTTTTTTTTTATACTTTACATGTAAACGGTTGTAATTTGTGTGCATTTTGTTTGTTTGTTTCTGCACTGTTGCATTAAAAAATGTGCAAACATTTTAAAAATACCTTCTTTTTTACCTTCAGTAAATGAATGAAACAAACAGGTTTAACCATCCACACAAATGGGAGGAATGTCCCCTGTCAGGACATTGTATTCTGACAACATGTGAAAGTGAAAAAACTGCGCTAAAACCCAAATAACCCTAGCTGCTAACACTCAAACAAACAAAGTGAAAGGACAAATATAAACAAATAGTGCAGCGCTAAAAAAAATTTAGTTGCTACTGACAGCAACTACAGACAACATAAATGACATATATAATAATCTGAAATTCAATATGTCTTACAGACATTAGACAAATATAAAAGTGATCACAAAAACCGGGGGTGTAAAAGCTATGTTGCACCCCACATTGCTTTTACACCCCCGGTTTTTGTGATCACTTTTATATTTGTCTAATGCCTGTAAGACAAATTTTTATTCAATAAATCCCCTGATTTTATTGACCTGCATCATTTGGAGTTTTTCTATTTCCTTTGCCTTTTCATCTGCTTTGGACTGATTTGGAGCCTGTAAGATTGGAGGAATTCCACCGTGTGAGTTGTGTATCGAACTGCCCTGCTTGAGACGGCCTGAGGCATCCACGGCATCCAGTTCCATCGACCTTGGTCACGGTGACCATTAAGCCTTACTGACCCACTGTCGTATGACAGGTGGGTCCACCATCTGTGGTAAGAGTACCCAACTATATCATCTTTATCTTGTATTGAGAGTCCCACCATCAACATTGGGGTTCCGCTGCTAGTCTATGTTGTGGTAGTAATATCCATGAGAAGACATCCATCCAATCTGGCACATAATGTTTGGACTTTTTTCATTGTTTTTTCTCTCTAGTTTTGTGTAGTCCATAGGGGCCACACTTCTATGACCTCCATGAAGGACAGTTTATTCGCTAGGCTGCCCATTGGAGTGGATTTCCTATGGACTTCATTTATACATTTGTTCATTCATTAGCACATATTGAATTTCAGATGATTATATATGTCATTTATGTTGTCTGCAGTTGCTGTCAGTAGCAACTCTAATTTTTTTAGCGCTGCACTATTTGTTTATATTCTGACAACAGCACCCGGCGCTGCTGCTTATTGAAAAAAGTTCCCCAACTTTCTTCCAACACCCACACACTGATCAAAATTTGGAGAATCCTTGCTAAAGAGATCAATGTATGGCAAGCTTTACACTCAATTGTCTGCTTATTCTGTGTGTGTCTTTTGCAGGAATGACTTATATCCCAGTACCCTGCTCTGATTGGTCCCTGGGCCTGTTCAAAGGGATTTTGCATTGTAGCTTAAACCTATTATTTATTTCATCTGCTTTGACCTTTGGCCTGTCTCTAACTATTCACATGTCTGATCCATTCTTCCACACTGTAGTTGTGCCTACTCATTCATATACTATACTATATACTAATATACTTTGCAAAAAAAGCATTCTCAAAAGATGGCCGGCGAAAGGTAAGGGTGCCAAAGAGAGGTTATTTTTGTTGATCATACCCAGACTATTTGACAAGTACTGAGTATTTTTAGACCATATTTGTCCATGCGTGTGTATAACCCTGTTGGAGCTGAAGCCAGCAATCTCCACAATTTACATAATTTACGTAAACAATAGTGTAAAATAGCCAAAATTTTGGGGGACTCCCTTTACCAAGGTGATAACTACCCTGTGCGTAACCCTGCTTTACAAGCTGTGTAGAAAAGCATCAGCAATTGTGTATCAATTATGCAATATCAATTAACAAAACTGTATTAGTACATAAAGCAGCAAGCAAACGGTGTGATAAACAAAGTCCTTAAATGAAGTGAGAAACAAATTGCAGTACTGTAAAATCAAATATATTATCCACATCAGATATCATTGGTAGATCTCTGAAGGTGTGAGGTCTTACCATCTGTTGAGTGAACATCTTGAGTGGTTGGTGATGTTTTAGCACACAATATTGATTTGCCTACACTGGCTGCCTCTGGAGCTTTACACTCTATAAATGATATCTGATGTGAAATAAATATTTTATTTTGCATCACTGCTATTTATTTCCAATTGTGTGCTAAACACTTGATTTCTGAAGCATGTGAAGCACTTTGTTTAGTTATATTAGCAAAATAATGTAATTCCTATTCAACCATGTGGACTTCAGAGTGCTATGTTTGTACTGAGTATGACACAAGGAAGGGTGGGTTTAATGTACTAACTGATGTTATTACTTATCATCCTTCTTTTTTTTTGGATCCAATTCCTGACACAAGACAGAAAATCTGAATCTGTTTTTCTCAACTGAGCATAAAGCTTGGATCACTGCCACATTTTTGCTTTAATCAAAAACTCAAACAGCTGTAATCTATGGATTACTGAAAATACACAAAAGTATTCTGAAACCTCCCCATAGACTGACTGTGGCTGCTACAAAATCTGTTTTTAGCTTCTCCTTGTCTATCACTTACAAGCAATTACAGATGATTTGTCTACCAACTAAATACTGGAGACAACAATACATTCCTTTATCAGAAGAAAATTCAAGATAAAAAAAAATACAATTCAGGTATACTGTAGCTATGCAATAAGAATATCTATCTACTACATAATTTCTAGTACCCCACAAGGTTGGATCCCAGTATGAACCTACCCAGGTGCTAAATGACTGTTCAAATGATTAATGTAAGAATCCCACAATAAATAATAAACGTACACAATAAATTCTAAAATTGTAATACACATTAGAATACTATTTCTTAACTAGTTAACGACTGCCCACTGCAGTTGTACTGCGGCAAGTTGGCTCCCATGCACGAATCGCCGTCATTGTACGTCAGGCACGAACGCGCCAATTTGTGGGTGCGCCCATTCACGAGCGGGGGAGCCAACCAGCAGGTCCGGCGGACTCGATGTCCGCCGGCTACCCGCGATTGCTCCAGAAACAGGCAGAACGGGGATCTGCAAGTGTAAACAAACAGATCCACATTCTGTCAGGGGTGGAGAGACAGATCGTCTGTTCCATGTGATTAGGAACAATGATCTCTCTCCTCCTCCAGTCAGCCCAGCCCCCAAACAGTTAGAAACACCTCCCAAGGTGACACTTAACCCCTTGATTGCCCCCTAGTGTTAACCCCTTCTCTGCCAGTGACATTTATACAGTAATTAGTGGCTATTTTTAGCTCTGTATAAATGTCAATGGTCACAAAAAACTGTCAAAAGTGTCTGATCTGTCTTCCGCAATGTCGCAGTCCCGCTAAAAATTGCAGATTGCCACCATTACTAGTAAAAAAAAAAGAAAAACACATAAATCTACCCCATAGTTTGTAGACACTATAAGCTTTGCGCAAGCCAATCACTATACGCTTATTGTGATTTTTTTACCAAAAATATGTAGCAGAATACATATTGGCCTAAACTTAGGAAGAATGTATTTATTTATTTATTTTAGATTGGGATATTTTTTCTAGCAAAAAGTTAAAAATATATACTGTATTTATTAGCGTAAAACACTCACTTTTTTATCCTGATAATATAGGAGGTAAACTGTGCCTGTGTGTTATACACAGGGGGCTGTGAAAAGTTTTTTTTCCTGAAACTTCTCTCTTAAAGATAGGGTGCGTGTTATACGCCTGTGCGTGTTATACGCCGATAAATACGGTATATATATTTTTTTAATTGTCGCTCTTTTTTTGTTTATAGCACAAAAAAAAACCGCAGAAGTGATCAAATACCACCAAAAGAAAGCTCTATTTGTGGGGAAAAAATGACATTTTGTTTGGAGATGCAATCATTTGTAGATGCAATCATCGCAACGACGCAGTGCCGTATCGCAGTGCCATATCGCAAAAAATGGCCTGCTCTTTAAGGGGGCAAATGCTTCCGGTCCTTAAGTGGTTAAAGTGGATGTAAACCGAATTCATGAAATTTGAGATAGGCACATTTACCAGCAGTGTTTTGTTATTTATCTTCAAAGCACTATGTCCTGTAGCTGTCTCCTGCTTCATTCTTCAGTTATCAGCCTGAGAACTCCTGACAAGTTCTCCGTCACATATGATAAAAGCAGCTGGAGTTTTGAGTTGGGAAGGATGCTATAAATAGATTAGTACAGAGTAGAATTTAGCTCAGTCTATAGAAAAACCACACCAGCAGCTTGCATAACTGCATGGGGTGTTTCTGACCATAAATATGAGATGGGCCTTACCTAGATTTGGCCATTTAGGTTGGCTGGAGAGACAGGTTCATGTACAATAAATGGTATGACACATGGGTGTCTGCCAGCCATTTGAAAGCTGAAAATGGATGTGTCACATTGTGTTAGCATATTAAATGAGAGCTGTATAAATACAGTCATAGCCGAAATTGTTGGCACACCAGAAATTAATTAATTTAATTTCTCACAGAAAAGTATTGCAGTAGCACGTGTTTTGCTATACACATGTGTATTCCCTTTGTGTGTATTGGAACAAAACAGGAAAAAAGCAAATTGGACATAATGTCACACAAAACTCCAAAAATGGGCTGGTCAAAATTCTTGGCACCCTTTCAAAATTGTGGATAAATAACATTGTTTCAAGCATGTGATGCTCCTTTAAACTCACCTGGGGCAAGTAACAGGTTTGGGCAATATAAAAATCACACCTGAAAGCACATAAAAAGGAGAGAAGTTCACTTAGTCTTTGCATTGTGTGTCTGTGTGTGCCACGCTAAGCATGGACAACAGAAAGAGGAGAAGAGAACTCTCTGAGGACTTGAGAAACAAAATTGTGGAAAAATATCAACAATCTCAAGGTTACAAGTCCATCTCCAGAGATCTAAATTTGCCTTTGTCCACAGTGCGCAACATTATCAAGAAGTTTACAACCCATGGCACTGTAGCTAATCTCTCTGGGCGTGGACGGAAGATAAAAATTTATGAAAGGTTGCAACGCAGGATAGTCCAGATGGTGGATAAGCAGCCCCAAACAAGTTCCAAAGAAATTCAAGCTGTCCTGCAGGCTCAGGGAGCATCAGTGTCAGCGCAAACTATCCGTCGAGATTTAAATGAAATTAAACGCTATGGCAGGAGACCCAGGAGGACCCCACTGCTGACACAGAGACATAAAAAAGCAAGACTACAGTTTGCCAAAATGTACTTGAGTAAGCCAAAATCCTTCTGGGAAAACATCTTGTGGACAGATGAGACCAAGATAGAGCTTTTTGGTAAAGCACATGATTCTACTGTTTACCAAAAATGGAATGAGGCCTACAAAGAAAATAACACAGTACCTACAATGAAATATGGTGGAGGTTCAATGATGTTTTGGGGTTGTTTTGCTACCTCTGGCACTGGGTGCCTTGAATGTGTGCAAGGCATCATGAAATCTGAGGATTACCAAAGGATTTTGGGTCGCACTGTAGAGCCCAGTGTCAGAAAGCTGGGTTTGTGTCCGAGATCTTGGGTCTTCCAGCAGGACAATGACCCCAAACATACGTCAAAAAGCACCCAGGAATGGATGGCAACAAAGAGCTGGAGAGTCCTAAAGTGGCCAGCAATGAGTCCAGATCTAAATCCCATTGAACACCTGTGGAGAGATCTTAAAACTGCTGTTGGGAAAAGGCACCCTTCCAATAAGAGAGACCTGGAGCAGTTTGCAAAGGAAGAGTGGTCCAAAATTCCTGGTGAGAGGTGTAAGAAGCTTATTGATGGTTATAGGAAGCAACTGATTTCAGTTATTTTTTCCAAAGGGTGTGCAAACAAATATTAAGTTAAGGGTGGCAAGAATTTTGACCAGCCCATTTTTGGAGTTTTGTGTGACATTATGTCCAATTTGCTTTTTTTCCTTCCTTTTTTTGTTTTGTTCCAATACACACAAAGGAAATAAACATGTGTATAGCAAAACATGTGTTACTGCAATACTTTTCTGTGAGAAATACTTGATTTTCTGGAAAAATTTCTGGGGTGCCAACAATTTAGGCTATGACTGTATATAATATATTGGATTATCTTTACTGGATTTAAAATCAGTGAAGTGACTTGATGTTACCCAGAATTTGCATTTCTTTACTAATCATGAACATATCATGTGGTGTAATAGGTGCAATAAGCTTTTCTATATCTTACAGGACCCATCTAAACCCATAATTTTGCTAACTCTCACACAACATACTATTGGATTTTACATTTCCCTCTAATGCAGGGGTTTCTATCCCTCTACTGCATTCTGCACATTAGAAAATAAATGGCAAACGCCACAGCCATGGAAATTGTAACTCCTCATTAAGGCAGCAGGTGAGTAGCAGAGGAAAAAAAAAAGAAAAGCAATCATTGCAGACTGTGTGTATTCTATTATAACACAGAAGTGGGCTAGTTAACGCATGCTTTATTCCACCAATACCATGCGCTTTCTTGGGATGTGGTTTGGGTGACTGTGCAGCTTCATTTTATAGGAAGATGTAGAGATTTTTCTACCCGCCATTCACTTCGCCTCTTTAAAGGAAAGTTATAATGACTTGGGATAAATTTGTGTTATTTGTATTAGATTTATACATTTGAAAAATTATATTTTCTATCTGTATATATTTTTACTGTTTCTAAAACATTGATTTTACCAATCAGCACAAAATGGGTTACCCATGAAACTAGATAACAGCACAGGAAAAACTATTTGCATTCACACACCCCCTTTCTGAGTGGAATTTGTAACTTTAGGTAGTACCCTCCGCACAGGATGGAGAAGGCTGAATTTCAGCTTGAGCTATTGAGATTTGTAAACTACAGGCGTATATCACCAAAAAAGACGAGTCTGAAAAAGGGAGCCTAGTGTTCAATCAATAAAAAAATAAAATTACAAAATATTCAGGTGCGATATTTTACATTCAGTATACCTGACTATGAAGGAAAGCATAGTTGTAACATTTCTTAGACATGACATATGTGCACTATTAATAGAGCAACAGGCAGGATACCAAAATTATAACAAAGAATTTATCCTACAGACCTGTAATACCACATTTGATTTAACAGAGATAGTCTACTCTAAACCATTATGATGACTTAAACATATCAAGTTTAAATTCTGTTAAACTCAAGGGAAAGGGTTGCAAAACCAATTATGTAGACTGTACAGCTGCTTCTTAGGGAGACTTAAAGTGGAACTTCACTCTCTCAATCAACATTGATTATTTTTAATCCTAGTAAATAGATAGGAAGGTATGTCATATATACTATGTCACTGTCATACATACCAGGAGTCTTCTGGAGGGGAGGAGGGCTTTTCTCAGCAAAGCACGCACTCCTGTATGCATGCTTTACCTAAGGACAGATGGATTCCTGGAAGTAAATGCTACATGAATCATCTGCCCTAGGGGGGTGATTTTGCAGCAAAATAAAACATAGAGACATGGATGGATTGGGGGAGTTTGCTTTGAATGTTAAAAATGAATTAAATTGCATTTTTGCTTTGTGGTGCTCAGATGCATTGTAGTTCTGCTTTAAGGAGTCATTTATACTAGATATAAGTCTGGTTGGTGTTGCTTCCTCTTTCTGCAGTCACATAGACATGGACACTACACAGGCATGTGACAAGTGGGTGGCATTCTTGATGATGCCTTTTCCATGCTCCTGGTCTGTAATATTCAATAGTATCAAGCAGCAAGCTCCTCCTTTATTACCTACCCATCTGCCACTTAGACATGGGATTCAGTGCCTCTCCTATTTCCACATGAAACTATTTGAACTGTAAGTGAATTGCTCTTTGATGTCTGTCAGACCCCCAGCTACATATATCATAACATGACTTTGCCTAGATTGTGATGATGTCATCAGTCAGGCAGGAGGAATCATTTCATCAGTCTCATATTTCCAGTGTACAGACTACAAACATTGTAATCTTGTAGCAAGTCACAAGGTGGAAGGCTTTAGCATCTCAGTATGGGATGTAGATCATAGATGTCTACCCTGCAAGATGCTTTAACAAAGATAGTTCCATGCATCTAGAGAAAAAAGCTGATGAAGGCATTTTCAGGGCGTGAACTGTGATATCTGTGAGATAAAATAAATACCTGTAAGTGTTTTCAATGTATAGTGGGGATTGCCTGCAACTGTTGAACAGCACCCAAAATAGGTTATAATTTAAATACATTATGTGACGGGAGGACCCGTGGAACCAAGAATACCTTGGAGAGGTTGAGAAACCCTTGTTTTAGTTCTCCATGCACCTCCTATGTCCAAGCCACCCTGTGTCCATTAGAGGCACAGTGTGGATGAGAAAAATGATGGACAGCTGTTTAATGGACAATGAGACTGTGGTTCTTAAATATAACAGTAATATTTATCCACAATATCTCCCAGGATGTGTATAAAGAGCTGATTACAGGCCTCTAGAACTGGGTAGGAGCCGGACAGTCTACTCCTACTATAGTTTGTTGCCTACTAGGCTGTGGAGGGGGGGGGGGAGATCATTGTTTGTATTGTTAATTGTAATTAGCATCTGCTATTGTGACAAAGTTTTCTGTGTTTATATTTATGATAATGTTGATTGTGTCTTCTGAGCAAAAAGACGGCAAGTCTGTCCTGAAAGGTCATGCCTCTGAGTCACCTAGGCTGTTCAAACGATTAGTAATTAGCTCATGTTAATTAGGTTTCTGGTTACAGTTTGTATTGTCATCCTTGTATATATATTTGTGTGAGATCTCAAATAAAGGAGGCTATTTCTGATGTACTCCAAGACTGGTGTTGTCTGGTCCTTGGGGGTTACTATAGCCAGATTCATTGGTCTCCTGTTCCAGGACTTAGGAAGCGATATACTGACAGAAGCACTCAAGCGGAGTGTGGGACGTTCCGTCACACATTACAATTGTTCATTTTACCTACTAGCAGGGACAAAAGGCTAATTTCTAACTGTAGAAAAAGCTTCATTATAACCATGCTTCCAACATCCATCATGGGTAACCTTTTTGGTGAAACTGTTTTTATAAACCCCAGGCCTCAGTATGAAATTGCAGCATTGTAAAGCAATTGCAAAAGAAAAATATATGAAATTGCCCTATAAGAATCCCCGAACAGCAGGGAAAGTGGATTGTAAGAAGAGCTTAGTATAGTTCCCTGTCTGGCCATTAGGTAGCACCCCTGCTTTTAATATATACTGTATATATATATATATATATAGTGAGAGAGAGAGAGAGAGCGAGAGAGAGAGAGAGAGAAAGAGATAGAGAATTAGTGAGCTCAGAGTAATTCAGGTGTACCTACAGAACTTTAAATCACCTGTATTAGCATACCACCAGTGCTCGTGATAGTATTGTTACCTTGTGTGCTCCTGCTTGACCAGCTGACATCTGCTCTGTATATATTGTGTATGACCCGGCTAGATTTGACCCTGATTTGCTCACTTCTGATTTGGTACCATTTGGACTCTGATCTACCTGGGTATGACCCAGCTTGTCTAGACTACGCTTCGCCTGATTCTACTGTAGTGCCAGACTCAGCATTGCTACTTGGCTGCCCAGCCAACCTCCTGTTACATCTGCAGCGGTGAACCACCAGCACCAGCCAACCTCCTATTACATCTGCAGTGGTGAACCACAAGCACCAGCCAACCTCTACCTTCATCTGCAGTGGTGAACTATAAGTTCCAGCTGACCTGCTCTGCTTATACCTGCTCATAGTATGTGCTCTTGTTTATTGAACTCTATGCATAATCAACACATCTAAACTGTTACCTGCTATCTGCTCCTAGCCTGACAGTTGGACAGTGTGATGTTTTCCATTATTGATGATTTACCATATCATCATTAAATATTTTAAGAAGTTGACATGCACCATTCTGCATTTACATTTTAAGATACCTTTTGTTCTTATTTTGTTCATATATATATATATATACTCTTACTAATCTGCTGGTGTGTCACCTTAGCTGTTATGTGCCCAACCCCTGCTGGGTCTCCCTAATAATAGCATTCAGTGTGTTAGATTTTCATTGTAGCTGAATGAGCATCTTTATTAATTTCAGATGTCTGCTAAGCAATCCAAATATTTTGCATGGGTGTTGTAAAGGCATCAAATATCATATACTAAGAATTAAGACGATAGTTAAGACTTGCAGTGCATCATTTCTTGTAAAGTTAAATTTATATAGTATTTAGCAAAAATAAAAATAAAAGCTGTTAGGTTAACATATAACCCATACCTATATAACTGTATTATTTGAATATACAGTACATTAGTGTGTATTAGGCTTGTGCAATTCGTTTCGTAACGAATTGAAATTCGTCCGAATTTAGCAACTTTCGGACATTCGGAAGCATTCGAATTTCCGAACAAAGCAATTACGAATAAGACCGAATCCGAAATAAATTATACCGCAAATAGCGAATGCCCGAATGTCTTCGGCATAATTCGTTATGAAAAAGTTACGAATGTACGAATCCATACGAAGCACAATAACACTCACTCTGCTCTGCTCTCTGCTTCTCCCACACCGTGCTGAACTCCCTCTCAAAATGGTGTACAGGGGCGGAGGTTATAGCCACATGTAAAAAACGAAAGTAAAATACGAGATTTCGAATCCATTCGAAGCACAATAACACTCTGCTCTGCTCTCTGCTTCTCCCTCACCGTGCTGAACCCTCTCAAAATGGTGTACAGGGGCGGAGCCTATAGCCGCATGTTAAAAACGAAAGTAAAATACGAGATATCGAATCGTTACAAATAACCGCTATGTATTTAGAAAAGTACAAATCCATTCGAAGCACATTAGGCATAATAGGCAGCATCGTTGTGAGAGAGACACGGAAAATTACGAATCAACGAACCCAAAAAAAGTTACGAAAGTAGGAGTTGTGTCCAGAATCAACGAAAAACAACGTACTCTACCGAAAGTACGAACCCAAAAAAAGTTACGAAAGTAGGAGTTGTGTCCAGAATCAACGAAAAACAACGTACTCTACCGAAAGTACGAATTATAAAGCAACAAAAAATTCAACGAAAAATGTCGCTTGCAAAAATACGAATGAGTCCGAACACGAAAAATCCCGTCTAGCAAAATTACGAATGATTACGAATCAACAGGACCGGAAAGAAACGAACCGAAACGGAACGAATTTTTCCGTTGTGCACAAGTCTAGTGTGTATGCAGACCACAGAATAGCTGTAATCTATCCAAAGAAAAGTTAATACAAAGCACACACAGCACGGGGTGATACATTTATATGTGTTGTAGATTATAGAAGATTAGGATAGCTAATAATGATGTGCAAAGCACTGTAAACCGTTGCAACCATAAGCACCTTTCATCGGTTTAGGGCAGTCAGGACAATGAAAGATGAAGATTTGCTTATTGCTAATTAAATAAGCTTAGTTAGTTCTTAATAACTGCAGGAAGGATTTGTCAATTCCCTGCATTTATAGGATCACTGATCATTTGTATTTGGCCCAAAAACTGGAGTGCATATTTTCAGCACAAAGTTATTAGCAGTTGTATAGATGTCATAACGCGATTAATTATGGGTATCAATGAGAGAGTACAGTAGATATTTGTTCATAAGAGTTTGGGGTTAGTTGAATGGCTACGTTAGGTTGTGGGTTCAGGGGTAGGATTTGCATTAGTTCTTCAGATTTAAAAGATTTTTTTTTTAAGTGTGATAAATTGATGCCAAATATGTTTTCTCCAAAACAACTGCTATATTATTTTTCAGAAAATAATAGGATTTTTATAACAGCTTACCTGTAAAATCCTTTTCTTGGAGTACATCACGGGACACAGAGCGACATAGTCATTACTAATGGGTTATATAGATACCGTCAGGTGCTGGCACTGGCAACTTCCAAAACCGGAAGTACCCTCCCCTATATAAGCCCCTCCCATCCGGGAGCACCTCAGTTTTGTAGCAAAGCAATAAGTGTCCCCAAAGAGGGGCGGGAGCTCTGTGTCCCGTGATGTACTCCAAGAAAAGGATTTTACAGGTAAGCTGTTATAAAAATCCTATTTTCTTTCTCGTACATCACGGGACACAGAGCGACATAGTCATTACTAATGGGATGTCCTAAAGCAATGCCAAATGAGGGGGGGGATACACCATATATAAGCTGAGCGCTATCAGACATGAGGATCTTTTGCGGCCTGCAACACACTGCGCCCAAAGGCGACATCCTCCTGACTTCTAACGTCCACCTGGTAGAACCTAGTAAACGTGTGTACTGAAGACCATGTTGCGGCCTTACAGATTTGAGCCAGGGAGGCCTGGTGATGCACTGCCCATGAAGTTCCAACTGCTCTCGTGGAGTGCGCTCTAACTTTGAACGGAGGCGGTCTCCTTCTCAAGCCATAAGCTTGCATAATGACCTGTCGAATCCACTTGGCTAAAGTAGATTTTGACGCTGCCTGACCCTTTCTGGGGCCTTCCGGCAGAATAAACAAAGTATCCGTTCTGCGAATCTGAGCAGTGGCTTTTAGATAAGCTTTAACTGCTCTTACTACATCCAAAGAATGCAATAACTTTTCCTCTACCGAAGTAGGTTTGGGGAAAAAAGAAGGAAGAACCACATCTTGGTTCAAATGAAACCTCGATACCACCTTAGGAAGAAAGGCTGGATGAGGACGTAACACTACTCTGTCCTTATGGATAACCAGATATGGCTCCTTACAGGACATAGCTGCTAATTCCGATACTCTTTTAGCCGAACAAATGGCTACTAGAAAAATCAATTTCCTGGTGAGAAGCACCAAGGAAATATGCTGTAATGGTTCAAATGGTTGTTTCTGTAGAACCGACAGAACCAAGTTTAGATCCCATGGACATATGGGAATATTAACCGGAGGACTAATACGCATCACTCCTTGTATAAAGGCTTTGACTAGTGAATGCGAAGCCAAGGGCCTTTGAAAAAATATTGACAAGGCCGAAATCTGACCCTTGATTGTACTCAAGGCAAGCTTCCTATCTACAGCCCACTTGTAGGAAGTCCAGAATCCTACCTATTACGTACTTATGTGGATGCCATTTCTTGGCCTCACACCACGCGATGTACGCCTTCCAGATTCTATAGTAGATCTGCCTGGATACCGGCTTCCTGGCATTGATCATGGTAGATACCACAGCATTAGAGAGCCCTCTCTTTTTTAGAATGTGGGCTTCAATAGCCAGGCCGTCAAACCTAGGGCTGGTAAGGAAGGGTGGTATATCGGTCCTTGCGAAAGCAGGTCCGGACGACGTGGGAGAGTCCAAGGACTCCCCACTGAAATGTTACAATCTCCGCGTACCACGCTCTTCGGGGCCACGCTGGAGCCACCGGAATCACTGGTTTCTTTTCTACCCTGATTCTGCGGAGTAATCGAGGTAACCATTGTGGCGGTGTGAATGCATATATCAGCTTGAACTGATCCCAAGGGAACACTAGGGCATCCGAGCCGCAAGCTAGGGGATCCCTTGTCCGAGAGACAAACCTGTCCCCCTTTGCGTTGAATCTGGATGCTAGAAGATCTACATCCGATGTTCCCCACCGCTGACATATTGTCCAGAAAACCTCGGGGTGAAGGGACCCTTCCTCTGAGCCTAATTGCTGGCGACTTAGAAAGTCCGCCTTCCAATTCTCCACTCCTGGAATGAATACCGCAGATATGGCTGGGACATATTTTTCTGCCCATTTCAGGATGTAATTTACTTCCCTCTGGGCTGCACGACTCCTGGTGCCCCCCTGATGATTGAATTCTAAAAGGGGACCCTTGGAGTTTGGATGTCCATGCTACTAGGGCATACCGGGCTGCTCGTATCTCTAAGAGATTGATGGGCAGAGCCTTTTCTGCATCCGACCATCTGCCCTGGAGAGACCATTGCTCCAGTACTGCTCCCCAGCCTATAAGGCTGGCATCTGTAGTGACCACCTTCCAAGAAATCGGACTGAAGGATCTCCTTTTTTCCAGATTCTGGGGAACCAACCACCAACGGAGGCTCTTGCGAACGGAAGGGGACAAGGACATTGTAAGTCTAGGGCCTGAACTTTTTTGTTCCAGGCTGACAGTATGGCCCCTTGCAAATTCCTTGAATGGAATTGACCGTAGGGTACTGCTTCGAATGATGCCACCATCTTTCCCAGCAGCCTCATATACAGGCGTATGGACGGCTGTCTTTTTTGTACCCACTAAGTGGATCAAATCTTTCAAAGACAACACCTTTCCTCGAGGCAAGAATATTTTTCTCTGGCCTGAATCCAACCTTAGCCCCAAGTATTCCAGACTTTTGACTGGTTTTTAGGGGTGACTTGTCTCGGTTGATAATCCAACCGTGAGATTCCAGATACTTGATTGTCTTGTGAACGACCACGTCTAGTTTTTTCACTGAGTGGTCTATCAGCAACAAGTCATCTAGATATGCCATTATCATTACACCTTGTGTTCTTAGATTGGCCAATAAAGGGCCAGAATTTTTGTAAACACTCGTGGTGCTGTGGCCGAACCGAAGGGTAAGGCTCTGAACTGAAAATGGCGCCCTTCTACTGCAAAGCGTAGAAATTTTTGGTGGACTGGAAAGATGGGAATGCGCAAATAAGCATCTTTGATGTCGATCGCGGCTAACCAATCCTCCCCTTGTAGGGCAGTGGCCACCGATCGGATTGACTCTATTGGAAAGTCCTGATATACAGGAATTTGTATAGCCCTTTTAGAATTAATATGGGCCTCCCGTCCGCGTTTGCTTCGGGACTGTAAAGAGGTTTGAGTAAAACCCGAACCCTCATTCTTCCAGGGGAACCTCCATAATTACTCCTTGGAGCAATAGTTGTTCTAGTGCCAACAGGAGGGACTCTCTCTTCCGGGGATCCCTTGGCACGTTTGACCTCAAAAATGGGAAGGAGGAGAGTCTTTTAACTCCAAACTGTATCCCAAACATACTGCGGAGAGCACCTATCTGTCTTGATCGTGTCCCGCCAGGTCTCTTGCGAACAACTGGAGTCCTCCCCCCCACCCGACTGAGTGGGGGCTTCAATGAATTTAACTTTGGGGGAGGTTTTGTACCTCCCCTGACCCAGGGTTTCTCATTACCCTGCTATTGTCCCTGTTTTTTACCCCCGGGAATTGACCGAGGAGGCCGTCGGAACTGTTACACAGCCGATGCCCCAGGGACTGGAGAAGCAGGCCTCTTAAAGAGGGACCTCTAACTCTGTTTTTAACCGGCAAGAGCGTATTTTTACCGCTGGAAATTTTCTGGATATATTTGTCCAGGTTTTCCCTGAATAAGCGTTCACCATGAAATGGGACGCTAACCAGCCATTCTTTACAGGGAGCTTCAGCAGACCAGTTTTTGAGCCATAGGAGCCTACGCATATGTACTATAGACAGCGTAAGGCGGGAGGCCTGATGGACTGAATCCTTTATGGCGTCAACCGCAAAGCCTAAGGCTCTAGGCAGATCAGCTAGGGCAAATCCTGCTGATCTGTCAAGTCCCTCAAGACCTGTTTAAACTGATCCTTCACTGCTTAGCAGACCCCAATAGCTGCTACTGCTGGTTGTGTCACCAAGCTTGCTGTAGAAAGAAGCAGATTTTCATAAGGACTCCAATCTTTTATCTATTGGGTTCTTGAACATTTGGACATTATCCACTGGACATGTCAGTGATTTATACATACAAGAGATGGCTGCGTCCACTGTAGGGACCTTCCATTTTTTTTTTTTTTTGATGAACTTATCCTCCATGGGATAGACCACCGGAAATCTCTTGGGGGAATAAATATTTTCTCAGGACGTTCCCAATCCTGGTAAATGAGCCCTTTCAGTAAAGGGTGAAGTGGAAAAGAACAGACAGTCTGGGGGCTTCTAGCGACCCCAACGAGGATACAGTAGTGGTTGATGGTTCCGCAAGGTGCATTTTTAAATGCTGATCGGACCATGTTAGTCAGAGACTGAACCCATAATCTTTCAGCTTGAGATGCTGAGAAAAGGTTCCCCCACTGTTGATTCCTCTATAACAGAATCAACCTCATCCTGATCCCCTTCAGGCAGGTCGATCCCTGTATGGGACTGTTGCTCTGCTAACAGGCACTCTGAAGGAGGAGACGGAGATCGGGCGTGCTTTCCCTGACAGGGAGGCAGCGATAAATGTTGACAATCTCTCTCTAATCCTCCCAGAGCTGAGGAAAAAACCTCCTCTGTTACATACACAGGAGCAGGTGAACTGAGGACAGCCACAGTACCAAGTACCCCTGCGGGGTCTCTACGGTCACTTACCTCTGAACTTCAGGGGAGACTGGTGCAGCAGAAGTATGCCCAAGATCCTCCGAGCCCGATGAGACCCCCTTCGCTTCCTGGAAGATTCAGTTCCGGAGCTTCTGGACGGCATATTCCTAAGCCTAAAGCTGAGGTATTCCAGCCGTAATACACCACTTTTACTGAGAATAGTCTAGCACAATTGCTGCTATATCACAGTTGGTGTCTACTAATGTGCCTTTCTAGGGGATGCCTGTATCAACCGCTTGCTGTATGCCCTTTTTTAAATGTTGCCAGCTCTGTCTCTGTACTTCATAGCCAGCTCACCACACAAAACTGTGGTTTTTACATGCTGGGACGCCCGCACATGCGCAGAAGCGCTGCAGCGCACACAGAGCGTCATCCCCCAGGCTCCGCCCCCTTTCCTGGCTCACCTCTATATATAGAGGCGCGTGCACGCGCACGCGCGCGGCCACGTGCGCCTTCGGCGCTAATTTTGAAAAATGGAGACTAGGGACAAGAGCCAGGGCCCCTCTTTGCCGCAGGCCGGGGGATGGACGAGCATTGCAACATGGCAGAGGAAGCAGTTTCCCATAAGAGAACTCTCCATCTGCCTGGACTTGCTCTGCTGAGAAGAAACTAGTCCACATGACAAGAAAACATTCCACAGCGGCCTCTAGTGGACAAACACAGGTACCGCAGTCTAATATCTTAAATATATATAAAAATTTTTTTTTTTTTTTTTTCTTGACCACCATTAAAAATTATTACATTTTTTTTTAGTAGTTACAGGCATGCACAGAATTTTGCGGGAATACCATTAGGTAACAGACAGAAAGACAAATTAGGCTTGGGGGTCCCCCAATAGAACCAAGTTCCTGGGGGCCCCCACTTACCTGTTCCCCGCCGCAGGACTTTGTTTGGTCCACAAAAGCCCAAACTTCACCTATCACGGCAGGCATTGTAATCAAACCTTCAGGGACCGGGTTCCCAAGGATTCCACTCCCCTGGACCTGTATAGCACCCTGCACAGAAAACATCTTGGTCGTGGGTATGACCAGAGCTCTGGATCCCAGGGTCCAGCTCTCCTAAGAGAAGCATTACAGGCAAAACCTTGCTCTTCTCTGCAAGGCCCGGGTACCGACCGTTTAGCTATGAAGCTTTTTTGGTCGGATCCGGAATAGCTTACTGAGGCCCAAAAGAACCTGTACGCAAGCTCAGTGAAAAACACATGTTTCTTCTTGGCCAACACCTTAGACACTGGCAAAAAACTGAGGTGCTCCCGGATGGGAGGGGCTTATATAGGGGAGGGTACTTCCGGTTTTGGAAGTTGCCAGTGCCAGCACCTGACGGTATCTATATAACCCATTAGTAATGACTATGTCGCTCTGTGTCCCGTGATGTACGAGAAAGAAAAATGAATTTGTTTTTAATAGTGTGTACATACAGTATATATCAGCCCAAAGCATTGATATATTGCTGTTTAGATGCTCAATAGTCATATCAGCACCTGCTTCAGTAACTACATTGTACATCTTTATATGTCCAAGAGATCCTTCTTTGGGATCGACAGCATCTAAGAACCAGGAAACACTTACTTAATAATTTTAGTAGACTTATATACACATTTATAAAAAAAGGCTTTTGTAAGAAGTGATTATAAGAAGAATGCCAGAATTTAAATGAGAGTCACTCCATACATAGGTTATGTACTCAGAATAAACTGAAATCCAACATTTTCCTGTTTAATCTTTAATAACATGTTCAGGACATCATATTTTCATACAGTCATGAGAGAGCATACATTATGTTTTTTAGTCATGCCTTGCTTGCTCAAAAGTAGCCATTTTATTAACGTTGCAATTTCTGTGTAGCTTATTCAAAGTTTTTATAATGCATATGTTTCCATTTATTTTTTAATTTATATATGTCTTTCAGTGTCCTGTTTGCATCTAGTAGTATATACAGGATCTACTTTCAATATAAAATATACATTTTATTGCAGCATTTTACTCAGATGTCAAATAAACATTTCTCTTTATGATGTAGGCTTTACCAAGTTAGCTAAAGTTACAATTTATCTTGTACAGCTTTCACAATCTATGTCTAAACTAATGGCTGGACAGATGTTTTCTTAAGGAGAAATACATTACATTAGTATCTGACACATGAACCGTTTAAACTCTTCAATTTGTCTTCACATTGTATGTTGCAAGCTTATATGATACTTTCACTTACATTCCAATGTTTGCGCATATATAATAATTATGTATTACGATGAGGCAATAGCATAACCAAATCTGTTCATATTTTATACGTGGGCAGATGAAGCTCATTTATTCTTTCTCCATTATGCTGTTAAATAAATCTCAAAAACAGCTGTTTATTTAAGGGTTATAAGGGGAATCCATAGTGGTTTTGGATATAGTTTTGTTCTTTTTTTATGGCTAGAACCAAATAATTAAATTTTTTAACATTTTTGTTTTCTTTTTTTAAATCATGCGAATATGAAATATTGAATATTAATATTTTGTATTCTTACATCTCACTATCTAGTAGAGATTCTTTTTATAAGCTTTTCAGGCTATCCTTATCTACTTTCTCTGTTATTTACAGTGCTCAGTAGCTGAAAATGGAATTCATACACACAACCGAAGGAGTCAAATCAGTGACTCATGCCCCCTTCCTCCCCATTCCTACTTACTGTGTACAGACAGAGTATGGATTTTTAATCACAGAGAAAGAGAGAGTCTGAAGGCAATAAGCTACTACTGTGGTTTCTCTTTAAATAAACCCTAAATGTTCTGTATCTCTGCTCTTGAAGTGATTTCACTTTAGACAATACAGAAGGTACTACAGGAAAGTGGCTAACATCACATGATTAGCAGGCCAGGAAGACTGAGCTGTCTTGTAAGTTTGGTATAATGTCAAGCTTATTTTTTCAAAGAAATAGTAACTGTGAAATTGTCATTTTGCCCATAAATGCCTTCATGCTTTATATATGATTACTTTTTGTATGATTTAAATAGAGTTGCTATATATTTTGTTAATATTGGAGCATCTGAGCAAACACTATGTAACCTTGTTCTCTAAAGAGTACTGAGTCCCACTAAGGCACATGCTTTCCCAACATGGCTGCCTAAGTAGTCAACATTGGGCTCAATTCACAAAGCTTTAGCACCAGAATAAGTACCTCTTTTCGACTTTTTTGACTTGAACTTCAAAACTGAATTCTAAAAAATGCTCCTTTAGGCCAAAGTAAAAGGTCCACTTACAAGTCTTCCTGATACACTGCTGATTATTGTCTTCCTGAGGCTCCCCCTTAACCCCAACAATTGAAAATACATAATAAAAAATCAGATTTCCCTTTATGAGTAGGTGAGCCATACCTTAGACCAGTGGTTCTCAACTCCTGTCCTCAGGACCCACCAACAGGCCAGGTTTGCAAGATAACTGAAATACATCACAGGGGATATAATTTGCTGCTCAGTGATTTCAGTATTCTAGTCTGCATCTCCCCAAGGTAATACTTAAAATCTGGCCTGTTAGTGGGTCCTAAGGACAAGAATTGAGAACCACTGCCTAAGACAAAGGAGTGGCTGTGAACATACAATCGTATACTTGGATTGTGCAAAAGCATTTGAAACAGTTCCCCACACACGGCTAATGTATAAGGTAAAGTCTACAGGCTCAGAAAAATCAGTTTGTAAATGGATATAAAACTGGTTAGAGCAGTGGTCATCAACCCTGTCCTCAGGGCCCACTAACAGGCCAGGTTTGCAAGATAAATGAAATATATCACAGGTGATATCATTTGCTGCTCAGTGATTGCAGTATTCTAATCTGCATCTCCCCAAGGTAATACATAAAACCTGGCCTGTTAGTGGGCCCTGAGGACAGGGTTGATGACCACTGGGTTAGAGGACCGTATTCAGAAAGTAGTGGTTTATGATTCATACTCTGGATGGTCTAGGGCTATTAGTGGTGTACCCTAACGTTTAGTGTTGGAACCCTTACTTTTTAATATATTTATAAACTATATAGGGTCTGAGCTTAAAAGTACCATTGCAGTCTTTGCAGATGACCCCAAGCTATGCAGTGGAATAACATCCTTACAGGATGTCTACAATTTACAAGTGGACCTCAATGCCCTGTTTAATTGGGCAACTGTGAGGCAAATGAGGTTTATTGTTGATAAATGTATAGTTATGCACTTGGGGGCTAAACCCATGAACGCATCATACATACTAGGGGAAGTACAACTGAAGGAATCAATGGTGGAGAAGGATCTGGGTGTTCTGGTAGATCATAGGCTTAATAATAGCATGCAATGCCAAGCTGCAGTTTCCTATGCAAGCAAAATCTTTTCTTGTATTAAATGAGGTATGGACCTCAGAAAGAGAGATATAATTTTGCCCCTGTACAAATCATTAGTAAGACCTCATCTGGATTACGCAGTTCAGTTTTAGGCACCAGTTTACAAAAAGGATATTGGGGAACTGCAGAAAGTTTAGATAAAGGAAATCAAACTTATAATAGACATGGAGGAGCTCAGCTATGGGGAAAGATTAGCTGAACTGGATTTATTGTCTATTGAGAAGAGGATATTAAGGAGGGATATGAGCAACATGTGTAAATATATAAGTGGTCCATATAATGAACTTGGAGTTATTCACCTTAAGGTTATCACAGAGGACAAGGGGGCACTCTTTACATCTGAAGGAAAAGATATTTAATCTCCAAATATGGAAAGACGTCTTCACAGTAAGAGCTGTTAAAAGGTAGAAAAGACTCCCTCAAGAGCTGGTTCTGGCCAGCTCAGTAGATTGCTTTAAAAAGACCTGAATTATTTCCTACACATAATATAACTGGATACTAATATTTATAGGTAAAGTTGATTCAGGCAATATCTGATTGCCTCTTGGAGGATCAGGAATAAAAAATGTCTCCCGTTGGAGAAAATTGGATCATGATTTATTTCAGGTTTTTTGCCTTCCTCTTGATCAACTCTGAGTATATTAGTGTCTACTGAAGTTTTCTATTTGTTTGTGTGTGTATTTTTTTTACCCAAATTAACTATGTAATACAGGGTATGGGGGAACATATGATTCTCCCCTTCTTACCATGATGTGTTTGCCATCTATGTGGCCAGTTACCAGGACCAAGCACTGTGACAAAGGGGTGGGGAGAGCATTTTATCTTGTGTAGGCTCAAAACCAGGTCAACCAGGAACTTACACAGAGCTATTTCTTTGGGCTGCAAACGGTAAACAGGGTGGCTGGGAGATTGTGGGTAAGGTAAGCATAAACAGAAGAGGGCTATAAAGTGAATCTGTTACTTTGTCCTGAATGGGAAAAGTAAAGGTTTATTTTAAGCACAGTTGTGTTTGCAGAATTAGTAGAGCACTGAATATGTTAACTTGATGCCTGGCATTGCTATTCAATAGACTAAAATTTTAACAATCTGTAAAACCGGCAAAAGTTAGTGTAGTGCCCATCCCAAATGGTTGGGACGATATTCAAATCTAGAGGGATGTCTGAGCCAGTAGTTGGGCTCAGATGGTTGATAATTACATTTAAATTTGCCTCTGTCTCAGTTATGGTTTGCCTGGTAGTGATTTCCCTTTTTGCCTGTAGGTGGCGTTACCACCTCAGGCACTCAGGCACATGGGCAGATCATGGTACATTGAGTGGCCCTTCTCGGTAGTGGTATGGTGGAAGTGGTAAACCCGCTGTGCCTGCTGGGAGGGGATACTTAAGGGGCAGACGGCATTGATTGGGGTTCATTCACGCTCGCCTCGCAGCCCTCTGGGCGTGAGGTGTGTGTGTGGTCCTGGTCTCGGGGCCACGTTGGCCCGAGGCTGCATCGCTATTTAGTAGGCCCCGCTAGCCTGGCTGGGGCCTATATCCAGAGAAGGGATTCCAAGCTTTCCATTCAAATGGGGAGGAAGAATCTTAGTGAAGAAGTCCAGGGGAGGATCTGCCCCGGAGGAGACCGACACAATACTGCTGTCTCGGGAGATGCCTGGCAACTTCAGTAAGGAGGAATCCATTATGCTACAAGCCCTACAGTTCACCGGATCAGCTTAAAGGTTCTTAAAACTGTATGGCTGGAAGTTTGGGACTTTGAAATCCTGTGGCAGAGGGTTCCTGGACTATTCAATTGATTGCTTTAACACAGGTCTGTGGCAGAGACTTTGTACGCTTGAAACAGGTCTGTGGCAGAGACCCAATTCATCTTGGGCAGTCTGTGGCAGAGACTGCCCTCTTGCTGATCCGTGAGTCATCCCGGCTGCTAGGCCATGTGAGAGGGGACTATCCGGGTGACCAATACCCACTCTAACATTGAGAGTGGTGAGTGACTTTGAACTTCTACCTTTGTCAACTTTTAGTGGCAAGTGCCTGAACCTTCCCCTGCTCTTCTATACCTTCTACTTCTCAACGTTTACCGCATATGAAAAATAAAGCCTAACTGTTTGAGGTTTTACATCTGTGTGGACATTGCTTTACTGCAGACTTTCCTACCCGGACAACGCAGCTTAAGAAGTAACGTGCAAAACCCAAAACTAACCAGCGGCCCTCTAGGGGGTATTGCTACATTAGGAAGTATCGAAAATGCATCACTGGGTGCCCAATGTTTATGAGCTGAGAGCATTCTCAATGCATGCCCCCAGCTCAAAGACAGCTAGCTCTCGATCTGTACTAAAGATCAGTATCCAGTGGTGACTGGCTTCCATTCATGTGAACACTGTGACAGTGATCATATGATTGTCATTTCTTCCTGCCCCATGGCATTCAGAACGGTTTAGAGAGCCCCCGGGTGGGCATGAAGAGGTTAAATGAAAATATAAACAAATGTAGCGGGCCTTTACTTTTTAGGGGTGTTATGTGCCTAAATTTAGGGGTTGGTCTGAGCTGGTAGCCAGGCTCGAATCATTTTGATTGCTAGGTATTTGCTTCTGCCTATGTGATGCTGCCTGGTGTATGGTTCCCTGTGGTCTGTAGGTGGCGCTGCCATATCAGGTCAGGATTGAGCCATGGGTGGCATTGCTACGCCTTGGGGTGTCCTCTCTCGGCTGCGGTACAGTGGGCATGGTCGGCCTGCTGTGCATGCCAGGAGAGGGTACATAAGGGGCAGACACCATCTTTGGAGGGGAGTCGAGGAGGAGAGTGGAGGAGAGTTGGAGTGGAGGAGCCGGAGGGGTGTGCCCCTCGGGGGTGCGATGACTGGCCGAGAAGTCTCGGGCACCTTTGGCCCGAGGCTGCAACGTTCCAGGTAGGCCCAGTATCTTTAACTGGGTCTACATTTCGCCCATTGGAGTCCCAGGGTGCCCAGGTGAGGGTGCCCGCTCTGACCGCGAGGAAGCCAGGGGAGGATCGGTCCCACTAAGGAGATGAGTAATGGAAGATTGCTGTCTTGGGAGAGGCCTGGTGACCTGTCAGAGGGAAGGATTCCATGTTTGGGAGGACTAACCTGTAGAGTGCCCATTGGCATTATCCTGTTCTTAAAAGTCTACAGAGGTTAGAGGATTTCCTGTACCTGTCCCTGGAGGGGATAGGATGGAAGAACAGTTTGAGCTCCACACCGGCTGCTAGGACTGTGAGAAAGGACTTTCCGGGTGAGCTAAACCCACTCGGGATCGAGTGGCAACGAGGTTACTGGTTGTGCCTGGATCTAATCCATCACACTATTCCTTCTTTCATCCATCTGTCTCTATCTACTACGCAGCAAATAGAAAATAAACTCTCTGTTGGAGTTAAAGTGTTTCTGGTCATTGGCTTCTTTGGGGGAAGAAATAGAGACTTGACCCCATACTCTGGGGAAGAGAACCAGTGGAAGAAGGTAACTCGCTGCAGGACCCAAAATTTGTGAACACCGCTTAACCTCCTCAAACAGGAGGGTACGGGCATATAGCACTGTGTGCCTTGACTTGCAAGTGAGCCAGGCGAGAAAAAAGGTTTGTGTGCTACACAAACATGGTTGATTTGGTGTTAATAATATATATATGCAACCATAAAACTGGCTAGTTGTAAAAATAAATGAATGCACATTATACATGCAGCTCCTTCACAGCACATTTCCCTTTCATAGCAGCACTTATAATTGCCCTCTGCTAGGCTGTGTCCATGTTGAGTTCATTTATCCTGTCAAAAAAGAATTGATTAGCAGTTCATAATATTTAACCTGTCTGTATTTAGATAGATGTACTTATAAGTCACTTTCATGTCATTGTGTCTTTATTTTTCTTTTTTATCAAGATGTTTCAGCCCTGAAAGGTAAGGAGGATAACACATTTCAAGAATATAAATCTAATGCTGAAAAAAAAAGAACCAGCAGAAAATAGGCCACATAAAGAAGCAGCAGGTAGCATGTCTTATATTCTTTTAGGGAAACAAAGGCTACATGGAGATGATAGGATAACTGGCGATAAGGTGGTGACAGTGACTGAGCAGTAATTACATATATTCACAGTATTTCTGTAAGAGACAGAGAGGGAGAGACACTTTGCCATCAATTCTATTGCAGTACAGGCCGACATCTACAATCAGAGTGATTATCTCCTCCGACATTAAGACTAGAAAATGAAACGGGGAAACGAATGACAAAAGGAAAGTGCTTGTAACGTAAAGGTGACAATCAGAAAAATGCCGTAATCGAGTTTGTACAGTAATGATTAGATGCTGCAAAAATAACAGGCGATGCAAAGATGTCAATAAACATTTGCCAACAAACGACACCCAGAAAAATAAGGCTTTGATGTCGAAGCCTAGAGAGAAAATAATATATGGAGGTGGGGGGCACAGCAATTGTTTGTTGCAGGTCACGCTGGCTTGTAGTACATCCACAATGAAATGAGGCAGCTGAAATATCGGATTGTAACCAGCAATAGGACTGTCCAGGGTAAAGTATGTGTTTGTTACAAAACCGGCACTTGAGGAAGTCATTCCAGCCTCACGGAAAATCTCGGTAGTGTATCAGCTGCTCTGTGCAGTAAATGGATAAATTAGGATAGCCTCTCCATGTGAACTGCATTCGCTGCCATTCTAGAGAGCTAACGGGAAAATACAGGACTGAATAGAATAACAGATGGTTCCTGAAGGGATCATAGCAAAAAATAACTAGATCGTAACATGAATAATTTTTTGTCACTTGTTCAAAATAGACTGACAGAAAATTATGTAGTTCCAGACACATTGGAGGTTGACTGTACAGGCTCAATAATATTTGAAAATATTCTTTATGTACTGTATTAAATGGTGAAAGGGGAAATGCATGTTATGAAGATTATGAGCTGGAACAAATTGTTGACACATTTACAGTGCCAAATAAAATTGAAGTATTAGAAAGTGATGTATAAGAAGTGCATTACTGGCAACGGGTTTTTTTATGGCAAGGCTTCTTATTTACATAATTTGAGTTATTATAATGATATTTCTCATTCCTATAGCGGAGCATGGATATCCCTGTGTTTCATCCTATTTCAGCCCCAACCATGTTTATTCTGGAATAGGCAAATGGCATTCAGTATACCAATCAACTACACATGCTCACAAGCTAATTGGATTTGTTTTAACCACTTACGGACCGCCCGCCGTCGTCGCTACTTTGAAGAGGAATACTGTTGTTATGGTAGCAGCTAGCTACCATAACCCCGATACCCTCTTCAACAGCGGGCGGTCCGCTTTCAGATAAAAGTGGTCTCTGCGGCAGATACGCTGCAAGATCACTTTTATCAGTGGCGGGAGAGGGCCCCCCTCCTGCCCCTCTCCGGTACCCTCCGCCGCTTACTGGAGCCGTCGGCAGCGGTGGAGGCAATCGGATCCTGTCCCTGCCTGGGTATGAAGACGAGTGAGGGGAAGATGGCTTCCACCCATCTCCATATCATTGCAGGGCGGAAGCAACGTCAAAACGTCACTTCCGCCCAATGCTCTTCAAGGGACATTTTTTTTTAAAGGGGTTGTAAACCTTCATGTTTTTCCCCTTAATGCATCCTATGCATTAAGGTGAAAAAACACCTTGCACTCTCTGGCCCCCCCGAGCCCCCGTTTTACTTACCTGAGCCCCGAACTTCCATGGGCGCGATCCTGCATCGTTCTCCCCATGCCTGATCGGCTCTTCATCTGATAGATTGATAGCAGTGCAGCCATTGGCTCCCGCTGCTGTCAATCAAATCCAATGACGCGGCTGCCGGGGGGCGGGGGCGCGTCATACAATCGGTGGCTATGGACGCCGATTGTATGGCACGGTAGCGCGCCCGCAAGGTAACCCCCTTGGGATAGAGCTTCCCAGAGGGGGTTAGCTCTTGCGGGAAGGAACCGCGAGAGACACCGGGGGACCATTGGCATCTCCAGCTTTCATATTTAGGGGGAGCACACGGGGGGACAGGGACAAAAGTAGGGGGGCCAACTATAACATGCAATTATATATATATATATCTATATATCCTGGGGCCCTTTACTACAATCCCACAACAGGCCCTTTCACATGTTCTGCAGTGAGCTCCCTTCCTACTATACTGGGGCCCCCCAGGGTGGCAGAAAACAAGATATATATGTCACCAGCACACCAAGAAAATATAAGGGTCCAAAGCAGTGGGAGAACTATCAGGGTTGCAAAGGCTGTCTTGCCACCGGGCCCTGGTGTTCTGCCACTGTGGTGTTCCCCAGCTGTCCTGTCCCTGCTATTGACAGCACTGGTTTGGCATCTGTCTCCTTGGCAGTGGCGGCAGTCTATTAGGACCTAGTGCTGGTGACATTATGGGTGCATGCAGGGGAAGGCTGGCACTATTGGTTATAGAGAGACGAGCCCCCAGCTGGTCACCTAGCAGCAGTAATGCTGTATAACCTTCTCTGTTGACATGCTGATCGGGATGTGATCCAGGTGATGCTCCCAGTCAGGTCTAATAAACACAGTATTTATTAGCATCAAGAGTATAACCACATATATATATATAATCAACCGTAGTATGTTCAGCAGCCATGTCGGCTCTATGCCTGTAAAGTGTGGGCTTTGATCAATAAAATCACTGATATTTAACACTAGGATTTGACTAGGAGCATCACCTGGATTGCATCCCGATCAGCATGCCAGAGAAGGCTCCACTGCTGCTAAGCAACCTGCAGGGAGCTCAACTGTCTACAACCAATAGAGATGGGCTTGTGTGTTTGAAATCCCACATGCCCGATCCCACCAGGAAGCTGACACTCCACAGTGCTCATCACAGCCAGTGAGACATTTCATGATCTGTGCAGCTGCGGACCGGGAAATGTCTCACTGCCTGTGATTAGCGCTGTGCAGTGTGGGCTTCCTGGCAGGCTCTCGCATGTGGAATTTTGAACATGCCCAGCCCATCTCTAACAACAAATTGTGCTGGCCCTCCTGTACATCAGCCCCATAAAGTAACCAGCACTGGGTTCCAATGTGCTGCCGCTGCTGCCATGTAGACAGAGACCAGCGCTGTGAATAGCCGGGACAGGACAGCAGCTCTGGTTGTTGAGTAATATGTTTATTCCCGCGCTACCATGTGGAATAATATAGTAAGAAAGTGGAGCTGCTGCAGGCACCGAAAAGGGTCAAACCAACCCATTAATGTTAGATTGAGCAGGGGGGGGGGTGGTGCTGCGCTGTTACTAGTGATAGAATCAAATAGTAAAATTAGATAACTAATATCACCAGAATGGGAGTGCAACAGATTGCTAAACACATGAATGCTAAACGCATAAAACATAAATCCAAAAAACAATAATAACAAACTGCAGCGTGCATATGAAACTCAGAATCTGGAATATACATAAATATCCATAGGGGCTGTGCAAAATAGCAAAATAAATGTGCAAAGTCCAATATGTAATCCTGTGCAAAGTGCAAAGCAAACACTAGGTGCAACTGTGCAAAGCAAAATATAAAAATGTACAATCTGTAATAAATAGTGCAAAGTCCAAAAACTATGTGCAAAATCGCAATCAAATTGTGAGCATAGCAATGAGTGAGTGAGTGAGTGAGTGAGTAACTTGTATTGCGCTGCAATTGCGAACTAAATCGCCTCAAGGCGCTTGGGATCCAGTGTCGTTGAGATCCTTAGAACAGATGAGTCTTTCGTTTTTTCCGGAAGGCCCGATGGTTTTCATCCATTTGGTTGGTTGATCGGAGGTCGCGAGTAGTGGTGTAGTGTTTTACTTTCTCGCATAAATATTGAGGTGCGTTTCCTTGTGCGCATTTGTGGGTGAGGCAGAGGGTCTTGAATGTGACCCGATCCTTTACGGCTAGCCAATGGAAGCTTCTCAGGGAATCTGATATTCTTTCTTCAGTGTGCAAACAGATTCCATGTGCAAAAGTGCTGGAGAGGTGTAACAGTCTCCTCTTCGTGCAAAGGACACACCAGTGAGAGTGGCCTCTTACCTTGCGGTAAAAGGACAACCGCATATATGTGTATATATGCACCCCCTCCCCCCCCACAGTGCTCGTGGAGTCCTTCCTGCAACTCGCTCTTCTCCGTGCCAATGAGGATGCAGGGGAAGGAGCAGATCGGGCGGCTGTGGTTGTGTGAGCGCTCGCATTATGCAGTGTCAGCGAGCAGAGGGAGGGGGGAGGAATCCCCCGCAGGAGCTGACTGGGGATGCTCTCCCTCTCAGGAGAGACTGTGTTACTCCAGCGGCGGCCCGAGCAAAATACAAAAAAAATTTTTTGGGGGGGGGCACATGGTGGGGCACAGCATAATGTTGGGGGGGCCAGGGCCCCCTCTGCCCCCCCTAGGGATGCCATTGCGGGGGACCCCAGAAGAAGACGATCGGGGCCACTCTGTGCAAAACAAACTGCACAGTAGAGGTAAGTATGACATGTTTGTTATTTAAAAAAAACAAAAAAACAAACCCATAGTATCACTTAAAATGACATACATTTTTTATTTTTTATTTTTAATTGCATTTTAGTCTAAATATGAGATCTGAGGTCTTTTTGACCCCAGATCTCATATTTAAGAGAAACTGTAATGCTTTTTTCTATTACAAGGGATGTTTTCACCACACATGTGAGGTATCGCCGCGATCTTTAGAGTGAGAGCAATAATTCTAGCCCTAGACCTCCTCTGTAACTCAAAACATGCAACCTGTAGAATTTTTTAAATGTCACCTATGGAGATTTTTAAGGGTAAAAGTTTGTCGCCATTCCACGAGCGGGCGCAACTTTGAAGCATGAAATGTTGGGTATCAATTTACTCGGCATAACATTATCTTTTTACAATATAATACAAATTGGGCTAACTTTATTATTGTCTTATTTTTTAATTCAAAAAAGTGTTTTTTCCCCCCAAAAAGTGCGCTTGTAAAACCGCTGCGCAAATACGGTGTGACAAAAAGTATTGCAACGACCGCCATTTTATTCTCTAGAGTGTTAGAAAAAAAATATATAATGTTTGGGGGTTCTAAGTAATTTTCTAGCAAAAAAAAAAATGTTTTTAACTAGTAAACACCAAATCTCAGAAAGAGGCTAGGACTGATCAATCATCAAAACAAAACTTTTGCAAAGAAGTGGGTCTCTTTTTGTTTATGTTTTTTTCCCTGCGGCGATATCTCCTGACATTGGGGTAGTAATAGAGACCTATAGGAAGAGAGAGCAATGAGAAGGGAGACCTTCTTTGGGCTGGAACACACCTGTGGTATACTACTGTACTTGGTCATCTTACACTCTGTAGGTATCTGGCTTGTTGGGAGCATTCATGCTTATAGGGCTTATTTGTGATATTATTGTACACATATCAGTAGGTTCCCACAGTATTAGATAACACTAGCAGACTATTTATGATATATATTTTTAATTAAATTTGTACTTTATTTTATAACTAGATCTTGTTTTTTATTCAATAGTGTTATTGCTGTGAGCCTGTTTATTCTTTATTCTATAGCCTTATTGAATTATTATTCCCAGTTTGCTTATACGCAGAGTTAATGAGGCACGTTTAAAAATAAATATTTTGTATATTGGCTTTGATATTTTAACCACTTCAGCCCCGGAGGATTTGGCTGCCCAATGACCAGGCCATTTTTTGCAATTCGGCACTGCGTCGCTTTAACTGAAAATTGAGCGGTCGTGCGATGTGGTTCCCAAACAAAATTTAAGTCCTTTTTTTCCCCACAAATAGAGCTTTCTTTTCGTGGTATTTTATCACCTCTACAGTTTTTATTTTTTGCGCTATAAACAAAAAAAGAGAATTTTTTTTTTTAAAAAAACAATATTTTTTACTTTTTGCTATAATAAATAACCCCAAAAAGATATAAAAAAAATTTGTTTTCTCAGTTTGGGCCGATACGTATTCTTCTACATATTTTGGTAAAAAATTGCAATAAACGTATATTGATTGGTTTGCGCAAAAGTTATAGCGTCTACAAAATAGTGGATAGTTGTATGGCCTTTTTATTGGTATATTTTTTTTATTAGTAATGGCGGCGATCAGCGATTTTTATCGTGACTGCGACATTATGGCGGACACATCAGACACGTTTGATGCTATTTTGGGATCATTGTCATTTATACAGCGATCAGTGCTATAAAAATGCACTGATTACCGCGTAAATGACACTGGCAGTGAAGGGGTTAACCAGTAGGGGGCGGGGAAGGGGTTACGTGTGTCCTAGGGAGTGATTCTAACTGTGGGGGGGTGGGCTATATGTGACACAACAGTGATCACTGCTCCCGATGAGAGGGAGCAAAAGACCAGTGTCCTGTTACAAGGCAGAACAGGGAAATGCCTTGTTTACACAGGCATCCCCCCATTCTGCAGCTCTGTGACATGATCGCGGGCACCTGGCGGACATCGAGTCCACGAGATCCGCGGTCACACTCACGGAGGTTGCAACGGGCGCGCGCCTGTAATGCCACATCTTTAAGGGGACGTGCAGGTACGTCCATATGCGCAGCCGTGCCATTCTGCCGGCGTATATAGTCGTGCAGCGGTCAGCAAGCTGTTAAACACCTTTTTATAACATATAGGGGCTGATTTACTAATAACAGTGCGCTGCGCTGGTTCTAACCTTAATTGGTGCGCCAGATAACTCCTTCACTTGGCGCAGGAACCAGCGGCGCACTGTTATAGTAAATACAAATGTCAGCGGTGCTCTATTGAAAATGAATGGTTCCCTATGGGAGCCCATTGATTTGAATAGAGGTCGCCCGGGAAGTCGGATGAAGGCGATCCGACTCGTGTGCCGGCTGACACAGGGACAGCGTGACTTTGCCAGGCAACTTGGACACGACCTGAGCGCGTGAAGCAGCCGCTCAAGTCGTGTCCTAGAGGCGACTAGCTGGCCGAGAATGTCTCCAGTGCGATGGCATCGCGCTGGTTCTCTGCGGCCTCGCTGTCCCGTGTTTGGTATGAATCATGAAGGGGAACTCCACGCCGAATTTTAATGAAAAAAACGGTGTGGGGGTTCCCCTTCAGGAGCATACCAGGCCCTTAGGTCTGGTATGGATTTTAAGGGGAACCCCCTAGGCCGAAAAAACGGCATGGGGTCCCCCCGAAATCCATACCAGACCCTTAGGTCTGGCATGGATTTAAAGGGAAACCCCCTAAGCCGGAAAAAAGGCGTGGGGTTCCCCCCAAAATCCATACTAGACCCATATCCGAGCACGCAACCTGGCAGGCCGCAGGGGAAGAGGGAGGGCGAAAGCGGCCCCCCTCCCTCCTGAACCGTACCAGGCCGCATGCCCTCAACATGAGGGGGTGGGTGCTTTGGGGCAGGGGGGCGACCTGCGGCCCCCCCACCCCAAAGCACCCTAGCCCCATGTTGATGGGGACAAGGGCCTCTTCCCGACAACCCTGGCCGTTGGTTGTCGGGGTCTGCGGGCGGCGGGCTTTTCGGAATCCGGGAGCCCCCTTTAATAAGGGGGCCCCCAGGTCCCGGCCCCCCACCCTATATGAATGAGTATGGGGTACATCGTACCCCTACCCATTCACCTGGTGGCAAAAAAAGGTAATAAAAACACAACACAGGTTTTTAAAGTAATTTATTAGGCAGCTCCGGGGGTCTTCCTGCCGGGCGCCCCGCTATCTTCTTCCAGCTCTTTTGCTAGCGGGGTCCCGGGCTTCCTCGTCATCTTCTTCCGACTTCGGTGGTCTTTCTGCCGGGCGCCCTGCTATCTTCTGCCAGCTCTTTTGCTAGCGGGGGTCCCAGGCTTCCTCGCCGTCTTCTTCCGACTTCGGGGGTCTTTCTGCCGGGCGCCCCGCTATCTTCTGCCAGCTCTTTTGCTGGCGGGGGTCTCGGGCTTCCTCGCCGTCTTCTTCCGACTTCGGGGGTCTCTTGTTCTGTTCTCTGGTTCTTCTCCGGTGTCTTCTCCATGATCTCCGGTTCTTTCTGCCTTCTGCCGGGCGCCCCGCTATCTTCTCGCAGCTCTTTTGCTAGCGGGGGCTGGTCTTCTTCGTCGCCTTCTTCCCTCTTCTCTTCGCCCGATGTTGCCTCGTCGCTGTCCACCGCCGCAATGCTCTGTCTGAGCAGCGGTGCCACTTTTATTGGCATGGGGCGTGGTCACCGGCTGATGCCACTGCTGACCCCGCCCCCGTATGATGTCACAGTCCTCCGGAATGATGGGACTGTGACATGAAACGGGGGCGGGGTCAGCGGTGGCATCAGCCGGTCACCACGCCCCATGCCAATAAAAGTGGCACCGCTGCTCGGACAAAGCATTGCGGCGGTGGACAGCGATGAGGCAACATCGGACGAAGAGAAGAGGGAAGAAGGCGACGAAGAAGACCGGCCCCCGCTAGCAAAAGAGCTGCGAGAAGATAGCGGGGCGCCCGGCAGAAGGCAGAAAGAACCGGAGATCGTGGAGAAGACACCGGAGAACAGAACAAGAGACCCCCGAAGTCGGAAGAAGACGGCGAGGAAGCCCGGGACCCCCGCTAGCAAAAGAGCTGGCAGAAGATAGCGGGGCACCCGGCAGAAAGACCCCCGAAGTCGGAAGAAGACGGCGAGGAAGCCCGGGACCCCCGCTAGCAAAAGAGCTGGCAGAAGATAGCGGGGCGCCCGGCAGAAAGACCCCCGAAGTCGGAAGAAGACGGCAAGGAAGCCTGGGACCCCCGCTAGCAAAAGAGCTGGCAGAAGATAGCGGGGCGCCCGGCAGAAAGACCCCCGAAGTCGGAAGAAGACCCCCGGAGCTGCCCAATAAAATACTTTTCAAAACTGTGTTGTCTTTTTTATTGACTTTTTTGCCACCAGGTGAATGGGTAGGGGTACGATGTACCCCATACTCATTCACATAGGGTGGGGGGCAGGTATCTGGGGTCCCACTTATGAAAGGGGGCTCCCGGATTCCGATAAGCCCCCCGCCCGCAGACCCCGACAACCAACGGCCAGGGTTGTCGGGAAGAGGCCCTTGTCCCCATCAACATGGGGGCAGGGTGCTTTGGGGTGGGGGGGCCGCAGGTCGCCCCCCTGCCCCAAAGCACCAAACCCCCCATGTTGAAGGCACGCGGCCTGGTATGGTTCAGGAGGGAGGGTGGCCGCTCTCTCATCCCCCACTCTTCCCCTGCAGCCTGCCAGGTTAAGTGCTCGGATAAAGCGTCTGGTGTGTATTTTTAGGGGACCCCACGCTATTTATTTATTTTTTGGCGCAGGGTTCCCCTTAAAATACATACCAGACCTGAAGGGCCTGGTATGGATTCTGGGGGACCCCCACGCCATTTTTTTTCTTCTTGGGGGGGTCCCCTTTGAATCCATACTAGACCGAAGGGCCTGGTATGGACCTGGGGGGGACCCCACGCTTTTTTTTTTCTATTTTTTTTTTTTTTTGAACCAGCATTTTTTTTTTTTACATTTTCTTTAACAACCAGCTATAAACAGGTAAAACAAAAAATCGCGGTACTTGCGTTTTGGATGCGGGTCCATTGAATTCTATTACATCTAAAACACTGTTTTTGGCCTGGCAAAAAAAATCTGCAGTTGCGTTTAAAATTGTTTTTCACAAAGCCTAAAAATGCCTTCAGACGCCAAAGATTTCCACGTTTCAGACGCGATACCAGCGTTTAGCCGCATTTTAGTTTAGAAGCGTTTTTAAAGGTGACCTATTTTTTTACATTGATAAACTCCAAATTTATGGCAAATGAGGAAAAACCATAATATATATATATAAATATATATATATATATATATATATATATATATATATATAAAAGAAATTGCTTCCATTGCATTGTGGACAATCCACAACTTGGGGCAGCTGACGTGGCAAGTGGACAATCCACATCTTGTGGCAAGTGATGTGGCAAGTGACACGCTAAATACAACTACACTGCTGCTCTCAGCTGCTGGTATCACTCTGGTCTCACAAAATAGCTAAAATCGTAAATAATACTGTTTTTGGAGCTTAGGGCGGCTCCTTATCATATACACGCAAATGTAGTAAAACACGGCATGAAAACGCCACAAAGCGCGCCTTTCTAAATGCCACTTTCAACCTTAGTTCTGAACACTTTGCACCAGCGTCCCGTCTACATGGGGCCTAAAAACGCCTTTGCCATTTACAGCTCAAAAACGCCATGGTGGCCATGAGGCCATAGGCTAACATGGAGAGATGTTTTTAAGCTGCAAAAAACGCTCAAACAAGCGGCTGGAAAAACATCTGTGTGCATGTAGCCTTATATTAACCACTTGCGCACTGCCCAGACCAAGTTTCACATTTCAGCGCTGATGCACTTTCAATGACAATTGCGCGCTCATACAACACTGTAACCCAATGAAAATGTATTATTTCTTGGCACACAAATAGAGCTTGCTTTTGGTGCTATTTGATCACCTTTGTTTTTTTTTGTTTTTTTTCTATAAATACAAAAGACCGAGTTTAAAGAAACAAAAAAGGATATTTTAACCACTTCAGCACTGGGCCTAATTCTGGCACTTCTCTCCTTCACGTAAAAATCATAAATTTATGGCTATAAAATTACTTCAAAACACCAAACATTATATATGTTTTTTGAGCAGACACCCTAGGGAATAAGATGGCGGTCATTGCAAATTTTTATCTCGCTCGGTATTTGCGCAATAAATTTTCAAACGCCTTTTTTTTGGTAAAAATATTACAATACAGTAAAGTTACGGCCAGTTTTTTGGTATAATGTGAAAGATGTTGTTATGCTGAGTAAATAGATACCTAACACGTCACACTTTAAAATTGCGCACACACATGGCATGACACCAAACTTCAGTAATTAAAAATCTCCCTAGGCGATGCTTTAATTTTTTTTACACGTTACCATTTTGGCATTACAGAGGAGGTCTAGTGCTAGAATTGTTGCACTCGTTCTAGCGCACGCAGCAATACCTCACATGTGTGGTTTGAACGGCGTTTACATATGTTTGCGGGACTTACGTGTGTGTTCGCTTCTGAGCACGAGCTACCGGGGCCATGGGCGTTTTTTCTTTTTTTGGATTCATTTTTTTTTGTTTTTTACTTTTTTGTATTTCTTACTCTTTTTTTAACTATTTTGTTTTTTGGATCACTTTTATTCCTATTACAAGGAATGTAAACATCCCTTGTAATAGGAATGTGTGTGACAGGTCCTCTTTATGGAGAGATGCGGGGCCAATAAGACCCCACATCTCTCCTCCAGGCTGGAAAGCATGATATTGGTCAAAAAAATTCACCAATCTCATGCTGACAGCCGAGATCACGGCTTGGTTAACATACAGGAACACGGCGTGATGTCATAACATCGCGCCCGGGCCTCCAACAGTCATAGAGATGACTGGTGACCATCTGGTCACTAGTCATCTCCAAATCGTTCTCCGAGCCCGGAGAAGCACCGGATGGTGGCATAAGGGGGGGGAACGTCCCCTTCCGCCGCCTATAAGAACGATCAAGCGGCGGAACTGCCACTATGATCGTTTTATTGTGCACAGAATCGCCGGCTGAAATGAATGATATCTGAATGATGCCTGCAACTGCAGGCATCATTCAGATGTCACCGCACAAAGCCAAGGATGTCATTTGACGGTGGGCGGTAGGAAACTGGTTAATATTTTTTAAAAAGGTAATTTTTCTTCTTCATTGATGTACACTGATGAGGCTGCACTGATGGGCACCGATAAGGTGGCAAGGGTGGGCACTGAGAGGTGGCATTGCTAGTTGGAACTGGTGGGCATTGAGAAGTGGCACTGCTAGGTGGCAATGATAGTTGGCAGTGATGGGCACTAAAAGGCAGCACTGCTAGGTGCCACTGATTGGCACCAGTGGTGGCCATTGATAGGTGGCACTGGCAGGGGCTACTAATTGTCACAGATGACGCAGAATTTCCTCTTCCTCTTCGGGCCCCATGTCCCTTGCACATAAGCCGATGATTGCCTTTTTTATGCTCACGCTGTCAGCACAAGGAGAAAACAAAAACCATTACCCAGCTTTTGTTTACATCACGTGATCAGCATGGCTGACAGCTGATCACATGGTAAAGGGCAGGGATCGGCCCCTTACTCGGATCTGTCATCACCCGAGTCTCAGTGACTCTGTGACCACAGCGCGCGCAAAGGGGAGGACGTTTATTGACGGACTCCCGGCCATTGAGGACCATGCTGTGGCCGTTGATCAGTTATAGTGCTGATCTCAAGTGATTAAAGAGGGCCTAAATGGGCCATTGACATGCATCACAATTCAACTTAGGAATGTGTCTTTGAAAAGTTAAACTAAATAATTTGGCCACTTTATCCTTCCAAATAATTCACTTCCTGTCACATAGCCACACAGGAAGTGAGGGAAAATCCCTAACAATGTCTTTCCTTGGGGACACACAGGTCAATCTAAATACTTTGCCCATTATGTACATTGCACTCCAGCATATTGCGGGGTACACCACAAATTATTAGGTAGTTTGGACTTTGGGGTTTATTTACTAAAGGCAAATCTACTTTGCACTACAAGTGCACTTGCTGTATATCTGAGGGGGACATGCAAGCAAAAATAAAAAAACACCATCTTTGCTTTTACATGATTGTAACATCCAATCACCAGTACTTTCCCTCAGATTTTCAGCAGCTACACTTTTACTGCATAGTGGATTTGTCTTTACTAAACCCCAAACTATACAATGATTTGGGGTGTACGCAACAAAGTGCTAGAGTGCAATTTGCTTAATGGGGACACTAGTTAGATTGATCTGTGTGTCCCCAAGAAAAGATATTGGTAGGGTTTTACCTTCACTTCCTGTTTAGCTATGTGACAGGAAATGAAGCCCATTTTAAGAAAAAGGAGACAAAGCCCAAATATATAAAAAAAAAAACACACACACGCAGGGGTTCTAACACTTACTTTATTTCCCTCAAAATGCCCACAATTAGAATTGTATTGCCTTGAGCTATTTTTAAGTGCAGTGCTCTAAATCAGTGCTTCTCAAGTACCCCCAACAGGCCATTTTTGCAGGTTTTCCTTCATGTTGCACATGTGCTTTAAATCACAGTCAATGGTTTTGAATTTTGGACAGCAATTCTCGATAAGATAAATTCACAAAACATGTCCTGTTGGGGGTAGTTGAGGACTGAGGCTGAGAACCATTGCAGTAAAAAAGGAAAATTGAATACTTACCGCTCTGTATTTTTCATTTCCTGGTGACGCTCTATGGCAGCACACAATTCATGCATATGCTAGCATGAAGGCACCAGGGTAGACAAATCACACCTGTTTTGTTTTGACATGCCAATCAGCTGTCACATTTGTTGCAAAGAAAACACAAAACAAACATCAAAACTTTGCATCAAATTTTATTGGTCAACAAAACAAAAGGGAAGGCAAAATAAAAAACATGGTCAATTTGAAACAGTTACAGACTCACAACATCTTGAGAAATTTTTGGGCAAAAATAAAATGCAGCACAGACAATTAAATCAAAGTGAACAAACAACACACATTAACAACATCAGAATTATTTCAGGGGAACATTTCCCCCACACAAAAAAATCCAATCCACAAAAGTTAACCAATCACCTGTTTTGCAAAGACATAACAAATAAAATACATGTGTTACAAACTCGATAAGGACACCAACATGTACATTTTTCCCCCCACACCCACACACACACTTGCCTCTTCTCAAGGCAAGCAAACAAATGTCCCCTCTGAGCTTTATATAACATATGTTTGTGAGCTAATGAGGCAATTGAAAACACATGCACAGTCCATGAAACACCCAAAATGCAAGTTCACTCAACGTAGAGACTGAAATTCAAAGTGGGTACACCTGTTAAGGATGTCCTTCAATTACTAACCCATAAAAACACTCTCTCTGAGTGAACATGCCCAGAAATATCCAGGTGCTGTTCACACACAAAAAGCACGCAAAAAAAACTAACTGGCTGGGCATGTGCAGAACAACACCAATGCAGCTAGCAAAAAATAACGCTCCCCCCACCCAAAAATTAAGCACATCATCCAGCATGCTACAAAATTAGAGATGGGACAATCACCCCTCCCCACCAACAAATACCATTGCAGTCTATGGGAACTGACTTGTTAATTTTGCTAGTCCCCACTTGGCTGGCTTATCTTCTAGTTATTGGCCTTAAAATGGGGGCCCAGGTCCCACCCTAAGGGACATATATCAATGTCACCAATTTGGAAAACACCAAAAACAAAACAAAGAGAAGTGCCTTTAAATATGCCAAATTGCTTAAGGGCCATTTCACACCACATGCAGTGCATTGCATTTTTTATGCATCCAAAATGCATGGAAAGTTGGTTATATGGTTCTAAATGGCAGTGTTTGTTCCAGTGCGTTCCAGTTCCCCCAAAAAAGTAGAACATGCTGCATTTTACCTGCACTGGACTGTACTGGAACGCAGCAAAACGCATCATAAACGCACTGGAACGCACCGGAACACACCTAAATGCACCAAAAATGCATTGGAACACACTTGTCCTTATCTATGGTTAATAAAAAAGAGGGGTGAAAAAAAGCACTGGACTGCATCAAAAACGTACCAAAAATGCACTGGAACGCATGAAAAACGTGCATGCAGAAAAGCACCTGGAACGCATCCGAATTGCGTTTCTATGGTGTGAACTGGCCCTAGTTCACACTATAGAAACGCAGTCTGGGTGCGTTCCAGGTGCTTTTCTGCATGCGCATTTTTGACACATTCCAGTGCATTTTTGATGCAGTCCAGTGTTTTTTTCCCCCTCTTTTCACTTAGGACAAGTGTGTTGCAGTGTGTCTTTGGTGCATTTAGGTGCGTTCCGGTGCATTCCAGTGCATTTTTGGTACGTTCCGTTGCGTTTTTGATGTGTTTTACTGGGGTCCAGTACAGTTTTGTACCTAAAAAATGAAGCATGACCAATTTTTTTTTTGCTTTCTGAAACGCACTGGAACGGACTGCAGTGGTGTGAACTATGCCATTGGCATTAATGTGATCAACTTTCTTTGCGTTTTTCATGCATCAAAAAAATGCACTGCACTGCATCTGGTGTGAACTGGCCCTAAATATCATACCCGGGGGGTGTCTATAGTATGCCTGTAAAGTAGCACATGTTTTCCATGTTTATAGCAGTTGGAGAGCAAAATGACATTTCTAAAGTAAAATAATAGTCATTTAAAAGTCCTTGCGACTGTAATGAATTGCTGGTTCCCGTCAATACAGATAAAAGTCATTGAAAGTCTTTGATTACACAAAAAACAAAAGCGTGGGGGTCCCCCAAATTCCATTACCAGGCCCTTCAGGTCTAGAATGGATATTAAGGGGAACCCCGCTGCAATTTTTTTTTTTAAATGACGTGGGGTTCCCCCCAAATATCCATACCAGGCCCTTCAGATCTGGCATGGATTTTAAGGGGAACTCCACCCCAAATTTAAAAAAAAATGGCGCGGAGTCCCCCCAAAAATCCACACCAGACCCTTATCCGAGCACATAACCTGGCCGGCCGCAGGGGAAAAGGGGGGGACGAGAGAGCGGCCCCCCCTCCCTCCTGAACCGTACCAGGCCACATGCCCTCAACATGGGGAGGATGTCCCCATGTTGATGGGGACAAGGGCCTCATCCCCACAACCCTTGCCCGGTGGTTGTGGGGGTCTGCGGGCGGGGGGCTTATCGGAATCTGGAAGACCCCTTTAACAAAGGGGACCCCCAGATCCCGGCCCCCCCTGTGTGAAATGGTAATGGGGTACAAATGTACCCCTACCATTTCACAAAGAAAGTTAAAAAATGTAAAAAATGACAAGAGCCGTTTTTTGACAATTCCTTTATTAATGTCTTTTCTTTTCTTCCAACTTCTTCCATCTTCTTCTTCCATCTTCTTCCATCTTCTTCTTTTCTCCTTTCGGGTTTCTTCCTCCATCTTGTTCTTCATCTTCATCTTCCTCTTTATCTTTATCTTCATCTTCATCTTCCTTCGGTCTTCTCGTCCGCATCTTGCTCCGGCGTCTTCCCTTCTTCTTTCTTCTCCTGCCGCTCAGGTTGAATTGGAGGTTCCCGCTGTGCGACGCTTCAGTTCTTCAGTTCCCCTCTGGGTCCGCTTACACCCGGTGACCCCGCCCCCCTCTGACGCACATGGATTTCACGGGGATTTTCCCCGTGGTGCCAGAGGGGGGCGGAGCCACCGGGTGGCAGCGGGCCAAGTGGAGAACTGAAGCGTCGCACAGCGGGAACCTCCAATTCAAACGGAGCGGCCGGAAAAGAAAGAAGAAGGGAAGATGCCGGAGCAAGATGCAGACGAGAAGACCGAAGGAAGAAGGAAGATGAAGATAAAGATGAAGATGAAGATGAAGATGGAGGAAGAAACCCGAATGGAGAAAAGAAGAAGATGGAAGAAGATGGAAGAAGAAGAAGGAAGAAGAAGATGGAAGAAAGGAAAAGACATTAATAAAGGAATTTTCAAAAACCGGCTCTTGTGATTTTTTACATTTTGACACTTTCTTTGTGAAACGGTAGGGGTACAATGTACCCCTTACCATTTCACATAGGGGGGTGGCGGGATCTGGGGGTCCCCTTTGTTAAAGGGGTCTTCCAGATTCCGATAAGCCCCCTGCCCGCAGACCCCCACAACCACCCGGCAAGGGTTGTGGGGATGAGGCCCTTGTCCCCATCAACATGGGGACATCCTCCCCATGTTGAGGGCATGTGGCCTGGTATGGTTCAGGAGGGAGGGGGGGCCGCTCTCTCGCCCCCGCCTTTTCCCCTGCGGCCGGCCAGGTTATGTGCTCGGATAAAGGGTCTGGTGTGGATTTTTGGGGGGACTCCACGCCATTTTTTTTTAAATTTGGGGTGGAGTTCCCCTTAAAATCCATGCCAGATCTGAAGGGCCTGGTATGGATATTTGGGGGGAACCCCACGTAAAAAATTTTTTAAAATTGCAGCGGGGTTCCCCTTAATATCCATTCCAGACCTCAAGGGCCTGGTAATGGAATTTGGGGGAACCCCCACGCTTTTTTTTTTGGTTAGCAAAGACTTTCAATGACTTGTCTCTATATTGCCGGGAGCCGACAATTCATTATAGCCGAGGCTGCTTTTAAATGGCTTTTTTTTTCCTTTAGAAATGTCATTTTGCAGGCACACTGGAAAGTTCAGAGATGCGCCTGTTCAACTTATGCAAATTAGTTTACGTGACTTGACATTTACTAAGATTTTGCCGGCACAGTGTCTTGGCGCATTTGAACCATTGAAATTCCCGCGCTGAGCACAAAAAAAACTCCCGCAGCTCGAATCGTACTTGCCGGCGCAGCGGGCTGGTTTTGAAAAAGTTACTTTCTCACACAATTTTGGCCATGTTTGTTATTTGGGCCGGTGTCACTACACTTCCTCACATCACCCCACGTCACCCCCATTATATTCTCACTTCCAGCTTCTTTATATTTAGTGTTTAACATGCTGTGGGCCAGGTCCATAGTGGCGCACTGAGCGCCTCCTCCCGTCCGCCGACAACACTATAGTAAATGGCAAATAGGGCTGCGCTACAGGCGCTAATGTTTTGTAAATACCAAAACAGCCATTGCACACGCAGATGCGCCAATACTCATGGCGCAAACGTTTCGTAAATCAGCCCTATAATATTGTATAGTTGCACATGCATAGATGTACAGACATAGAAAAAAATCTTAGATTTATATATATCTTATGGGGTTAGAGTTTTGTCGGTGACAGTCGCATATCATCCATTTTATACTACTCTCCACCTCCCTTGTGCCCTCTGCCTCTTTGGGCCCCATGACTCCCCCCATGGCACATCCTCAGTGTCATTCCTCCTGAAGCGTTGCGGTTTTATTTTCAAGCTGATTTGTAAGTGTTTGGAAGTTGGTGCCCCTTTAGACCATTAACATCTTCTGCTACAACCGTTTTGAAGTTAATTTATGTTTGTTTTTTACTCTAAATCTAAAGGTATCTTGTCAGTAGCATCCACTCCTGAGGAAGTGAACTTATGTTCATGAAACATGAGATACGGGATGCATTCTCCTCATCAATCCGAATGTATGGAAAGATCTGGGAGAAAACTTTGATGAAACAGATATACAAATATAGTGTATACCTTGCATAGATACTAGCAATTAAGATTTTTAATTTTTATTTAATATCTTATGAATGTATTGAAATTGTTATGTATAGATCAATAAATCATTATTTTATGTCTAACTTATATATACTGTATGTTGGTGACGTACCTTATTTAAAGTCCCACGGTAAACAAACAATTTTTCAAAGTCTCATATTTTTTTGTCTCCACCAGCATTCTGTAGAGATGGACCTGTGCTCCCTGTGTCAAAGCAATTGTCCCTCCCCAGAAGTCTGACATGCCCCCTGCCGAATCAGTCTTAAAGCTCTCAATGTTCCCTGCTGATTGGACACCTGTAACTTAACTTGGGGCATGTTGGACCTCTGCAGAGAAACCACTGCTTCCACACAGAGAGCAAGGGTCCTCCTGTGCAGCATGCTGCAGGCTTTTCTAGTTAAGCTGTGGCTGCTTTCTAAATAAATTGAACCTCAAGCCTTTGCACGCCTTTTACTTTGATGCACTTTTTATGTATTTAGCTGATTTAAACGGAACATTCTGTATGAAACGGAATCATCACCAATGTGGAGAGAAATACACTATATCACCAAAAGTATTGGGACACCTGCCTTTACAGGCACATGAACTTTAATAGCATCCCAGTCTCAGTCCGTAGGGTTCAATATTGAGTTGGCCCACCCTTTGCAGCTATAGCATCTTCAACTCTTCTGGAAAGGCTGTCCACAAGGTATAGGAATGTGTCTATGAGAATGTTTGACCATTCTTCCAGAAGCGTATTTGTGAGGTTAGGCACTGATGTGGACGAGAAGGCCCGTCTCACAGTCTCCGCTCTAATTCATTGCAAAAGGTGTTCTATTGGGTTGAGGTCAGGACTCTGTGTGGGCCAGTCCAGTTCCTCCACTCCAAGCTTGCTTATCCATGTCTTTATGGACCTTGCTTTGTGCACTGGTGCACAGTCATGTTGGAATAGGAAGGGACCATCCCTAAACTGTTCCCACAAAGTTGGGAGCATGAAATTGTCCAAAATGTCTTGGTATGCTGATGCCTTAAGAGTTCCCTTCACTGGAACTAAGGGGCCAAGCCCAACCCCTGAAAAACGTCCTCTTTGCCGCTCAGCCTGGTCGTTGATTGGCTAGAGTGGATGGATTGAAAGCAGCGCAGCCATTGGCGTGCGCTGCTGTCAATCACATCCAATGATGCAGCGCACCGGGGGCGGGGCTGAGTGATACAGTGAGCGGCTATGGCCGCCGACTGTATCACAGGAGCGCGCCCGCAAGAACTCACCACTATGCAAGCTCGCTCACATGAAGTTGAGGAGTTCTTGCGGGGGGTGGGGGGAGCCGAGACAGCCGCCGAGGGACACCAGAAGACCAGGTTCTGGGCCACTCTGTGCAAAACGAGCTGCACAGTGGAGGTAAGTATAACATATTTGTTATTTAAAAAAAAAAAATCTCTTTACAACCCCTTTAATTGTTGTTCTGTCTTTGGCAATGACTACTGGAGAATTTAAAAAAGCAGAATTCAAAAAATAGGATTTTTATAACAGCTTACCTGTAAAATCCTTTTCTTGGAGTACATCACGGGACACAGAGCGACATAGTCATTACTAATGGTTATATAGATACCGTCAGGTGCTGGCACTGGCAACTTCCAAAACCGGAAGTACCCTCCCCTATATAAGCCCCTCCCATCCGGGAGCACCTCAGTTTTGTAGCAAAGCAATAAGTGTCCCCAAAGAGGGGTGGGAGCTCTGTGTCCCGTGATGTACTCCAAGAAAAGGATTTTACAGGTAAGCTGTTATAAAAATCCTATTTTCTTTTTCGTACATCACGGGACACAGAGTGACATAGTCATTACTAATGGGATGTCCTAAAGCAATGCCAAATGAGGGGGGGATACACCATATATAAGCTGAGCGTTATCAGACATGAGGATCTTTTGCGGCCTGCAACACACTGCGCCCAAAGGCGACATCCTCCTGACTTCTAACGTCCACCTGGTAGAACCTAGTAAACGTGTGTACTGAAGACCATGTTGCGGCCTTACAGATTTGAGCCAGGGAGGCCTGGTGATGCACTGCCCATGAAGTTCCAACTGCTCTCGTGGAGTGCGCCCTAACTTTGAACGGAGGCGGTCTACTTCTCAAGCCATAGGCTTGTATTATGACCTGTCGAATCCACTTGGCTAAAGTAGATTTTGACGCTGCCTGACCCCTTCTGGGGCCTTCCGGCAGAATAAACAAAGTATCCGTTCTGCGAATCTGAGCAGTGGCTTTTAGATAAGCTTTAACTGCTCTTACTACATCCAAAGAATGCAATAACTTTTCCTCTACCGAAGTAGGCTTGGGGAAAAAAGAAGGAAGAACCACATCTTGGTTCAAATGAAACCTCGATACCACCTTAGGAAGAAAGGCTGGATGAGGACGTAACACTACTCTGTCCTTATGGATAACCAGATATGGCTCCTTACAGGACATAGCTGCTAATTCCGACACTCTTTTAGCCGAACAAATGGCTACTAGAAAAATCAATTTCCTGGTGAGAAGCACCAAGTAAATATGCTGTAATGGTTCAAATGGTTGTTTCTGTAGAACTGACAGAACCAAGTTTAGATCCCATGGACATATGGGAATATTAACCGGAGGACTAATACGCATCACTCCTTGTATAAAGGCTTTGACTAGTGAATGCGAAGCCAAGGGCCTTTGAAAAAATATTGACAAGGCCGAAATCTGACCCTTGATAGTACTCAAGGCAAGCTTCCTATCTACAGCCCATTGTAGGAAGTCCAGAATCCTACCTATTACGTATTTACGTGGATGCCATTTCCTGGCCTCACACCAGGCGATGTACGCCTTCCAGATTCTATAGTAGATCTGCCTGGATACCGGTTTCCTGGCATTGATCATGGTAGACACCACAGCATTAGAGAGCCCTCTCTTTTTTAGAATGTGGGCTTCAATAGCCAGGCCGTCAAACCTAGGGCTGGTAAGGAAGGGTGGTATATCGGTCCCTGCGAAAGCAGGTCCGGACGATGTGGGAGGGTCCAAGGACTCCCCACAGACATTTTTACCATGCTCTTCGGGGCCACGCTGGAGCCACCAGAATCACTGGTTTCTTTTCTACCCTGATTCTGCGGAGTAATCGAGGTAACAATTGTGGCGGTGGGAATGCATATATCAGCTTGAACTGATCCCAAGGGAACACTAGGGCATCCGAGCCGCAAGCTAGGGGATCCCTTGTCCAAGAGACAAACCTGTCCACCTTTGCGTTGAATCTGGATGCTAGCAGATCTACATCCGGTGTTCCCCACCGCTGACATATTGTCCGAAAAACCTCGGGATGAAGGGACCATTCCCCTGGGCATAATTGTTGGCGACTTAGAAAGTCCGCCTTCCAATTCTCCACTCCTGGAATGAATACCGCAGATATGGCTGGGACATATTTTTCTGCCCATCTCAGGATGTAATTTACTTCCCTTTGGGCTGCACGACTCCTGGTGCCCCCCTGACGATTGATATATGCCACTGCTGTGGCATTGTCTGATTGAACTCTGACAGGGGACCCTTGGAGTTTGGATGTCCATGCTACTAGGGCATACCGGGATGCTCGTATCTCTAAGAGATTGATGGGCAGGGCCTTTTCTGCTTCTGACCACTTGCCCTGGAGAGACCATTGCTCCAGTACTGCTCCCCAGCCTACAAGGCTGGCATCTGTAGTGACCACCTTCCAGGAAATCGGACTGAAGGATTTCCCTCTTTCCAGATTCTGGGGAACCAACCACCAGCGGAGGCTCCTGCGAACGGAAGGGGACAAGGACATTGGTAAGTCCAGAGCCTGAACTTTTTTGTTCCAGGCTGACAGTATGGCCCTTTGCAACTTCCTTGAATGGAATTGACCGTAGGGTACTGCTTCGAATGATGCCACCATCTTTCCCAGCAGCCTCATGCACAGGCGTATGGATGGCTGTCTTTTTGAGCCCACTAAGTGGATCAAATCTCTCAAAGACGACCCCTTTTCTTGAGGCAAGAAATTTTTTCTCTGGTCTGAATCCAGCCTTAGCCCCAAGTATTCCAGACTTTTGACTGGTTTTAGGGCTGACTTGTCTCGGTTGATAATCCAACCGTGATATTCCAGATACTTGATTGTCTCGTGAACAACCACTTCTAGTTTTTCCACTGAGTGGTCTATCAGCAACAAGTCGTCTAGATATGCCATTATCGTTACACCTCGTGTTCTTAGATTGGCCAATAACGGGGCCAAAATTTTTGTGAACACTCTTGGTGCTGTGGCCAGACCGAAGGGTAAGGCTCTGAACTGAAAATGGCGGCCTTCTACCGCAAAGCGTAGAAATTTTTGGTGGGCTGGAAAGATGGGAATGTGCAAATAAGCATCCTTGATGTCGATCGAGGCTAACCATTCCTCCCCTTGTAGGGCAGTGGCTACCGATCGGATCGACTCCATCCGGAAAGTCCTGATATGCAGGAATTTGTTTAGCCCTTTTAGATTTAGTATGGGCCTCACGTCCCCGTTTGGCTTCGGAACTGTAAAGAGGTTTGAGTAAAACCCGAACCCCCACTCTTCCAGGGGAACCTCTATAATTACTGCTTGTAGCAATAATTGTTCTAGTGCCAACAGGAGGGATCCTCTCTTCTGGGGATCCCTTGGCACGTTTGACCTTATAAAGCGGGAAGAAGGGGAGTTTTTTAACTCCAATTTGTATCCCAGATTTACTGCGGAGAGCACCCATCTGTCTCGGATCGTGTCCCGCCAGGTCTCTGTGAACAACTGAAGTCTTCCCCCCACCCGATTGGGTGGGGGCAACCCTTCATGCATTTGACTTTGGGGGAGGTTTTGTACCTCTCCTGCTCCAGGGCTTCTTGTTACCCTGCAACTGTCCCTGATTTCTACCTCCGGGATTTGACCGAGGAGGCCGTCGGAACTGTTTCACAGCCGATGCCCTAGGGACTGGAGAAGCCGGCCTCTTAAAAGAGGGACCTCTAACTCTATTTTTAACCGGCAAAAGTGTACTTTTACCGCTGGAAATTCTCTGGATATACTTGTCCAGGTCTTCCCCGAATAAGCGCTCCCCATGAAATGGGAAGCTGACCAGCAATTTTTTACAGGGAGCTTCAGCAGACCAGTTTTTGAGCCATAGAAGCCTGCGCATATGTACTACAGACAGCGTAAGGCGGGAGGCCTGATGGATTGAATCCTTTATAGCGTCCACCGCAAAGCATAAGGCTCTAGGTAGATCAGCTAGGGCAAGAGCCTGCTGATCTGGCAAGTCCCTTAAGACCTGTTTCAACTGATCCTTCACTGCTTGGCAGACCCCAATAGCTGCCACTGCTGGTTGTGTCACCAATCCTGCTGTAGAAAAAGCAGATTTCAATAAGGACTCCAATTTTTTATCTATTGGGTCCTTGAACATTTGGACATTTTCCACCGGACATGTCAGTGATTTATTCACACAAGAGATGGCTGCGTCCACTGTAGGGACCCTCCATTTTCTGATGAACTTATTCTCCATAGGATAGACCACCGGAAATCTCTTGGGAGGAGTAAATATTTTGTCAGGATGCTCCCAATCCTGGTAAATGAGCCCCTCCAGTAAAGGATGGATCGGAAAGGAACAAACAGTCTGGGGAGCTTTTAGCGACCCCAACGAGGAGACAGAAGTGGAGGATGGCTCCGCAAGTGGCATTTTAAATGCTGATCGGACCATATTAGTCAGGGACTGAACCCATAACCTTTCAGCATGTGATGCTGAGAACGGCTCTTCCACTGTTGATTCCTCTGCAACCGAATCGACCTCATCCTGATCCCCCTCAGGTAGGTCGACCTCTGTATGGGACTGTTGCTCTGTTAACAGGCACTCTGAGGGAGGAGACGGAGATCGAGCGCTTTTCTCCTGTGACAGGGAAGCAGCGATCAATGCTGACAATCTCTCTTCCAGCCCTCCCAGAGCTGAGGAAAAAACCTCCTCTGTTACATACACAGGAGCAGGTGAACTGAGGACAGCCACAGTACCAGGTACTCCTGGGGGTGCCCTACGGTCACTAACCTCTGATTCTTCAGGGGAGACTGGTGCAGCCAAAGCATGCCCAAGATCCTCAGAGCCCGATGGAGACCCCCTATTCCTCCTGGAATTTCTAGTCCCGGAGTTTTTAGACGGCATATTCCTAAGCCACAAAGCTGAGGTATTCCAGCCGAAATACACCAGTTACTGATAATAGTCTAGCATAAATGCTGCTATAAGAAACAGTTGGTGTCTACTAATGTGCCTTTCTAGGGGATGCCTGTATCAACCGCTTGCTGTATGCCTTTAAATGTTGCCAGCTCTGTCTCTGTACTTCATAGCCAGCTTACTACAATATTGTGGTTTTTAAACCTGCTGGGACGCCCGCACATGCGCAGAAGCGCTGCGGCGCGCACAGAGCGTCATCCCCCAGGCTCCGCCCCCTTTTCCGGCTCACCTCTATATATAGAGGCGCGTGCACGCGCACGCGCGCGGCCACGTGTGCCTTCGGCGCTAATTTCAAAAATGGAAACAAAGGGACAGGAGCCAGGGCCCCTCTTTGCCGCAGGCCGGGGGATGGACGAGCACTGCAACATGGCAGAGGAAGCAGTTTCCTATAAGAGAACTCACCAACTGCCTGGACTTTGCTCTGCTGAGAAGAAACTAGTCCACATGACAAGAAAACATTCCACAGCGGCCTCTAGTGGACAAACACAGGTACCGCAGTCTAATATATTAAATATATATATAAAATTTTTTTTTTTTTTTTTTCTTGACCACCATTAAAAATTATTAAATTTTTTTAGCAGTTACAGGCATGCACAGAATCTTGCGGGAATACCATTAGGTAACAGACAGAAAGACAAATTAGGCTTGGGGGTCCCCCAATAGAACCAAGTTCCTGGGGGCCCCCACTTACCTGTTCCCCGCCGCAGGACTTTGTTTGGTCCACAAAAGCCCAAACTTCACCTATCACAGCAGGCATTGTAATCAAACCTTCAGGGACCGGGTTCCCAAGGATTCCACTCCCCTGGACCTGTATAGCACCCTGCACAGAAAACATCTTGGTCGTGGGTATGACCAGAGCTCTGGATCCCAGGGTCCAGCTCTCCTAAGAGAAGCATTACAGGCAAAACCTTGCTCTTCTTTGCAAGGCCCGGGTACCGACCGTTTAGCTATGAAGCTTTTTTGGTCGGATCCGGAATAGCTTACTGAGGCCCAAAAGAACCTGTACGCAAGCTCAGTGAAAAACACATGTTTCTTCTTGGCCAACACCTTAGACACTGGCAAAAAACTGAGGTGCTCCCGGATGGGAGGGGCTTATATAGGGGAGGGTACTTCCGGTTTTGGAAGTTGCCAGTGCCAGCACCTGACGGTATCTATATAACCATTAGTAATGACTATGTCGCTCTGTGTCCCGTGATGTACGAAAAAGAAAAAATAATAATACCAATATTCCTGTAGTATAGTGGCAGGTGGAGATAGAAGGAATTGACTGAGATAAGAACTGTTGGCAGACATTACAGTACATCTCAGTCAACATCCAGAATTAACTGGCAACTCATTTTGCAGTATAAATACTTTTTGTAGGCAGTCTTTGCAGACATTGGTTATTTTCCTAAAGAAGCAAAAAAAAAAAAAAAAAATGTACAGTGAATGTTCAGTTGGCAAAGTGAAGCTGTAATTACTTCAAAAAGCTAGTATTGTGCTGGGCAAACAACTGTGTTATTATTCCTTATAAGGCTAGTCATAGGTGCTCTGATTTTTTCCTCAACTGGCAGTACAATGTTATTAAATGGTAAAGGTACATAAATTCTCTTGGGGTTCTACCTTCTCCACCAATGGCTAGATCACACTGTAACTTGCAGAGACATTGCTAGAATTGTTAATGACCTGGGGAACCTTCTGGCGACAGTCGGAGAGTCTTAAAAAGACATAATTAAAATTGAGCATACTTGATGTATACATGGTGCACAAAAACTCTGAGTGCAGGAGTCAGGAGTCTGTAACACACAGAGTACAGGGGTCAGGGCTAGGTAAAGCAGATTTAGGAGTATATAACACACACAGTGCAGGGGTCATGCGCGTGTGCTGCAGAAAGTGAAGAAGTCAGACGTCTGTAACACACAGAGTGCACTGGTTGAGAGTAGGCAATGCATAGAGTGCAGGAATCCAGAGTAGGTAAAGCACAGAGTTCATGGGTCAGGAGTAATAAATTCACAGAGTGCAGGGGTCAGGAGAATAAATGCAAAGAGGGCAGGGATCAAATATGTGTACCACAGAGAGTGTAGGGGTAAGGAGTATTAATGCACTGGGTGTAGAGGTGAAGAGCATGTATTGCACCGAGTGCAAGGGCCAGGAGTGCATAACTCACAGAGTGTAAGAGTCAGGGGTACATAACACACAGAGTGCAGGGGTGTGTAATGCTCAGAGTGCAGGGATTAGAGTACATAGCGCAAAGAGTACAGTAAATATCTCCCCCCCACCAGTATCTCCCTCCAGTGCACATCACTGCCCCCCAACTGCCCAGTACACATTATACATCTCTGTCCCCTTCAGCCTCCTCAGTGGGCATTTCTCCCCTCCAACCCCCCAATGCACATCTCTTTTACCTCCAGTACACATATCTTCCCCCTCCAACTCCCAGTACACACCTCTGCCTTTTCCAGTACACAACTCTTCCTCCTCCAACCTTTCCAGTGTCAGTATCAGAATTCAGGCTGTCCCTTTAAAGATTTTGTAAACTCAACATTTCATATTCCTGGCCTTCTGTACCACGTAGTTGTATGAAAAAGTATCCTGTTCTCTTTGTATTGCTTCCTATGTGTAAAATTCCTGGTGTTCCTGTCAGTTCCTCTACTCTTTTATTAAGCAGGAAAACACACCATGGTCAGTTCTAGACATGTGCAGAATGGAAAAATACTTTTTCTTTCGGATAAATTTGTTATGTTACTAATTTCGTTTTCATAGAAATCAAAAGCCAGCACACGATCGCTCCTTTTTTTTAAATTTTATTTTGCACAGAAGCAGTTACAACTTCTTTGAAATGCTAACATGTTTTGGCCTAAAGCCTTGCACACACGACCGGTTTTCTTGGCAAGAAAACTGCTGGGAGAGCTTTTTGCCGAGACAACAGTTCATGTGTATGGTGTGTGCAGGAAAACTCCCGGGAATCTCGATGAGAAAAATAGAGAACCTGCTCTCTATTTTTCTCATCGGGATTCTCGACACAGTGTTTCCTGCCGAGAAAACCGTACGTGAGTATGCTCACCTGTCGCAAGTAAACCTGCGCATGCTCGATGAGACTTTGACGCATGCGCGGTAGCATACAAGGGTAATGTAGGGTGTAGCAAGATGGCGGCAACTACATCGAATGTGACGAGCGCCGGCTCATCGTAGTCGATGACGTCACTGTGTTCTTGCCATTCAAAAGAATGGCGGTTCTTTTGAATGGTCGCGTGTGTACACAGGGCTTGGCAAGACAAGCTTGCCAGGAATCCCGTCGAGAAAACCAATGCTTTTTTTTTGACGGGATTCCCGCCTGTGTGTACAGGGCTTGAGACTTCCTCGTAGCATCATTTTGTTGATTCATTTACGGTAGTTTAATTTAGTTTTGTCTATTATTTCTAACAAATTCCAAATTTTCAGAATGATTCTTATTCGGATCAGTTGAAAAAAATTATCGATTGATTCGATTTCTGTGTGATTCATAGCTGGTTGTTAACCACTTAAGCCCCGGACCATTTTGCTGGCCAAAGACCAGGCCACTTTTTGCGATTCGGCAATGCGTCGCTTTAACTGACAATTGCGCGGTCGTGCAACGTGGCTCCTAAACAAAATTGATGTCCTCTTTTTCCCACAAATAGAGCTTTCTTTTGGTGGTATTTGATCACCTCTGCGGTTTTTATTTTTTGCGCTATAAACAAAAATATGGAAAGAAATTCCCCTATTGCACAGAAAGAAAGTTTGACAGTCACCACATCCCTGTTATATGGACAAAAACAAAACCCCCTGGAGGATGGGACTTTGAAAGTGACTGACAAACCAGTAAGATTGTAGTAAAAATATAAACTTTTATTATTGTACGTATAAAGGTTAAAAGATATATGGTAGTAACAGACATGGAAACATTACAAATCCATATAGTGGGTTGATGGATGTGGATGCTTATGAAGATAGCTCTCACAACTTGACCCAATGTTTCTGGCAAAAGAGCCCTTCTTCAGGGATTTTATTCAAGCATATAGAGCCATTCATAGCAAAAGAATCCACTTGTCACATACAACCGCAAAACCAGATCTTAGCAGCTAACAATGGTGTATGTAGAAAAGGGGGGCCTGCCAGCCCACGTCCATGGATATTCTCAATGAGGATCCCATACACTCCCTCAGAATAGAAAGGGCAATCTAGGTGACAAGTAAGAGATCACTGAAAAATATTTGGGAATTCAAGTGCTGATTCATGAAAGACAAGAGGATAGGATAAACCTCAAGTCCATGAGGTATACCTATAGGCAGATGGCATAAGAAAATCCTCCTGTGGTCACAGAGCCATTGCTGCTACATAGTATCCCTAATCATTTACCAAAAAGGTGTAAAAAGTTAATAAAAACACAGAATCAGTTTTTGACAAGTCCTTTATTAACCCCCCCCCCAAAAAAAAATGTCCCCTGAAGTAGATCCAACAGCAATCATGATGGCTGCCACTACTTCTGACCCGGAAAAGAAAAAGACACCCATTGAATGCTCTCGTTGTCTGCCAGCTCAGCCATCTGACAGTTCTTAAATAGCCCCCTTGTAACGCCATCGACTGGGGCCCAGATTCCGACCCCCCCCCTCTGTGAATGAGTATGGTACATAGTACCCCTACTCATTCACCAAAAAAGTGTAAAAAGTAAATAAAAATACAGAGACAGTTTTTGACAAGTCCTTTATTAAAAAGCAAACAAAAAAATAAATGTAAATAAACAAAAGTAGATCCATCATTAATCACGATGCCCGCCGCTACCGCAGACCCAAAAAAATAATCTCTGCGCCCAATGAAGGCTCCCACCATCTGCTAGCTCCGCCGCCTGACAGATCCTAAATAACGAAGGGGCGAGGTCACCCTGCACCCTTGTGATGCCATCGACCCAGCATGCCCCAGTCGGCGACGTCACATTGTGTCACGTACCTGGTAGGTGAGCCCGACGTGCAGGGAGTGGCCTCTCGTAGACCTCTGACTCGAGAACCCCTGATAGAGCAGACAGGGGCTCAGGAGGGCAAAGGAGCACAAGTGCCTGGCAGGAACTGAGGCAGGTGGAAGTAGAAGCAGCAGATTGCAGCGGTGGATAACTGGTGGGAGACGTGCAGTGGTCCGCAGCAGGCACCAGAGGATCAGGAAGCAGACTTGGTGAAGACAGGCCGGGTCAGACACAAGCGGGCAGATGAGTACAAAGCAGGATCCAAGAATAGTTAAAGTCCAGGCCGGGTCAGTGTATCAGGCGGGCAGCAAACTGGTTAGAGGAGAAGGCAGAAGAGAAGTCGGGACGAGCCGTGGTCAGAGGCGGGCAGCAGACTGGAGAAGCCAAGGGAAGCCGGGTCAGGTACCAGAGCAATCAGATCAGAGGTTCAGGTAACAAGGGTCTTCAGGAAACGCTGTAGACCGGACAGCAAGGATGCAGAGTGACAACTCTCTTTAAATAGGCAGTCTTTGGCGCCAACCTGCGTCATAGGCGCGCGCGCGCTATCGCGCACCCGCGCGCGCCCGCTCGCCACTATCGCGTGCCCGCGCACGCTCGTTTGACGCTATCGCGCATGCGCCGAACGGGTCTGCCTGTGCATAGAGATTCTGAGACCCCGATTGCTGGGATGAGTGAGAGAACGTCTTTCCTGACATTGCCCCCCTCCTACGGGCAGCCTCCGGATGCCCAACTGAGCCAGCCTATCTGGGTGAGACCTTTTGAAGGCCGTGATCAACCTTTTGGCATGAATGTTGGTTTCCGGTCCCCAGGAATTTTCCTCGGGGCCATAGCCCTTCCATTTAACCAGATATTGGGTTTGGTTGCGTCTCTTCCTGCAGTCCAGGATAGACTCGATTTCAAACTCTTCCTCACCATTGATGAGCACGGGCTCAGGAGGGCCAATACCTCGATTGGGAAAGGGATCTGGGACTGCAGGTTTGAGTAGCGACACATGGAATATCGGGTGTATCCGAAAAGATTCCGGTAATTTCAGCTCGTATGCCACGTCATTAATTTTCCTTGTTACAGGGAAAGGACCCACAAATTTGGGGCCCAGTTTCTTAGAAGGGCATGTCATTTTTAGATTCACTGTGGACAGCCAGACTAGATCTCCGGGTGTAAGGTTAAGTTCCCCCCTCCTCTTTCTGTCGAACACCTCCTTATTATGCGCCTGAGTCCTTGCCATTGTCTCCTGAAGCAACTTACTGTTGGTACTGAGGAAGTTCAGGGTCTCCTGGGCGGCTGGGACCGCACACTCTGGAATATTATTAGACAGGAACAGAGGGTGGAAGCCGTAGTTTGCAAAGAACGGTGACTGTTTGGTTGCTGAATGAACGGAATTGTTGTAGGCGAACTCGGCGAGGGGTAATAGTGGTACCCAGTCGTCTTGAGAGAAGGAAGAGAAACAGCGCAAATATTGCTCCAGGGTCTGATTTGTGCGTTCCGTCTGACCATTGGTCTGGGGATGATAAGCTGAAGAGAAGGAAAGGTCAATCTTTAAAGATTCGCAGAGTGCCCTCCAGAATCTGGATGTAAACTGCACCCCCCGATCAGATACAATGTTCACAGGAATGCCGTGCAGTCTTACGATTTCTTTGATGAATCATTTTGCGGTCTCGGGGGCAGAAGGTGTACATCTCATGGGCAGAAAGTGGGCCATCTTGGAAAGTCTGTCTACTACCACAAAAATGGTAGTGCAATTTTCTGATGATGGTAGTTCCACAATAAAGTCCATCAAAATCATTCTCCAAGGTCTGTCTGGAATGGGCAAAGGCCTCAACAGACCCCAAGCTCTGGTCTTGCTGCCCTTGTTCCGAATGCACGTAATGCATGATTCCACATAGTCCTTGCAGTCCTTAGACAGTTGAGGCCACCAAAACGTGCGCTGGAGAAGTTCAGATGTTTTGTGCACCCCAAAATGGCCAGCCAGTTCATGATCGTGACAAGATTTGAGAACGTTAATCCGTAATTGTGGAGGCACGAAGATCTTGTCCTGGAACCACAGCAGGTCGTCTTTCAACTGTAGGGTAACATCCGATGGGTAGGTCTCATTGGTAGAAGCCTGCTTAATCTGAGAAAGTAGGTCTCCTTGCAGCAGAAGGAAATTTCCGGGAGTTAGGATGGTGTCTGGGGGTGAGAGAGCTTCAGCTCCGCTAAACATCCGTGACAGCGCATCTGGCTTGGTGTTCTTGGACCCGGGCCTGTAGGTTATATGGAAAGAAAATCTGGTAAAAAAAAGTGCCCATCGGGCTTGACGTGGTTTCAGTCTTTTGGCTACTTTCAAGTACTCCAGATTCTTGTGGTCTGTGTAGATCAAAATAGGATGTGCTGCCCCCTCTAGTAAGTAGCGCCACTCCTCCAACGTGGCCTTAATTGCGAGTAGCTCTCTGTCCCCCACATCATAGTTCCTCTCAGCTTCGGACAACTTCCGAGAGAAGAATGCGACTGGATGCAACTGCGACTTGGGACCCTGTCTCTGGGAGAGCACCGCCCCCACTGCGATCTCAGAGGCATCTACTTCCAAAATGTAAGGCAGAGCGGGGTCTGGATGTTTCAGGACCGCGGCCGAGACAAACTGATCCTTTAAGGTGGAGAAGGCAACTTGGGCTTCTGGGGTCCAATGGAATCGTATGCCTTGCTTCGTCAAACTGGTGATGGGCGAGATGATGGTAGAAAATCCCCAGATAAACTTGCGATAAAAATTTGCAAATCCTACAAAGCGTTGGATCCCTTTTTTGTCTGTAGGAATTGGCCAATCCAAGATGGCGGAAACTTTTTGTGGGTCCATTTTGATACCTTCTATGGAGATAATTAGTCCCAAAAACTGAATGCTCTGTTGTTCAAACTCGCATTTCTCGGGTTTCGCGTAAAGGCCATGCTGACGGAGTCGGGTTAACACTTTCCTGACATGCTCTCGGTGAGTGGACAAGGACGAGGAGAAAATCAGGATGTCGTCCAGGTAAATTATCACAAACACGTCTAGGTAGTCTCTGAAAATGTCATTCACAAAGTGTTGGAATGTGGCAGGGGCGTTACACAAACTGAAGGGCATCACGAGATATTCAAAATGCCCGAATCGGGTACGGAAGGCAGTTTTCCATTCGTCCCCATTACGAATCCGGACCAGATTGTAGGCCCCACGAAGATCCAATTTAGTGAATATGGCTGCAGCCCCGAGTCTCTGGAATAGTTCTGGCACCAAAGGGAGAGGGTACCGGTTTTTAATTGTAATCTTATTTAGCGCGTGGTAGTCTACGCAAGGGCGTAGGGAATGGTCTTTTTTTTCGACGAAAAAGATTCCTGCTCCTGCTGGTGAAGTAGAAGGGCAGATGAACCCCTTCTCCAGGTTGTCGTCGATATAGGTCTTGAGGGTCCCGAGCTCTAGTTCGGTTAGAGGGAAGATCCTTCCGAATGGCACATCTGCCCCGGGGAGGAGCTCAATCGGACAGTCATAGGATCGGTGCGGGGGAAGTGTTTCTTCACCCTTTTTGCTGAATACATCCAAAAAATGATGGTAAACTTCGGGAACGGACTGGCGGGTTTCGGAGTCAGCGTCTAAGCAGAGCAGTGAGGAGGGAGCGTCGGCAACTTCTGGCACACAGTGCTGACGACAGTAAGGAGAGGGGAAGCTGATCTCACTTGTGGTCCAGTCAATTTGTGGGTTGTGTGCCCTCAGCCAGGGCATACCCAGTATGATGGGAAACAGGGGAGATTCAATGATGTCCAGGCGAAGTAACTCCCGGTGATTACCGGAGATGGTTGCACTTAAAGGGACGGTTTCCAGTATGACTGGCCCTGACTTAATAGCTGATCCATCGGCCAGGTGTACAGAAAGTCCCTTAGCTCGGGGTTGCAAGGGGACCTGGAATCTGTTGGCAAAGGAAGCGTCCATAAAACCGCTACATGCTCCGGAATCAATTATTGCGGTAGTTAGTATATTCCTTCCTGGAAGCAGTAAGGAGACAGAGACAGCCAGATGAGTTGAGTTGTCAAACGAAGTTGGTGAGTAGGTAGAAAAGATAGAGGAACACTTACGGGTCTTAGCAGGACAGGACCTCACGAAATGACCTGGTTCCCCACAGTAGAGGCAGAGATTGTTGAATCGCCGCCGTTGGCGCTCTTCAGGGGTGAGCGAGGGGCGAAGCAGGCCAAGTTGCATGGGTTCCGAAGTATCAGCAGGCGGGTGAGCGGGAGCTAGAGGAGCGGAGTGAGCAGGGTTGAACACACGAGGTAGCATCCATACAGGACGAGAGGGACCAGCGGTACGTTCAGCTCTTCGTTCCCTTAACCGCCTGTCAATTAAGGTAGACTGAAGAATTAGAGCGTCTAGTGTTGCTGGGATGCCAACTCGAGCCAGTTCATCCTTAAGGGGCTCGGAAAGGCCCATACGGAACTGGTGGCGCAGGGCAGCATCGTTCCAATTTGTGTCCGAACTCCAACGTCTGAATTCGGAGACGTAGTCCTCCACGGGCCTGCGACCCTGCTGCAGGGAACATAATGCTGCATCTGCGGTGGCTGCTTGTTGGGGATCCTCGTAGAGAAGATCCATGGCTTCAAAGAACGTGCGCAGGAGGTTGAGGCAGGTGTCTTTATGCTCCAGAAGGCAGTGGGCCCAAGACTGAGGTTCGCCTGATAGTAGGGCGATGACGAAGCCCACCTTGGTGGTTTCAAGGGAAAAGGTCCTGGGTTGCAGAGCGAAAAAGAGCTCACAGGCGTTACGAAAAGCTCTGTATTTACTACAATCTCCAGAGAACCTCTCGGGAGGAGGAACCCGGGGTTCAGGTGGTAACATGACGACTGAGGGTGCGGGAGAAGCTCCAGGTGCGGCAGGTGCCGTGTTAGACAGGGTCTGGACACGCTCCTCTAGGCGGGTATAGCCTTCCTGTAAGTTCCTGACTGCCGTAGTAAGTCCATCTAGGTGACGGCAGAGTTCCTCCATGGGAGAGGCTCCCTGCGTGGGCTCAGACATGGCTGTCCGGTACTGTCACGTACCTGGTAGGTGAGCCCGACGTGCAGGGAGTGGCCTCTCGTAGACCTCTGACTCGAGAACCCCTGATAGAGCAGACAGGGGCTCAGGAGGGCAAAGGAGCACAAGTGCCTGGCAGGAACTGAGGCAGGTGGAAGTAGAAGCAGCAGACTGCAGCGGTGGATAACTGGTGGGAGACGTGCAGTGGTCCGCAGCAGGCACCAGAGGATCAGGAAGCAGACTTGGTGAAGACAGGCCGGGTCAGACACAAGCGGGCAGATGAGTACAAAGCAGGATCCAAGAATAGTTAAAGTCCAGGCCGGGTCAGTGTATCAGGCGGGCAGCAAACTGGTTAGAGGAGAAGGCAGAAGAGAAGTCGGGACGAGCCGTGGTCAGAGGCGGGCAGCAGACTGGAGAAGCCAAGGGAAGCCGGGTCAGGTACCAGAGCAATCAGATCAGAGGTTCAGGTAACAAGGGTCTTCAGGAAATGCTGTAGACCGGACAGCAAGGATGCAGAGTGACAGCTCTCTTTAAATAGGCAGTCTTTGGCGCCAACCTGCGTCATAGGCGTGCGCGTGCTATCGCGCACCCGCGCGCGCCCGCTCGCCACTATCGCGTGCCCACACACGCTCGTTTGCCGCTATCGCGCATGCGCCGAACGGGTCTGCCTGTGCATAGAGATTCTGAGACCCCGATTGCTGGGATGAGTGAGAGAACGTCTTTCCTGACACATTGGGACTGGTTCCTCCAGAGATGTCTCTGGGTTGCCCCACCCCTTAGCTATTTAAAAGCTGTCAGATGGCGGAGCTGTCAGATGGTGAGAGCCTTCATTGGAATCTTTTTTTTTTTCCGGGTCAGCGGTGTCAAAAACGTGTTTTGTCTTTTTATTTACTTTTTTAGTGAATGAGTAGGGGTACCCTACTCATTCACATAGAGGGGGCCGGATCTGGGGGCCCCCTTGTAAAAGGGGCTTCAAGATTTCAATAAGCCCCTTGCCTGCAGACCCCCACAACCACCGGACCGGATTGTGGGGAAGAGGCCCCTATCCTCATCAACATGGGGACAAGGTGCCTTGGGGGGAGCAGAGCCCTCTTGCCCCAATGCACCCTCCCTTGTTGAGGGCATGTGACCTGATATGGTTCAGGGGGGGTGCTCGTAATTTTTCTTTACATTTTGACATGGGGTTTCCCTCCCCGAAGGGCCTGGTATAGGTTGGGGGGGGAGCCCACGCTGTTTTTTTTCTGCATTTTTGATTGCCGGCATTCTTTTGTTTACATTCATCCATCAGTGGGGAAGCCTGCTGACAGCTGATGAGTCATCGGTTGTTAAGGACTCGGCAGCCAGCTTCCCGGGCCCTCTCCTTAACAACCAGGTATTCTTCAGGATTCATTAGAAAACAAATATACGAAATAAAATTACTATTCAATACATCCGAATCTCCGAATAACTAAAAATTCATCCTTATATTAGGATCAAAACGAATTGCACATGTCTAGTCAGTTCTCTAGCTGTGCTCTCCTACAATGATCAGACTTGTCCTGACACTCCCCTCCTGCAAAGCCTTTCACTGAGAAAATCAGTGTGCTGTTGTTTCTACTCCCTCCAACTCTTATGCATCAGAGAACAGAGGGAATGTAATCAAAAAAAGGTATTTATAATGTATTTTTTTTTATATCTATACACAAATGTTTTTCCTTTCATTTCTATTTTAAACTGAATGGGTTGTTATACAACAATCACTTTAAGACTGAGAAAACCCCACTTGAGACAGCCCTAGCCTGGGAAGTGACTTCTACCTCCAGCACACATCTCCACCTCCTCCTACCACTCCAGTACAAATCTTTGGCCCGCCCCCCCCAGTAAATATTATCCCCCCTCCACCCCACCAGTACACATCTCTACCCTCTCCAATCCCCCCAATGTACATACTGTATATTCTCCCCCCAGTACATATTATCCCCCCTCCACCCCACCAGTACGCATCTCTACCACCTCCAATCCCCTAATGTACATACTGTATATTCTCCCCAGTACATATTATCCCCCCTCCACCCCACCAGTACACATCTCTACCCCCTCCAATCCCCCATACTGTATATTCTCCCTCTAGTACATATCTCTACCGTCTCCAAGTCCCCCCTCTAGTACACATCTCTCCCCCCTTCAGTACACATCTCTGCTCCCTCCAACCCCTCCATTACACTTCTCTGCTGCCTCCAAGCCCCCAGTACACACCTCTGCCTCCTCTAGTACACATCTCTTCCTCTTCCAGCCTCTCCAGTGTTAGTACAAGGATTCAGGTTGTCCCTTTAAGACTAAGAAAAACCCACCTGAGACAACCCTTGCCTGGGAAATGCTGTGATTGGTAAGCTCATCATGGTTGACCTTTAAAACATCTGTGTCAACACACCACCAGTGCTTGTGATAGCGTAGCTACTTTGTGTGCTCCTGCTTGACCCAGCCAATATCTTCTCTGATCTATTTGTGTATGACCCGGCTTGTTCTGACCCTGCTATTCATTGCTACTGACTTGGTGCCATTTGAACTCTGATCTGCTTGTGTATGACCCGGCTTGTTCTGACCTTGCTCTTCCTTGCTGCTGATTCAGTACTGTTTGAACTGTTTGATCTACACGTGTGTGATCTAGCTTGTCTTGACTTCGCTGTTGCCTGACCCTTCAGTGTTATCAGTATCACAGCTACAACTCAGCTGTCCTGAATGGCACCTGCTACACCAGTCTCTTGCTGTTCCACCTACATCTGCAGGGGTGCACCACAAGTACCAGCCAGCCTGCTCTGTTTACAGTCCTGCTCAAGGTGTGTGCTCTTGTTACTAAACGTTCTGCAGAATCAGCATATCTGAACTGTTTGTGTGCTATCTAACTCCTGGCCTGACACCTAGTACACAGCCCTGCCCCCTCCAACCCCCTAGTACACACCTTTGCCCTCACTAGTACACATTTCTTCCTCCTACAACCTCCCCAGTACACATCTCCGTCCCCTTTCCCCAGTGCACATCTCTCCCCTCCACCCCCCTTCCCCAATGCACATCACTTAACCCTCCAATACACATGTCTTACCCCTCCAACTCCTCAGTATGCATCTCTCCGTCCCTCAGGTACACATTTATACCCAATCCTACCCCTCTAGTACACATCTCTGCCCAATCCAACCCCCCCAGTACATATTTGCTCCATCCAGTACACATATATGCCTCCTTCCCCCAGTAAACATCTCTCCCCTCTAACTCCCTAGTGCACACCTTTGCCTCCTCTAGTACACATCTCTTCCTCCTCCAACCTCCCCAACACACATCTCTCTCCCCTCCAACTTCCCCAAGTGAACATCTCTTCTCCCTTCAACATCTTTCAGTACACAACTCTGGCCCCTCCGGTACACATTGCTGTCCCATCTAACCTTCCAGTTTTCCACACCTTAGATTCCACGGAAGATCAGAATGAATCTTTAGCATTCGACACAACATAGCTGAGAAGGAGGCTCATTAGTCTCTAAACATGTAAGCCTGCCACAGTATCTGAGGTCTGTTGAAGACTGCAGTGCAATAGGTGTCAACATCTAGAATAAAAAAAATAGCTTGCAGTCGCAGCGTTGTGTACTTGGGGCACCTTGTAAGAGATACAGGGGATGTGCACTGAGTACCCAACACTAGTGATGTCACTAGTAACTTGTTTCCTGAATTTCCTAATAGGAGCTCTACCCTACCTTCTTGGAATAATATTACATCTCTACTCCTATTGTTGAACATGCTCTCCATTACCTAGTTCCTCCAAACCCTTCAAAACAAATCCCCATCTTTTGCAAATAGTAAGCATGTACTTTACAGACAGGGTGACAAAAACATGTGTGTCTTGCAGTCTCTCAACCACAGGCTTCCCCTCCTTTACACTTTAATGTCCCCAGGCAAGTCCCAGGATTCTTCCATGAGATTCTGAAGCACCCCCTGGCACTGATTCCTGTGGCATAGAGAAGCCCTCCCAGAAAGACCTCTCCTGTGTAAAGAGACACTGTCACCTCTTTACAATCTTGCATGCTTCCATTTCTACATTCATAATTTTTTTCACATGAGTACACTGAACAAAGGAAATTTGTAATATATTCTTTGTAGATAAATGTGCACTTTTCAGACCTATGACAGTGACAGGAAGAACACTAAAGCCCTGTACACACGATCGGATTTCCTATGGATTCAAATCCAATGGATTTTTCTATCAGAATTCCGATGAAGCTGACTTCCATCAGTCTTGCCTTCATTGGAATTCTGATAGAAAAATCCATTGGATTTGAATCCATAGGAAATCCGATCGGAATTTGCTATAGTTTTTTTTTCCATCGGATAAATTTAAAACATGTTCTATTTTTTCTCACCGATGGAAAAAAGATGGAAAAAAGACCGATGGGGCCCATACACAATCGGTTTGTCCGATGAAAAAAGTCCATCGGACTGTGTACAGGGCATAACTATGAAGTCAATCACTTAAATCATGTGAATAGCCAATAAAACAAGCTTAAGTAACAAATATGTGGTACCTTTGCAATTCAATAAGTAAGCATTAATTGATCTACTACAAGAACAGGAGATGCTGGTGGTGAAAAGATTACAATTATCTCTCTGTGATTTATGGCTGGTGACTAGAAATTTGTCCAGTTATCTCAGACAAATGATGTTCATTATGAATTTTATATCAGCCTGTAATAATTCTGCAGTGTTCAACAATATTAACAGAGTGTTTTAGCCGCTCTTCTTACAAGAGTTTATTATTGAAACTCTACTTTTTTTTTCTTGTCTGCAATTAGCAATTAAATGTTGGATACACAAGCACAATTGCAATCCATCTTGTTAAAAAAGCCCAGATGATAATATAATTTCCAGTTAGACTACACAGTTTATATAACATGGTATCATTTAGTTGGAAAATTGAGTTTTTAAAGTTATGGTACATACCAGAATTAATTTTTAGTACAGTATTATGTTGCATACGGAATGTAAAGCTTTAGTTTTAGTTATTTTCACAGTAAAAAAACAACAACTATGAAACAAATGGATCTGAACACATTGCGTGGTAATTGAACATTTTTTTACCCTCCAGAAAAGATAAAAAGCAATTTAGAACAGTGACTGAGCAATACACTAAACAAAATTACATGCTTAAATCTCACTCCTCCCACCTCCCACACCATGCTTTAGTCTGAAGTATGTCTGCAGTAAGTCTTCGTTGATAAATTGTTGTGCTTTAAACCGTGAATGAAAGGGCAGGCTATGCCCATGCATTGATAAATTAATTGTACATCAGTTTTTATTTATTATGCTTTTGAAAACACCAGAGAAAAAACACTATCACACTGAGTTCACCAGCAAAATAAATTATTGAGAACAGTACAGCTAATTTCTAAAACCTAATGCAGAGAAAATAGTGGTGGTGTCCTTAGCAATCAAACAGGTTTTTAATTTAATTCTGTAAATGTAGTAGAGTAACAGTTGGAAGCTGGTTGCTCTCTGCACTGCTTTAAAGAACACTATCATTACAATTTTTTACATTGTTCTCCCCCCCCCCCCCCACGGGACACATTAAATATAGTACTTTGTCCCATGTAGCTAGGTGCTTCTTATAGTGGTAGTAAAGTCAGTTATGACAAAATGTGCTGACAGGCAGGGTTTTTATAACAGAAGAAACCCCCTGCCTGTCATCGAGTAGAGTGATTTGAGCCGCACATGTGCAGCTCAGACCACATTTATGGCCCGCTCTGTGTGCCGCTGCAATATGATTCCTGTACACATGCATGAGAGTGATGTTGCACAGCCAATCAAGCGGCAGAAGAATGCAAACCCAGGAGAAAGAGCAGGCAAAGATGGGAGCTGCCAGGGACAAGGGAGAGCGGTAAGAGCACAGTGCTGGAGGGCTGAGTTTGTAGGTAACTCAGTCGTAATGTACTAGTATGCATAGTATACTAGTACATTATAGCTTAAAGCTGCTGGGAGACCCATTTGTTAAAAAAGTATAGACTTTACTACCACTCTAAGTCTGGTTAAAAAGTCCATCCTGTCCCCCCTCTCTCTCCACTCATCAAATACAACAACAGATTGGAAGGAGACAGATCCATCATAGCTACCACTTGCCTTAGCTCAGAGCACTTTCCTGAGACAAGAGGAATGCAGAGGGAGAGGGGGTGTGTTAGCCTCCTATATCTCTGCATTGTTCTTGTCACAGCTTCTCTTGGGAAAGTGCTCTAAGCCAAGACAAGTTGCAGTTACAATGGATCCATCTTTTTCGAAGCTGTTGTTGGATTTGCCGCATGGGGAGTGACGGGGGTCAGGTCGGATTTCATAAATAGACTTAGGGAGCAGAACAATGTAAAATACATTGTAATGATCTTTAAGTCTTATTGTTCTGACTTTTAGATATAACATTATAAGTGATTGTTTGTATTTTAAATTCATAGTAGTATTCTCCTTCAGGATTTTATATGAGCTAGCAAAGCAGTTCTGAGAAAACAACAAGGATATATGCACAATGAGTGTGCATATTTTCTCAGTGCTCTAAATATCATAAAAGACCACAAGTCCATGTAAAATAGGAGGGAATATACTGCAAAGAGGTCCAAAGATATCCTGCCAGTGGTGGCCCGTAATGCAGGGTGCAGGGACTCCGCCTTCTAATCCATGCATCTGACCCCCTAATCTATAAGCGGGGCGCCGGACAAATGGATTCAAATGGGTTTTATTTTTTTGGATGCATGTGATTAGAGCCAGACGCTCTAAAAGGCTTCAAAAAGGGTCTTGGGGCGCTGCAGGCAACCTAGATGGTGTAAGTGCGGGGCTGGTGACTGACCAAATGACCGACCGTGGAGGAGACTGTGGGTGCATTGTTCGCCGCCCCTCCAAAAAATTATACCAGCAGCCACCACTGTATCCTGTAGCTCCTGGTGAAAGATCTGGGATGGATCCACTCAACAGACATGCAAGAGAACACTTTAGCAGGGCGCAGGAGCCAGTAACATCAATCAGGCATCACTTTATTAAAAAATAGCACACTTTCAGTAAAACAGCTCTGGTCCAGCCAAGACTAGCAGCAGAATACAAGAAGCCATGTCAAGATGACAACCAGATTGCCAGTCTAACAGCAGCACTGTATGGCACCAGATGCACCGGGAAGAAGATCAACAATGGTGTCTACAGCCGCAACTAGGCAACACACTGACAGGAGACAGGCTGACGTCACAAGATGGGAACTTGCCAAATCTCCCCCGAAGATGCCAGTTTATCACTTATGTTATCATACAATTACTGGTTGGGTTCATTTTTTTGGTTGGAGAGAGCCATTTACTCAGAGGGAGAAAGTTCTATGAATTAAAGCATACTGTTAGCTAAATTATCTGCACTGGTGGGAATATAGACAGAGCGAATAAGTGTACTCTATCCGAATGAAAAAGATCTCTCTATATGCTACAAGTTGCTAATGTTGTGGCCTAGTGACAGGATGTAAGCCACAGTAGAAAATCATTAGTGCAGAAATTAAGACAAACTGGTGGGAGAAAGGGTGTAAGTTTAGTTATACAGTGTGTCTACATTTCTGAGTTGACAGCTTTCTAATGGTGGTTGCATCTTGCCAGGGCCTCTTTTAATGATACCTTGTTTGCACAATATAAAATCTGAGACTAGCCATACACCTATAGATTTCTCTAGTTCTGGGACTGAATGGGAGAAATCTAATAAATTCCTCCATCCACACTAAAACCATAGCTATCAGATTACCTGAACAGTTACTGTTTCCATTTAGCCCAGGGGTCGTCAACCCCGGGCCGCGGCCCACTACCAGGCCGTGGCCTTTCTGAAGCCGGGGCGTGGGTGCGGGCGGGCGGCATGAGAGAGCCCGGTGGCCAGCATGAGACAGGGGGCGGCCGGCATATGAGCGTGGTGGTGGAAGAGATAAGCGAGTGGGCGGGCAAGCAGAGATGACATCATCTCTATCCGCCCCCCGCATCGCTGCTCCTCCGCCCTGTAAACCTCAATGTCGGGGAGCAGAGAGATGACATCATCTCTCACGCTCTTTTGCCTTCACTCGACCACTCCTCTGTGCTAAATCGACTAGTACGTGACGTTGCAAGTGACATTCCACATCTGGTGACCGGCAACGTGGTACGTGACGTGGCAAATGACATTCCGCATCTGGATACAGGCAACGTGGCAGGTGACGTGGCAAGTGCATTCCCCATCTTGTGGCAGGCAAGGTGGCAGGTGATGTGGCAAGTGACATTCCCCATCTTGTGGCAGGGATGTGAAATCCTCTCTCACCGCTCTCCTGCCTTCACTCAGCCACCCCCCTGTGCTAAATGGACCAGTGCTGCCACCAATGCAGTGGCAGGCAGCATTGCAAGTGACATTCCACATCTTGTGGCAGGCAGCTTGGCAGGTGACGTGGCAAGTGACATTCCGCATCTGCTGACAGACAACGTGGCAGGTGACGTGGCAAGTGACATTCTGCATCTTATGGCAGGTAGCATGGCAGGTGAAGTGGCAAGTGACATTCCGCATCTAGTGACAGGCAACATGGCAGGTGACGTGGCAAGTGACAATCCACATCTGGTTTCAGGCAACATGGCAGGTGACATGGCAAGTAACATTTCGCATCTGGTGGCAGGCAACGTGGCAAGTGACACACTCAGGGCTCCCACTAATTCTGCATTATGGTGAGTTGAACTATTTAATTTATTACTTCTATGTAATAATAGAAATAATGCGCTGACGAAAAATAAAATTGCTTACCCCCATGTGCCAACCCCCCAACAATTTTCTTCCACCCAGCCAGTCCCTGGTGCCAAAAAGGTCGGGGACCACTGATTTAGCCAACAAGTTTTCATCTGGCTGCTTTGCAAAAGTCAATTGGTGCCATCAAGAGGAAGTGGCAAAAATTTACACTCTGTATGGCAGGCTTTTTTGTGAGATACTTGCCCAGCTTGATTCCTTGGGCTTGGTCCATTTGGTCTAATATAATTCATCATCCACGTTAAATAGCATAGAGGAATCTCCCTTGCCGCTATGGTACCCATAAAGTAACTGCATCTTAAGCAGTCACTGTTAGGCCAACAATTTCCCACCCTGCTACTTAGATTTTTCAGTTAAAATAAGTGAAGCAGAAGTAAGTTAAGCCTGGAGCTGCCGATCAGTCCTCAATGGCTTGAGCTCTGGCTGATTTAGCAGGAACCAGACGAAATTCAAGCTGTGTATGGCTAGTGGTAATCTAGGATGTAAATTAAATAGATTGATGTAGACTTGTGCAATATGTGTGTGTGTGTAGAGTTGTTAGTATCTGTCATGCATAGTCATATTATTACGTTAAAGTGTCATTATCCACTTCAGCCCCGGAAGAATTTACCCCCTTCCTGACCAGGCCATTTTTTTGCGATGCGGCACTGCGTCGCTTTAACTGACAATTGCGCGGTCGTGCGATGTTGTACCCAAACAAAATTTATGTTCTTTTTTCCCAACTAAAAGAGCTTTCTTTTAGTGGCATTTGATCACCACTGCGTTTTTTAAAAAAAATTGCAATATGCGTATATTGATTGGTTTGCGCAAAAATGATAACATCTACAAAATAGGGGATAGATTTATGTAATTTTTATTATTATAATTTTTTTTTTTACTGGTAATGGCAGCGATCTGCGATTTTTATCAGGACTGCGACATTGCGGCGGACAGACACTTTTGACACTATCTTGGGACCATTGACATTTATACAGCGATCAGAGCTAAAAATAGCCATTGATTACTGTAAAAATGTCACTGGCAGGGAAGGGGTTAACACTAGGGGGCAATAAATGGGGTTAACTGTGTTTCCTAGGTGTGTTCCAACTGTAGGGGGAATGCGACTGACTAGGGGAGGAGAGAGATCGGTGTTCATACTTAGTATGAACACACAATCTCTCTCCTCTCCCCTGAGAGAACCAGGAATTGTGTGTTTACATACACAGATCCCGGTTCTCGCTCTGTCACGGGCGATCGCGGGTGCCTGGCGGTCATTGCACGCCTGCTGTGTCGTCTTAAAGGAGCGACGTACAGCTACGGCGATTCGCCCAGCCGAGCCAACCTTCCGCAATATAAATGCTATGGGATTTGTTATCTGTATTCTGCAAATAAACTGGTTGATCCTGCTGTTTTCTGTCTGCCCCTCCTGTCCATGTCCCCACTGCAGCGCAGGATATTGCAGAGAAGTGTTGGCAGCTAGTGCACATGCTTAAATTTCAGTGTGTTTCTATGATGAGCATTACCTCCTTGATCACATCTTTGCGGCCATGTGACTATAGAGTCACACATGTGGGCTTATACACAGTGGTAAATGACAGCCCACTCCTTCCCCCCTCCTTCTACTAAACAGTTAAACACTAGACCCGAACGGCAAACCCAATTGAAGTCTATGGGAGCCAAACAGGAAAAACCAAAAGTGCCCATTTTGAAGTCTTATATGCAAGTAATTGCCCATAAAAGCGGTATGGCGGGTCTGTGTACTGTTCTGGGGCACATGTATCAATGTAATTTTTTTTTTTTAAAACAGTCATTTTTCAGGAGCAATGATTTTAATTATGCTTAAAGTGCAACAATAAAAATGAAAAATCCCTTTAAATATAGTGCCTGGGTGGTCCCATTAGTCTGCCCGTAAAGTGGCGCATTTATAGCATGCATAGATCATGCTGTATCAAAACTGACATTTCTAAGACAGAAAAAAAATCAATTTAAAATAACTCGCAGTCAACATTTCCGAAACCTGGCTATTAAAAAAAAAAAAGAAAAAACGGTGTGGGGTCCCCCCCACAATCAGTAACAGTCCCTTATCCGAGCATGCAGCCCGGCAGGTCAGGAAAGGAGGGGCGTACCAGGCCACATACCCTCAACATACGGAAGTGGGTGCTTTGGGGCAGGGGGCTCTGCCCCCCCCACCCCAAAGCACCTTGTCCTCATGTTGATGGGGACAGGGGCCTCATCCTCCCCAACCATGGCCGGTGGTTGCGGGGGTCTGCGGGTAGGGGGCTTATCAGAATCTGGAAGCCCCCTTTAATAAGGGGGACCCCAGATCCTGCCCCCCTATGTGTATGAGTATCGGGTACATAGTACCCCTACCCATTCACCAAAAAAGTGTTTAAATAAAATAAAAACAGGAGCCAGGTTTTTGACAAATCTTTTAAAAAAAAAGAAATAGTGTCCCTCAGTGTAAATTCATTGTCAATCATGCCGCCCGCTGACCCTACATTTTTTAAAAATAAATAAACGCTTCGCCTTCTAGGACAGCTGCCTGCCGAATGCCTCCTCTACACTTTGACAGTTCTTATATAGGTAAGAGTGGGGCCACCTGGCAACGTCACCTGGTGGCTCCACCGCCCTTGTAATGTGTGTCATGGACCGGTGCATGCTGGGCCATGACGTTATAAGGGGGCGGGCCCCCCAGATGACATTGCCAAGGGCCATGCTGTTACCTATAAAATAACTGTCAAAGCACACAGGAGGCATTCAGTGGGCAGCTGTCCCAGAAGGCGGAGCATTTATTTATTTATTTATTTTCGGTGCATCGAGCATTGACAATGGATTTACTTTGAGGGACACTATTTTTTTCTTTTTTAATAAAGGATTTGTCAAAAACTTGTCTCCTGTTTTTATTTTTTTTGTACACTTTTTTGGTGAATGGGTAGGGGTACTATGTACCCAATACTCATTCAGATGGGGGGGTGGGATCTGGGGGACCCCTTGTTAAAGCCCCTGGCCTGCAGACCCCCACAACCACTGGACACAGTTGTGGGGATAAAGCCCTTGTCCCCATCAACATAGGAACAAGGCGCTCTGGGGTGGGGGGGGGAAGAGCTCCCCTGCCCTAAAGCACCCACCCCCCCATGGTAAGGGCATGTGGCTTTGTATGGTTCATTAATTCTTTCTTTTTAGCCTGTATTCCAAATGGTATTTTTTTATTTAGAACCATGTAACCAGTAGCAGAGGACTGGTAGCTCATCCTGCCACTGTTTCCCTACAGACAGGCTGGGAAAGAGCTGGGCCACGTGACCGCTGTATATAGATTAGAAAAGAAGATACTTGCAGTGCCATAATCCACATACAGAAAGAGAAGGGATAATATAAATTAAACAGTGTGTGTTAACTATCACTTTAAACATAGTTTTCTTCTGGCCATGTAACTACAGTGCCTTGCGAAAGTATTCGGCCCCCTTGAACTTTTCATCCTTTTGCCACATTTCAGGCTTCAAACATAAAGATATAAAATTTTAATTTTTTGTGAAGAATCACCAACAAGTGGGACACAATTGTGAAGTGGAACGAAATCTATTGGATATTTTAAACTTTTTTAGCAAATAAAAAACTGAAAAGTGGTGCGTGCAAAATTATTCGGCCCCTTTACTTTCAGTGCAGCAAACTCACTCCAGAAGTTCAGCGAGGATCTCTTAATGATCCAATGTTGTCCTAAATGACTGATGGTGATAAATAGAATCCACCTGTGTGTAATCAAGTCTCTGTATAAATGCACCTGCTCTGTGATAGTCTCAGGGTTCTGTTGAAAGCGCAGAGAGCATCATGAAGACCAAGGAACACACCAGGCAGGTCCGTAATACTGTTGTGGAGAAGTTTAAAGCCGGATTTGGATACAAAAAGATTTCCCAAGCTTTAAACATCCCAAGGAGCACTGTGCAAGCGATCATTTTGAAATGGAAGGAGTATCAGACCACTGCAAATCTACCAAGACCTGGCTGTCCCTCTAAACTTTCAGCTCAGACAAGGAGAAGACTGATCAGAGATGCAGCCAAGAGGCCCATGATCACTCTGGATGAACTGCAGAGAACTACAGCTGAGGTGGGAGAGTCTGTCCACAGGACAACAATCAGTCGTACCCTGCACAAATCTGCCCTTTATGGAAGAGTGGCAAGAAGAAAGCCATTTCTCAAAGATATCCATAAAAAGTCTCGTCTAAAGTTTGCCACAAGCCACCTGGGAGACACATCAAACATGTGGAAGAAGGTGCTCTGGTCCGATAAAACCAAAATCGAACTTTTTGGCCACAATGCAAAACGATATGTTTGGCATAAAAGCAACACAGCTCATCACCCTCAACACACCATCCCCACTGTCAAACATGGTGGTGGCAGCATCATGGTTTGGGCCTGCTTTTCTTCAGCAGGGACAGGGAAGATGGTTAAAATTGAGGGAAAGATGGATGCAGCCAAATACAGGACCATTCTGGATAAAAACCTGTTGGAGTCTGCAAAAGACCTGAGACTGGGACGGAGATTTATCTTCCAACAAGACAATGATCCCAAACATACAGCAAAATCTACAAAGGAATGGTTCACAAATAAACGTATCCAGGCGTTAGAATGGCCAAGTCAAAGTCCAGACCTGAATCCAATCGAGAATCTGTGGAAAGAGCTGAAAACTGCTGTTCACAAACGCTCTCCATCCAACCTCACTGAGCTCAAGCTGTTTTGCAAGGAAGAATGGGCAAGAATTTCAGTCTCTCGATGTGCAAAACTGATAGAGACATACCCCAAGCGACTTGCAGCTGTAATCGCAGCAAAAGGTGGCTCTACAAAGTATTAACGCAAGGGGGCCGAATAATTTTGCACGCACCACTTTTCATTTTTTTCTTAGTTAAAAAAGTTTCAAAAATCCAATAGATTTCATTCCACTTCACAATTTTGTCCCACTTGTTGGTGATTCTTCACAAAAATTAAAAATGTTATATCTTTATGTTTGAAGCCTGAAATGTGGCAAAAGGATGAAAAGTTCAAGGGGGCCGAATACTTTCGCAAGGCACTGTATAGATAAACAGCTATTTTGTTTCTCAACATATAGGTTATTTTAAGAAATACAGTATTGGCAAATGATCTTGCGATAAATATTTTTTCTGAGGATATATGAAGGAAGCCTGAAGTTTATTTTCATTTTATTATTTTGCTGGATTGGTTCCATAAATAAGCTCAAGGGAAATAAATAGTACTATAATGAAATCACAGGGTGGACAAAAATATAACTCATTGTGTCTTCTCCTTTAATACATACAGTATATCTCACATGTTTTACATGGGTTTATCAGCTTATTTAAATCATACTTGAAGTCAAATTACCTTAGGTATGTATGACACAACAGATGCCTCTAGTTTACTGTGTTGAATATGCCATAGGTCCCTAATCCAAGGTTCTGCAATGCAGATTTTGACTAGCTCTCCAGTGTTCTACTTCAAATGCTTCACTGTTGGTTTATTATCACTGTGATGGATGGCCTGGGTAATAGTGATGTCCAAGAGGCTGAAGGGGTTGGGGTCATGTTTTCTATTACAGGAGAAACATTTGTTCCAGGTATAGAGGCACTGAAATGTTCCAGGTATAGAGGCACCTGTGAAGCTCACAAGAGAATCTGACGAGAGGTGCAGACTTAACATGCCTGCTATGATATACTAGTTGGGATATACTTCATTACATGTTTCACCACCTCCTATACATTCCTTTTGGCCAGTGAGGCAGCCCTTATAATAGGCCAGCAGAGATGTGTAGAGAACAGTAAGGAAGAATAAAGCTCTAACGCTACCTAGAAGTGTTGAAGCTTTTCCTGTTCTGATCATTCCTGCATTCAGAGGTAGTACTCAATAAAAAATTCTGATGCAGCTTTCCTTTTTTAATTTCTGATTCAGCTATTCTGATGCAGCTTTACTTAAATTAGCAAAAATTATATTTGACTGGAAAGTATAAGTCAGGATCTGGTTCTGAACCTGGAACCTCTATGGTGTCTGGCTGTGTCTCTTCTTGCAGTGCCACTTGATTCTTTGGAAAACCTTACTTTGTATCTTATTTCTGGTGAACTTTGAACACCTTGCTCCTCCCATGAACTTCCCATTGAAGCCATGTCTCTGCATTTCCTGTTTGCTAGATTATCGTGCTTTTCTCCAGCCAATATCTTGCTCCTTTCACTCCTGCTGCCATCTGTATCTTCACTACCACTCGTTACTGGCTTGTTCCTCAACTATGCATCTGCTTGATCCCAACCTGCAACCATTTGTTAAAGACTTTTGGCTTGTTTACTGACTATACTTCTGCCCAATCTATACTAAATACATCTGTTGCCAGACCTTGGCTTGCTCACCTCGTGGTGGGGAAATCCTGAGGACTGCGACCTGGCACTAGCATGCAGTGAGACCCAGCTCTGGTAAAGGCTGGTTAGGGCTTAGACTCTGCACCTCGGATGAGCCAAAATCAGCCGCCAAGGTGACCTGCGCATGTACCTTTCCTGCTGGTTAGTGTGAACCTCTCATCCCCTATTGCTACTGGTCTCTGAGCTTGACCTTGACAATACCTTTCATTAAAGCTGGACATAGATGAATAAACTTTCGAATGCAAATTCTTAGGAAAAGTCTTAGGGGTCGATTTACTAAAACTGGAGAGTGCAAAATCTGGTGCCGCTGTGCATGGTAGCCAATCAGCTTATAACTTCAGCTTGTTCAATGAAGCTTTTACAAAAAATCTGGAAGCTGATTGGTTTCTATGCATAGCTGCACCAGATTTTGCACGCTCCAGTTTTAGTAAATCATCCCATTAGGAAAATTTGTACAAAAACAGAAGAGGTCCTGTCATGCTTTTTTTCTATTACAAGGGATGTTTACATTCCTTGTAAAAGGAATACAAGTGACACTTTTTTTTTTAAAAGAACAGTGTAACAATAAAAAACAAAAGGTAAAATAAATAATAATAAAAAAAAAAATGTTAAACGTGCCCCGTCCCGCCGAGCTCGCATGCAGAAGCGAACGCATACGTGAAAATGATATGTGAGGTATCGCCGCGATCGTTAGAGGGATAACAATAATTCTAACCCTAGACCTCCTCTGTAACTCAAAACATGCAACCTGTAGAATTTTTAAACATCGCATATGGAGATTTTTAAGGGTAAAATTTTGTCGCCATTCCACAAGCGGGCGCAATTTTGAAGCATGACATGTTGGGTATCAATTTACTCGGCGTAACATTATCTTTCACAATATAAAAAAAATTGGGCTAACTTTACTGTTGTCTTATTTTTTTATTAAAAAAAGTGTATTTTTTCCCCAAAAAATGCGCTTGTAAGACCGCTGCGCAAATACGATATGACAGAAAGTATTGCAATGACCGCCATTTTATTCTCTAAGGTGTTATAAAAAATATATATATATATATATAATGTTTGGGGGTTCTAAGTAATTTTCTAGCAAAAAAAACAGTTTTTAACTTGTAAACACCAAATCTCAGAAAGAAGCTCGGGGCTGAAGTGGTTAACGTCCCAAAGAAGGCTTGACCATTTGTCATATAGATAGGGATGAGCTAAAAAAAAAACGGTTCTGTTCGCAGCAGAACATGCTATATGCTATGTAACTATCTAACTATGTAACAGGCAAAAAATTTGTGCGAACACCATTAAAGTCTATGGGACACGAAAAACGAAAAGTGCTAATTTTAAATGCTTATATGCAAGTTATTGCCATAAAAAGTGTTTGGGGACTCGGGTACTGTCCCAGGGGACATGTATCAATGCAAAAAATAGTTTTAAAAACTAGGCTTGTGCAATTCGTTTCGTAACGAAGCAAAATTCGTCCGAATTTAGCAACTTTCGAACATTCGGAAGCATTCGAGTTTCCGAACAAAGCAATTACGAATAAAACCGAATCCAAGTTATGAAAAAAGTTCAGAATGTACGAATCCATTCGAAGCACAATAACACTCTGCTCTGCTATCTGCTTCTCCCTCACCGTGCTGAACTCCCTCTCAAAATGGTGTACAAGGGCGGAGGCTATAGCCGCATGTAAAAAACAAAAGTAAAATACGAGATTTCGAATCGTTACAAATAACCGCTATGTATTTAGAAAAGTACAAATCCATTCAAAGCACATTAGGCATAATGGCAGCGTTGTTGTGAGAGAGACACGGAAAATTACGAATCAACGAACCCAAAAATTGTTACGAAAGTAGGAGTTGTGTCCAGAATCAACGAAAAACAATGTACTCTACCGAAAGTATGAATTATAAATCAACTAAAAATAAGGCTTACATTAATACGAATCATTCCGGTTCAACGAAAAATGTCGCTTGCGAAAATACGAATTAGTCCGAACACGAAAAATCCTGTCTACCAAAATTACGAACGATTACGAATCAACCGGACCAAAAAGAAACAAACCGAAACGATTTTTTTTTTCCGTTGTGCACAAGTCTATTAAAAACTGTCGTTTTTACAGGAGCAGTGATTTTAATAAGCTTAATGTGAAACAATAAAAATGAAATAGTCGTTTAAATATCGTGCCTGGGGGGTCTTCTTAGTCTGCCTGTAAAGTAGCGCATCTTTCCCATGTTCATAACAGTATCACAGTAAAAGGACATTTCTAAGACCCCTTTCACACTGGATGCATTTTTCAGGCGTGTTAGAGCTAAAAATAGCGCCTGTAAAGTGCCTGAAAAATGCCTCCCCTGCAGTACCAGTGTGAAAGCCCGAGTGCTTTCACACTGGAGCGGTGCGCTGCCACGATGTTAAAAAAAGTCCTGCCAGCAGCATCTCTGGGGTGCTTTAGGAGCGGTGTATACACCGCTCCGAAAGTGCTCCTGCCCATTAAAATCAATGGGCAGCGCCGTCGAAGCTCCTATAAAGCGCCTCGACAACGGCAATTTATGGGCGCCTTTATTCGGCCTCTTGCGGGGGTTAAAGCACCCTGCTAGCAGGTGAAAAGCTTTAAACTCTGCTAACGCAGCCGCACTGTCAATATGAAAGGGGTCTAAAGGAAAAAATGAAATTTAAAACTGCTCGCGGCTGTAATGTTCTGTCGGATCCCGTCAATATACATAAAAATTATTGGGGAAAAAACGGCGTTAGTTCCCCCCCGAGTCCATTACCAGGCCCTTCAGGTCTGGTATGGATATTAAGAGGAACCCCGTGCCAAAATTTTTACAAAATGGCATGGGGTCCCCCCTAAAATCCTTACTAGGCCTTTCAGGTCTGGTATGGATATTAAGGGGAACCCCGCACCAAAAAAAATGGCGTGGTTCCCCTTAAAATCCATACCAGACCATTATCCGAGCATGCAACCTGGCAGGCCACAGGAAAAGGGGGGGCGAGAGCGCCTCCCTTCCTGAACCATACCAGGCCACATATCCTCAACATGGGGAGGGTGCTTTGGGTCCCCCCAAAACAACTTGTCCCCATGTTGATGGGGACAAGGGTCTCATTCCCACAACCCTTGCCTGGTGGTTGTGGGGGTCTGTGGGCAGGAGGCTTATCGGAATTTGGGAGTCCCCTTTAACCACTTAAGCCCCGGACCAATACGCAGCATAAAGACCAAAGGTGATTTTACAATTTGGCACTGCGCTGCTTTAACTGGAAATTCCGCGGACATGCAATGTTGTACCCAAACACAATTTGCATCCTTTTCTTCCCACAAATAGAGCTTTCTTTTGATGGTATTTGATTGCCTCTGCGATTATTTTTTTTTGCGATATAAACAGAAACATTTTTGAAAAAAAAAGATATTTTCTACTTTTTGTTATAAGAAAAATTGAATAAACTCAATTTTAGTCATACATTTAGGCCAAAATGTATTCAGCCACATGTCTTTAGTAAAAAAAAAGTCAATAAGCATATATTTATTGGTTTGCGCAAAAGTTATAGTGTTTACAAACTAGGGTACATTTTCTGGAATTTACACAGCTTTTAATTTATGACTGCCTATCTAATTTCTTGAGGTGCTAAAATGGCAGGGCAGTACAAAACCCCCCAAATGACCCCATTTTAGAAAGTAGACACCCCAAGGAAATTGCTGAGAGACATGTTGAGCCCATTGAATATTTTTTTTTTGTCTCAAGTGATTGAATAATGACAAAATAAAATAAAAATTTACAAAAAGTTGTCACTAAATTATATATTTCTCACACATGCCATGGTTATATGTGGAATTGCACCCCAAAATACATTTTGCTGCTTCTCCTGGGCAGGGGGATACCACATATGTGAGACTTTTTGGGAGCCTAGCCACGTACGGGACTCGAAAACCAATCACCGCCTTCAGGATTTCTAAGGGCGCAAATTTTTGATTTCACTCCTCACCACCTATCACAGTTTCGAAGGCCATAAAATGCCAAAATAGCACAAAACCCCCCCAAATGACCCAATTTTGGAAAGTAGACACCCCAAGCTATTTGCTGAGAGGCATGTTGAGTATTTTACAGCTCTCATTTGTTTTTGAAAATGAAGAAAGATTGAGTCCATGGAATATTTTATATTTTGCCACAAGTTGCGGGAATATGACAAACTTTCTTCTTTTTGCACAAAGTTGTCACTACCTATCACTACCTATCACAGTTTTGAAGGCCATAAAATGCCAAAATGGCACAAACCCCCCCAAATTACCCCATTTTGGAAAGTAGACACCCCAAGCTATTTTCTGAGAGGCATGTTGAGCCAATTGAATATTTTTTATTTTTTTGTCCCAAGTGATTGAATAGTGACAAAAATATTTTTTTTTTTTACAAAAAGTTGTCACTAAATGATATATTGCTCACACATGCCATAAGCATATGTGAAATTACACCCCAAAATACATTCTGCTGCTTCTCCTGAGTATGGGGATACCACATGTGTGGGACTTTTTGAGAGCCTAGTCGCATACGGGGCCCCAAAAACCAAGTACCGCCTTCAGGATTTCTAAGGGCGTAAATTTTTGATTTCACTCCTCACTACCCATCACAGTTTTGAAGGCCATAAAATGACAAGATAGCACAAACCCCCCCCCCCCAAATGACCCCATTTTGGAAAGTAGACACCCCAAGCTATTTGCTGAGAGGCATGGTGAGTATTTTACAGCTCTCATTTGTTTTTGAAAATGAAGAAAGAAAATAATTGCCTTTTTTTTTTTGGGTTTTTTTTAATTTTCAAAACTTTGTGACAAAAAGCGAGATCTGCAAAATACTCACCATACCTCTCAGAAAATAGCTTGGGGTGTCTACTTTCCAAAATGGGGTCATTTGGGGGTTTTGTGTCATCTGGGCATTCCATGGCCTCCGAAACTGTGATAGGCAGTGAGGAGTGAAATCAAAATTTACATACACCCTTAGAAAGCCTGAAGGCGGTGCTTGGTTTTCGGGGTCCCGTACGCGGCTAGGCTCCCAAAAAGTCTCACACATGTGGTATCACCGTACTCAGGAGAAGCAAAAGAATGTATTTTGGGGTGCAATTCCACATATAACCATGGCATGTTTGAGCAATATATAATTTAATGACAACTTTTTGTACATTTTTTTTTCCTTTTTGTCATTATTCAATCACTTGGCACAAAAAAAAATATTCAATGGGCTCAACATGCCTCTCAGCAAATAGCTTGGGGTGTCTACTTTCCAAAATGGGGTTATTTGGGGGGGTTTTGAACTGTCCTGGCATTTTATGCACAACATTAGGAAGCTTATGTCACACATCATCCACTCTTCTAACCACTTGAAGACAAAGCCCTTTCTGACACTTTTTGTTTACATGAAAACATATATTTTTTTTGCAAAAAAATTACGTTGAACCCCCAAACATTCTATATTTTTTTAAAGCAAAGGCCCTACAGATTAAAATAGTGGGTGTTGCATTTTTTTTTCCACACAGTATTTGCACAGCGATTTTTCAAACGCATTTTTTGGGGAAAAAATATTTATTTTTTATTTTTAATGCACTAAAACACACTATATTGCCCAAATGATTGATGAAATAAAAAAGATGATCTTAGGCCGAGTATATGGATACCAAACACAACATGCTTTAAAATTGCGCACAAACGCGCAGCGGCGACAAACTACATACATTTTTAAAAGCCTTTAAAAGCCTTTACAGGTTACCACATTAGATTTACAGAGGAGGTCTACTGCAATTGCTGTTTACATATGACGCTAGACCGACGCTTTGCGCAAGAGCAGGGTTGCTTTTTTTTTTTATTATTTATTTTGCTTTTTTATTTTATTTTTAAACTGTTCCTTCCATTTTTTATTTTTTTTACCATTTTTATTGTTATCTCAGGGAATGTAAATATCCCCTATGATAGCAATAGGTAGTGACAGGTACTCTTTTTTTGAAAAAAATTGGGGGGTTAGACCCTAGATCTTTCCTCTGCCCTCAAAGCATCTGACCACACCAAGATCGGTGTGATAAAATGCTTTCCCAATTTCCCAATGGCGCTGTTTACATCCGGGGGGGGGCATTCCCTCCCACTGCTTGTAAAAGCAGTCTAGAGGCTAATTATCTGCTAGGATTGCTTTTACATGAAATCCGACCGCTGGCTGAAAAGAATGATACCAAGATGATACCTAAACCCGCAGGCATCATTCTGGTATAACCATTCAAAGTCCAGCAACATACTGTACCAGTACGTTGCTGGTCCTTGTTGGACATGTATTGTAATCTTTTTTTTCATGCAGCCTGTTGGCTGAAAAAAGACATTGATCGGTGGGTATGCCCACCATTAGAATACCTCCCTTCATCCACCCACTTCTAATGATGGGCATACATGGACCATTTATATATGCCGAAGCATGGGGGCATCCTCCCGCAAAAAAGTTATGCCGCGTACACACGGTCGGACATTTCCACGGGCAAGCCTCTGTCGGAATTTCGATCGTATGTACGCGGCATTAGGAGCAAAATCGCACCTCCGCCCCTGCTGCCCCCATGCTTCGGGATATATGCTCTTTTTTTTAACTGTAGTGGTGAAATCACCTCCTACAGCGTTGGAGTCATGGGTCTATGTATCGTGGGAGCAAACGCTGTTGCTGTCAAGATAAATAAATCCGCGCTGCAACTGAATGGCGTAACCTGCTAAGCAAATGATGGTTAACATTAAAACAAAGTAACATTACAGTAAGACCTTACCATACCATACCTGCAAAGCAAATACCAAAAAAAAACTAGTAAAAAATAAAACATTTTTTTAACGCAACCTGTGCCTAAAATATATATATGCCGAAGCATGGGGGCATCCTCCCGCAAAAAAGTTATGCCGCGTACACATGGTAGGACTTTTCCACGGGCAAGCCTCCATCGGAATTTCGACCGTATGTACGTGGCATAAAAGGTTATGCCGCGTACACACGGTCAGACTTTTCCATGGGCAAGCCTCCGTCGGAATTTCGACCGCATGTACGCGGCATTAGGAGCAAAATCGCTCCTCCGCCCCTGCTGTCCCCCATGCTTTGGCATATATGCTCTTTTTTTTAACTGTGGTGGTGAAATCACCTCCTACAGCGTTGGAGTCACGGCTTTATGTATCGTGGGAGCAAACGCTGTTGCTGTCAAGATAAATAAATCCGCGCTGCAGCTAAATGGCGCACCTGAAAACAAAAATTTACATACCTGAAAAGCAAGCATGATAAAACATTGCAAAAAAAAAATATATATATATTTTTTTGTGTTTTTTTTTTTTTTTACACTTTTTTTTGTAACTTTAACAACTGTAACGGTTCGGGTCTCTCAAAATGCGATGACATCTTGAGAGACCCTGTGTAAGTGTGTCCTAGTCTGTAAAATGCTGTACCCTATGCTAAAACTTCACTTTTGTGTGGTAGCGTTCAAAACATTTACCAATGCAAAGACCAGGATTGTCAGGACAGAGTGGACAAAAATAACGGGTGTCACGCCTAAATCCGCGCTTGCTACAGACACAACATTTTTTTGGGGGGGCTCGTTGGGTAGGGCTACTCTCAAGGACATACGGAAAATGCCTCTCATGCAGCCGGCTTACTGCATTTGGTTGGGGATGGTGAGGTGCAGAACCGCCTGGATACAGGAGGTCTGTGACTATCTCATCCTGGAATTTTAGGAAGGATAAAGTCCTGCCTGAAGCTCTGTATAGCACATGAGCATTCAGCAAAGCCAATTGAAATAAGGATAGAGACACTTTTTTATACCAGCGTCTCGCCTTACGGGCAATGTGATACAGCGCCAACAACTGGTCGTTGAGGTCCACCCCTCCCATATTTTGGTTATATTTGCGGACACAGAGGGGTTTCTCCACAACACCAGTCGCCGTACGAATTTGGACTGTCGTGTCTGCGTGAAGGGAGGTAAGAAGGAAAACATTCTTATTATCCCTCCACTTCACAGCGAGCAAATTATTACACTTCAAGCAGGCTCTCTCCCCCAGCCTAGGACGGGAATCTACAAGCCCCTGGGGAAAGCCCCGGCGATTAGGTCGCACGGTGCCACATGCTCCTATCTGATGATCAAACAAGTGACTAAACAGTGGCACGCTCTTGTAATAATTGTCCACATACAAGTGGTACCCCTTTCCGAATAACGGTGACACCAAGTTCCACACTATCTTGCCAGCGCTCCCTATGTAATCTGGGTAGTTCTCCGGCTCTACCTGATTATCTTTTCCCTCATAAACCGTAAAGCTCCATACATAGCCTGTTGCCCTGTCACAGAACTTATAGAGCTTGACCCCGTATCTGGCACGCTTGCTGGGAAGGTACTGTTTGAAAGACAAGCGGCCAGAAAATTTAATCAGGAACTCATCAACGCAGACAACTTGATCGGGAATAAACAAGGCTGCAAAACGTGTGTTGAAGTGGTTTATGAGGGGCCGAATTTTGTAGAGCCGATCGTATTCAGGGTCTCCACGTGGATGACAAAGTTCATTGTCGTTGAAGTGCATGAACCGCAAGATCAGCTTGTATCGTTTCCTTGACATGGAGGCAGAGAACACGGGCATATGGTCAATTGGGCGCGTGGACCAATAGGCGCGCATTGACGAGAATTTATGTGTGCCAATGTTGAGGGAAAGGCCCAGAAAGGTTTTAAATTCGGAAACCGTAATTGGTTTCCAATCTCTGGCAATGGAAGGCAACTGGGGACTAGCGGCGATGAATTGACCAGCATATAAATTACTCTGGTCCACAATAGATCTATAGAGATCTTCTGTGAAAAACAGCGAATAAAAATCAAGTGGCGTAAAATCAGCTGTTTCCATCTGAATACTGGGTTGGCCAGTGAATGGGGGAAGTACGGGTTCTACAGAAGTGTTGGGCACACAATCAGGATAGGCGAATTCTGCAGGAAGGGCACTATGGGCACGACGGGCCTGCCTTTATCTTCTTATTGGTGGCAGCGGGACACTACTTGTGCTTGCCACCTCGCCAGCTTGAACCTCACTTATGGGGCTCGCCACGTCACCACGTGATACAGAAGTGCTGGATGTATGTCCAGGCTGTACTAGGCCGCTGGTGCTTGCCAGTTCACCAGAAGGAATAGCGGCGCTAGTACTACTCTGCTCCATAATACGAGAGCCCTGCGGTTCTTGCTCCTCAACAACGTCAGAAGATCGTAGGGACCTCATCATCTTCGTCGTCAGTGCTATCTGACATGGAGCCGCTGTTTTCTACGGGAATGTATTCTGAGCCTGAATCTGACAGATACGTGACCTCCTCTTCACTATCTGTCATGCTCATAATCTCGTAGGCCTCTTTACTAGTGTACCTTCGATTTGCCATTTTGGGCTCTAAATTTAGTGGTACACTAGTAAGATTCACAGGTAAAAAAGCACCTGACTGTCAGCAAATGTATTAATTGCTACAAAAAAAACTGTTAGCGATGAGGCCTGTCTCTGCGAACGCTGCAGTTATGTGTGTTGTGTTTGGTAAGTGACAGTGATCGATCGATACTGCACTTGGGTGGGCTGGGCTGGGCGGAGGGGCTAAACGCAGGTGCTAGCAGGTATCTGGGCTGATCCGGCTAACTCTGCGTTTTTGGGAACCCTAAACCGCTGGGGACGCTAGTATAGATCTGATCAGATACTATACCACTAAGGGAGGTGTATGCTTTGCGCGTGGGTGTTAGCATTACTGGCACTAATCTGACGCTGCCTGGGGCGATGCAGACCCTCTCTGAACCTAATAGATAACCCCCCTGGGTGATCAGGGGGTTAAACATTTATTGGGTTATATACGGCGGGTGCGCTGATGCTATAAAAAGCAAACTAACCAACCAGTGTCACCCGTAACACTTATACGGTGATCACTGGTGAAAGGGTTAACTAGGGGCAATCAGGGGGTTAAAACCTTTATTAGGTAATATATGGGGGTACCTTACGATATATAAAAACCTGACGGGTAACCTAAATAACTAAATAACTAACTGGCTAACCAGTGTCACCAGTGACATTTATACGATGATAACTGGTGAAAGGGTTAACTCTAGGGGCAATCAGGGGGTTAAAATAATATATGGGGATACCTGACGCTATAAAAACCTGCGGTGAACCTAAAAACAAAACTGGCTACCTAGGGGCACCACCGACACTAATACAGCGATCGGAAAAACGATCGCTTAGTGATGCTGGCGATAGGGGGTGAAAGGGTTACCTGGGGGGAAATCAAGGGGTTAAACCTTTATTAGGGGGGGTTAGGGGGCTACCCTGGACCTAAAGGGGCCTAAACCTAACTGCCCTGCAACTTTTTACTGTCACAAATGACACTGATTGCAGTGATCAGTAAAAAATTACCACTGCAAACGGTGACACTTTGACTGGGGGTACTGGGGGTGATCTGGGGGGTGATCTGAGTGTGACTGGAGGGTGAAAGTGTGCCTACGTGTACTGTGAGATGTCTTCTCTCCTCGCGCCGGACCAAAAAGACCGCCGCATGGAGAGATGACATCACTTCCTCTACCTGTGTTTACATTACACAGGCAGAGGAAGAATGTCGCTCCCGAACCGAAAATCACCATGTACCGGAGGGGGGTCCGATCGGACCCCCCACCCATACGAAGGCAGTCACGTACAGGTACACGATTGTGCCTGTCCGTGCCATTTTGCCGACGCATATGTACATGGGGCGGTCGTTAAGTGGTTAACAAGGGGGCCCCAAGATCCTGGCACCCCCCTATGTGAATGGGTATCTGGTACATTTTACCCCTACTCAATCACCCAAAAAAGTGTCAAAAAATACAAATGACAGGAGACAGTTTTTGACAATTCCTTTATAAAAAAACAAAAAAAGTATCCTGCGATGTCCATCCACCTTCAATCACGGCGTCCAACAATGAAAAACGAATAATATAACGTAAAAACTCTGCCTCCATGGGAGGCGTCCCGCCGACTGCAGCCTTTTCGCGATTACAGCTCTTATATAACCAAGGACGGGGCCATGTAACAGTTTAACAGGGGCATGTAATTACAATTTTTGATCTAATATTTCACAGCAGGGCCCGTTCCTGCACTCAACAAGAGTATCTGTGAGGGCTTACAGTGTTGTGGCTCCTCCGCCACCACTGCCTAAGACCCAATTTTTCTGCCTCTGTTTAACAGTGGCGTGTTATTACAATTTTTTATCTAATATTTCACAGCAGGGCCCGTTCCTGTGCTCAACAAGAGTATCTGTGAGGGCTTACAGTGTTGTGGCACCACCACCACCACCAAAGGCCCAATTTTTCTGCCCCTGTTTAACAGTGGCATGTAATTACAATTCTTGATATAATATTTCACAGCAGGGCCCGTTCCAGCGCCCACCAAGAGTAACTGTGAGGGCTTACAGTGTTCTGGTACACCTAAGGCCCAATTTTCTGCAGAGTATATAGGGCAGGCCATATAGTATATACAGGCGGTCCTTTACTTTCAAACATCCGACTTACAAACGACTCCTACTTACAAACGGAGGCAGACAACAGGAAGTGAGAGGAAATCTACCCCAAGGAAGGGAAATTCTCTCCTGTAAGAGTTAATATGGAAAGAAGGTGTCTCCACTGATGTTTTATCACCAATCCTTGTTTCCCTTCTAACCCCAAAATTTCTAAATCAAATTGTCATTGGGACAGAAAGTGAGGTGAAATCTTCTGAACAGGTGCACAGACAGCAAAACAAATGTTATATGGGTGATAACCCTTCCCTATGCTATCCAAAAAACTTAAAAATAGATTTTTTGGCTGGAGCTACACTTAAAAGATGTGCCACTTTACAGACATACTATAGACACCCCCAGGTAAGAAATTTAAAGGAATAGTTCACTTTTATTGTTTCACTTTAAGCATTATTAAAATCACTGCTCCTGAAAAAACAGACGTTTTTAAAACTTTTTTTTTGCATTGATGCATGTCCCCTGGGGAAGGACCCGGGTCCCCAAACACTTTTTATGGCAATAACTTGCATATTAGCCTTTAAAATTCACACTTTTGATTTTTCACAGTCGTGTCTCATAGACTTTAATGGTGTTTGCGCGTTCGCACAAACTTTTTGCCAGTTCGCATGTTCTGCCGCGAACCGAACCAGGGGGGTGTTCGGCTTATCCCTATTAGTGTGTACCAAGCTTTAGGAATACTAGACAAAGCTAATTCTGCACACACCTGAATCAAGGGCTGACCATCACCAAACAACACCCGGCCTTGATCAACAACAGCTTGTCCCAGGTGTGCTCTTTCAGTATCTGTCAGCAGTATTCCTTTTCCTCTGACATTAGCAAAGCATAGTAAACAACTTCCTCTGGATACATTTTACAGCAAACAATAGCAGAATCAAAATGGTTTCCCTGTGCTGGTATCCTGTGAAACAGGTGTGACCAGATATGTGTGGACTTGCGCAGAGAACACGAGGCACAAGAATAGTATGAATAATGTTATTTATTAAAGATAAATAAAGGTTAATAAAACAACAATATAAATACACATCCAGTATATGAAATTCCATGGACCAAAACCAGGGAATCTAATGAATAAAACAAACTACCTAAGCCAACGAATACCTAAATACAGGCAGGATGATATGACTGAGAAGTGTAGTCAGTGTCAAAGCCAGAGTCAAAGCAAACAAATACTTTTACACACAAGTGTGTAGATCAGGTAATCTATGGTTCAAAATGGTTCTATGGTTCAAAATTGATAATGTCTCAGGCCTTGCTGCCCTCCAGGATAGGCGTATCCTAGCAATAAAAAAAAAAAATAAAGAAAAGAGGGTGCACCAGCCTTGTGCATTATCCTTTGATAAGTTTATTTAAAGAACAAATGAAAAACTACTCACAAGCATGTGAAAGAAAACATTGTTTGCATTCGGTAAATAGACCGGAAGAGCGGTTCAGACGTCACTTCCTACTCGCCCGCCGTCGCGCAAAGTTGACGTCAGCCACTGTAAATTGCTTCTGCCATTTTGATCAATGTCAAAATGGCGGATGCTATTTGCAGCAGCTGGCGGCTGACATCAACTTCATGCGACGGCAGGCGAGCAGGAAGTGATGCCTGGACCGCACTTCCGGTCTATTTCTGGAATGCAAACAATGCGGCGTGCGTTCCAGACACTAGTCTGATCGCCAGGATGGGGGCAAAATCACCAGTATACACATGGCAGCACATTCAGACGTGAATTAGCAGCTCAATACGGTAAGACACAGATTATATCACACTACACTATCTGTTTGCTTATAGACGGCTGTCAAACATATCTATATTTTGATTCCATCTGAACGGTTCCTGCACTGGCTACAGGGACCATTGATGTTGAATGATAAGTATGATTGTAATGTCACCTGTATTACACAGTGGGAATTTAGTGCTATGCTTGGGTGTGTCCTATGAAGGCACACATATATTTAAGAAGCTGAAGGAGGTAGCACTGCTAGGCTCTGATGAAGAAGGTATCCCTTTGAAACACGTCAGCCTGCAGTGGTCCTCATGTCCTCTTGTTCATCACCTGGAGACTGTTGTAATCAGACTAATTGCCACCATTCAAAGGCTTTCACATTGCGGTTTTCTTTCACATGCTTGTGAGTAGTTTTTCATTTGTTCTTTTAATAAACCTATCAAAGGATAATGCACAGGGCTGGTGCGCCCTCTTTTCTTTATTCTTTTTTTCAAAGCCAGAGTCATGCATAGGAGATCAGGCAGAGGGAGTAGGAACAGGATCAGAGCACAGGAACAGTTACACGGATCAGGGGGACATGGGCAAAGCATGCAAAACACCAAGGCAAGGGGGAGTAGCATAGGAGGAGCTAAATATCCTCCCAGCAATTACCATCAGGTGATGACTAATTAGTAAGAGCTGCTGGCTTCTGAGAGACATCCACTGGTGGACACTGGAACTACAACCTACAGGTCTGGGAGCCAAAGTGCCACCAGCAGGTGGACCCATTTCTGACAACATCTACTATCCCATAAAAAAAAAAAGAGGGGAGGGGGAAGTTTTTTTGTTATACCTATACCCAATATAATTTCTGATACTAATAGTGAGTAATTAGTGGGCTGAAATCCATCCACAAACCATCAAATTATTACTAGAAAGCATAATAGGTACTGTATATTCATGCCAGCAAACAATTGAAAAAGAGGGATATTTCCTCTATTTTAATTGTCTAAAAAACTACCATTTGCATTGTTTATCACTAAAAAACATAGTAAGTAGAGGCGGACGGGTATCAGCATATGTATAGACAATTAGTTAACAGCACCATCATCCCTGTAAAAATGTGAAAACTAGCTGAACAGGATGTGGGACTATAAGGGTGCTGATTGACAAATTGTATAGACCACAAAACAAGTGATATATATAAAAAATATTTTTAAATTACATACATAAAAAACATACCTAATAGACAGGTCTGGGGTCCCTGGGCTCACCACACTCATCACCAATCCATGTCAGAAGAATTGTCTACCCTCTCACCCTCCTAATAACCACTGGGCCTCCCAGGTACCACCCCAAAACTGCCCTCCCATTAGAGGTCCGAGCCAATCAGGACTTCGGATAGCTCCAGGGCTGGCTGCCTTTAGGTCGGAGCCACATGGGTCTTTCAACTTATCTTTTGAGAAGTGGCTTTGTACTAGTAAATCTTCTAAAGGTTATATGTGGGCGATCGTATATAAAAATATTTCAAACTGGGGACCTTTGCCAGAATATGCCAGTGTTTTTGGAAGATCTGCCTAATCTTTTTATTTTGTTGATGGTATATAATAATAGGCAAAAATTCCCTCTTTTTAATTTCCTGGCTACCGTGGAACAAGAGTAAATCATGGAGGCTAGTCTTAGCTATTTTATAAGCCCTTTTTGGAAGGTTCTTTCAATATCCTCACCTCCTAAAATGACCTCTCAGATCTTTGGCTTGCTGTTCAAATTCCACATTGTCAGTTTAATTCCAGTGGACCCTTAGGTATTGGCTTACAGGAATTGCCTTATGGACGTGCTCAGAGTGTGCACTATTTCTGTACAACACTGTGTTCCCAACAGTGGGCTTCTTAAATTGTTCAGTGGAAATCTGTCCTTCCACCTTATTTTCATTAGTGAGATCCAGAAAGGGGATCAAGCCAAGATCCCAGTTCAAGGTGAAACTAAAATTTAGATTGTGATTATTTAGTAGAACCACAAAATTCCATGTTTTTAATTTACCAGAACCATTCCAAAAGATATGAATATCAATATTGTTAATATATCTCCACCATAAAGTGATATATGGCAGTCATCCCGAGCAAAGATTGAATGATACCACACCCCCAGATTCAGGTTAGCGTAGGATGTTGTCCCCATCACTACTCCCTGTATCCGGAGATAGTGGGACCCATCAAATAGAAACAGATTGTAAGTCAAAATAAACTCCAATAGTTCCATAATAAAGTTGTTGTAACAAAACAACTCCCTGCTGCCCCTTCTGTTTTCACTCAAGAACAATCTAGTCATATTTAACCCTTTTGGTATGCACGCGTATAGCGCCTCCACATCAATTGAGGCTAGAATAGGCACATATACCCCCTTCAAGATGGTTAAAAGGTGTATGGTGTCCTTAAATAAGTTGGTAAACTTTTAACATCTGGGCGAAGTCTGTTACTTGCTTTAGAGGTCAAACTGTTAATTTCCGAAATGATCAGTATTCCCAGGGGTTCCCTAAATCTGTTATGCATTTTAAGAAGCATTTAGAATGTGGGAACTACCGGATGTTTGATCTTGAAAAAAATCTCTGGTGTTGAAATAGTGTTACTACTATTTCAAAGAAAGGTTCCTGAAAGCGTGTCATGATATTTGAACTTTTCAGTACCAGGCCGTATTTTTCAGATTTTTTTACACGTTTTGATCTTGAGTCTTCCTGATCTTCCAGGATCGTCACGAAATGTGTTGACTGCTGCTTGAAGTTAAAAATGCTTATATTAAGCAATACCCTTTTGGGATGTAGTTTTATAAATTTTAAACAATTACTTGTAATAGAGCTTATCAAAAATCCTGGAACATAAAAGTCCAAATGATAAAACAGCACTATAGTTGGATAAATGTCCACTTGCATAAAAAACATTCGGGTGATGACACAGTGATAAGTCTTAAATCCGTGAGTGCTTCCAAACAGTGGATCAAAAGTGCATCCTACACTTGTTCCCAATCTTCACCACACGTGAGGCACTCTCACCCGTTGGGGTGCAAACTCACCACAAAGATGAAACAAATGGGCTTTAGATATTAGTATTGGTGGGCTCTCTCACTTGACCATCCGTCATCACCAAGCAGGGGGCAGCAGGGGTTAAATCCGTTTAATGCTCATATAAAACACAAAAAACACTGACATAGTGTAATCCCGTTTTAACAAATAAATTTAAATACCCCCATGCAGCAAACCCCTGCTACAAATGCACGTACAATGAATCAACAGTTAATAAGCATAAATGTGAGTGTATTCACCGCTATCCTCACGACCACAGCAGCGCCTATGTTGCTCTATACAGCGCTGGGGGAAATCCTTCCTTATTATGTCCGGTTAGCAGAGAAAAACATCCATCAGTTCCTGGTTACAGTAGCGTCGTTGACCGGTTTCGTTTCCAATCGACTTCAACAGAGGGCGTGGCTACACGGCGCAGACAGACTGATCTATATACTAATTCTCCCCCAGCCATTGCCTAGAGCTGCGCCGTACATCCGCTCTGATTGGTGTATCTCAGAGCGGATGCCAGGCATGCCGGAAGTCCTACTGCGGACAGGGGGAAGAGAGTCAGCAATGCACAGTATAGGATACCGCAGGCTATTGACATCCAGAAGGTCAGATCCCGGCCATCAAACTTAGCCAAAACGTTAGCCGACTGGGAAAATAAGCAAGGAGCTACCTTAGTGAGATTGCATGTGCATAACAGAAAAAGTTTTATAAGTTTTATATCGCAATAACTTACGCTGCACTAGGTGTCCTATCTAGTATTCTGCCACTGCAGCCGTGACAGACCTAACCCCTGGTATTGATTGCATCAATACAGACCATACAAACAGTAGCCTAATGCAGTTAGAACATATATTGCACAAAGGTAATCAACATTACCTATTATCACTATAAGATTAACCCTTATTTTCCATAAACATGTGAGATTATAACAACAATATTTAAAGGGATATATTCCACAAAAAGGGGGGACACAATAAAGTGAAATATAAATAAAATGAAGAAAAATATATAAGATCTTATATATAAAATATACATAAAAGTACACAATATATATATATAAATGTAAAATGATATAGAAAATGGAGGCAAAGGAGATAAATTAAAAGGGATGCCACCCCTCCCAAATTATAAATGTATCAGAAATGGAGATATTGAATATTAAAATGTTAAAATATGATGAAATATCTACAATATTAAAACATTAAAAATACTAAAAATACTCAAAAGTCACTGATTCAATAATCGCTGATGAAGCAATTAATGTCGAGGTCAACCTTTAACCCCTTAGGGACCAGAGTGTCTACAGAATTAATCCATTGGGTCTCGAGCTTGGATATCTCCCTAACTAAATTGGACCCTCTCCATGGTGGTTTAAGGTGGTCCACCCCCCAAAATTTCAGCCTAGCAGGGTTCTGATCGTGAAAAAGTTTAAAATGTAAAGAAACATTATGATCCTTAAAGCCAATCTTAATGTTCGCCACATGCTCTGCAATCCTTATTTTGAGCACCCTTTTTGTGCGACCAATATATTGTAATTTACAGGCACATTCCAAGATGTAAACTACATATGAAGAGTTACAAGTTATGAAGTTTTTTATCGGGAACTTCACATTATTTGAAGTAGATGTAAAACTTTCCAATGCTCTGAAGGGTGTACTCACTTCCCTACATGGGCGACATTTCCTACAAGCATAGAAGCCGTCCTTATCCCAAAATGAGGGTGGTCTACTTGGTGGATCCAGAATTTTCTTCACTACTCTATCCCCATAATTTGGGGCTTTTCTGTAGATAAAAGTTGGTTTGTCTGGAATGGCGGTTTTTAAAACTCTATCTAAAAATAAAACGTGCCAGTGAGAGAAAAAAATCTTTTCTACTTCGTTAAACTGGGAATTATACCCAGAAATAAAACTCCATTCGTGACTAATCTTGTTACGAGCAGGGGAAATGCCATCAGGATATTCAACTCTTGGTACTATTAATAATTCTTCAATGATCTTGTCGAGTTGGTTCTCACTGTAACCTTTCTCGATTAATTTATTTTTCAAGACGCACGTTTGAGATATATAATCGGCGTCTGTGGAGCAATTATGTCTTACCCTCATGATCTGTCCTTTGGGTATATTCCTTAGCCATGTTGGGTGGTGTCCACTTTGTGTAGGAAGGTAACTGTTAGCATTGGTAGGCTTAAAGTAAACTTTTGTTCCTATTTTGTCACCACTCCTATATATGTTGAGGTCCAAGAAGTGAATCCTTGCATGATTATATTCAGAAGTGAGGTTAATATTCTGCGTATTGTTATTTAGCTCCTCTAGAAAAGTTTCTAGTGAGGCTGTTGATCCTGCCCAGATAAAGAAAAGATCATCGATATACCTTCGATAGAGGATTAATTCATCTCTTTTTTTGTTGAAAATGGTCTTATCCTCCCATTCGGCCATAAAGATATTCGCTATACTAGGAGCGAACTTAGCTCCCATTGCCACGCCGCTTCTCTGGGAGTAAAAAGACCCATCGTACCAAAAATAATTATGCCCTAAACAAAAATCTAGTGCCCAATTAAGAGCCAGTAAGGCATCGTCATGTTGGATCACTGTGTAGAGTGATGACACGTATGCCGTCACAAGTAACACTTCTTCCTTTCCTGATAAATCTACACCTTGCAGTAGTAGAAGCAGGTCATTTGTATCTTTTAGGTATACGTGTGTAAGTGTGACACTCTTTTGAAGGTAATGGTCTAGATATTGGCCCATCCGGGATGTCACTGAGGTTAAGATCTTTGTGAATTTTAGGCAAGGTGTAAATAGTAGGTATTCTACTGCTACTTGGCACCAAATACCTACTTTCTTTCATAGAAAGAGCTCTTGTTTGATAACCTATTTCCACTAGAACCTTTAAATTCTCCCCATATTGTGGCGTTGGGTCTTTGTCCAACTTGTAGTAAGTCCCTTTGTTCATTAGCATGTTTGACAGTTGGTCATGGTAAAATTCTTTTGTTAAAATGACCACTCCACCACCTTTATCTGCCGGTCTCACCACAATATCCTTCCTTTTTTCCAGTAATTCAATACCTTCTTTTATATGTCGTGGATTGACATTTTTCTTAGGTATAATATGCTCTAAATCACGTAACACTAACCCCTTAAAGACATCCAAAGGTTGGTTAGTTCCCAATAAAGGGTTAAATAGAGATTTATTGCGAAGCCACTATACGTGGGTACTGACGATGCGCTTGTCACTGAATTTGAATTCTTATTCAAGAAATATTTTTTCATATTTAATTTTCTCATATACTTATGCACGTCGATAAACACATTAAATTTATTTCTGGGACGATGTAAACCACATTTCAATCCCAAATGTAGGATATTAGTTTCTTTATCAGTTAAAATTACATTGCTCAAATTAAAAATCCCACTTAATCGTACTCCTTCTCGTATTCTTTCCTTCCTCTTTTTTTGGACCTTTCGTCCAGCCCTGCAGCCTCTGATTCTTCTCTCCTTAATGGAGGCTGTTGTGTTCTTTCCCGTTCTCAATGTGGTGGATCCCTCCACGGCGGGACTCTCTGGGTAGGTCCTTGTTGTGGTCCTCTGGACTGAGGTGTCTGTTGTGGGTACGATGAGGGTCTCCCTCTTTGGTTGTTCCAACCTCTGCCCCTCTTCTGCCACCCTCTGCCTCGCCCCAAAAAAAGGACGCAGTGATTGATATAGTTCAGTGCCATATCAGACATAGTGAGGCTTGGGGATCTTTTCCAATGTTCCTGTGCAGAGCGGAAGTGATGTCATCCAGCCTCGTCTTCATAGAGAGGCTTGGATGGCGCTTCCTGTTCTATATGGCTGATATAGAAGTTCTGGCCATGTCTATACTGCTTATTTATCTATTGATCTAACACAATCTAATAAATATTCATTGGCAGTATTATCCTATATTATGGGAAGATTTTTTGAGATCAAATGGGATATTTTAAATAGCAGCCGCCACTTCCTGTTCACCAACAGGAAGTGATGTAATTTCCGGGGTCACTCCAGCTGGGGTCATTCCATCTATAAATAGCGGTGTTGTTGTGGGGGTCCACACCCCAGATGATGACTTTTTAGTTGAAACGCGTCGGGTGGACCCATTCACACACATCGCTCTTGCATTTTGTGATATGCCTATGATGTTCTTCCAAATGTGAGTGTACATTTTTTAATCTTTTTTTAAATAAATACTTCCTTGTACGGTATCACACTATGTGAGTTTTTTTCCCCATTACGCATGTTATGTGGTTACCGTATCTCTGGCTCCAACAAGACTATATGTATTCACACTTCCTGGTGTTTACGGGAATTTGCGGTGCCGACTGATATGCGGATTCAGGACCAGCTGGATACACCTTGCTGACTGATTATTTAAGCCTGTTTTGACTTGGGTGGTATACACCTTACCAAGTCAATACCATCTGGTAAGCCTCCTCCTTATATCGGTGGTGGTGTCTCTATCCTTTCACAGAGAGGGTCATATCCATGTGGGACTCTTTATTTCAACCTTGCAGTTTTTTCTACACTTTTGGACTGTTATTTGTGTGTGGTCACAATAGAGGACTGTTTCGTTCTGATTTATTTACATATAATATTTTTTTTTCACGGATCACACTCAGTCACTTGGTGTCACTGAAATTAATATATATGCATGTTTGCAACATTTGATATGTGTTGGTAACTGACTCTTTCACAAAAATAAGCGCTACACTTTTTCATATTCACCAGTTTTTGCTTTGTCTCAGCTGTGTTGGCAGCTAATTTTTGTGTTCACTCATTGCACAGCGCAGTATATCCCATATCTAATTTTTTGCACAGTTTACTTGACATTATATTGCAGCAGTGTTCATTATTTATTTGGTGTAATACCAACCACTAATATGGATGTATTTGACTACCGTGCATCACGCACAGTCAATACAGAGGGTGTGTTTGTAGCCACTGGTAGCGACACAGAAATTGGAGGGTTATTTTTAAGGCTTAGGAATGTCATGGTGTCAGAACTCCATCTTCAGTGGGACCTTGTGTTCCTGGAACAATATGTGACGGAACAGATGGTCCCACGAAGTCTCAGATGGGACATTCATCCACAACAGGGTGAGGGAGATTTTGACTCCTGGTTTAAATATTTCAATGAGGCTGGTACCAAATTTTTAAATTTCCTCATTACCAGGAAGAGAAGTCGCCTCTCTGTCTTGGATAGAGAGATCAAGGAATTAAAGGAAGGACTGCTTGTGTATAAAAACTCAGTTGAATACAATTCCTTGTCCTCTAACCTCCAGGCCCATTTGATCAAGGAGGATAAAGATCAAAAGGCTAAAAAACATAAAAAATACTCGCGGGATATAGGTGACTATAGGGCGGGTAAGGTATTCAGCTGGCAGAAAACCCCAGTACAGGATCAAACTATGGAAGTTAATTCTTCTAATATAGGAGCGCAGGCTCCTCTGATTGATTACCAGACCCAACCGAAACCTTCTATGAATAGGAGCCTACTACCTAGGGATCCTCCTCCAACCCAGGGTGGTCGCCCCCAAAATGTACATACCCCTAGGAACACACAGAGGGGTAGAGGACATAATTCTAATAGAAGGGGAGGGAGAGGACATAGAGGGAACCATTCTAACCCTGACGGTCATTATTATGATCGTGAGCCATCCTATCAGAGGGGGTCTCCCTATTATAGGGGATCACCCGCTAGATATCAAGACCACCATAATGGTTACCCTAAACCGTCCCACTATAGTCATCCACCAACATCCACTTATAACAGATATTCTCCACTTCAAGATCAGTATAATGATGGAGTATATCCGTATCCAAATGCCGAGTATGATCAGCCTTCCTATGGATATCAACAACCAATCTCCCAACCCCGCCCAAATCAGGGTTTTCACGAGGACCCCCCAGGGAGAAAAAGGGGCCGAGACCCAAGAGAGGGTCCAGAGGAGGGAGGAGGAGCCAGAGACGAAAAGCGAGGGCGAACATAATCTGTAAAGGAGTGTTCAACCTGAGTAGTACTGTTTTAACACATGAAGAAAAGATTGTTTTGGACAAGGGTCTCAAATTTGCTCCCCCGCGGAGGTTGAACAAATTTGACACCTTTGTCGACATTCATAAGTACATTAGGAAGATTAACATACAGCGCTATATTACTTCCAATCCTACTAGAAGTATAGCTAGGGCAGCTACGTCAGGTACTGTCCATTCAGGTTTATCCAATCCATCCCTGTTCAACCCCCCTAACCAGCTTGCTCCAGCAATAAACATGTTTAGAGATCTGGTATTGAAAGATCTTGCCAAATTACCTCCTAAACGAGTTTTCAATAATCCTTTACCTAGTCAGGGTCTTAAATCCTTGTGTGACAATAAGGATCTGGTTATCCGTCCCGCTGACAAAGGCGGAGGCATTGTATTGCTGGACAAACAGGACTATATGGGGGAGATGTACAAAATTCTGAGTGATCAGGATACGTACAAAGAGCTACCCAGTAATCCGACATCTAAATTCAAGAGACAATTAACCAGTCTTATCGCTCAGGGTTATGAGTCCTCAATTTTAAATAGTAAAGAAAAATCGTTCCTTGTTCCTTTAGCCCCCCGCATTCCTGTTATTTATTATTTACCTAAGGTTCATAAAGATTCCCTTCATCCCCCTGGACGTCCCATCATTAGCGGGATAGATTCCGTCACCTCTAGAATTGGTAGGTACATTGATTTCTTTTTGCAACCATCTGTACGCAAAACTCCATCCTACCTTAAAGACACGAAGGATGTGATTAAACGCCTGTCTGCTATCACCTTTGAAGGCGATTTGATTATGGCCACAGCGGATGTGGCATCCTTATACACCTGCATTCCTCATCAGAGAGGAATGGAGGCTGCTAAGGATTTTCTAAATAGGGATGTCACTCTCGCTAAACCTCAGGTGGATTTTATAGTTGATTTGTTGGAGTTTGCCACCCAACATAATTATTTTTGGTTCGATGGTCGCTTTTATTTGCAGCATAAGGGAGTTGCGATGGGAGCAAAGTTTGCTCCCAGTTTAGCAAACCTTTTCATGGCCAAGTGGGAGGAGGATGCCGTCTATGCCCTGGAACACCTGCAGTTAAATATGTGGGCCAGGTACATAGACGACATCCTCCTCCTTTGGGCTGGCACCCCTGAATCTCTTGAAGATTTCTTCTCAGAGCTCAATGAGAATGACAGAGGGATTTCACTTACATACGAATTTAGCCAGTCTAAAATCCATTTTTTGGATCTTGAAATAGAAAGGTTTGAGTATCAATTCAAGTACAGTACGTATTTCAAACCTACGGATAGGAACGGATATATACCCACAGACAGTTGCCATCATAAGTCCTGGCTAAAATCCGTTCCCAAAAGTCAATTCCTGCGACTCCGCAGGAATTGTACTGACACAGAAACTTTCAGGATACAAGCTGACATTCTTAGAGGCCGGTTTATTGAAAAGGGATATGACAATCGAGATGTCTAGAATGAGATGACTAAGGTTCTGAATATCGACCGATCTCTATTGTTAGCAGATAGACCTCAAAGAGAAAGGGAAGACAATTTTAGATGGTCTTTTCTTACAGCCTTTTCTACCCAACACAAGCAGATCAAGGCTATTTTTGAACAACATTGGGGTATCTTGAGGAATGATCGAATCCTTGGTACACTTTTACCAGAAAGACCTAAAGTGATATACCGAGGAGTGCCCTCACTTAAAAGTAAAATTGCACCAACCATCATTAATCCTCCGATTAGGCCAACATTTTTTCATAACTGGACAGGCTACTACCCCTGTAAGAAATGCCTTGTATGCCAGTATAACACCTGTGGGAGAAAGGCCAGTAAAGAATTTAGGTCCACAGCGACTAACCGGGTCTATCCAATCAAACCATTTTGTACATGTGCAACTATTAATGTTGTGTATTTACTGACATGTCCATGTGGTAAACAATATGTTGGGCGGACCATTAGGTCATTCACGACCAGGGTAACCGAACATATCAACTTAATCAAGTTTGGGAGCATCAAACACACGGTCCCTCGGCATTATCGGCAAAACCATGCCCGTGACCCAACAGGGACCCAATTCTTGATTATTGACCGTTATGTTGCTCCATGGAGGGGTGGGGCCAACACTAGAGGAGTTTCCAGACTCAAAACTTTCTGGATTTACGAGTTACAGACTCACCACCCACAGGGGTTAAATGTGGAGTGGGATATTAATGCTTTTATTAATAGATCTTGACTCCAAGGACGATTTTTCATAAATTTTTGTAGTAATTAAAAATTTTATCCTTTTTTTAATAAAATGTTTTAATACCCATTTCAACCTGTCAACTATCTAGTCGCCATTCAAATGGCTAGTTTGTGTTTGACAGTTGAATTTGTCAGTTTTGGAACATTAACCAATATTAGCATTCTAGATTTTTAGTGATGACCCCAGTTTGATTTGACTTCAAATTCAGCATGCCAAAGCGGGGATTCAAACTCACAACCTCCCGATAACACATCAGGCGCTTTGCCCATAGCACCACCACTGGAAGTGTTTGTTAGGGGTCATAAAAAACAGTGCCATATCAGACATAGTGAGGCTTGGGGATCTTTTCCAATGTTCCTGTGCAGAGCGGAAGTGATGTCATCCAGCCTCGTCTTCATAGAGAGGCTTGGATGGCGCTTCCTGTTCTATATGGCTGATATAGAAGTTCTGGCCATGTCTATACTGCTTATTTATCTATTGATCTAACACAATCTAATAAATATTCATTGGCAGTATTATCCTATATTATGGGAAGATTTTTTGAGATCAAATGGGATATTTTAAATAGCAGCCGCCACTTCCTGTTCACCAACAGGAAGTGATGTAATTTCCGGGGTCACTCCAGCTGGGGTCATTCCATCTATAAATAGCGGTGTTGTTGTGGGGGTCCACACCCCAGATGATGACTTTTTAGTTGAAACGCGTCGGGTAGACCCATTCACACACATCGCTCTTGCATTTTGTGATATGCCTATGATGTTCTTCCAAATGTGAGTGTACATTTTTTAATCTTTTTTTAAATAAATACTTCCTTGTACGGTATCACACTATGTGAGTTTTTTCCCCATTACGCATGTTATGTGGTTACCGTATCTCTGGCTCCAACAAGACTATATGTATTCACACTTCCTGGTGTTTACGGGAATTTGCGGTGCCGACTGATATGCGGATTCAGGACCAGCTGGATACACCTTGCTGACTGATTATTTAAGCCTGTTTTGACTTGGGTGGTATACACCTTACCAAGTCAATACCATCTGGTAAGCCTCCTCCTTATATCGGTGGTGGTGTCTCTATCCTTTCACAGAGAGGGTCATATCCATGTGGGACTCTTTATTTCAACCTTGCAGTTTTTTCTACACTTTTGGACTGTTATTTGTGTGTGGTCACAATAGAGGACTGTTTCGTTCTGATTTATTTACATATAATATTTTTTTTCACGGATCACACTCAGTCACTTGGTGTCACTGAAATTAATATATATGCATGTTTGCAACATTTGTTATGTGTTGGTAACTGACTCTTTCACAAAAATAAGCGCTACACTTTTTCATATTCACCAGTGATTGATATAGTTGCCTATTTTCATGTTCCCATAATGGTTCATATCTATTATGAACCGGTAGATGATAGTAGTCTTCAGGATATGGGGGTCGATAGTATGGGTTCGGTGGTCCCAATTTTCTTAATTTACCCCTTCCATGATTAGTATCACTTCTAATAGGTGTAGAATGGTTAATAGGGGCATGGTATGGACCCGGATCTCTTCTATCAGCTATTAGTAATAGTTGATTAGTTGGTGGCTGAGGTCTTCTTATATTTGATTCTTGTTGTGTGTCCAAAATAGTGGCATCATTCTCTCTTACTTCAGTGGGGTTCACTTGTTGCCATAGGTAGATAGAATTTGACCGGAAATCCCCTAAATCTCTATGGAATTTTTGGGTTTTCTTTTTTTGTGTTTCTTTATCTACCTTCTCCAATTTCTTTTTTTTTTTTTTTTTATTCAAAAAGTTTTTATTGAGCATAAGAAAAAATACATACAGCAGCCGATTTTAAAAGACATCGGACGTAATAACAGCATTGCTCAATAGGGGTATACAAACCGCATCCCCCTGAGTGTTGACAGTGTAACAAATCATAAACAGTGGTACCATGTATAATCAGTTGCATCAACGAATAGAAAGTAAATAAGTTGCATCACGACAAACACCCCCCCCCCATAATATACTATCTGCTGGGGTAACAGAGAGATTTCCAATTTCTTTTTAATACGGCTATTAAAATCTATTAATTGTTGTGTATCCTTAATAGGATCAAGTTGTTTTTGTAACTCATTAATCCTTGCCTCCAATTTTAACATTTTCCTCCTTTTCCTTTTTAAAATGAGTTCCTGTAATTTAAAACCAACTCCATTAAAAAATTCCAACCACTCGGTCATTGATGTCATCCAGACCATCTTGTGGTACTACTTCCTTTCTCAAACTCCTTATAATAATACGTTCCTTCAAGTACTGTTCTAGGGTACATATGTCCCACCAAGTTCTTACTTGTTTTTCTAGACAGTTACTAAGGGCGGTCATTGCTCCATTTAGATTGACTAGTGTGGTAGTATGCTCATTAACAGTGAAAATACTGTTTAAATCTATGTTCCTATTGCTCAGAAAAAGTAGTGCGTCCATGGCAGCCAGGAAAAAAATATGTATGAAATGTATCAAGAAGGTGCAAATAAAAGGCCTATCTTGCACTTTCCGGCGCCACAGTGCTGGAATACAAGTTCTGAGTCTTCCTTTACTAGCTGGGAGGCTATAAAAGGTAGTATATTAAAGTGTAACTATAGAGTATTTATATACACATAAACACTAGGGAACATAATAAACAGAATGAATAAATAAATAAATAACAAAGGCTAATGTCACAATATATCAGAGTGATAAAAGCCAAACAGCTGCTGTTTAAAAGCTCAAACGAGGAACCTCGAAAAAGAGCATAAATAAATAAAGGTTATCAAAAATCCTGGAACATAAAAGTCCAAATGATAAAACAGCGCTATAGTTGGATAAATGTCCACTTGCATAAAAAAACATTCGGGTGATGACACAGTGATAAGTCTTAATTCCGTGAGTGCTTTTAAACAGTGGATCAAAACTGCATCCTACACCTGTTCCCATTTGTTTCATCTTTGTGCTGAGTTTGCACCCCAACAGGTGAGATTGCCTCATGTGTGGTGAAGATTGGGAACAGGTGTAGGATGCACTTTTGATCCACTGTTTAAAAGCACTCACGGAATTAAGACTTATCACTGTGTCATCACCCGAATGTTTTTTTATAAAAGTGGACATTTATCCAACTATAGCGCTGTTTTATCATTTGGACTTTTATGTTCCAGAATTTTTGATAACCTTTATTTATTTATGCACTTTTTCGAGGTTCCTCATTTGAGCTTTTAAACAGCAGCTGTTTGGCTTTTATCACTCTGATATATTGTGACATTAGCCTTTGTTATTTATTTATTTATTCATTCTGTTTATTATGTTCCCTAGTGTATATGTGTATATACATACTCTATAGTTACACTTTAATATACTACCTTTTATAGCCTCCCAGCTAGTAAAGGAAGACTCAGAACTTGTATGCCATCACTGTGGTGCCGGAAAGTGCAATATAGGCCTTTTATTTGCACCTTCTTGATACATTTGTAATAGAGCATTGTTATTTTTTTATATATACTTGGATGTAAATGTGTTAATTATACATATTGCTGGTGCAGTAATTTAAAATCCCTATTCTCTTACATTCTATTTGGTCTTTGCTGAAGAACCTATTGGTGCCAAAGGTGTATGAAAAGCACTTAGTATAGATAGTTACTTTCTTTCTTCTGTATCATTATACAGTATATACAGGCTGCATTTTACTTAACAGTGTACCACAATGATTTTTCTGTACTGTTCCCCATATCACACTTTTTCTCTGTGCTCTAGTTGGAGAAAATTAACATGTTCTGGTACACGTAAAAAAAAATATATATATATATATATATATATATATATATATATATATATATATACATAATGAACATTTGAAGCAGTAAGAAGGTCAATTTTAAAATTACATAAAAATGTATATTTTTTTTTTAAAGATATTTTTTTATTAGGTTTAAGACAAACCAACAAACAGAAAGAAACATACAAAAAAACAACAACAATACCACCAGACAACCTGGTCATAAACATTAGGCAATACACTCAATCATAGAAAAATAAACTGACATAATAATCAGTGCAAAATATGAAGTAGGCACAGTGGTGTAGTGGTTAGCACTTTCACCTAGCAGCAAAAGGGGCGCTGGTTCAAATCCCGACAACCACACCATCTGCCTGGAGTATGTATGTTCTCCCTGTGTCTGCGTGGGTTTCCTCCGGGTACTCTGGTTTCTTCCCATACTCCAAAGACATGCTGGTAGGTTAATTGGATCTTGTCCAAATTGGCCCAGTATATATGTGTGTCTCAAGCGTGTCGAGATCCTACAGGGAAAAATGACTGCATCAGCCAAGCAGACACTGGCTGCAAAAAGCGCCTAGAGGCGATTCAGTTTGCATGTGAGCGCTATACAAGTCACTCATTCATTAATTCACAATGGTAAAAGGCTCAGGTATAATACCGGGATATAGCAAAAGTAGAGATCCCTGAGGCACAACCCATCAATGGTCAAGCAAGAGGCTGGGAGAGTGCTGGGAGAGGGTTAGCGGACTAGCCAACCATCTACCCCAATTTTTGTGGAAGGTTTTGTTCCGTTTCCGGAGTTCAAAAGTAAGTTTATACAGTGGGATAGCGTCATTAATACGTTTTAACCAGAGGGATTTCAGAGAGGTCTGTGTGCCCTTCCAGGACAGAAAAATAGCTTTTTTAACATAGAAGAAGAGTATACGGAGCAGTCTCTTGGCATGTGATGATAGGTGTAATTCGCCAAAAATGCCTAATAGGCAGTTATTGGTGTGGATTATGTTTGGGAGGCCTAGCGCCGGTGAGATGAAAGCACCCACTTCTTCCCAGAAGTCCCGGACTACCGGGCATAACCAGAAGCAGTGTAAGAAATCGGCCTCTTGGCCACAGCTGCGGAAACAGGCAGCCGAGGGCAGGAGACCCATCTTGTGTAACCTAGCCGGTGTGAGGTGGGTTTGATGAAAATTTTTGACCTGTATGATGCGGTCCCGGGAAGCAATAACAGATGTTTTATACGTATCATTAAATTCTGACCAGTCCTCGTCTACCAAGGAGATGTCCAGAGAGGTCCATTTTACTTGAGCATTGTGAAACCTGGGGTTAAAGTTAGTCATTAGGGCTGCATAATAGGTGGAGACAAGTTTAGTGGGATCTGGCTGTCTGAGCAGTTTTTCCAACGGGGGCAGGTCAGTGGGATCATCCAGGGAGCCAAACTGGGCATGAATAGCGTGCCTGAGCTGGTAGTAATAAAATAGGTATGATCTTGGTAGATCGAAGTCTAAATGTAGCTGAGAAAAAGATTTAAAGCCCTGAGCATTGTACAGGTGGCATAAATATTTAACTCCCCTGGAGTACCAGCGATTGGGATCGGTAAGGGAGTATAGTTCCCGCAGATTAGGGTTAAACCACAGGGGGTTGTTGGGAGATTTCAGCCAGGTGTGCCTGGATACTTTTGTGACAATATAACCGAAAGAGGAAAGGGAAGTGGCAAGTAGGGAGGTTCCGGGGCGATCAGGGACCCGGCCTCTGTAGATAATATTATGTAGGGTTTCCAGGGAAGATGCGATGGCTCCCTCTGTGGAGGTACAAGCATTGGCCGGGACCGGGCACAGCCAATCGTGGATGTGCACCAACTGGGATGCCAAATAATATAGAAAGAAGTTGGGAAATGCCAGGCCTGCCAAGTGCGCTGGCAACCGTAGTGTTTCAAGTGCTACCTTGGGGGAGCCACCCTTCCACAGGAAAGTAGTACATATTGAATCTTTGCGTTTAAAAATCGATTTAGGTATTTTTCGTGTGCCCCTAGTAATCGGAAAGGGGTCAGTGATAGAGGAATTGACCCACACCCGAGCTACCAGGGAGGTGTAAAGGAGTTTTATCCATGCTACAACACGGGGGCCAAAAGCCTTACATCTGTAACACCCGAAACAGATATGGCCATTCCACACTGTCGAATGTCTTGCAAGTGTCCAAAGACGCAATAGCACGAGTGGAAGGACAGTCATGTGGATATTGCAGGTTGTGAAACAGCCTGCGGATATTCATTCTGGTGGACCTGCCGGGGATAAAGCCCCCTTGGTTACTATTGACCAAGGACTTGACTACAGTGTTCAAACGGTTTGCTAATATTTTGGCCAGAATCTTAACGTCCACATTAATAAGAGAAATTGGACGGTAAGATTTGCATTCAAGTGGGTCCTTACGGGGTTTTAATAGAAGTACAATCAAAGCCTCTCGCATCGTTGGGGAGAGGATCCTGACATCTAGAGCTTTGTTATACATAAAAATGTATTTAATGTCAATTATATAATAACTCATAAAAGTAGCACAATAAAAGTAAATGATGATCCTTTTTTACTTATAATCTTTGCTTTCTTAATAATGTGCAATTTTAATCAGATCTACCAAGCAATGTTTTACATGACATCTTGTTGATGGTGTTGCTTGTTACCTGGATTAGTCGTACATATTTTTGTCCTATGATTATAAAATGTAGAGATAGTATAGTTTTAAATTTATAGGAAGTTAATATAGCTCAGCTCTCCCAGAAGATATTAGTAATCTATCCTTGATTTCACTCAGCAATTTCACAGATAATTTTAGAATGTTTCTTTTTCTGTCTTTATACAATACAAAATGTCATAGCACAATTTCATGCATTATTAAATCGCATAACAATAATTATTCTTTGATTTATTCCTTAAAGTGTTTTCTTTTAATTTCAGTGGCTTCAAAAATATTTTTAGTCTAAGCTAAAACAATTTTCTAGTTCTAATGACGGAGTTGCTTACATCTCTAATTATAACCTTCTAAAAATTTTGCCTGCTTCAATTATGTAAATTAGATGGTCTTCTGTAATCACTGAGAATTAGGCATGATAAGATATGTACTAGTCTTGACTCAACCACTGGGTTATGACTATAGAAAGCATGTCTTGATTCTCCTTACTAGCATTTTTTTAAAACCAGACCTTCTAGCCTGTAACACACTAAAAAGGAAGACTATGCACACTATATATATATATATATATATATATATATATATATATATATATATAATATATACATATATAGGTATGGACCGCACACAGGTGACACCCACCAGAGAGGTGACATCAGGCCTGGGCTGGCCCTAGAACATGTCCCAGGACCAGCACCCACATCATCCCCAACTGCCTGTCATGCTAGAAGAGGAGCCTAGATGGACCTCCAGTGCCTCCCACCATGCAATCCAAAAGGTGTTCTATCAGGTTTAGGCCAGGACAGTCAAGTTCCTCCGCCCCAAATTCGCTTATCCGTGTCTTTATGGACCTTGCTTTGTGCACTGGTCCAAATCATTTGGTGGAGGGAGATTATGGTGTGGGGTTGTTTTTCAGGGATTGGGCTTAGCCCCTTAGTTTGCTGCAAAACATTTAGACAATCCTGTGAAATACTCAGAGAATATAGTCTGGTCAAATGAGACCAAAATTGAACTCTTTGGATGCTATATTACACACCATGTTTGGAGGCCAAATGGCACTGTACAGTACCTGAAAAACACAATACAGTGAAGTTTGGAGGTGGGAAAATCATGGTGTGGGGCTGTTTTTCAGCATACAGTATTAGCAAACTTCATGTCATCGAAGGAAGGATTAAATGTACCAAGACATTTGTGATAAAGATCTGCTGCCATCTACCAGGTCCAGGATGATGAAGATGAAACGAGGGTGGACATTTCAGCAAGGTAATTATCCCAAACACAAAGCCAAAGAAACTCTCAATTTGTTTCAAAGAAAGTAAATAAAGCTACTAGAATGGCCCAGTCAATCACCTGACTTGGATCCAATATAAAATCTATGGAAAGAACTACGATCAAAGTTTATAGAAGAGGCCCACGAAACCTTCAAGATTTGAAGACTGTTTGTGTGGAAAAATGGGCCAAATTCACACCTATGTAATGCATGCAACTAGTTTCTCCATACATAAGGCATCTTGAAGCTGTCATTACTAGGGATGAGCTAAACACTCCCCGGTTCGGTTTGCACCAGAACCTGCGAACGGACCGAAAGTTTGCGCAAACTTTAGAACCCTATTAAATACAATGGACTCGAACGTTCGAAACCAAAAGTGCTAATTATCAAGGCTAATATGCAAGTTATTGTCCTAAAAAGGGTTTGGGGACCCGGGTCCTGTCTCAGGGGACATGTATCAATGCAAAAAAAAGTTTTAAAAACGTCCGTGATTTTAATGATGCTTAAAGTGAAAAAAAAAAAAGTGAAATATTCCTAAATATCGTACCTGGGGGGTGTCTAAAGTATGCATGTGAAGTGGCAGGTGTTTCCCGTGTTTAGAACTGTCCCTGCACAAAATCACATTTCTAAAGGAAAAAAAAGTAATTTAAAACTGCTTGCGGCTTTAATGTAATGTCTGGTCCCGGCAATATGGATGAAAATCATTGAGAAAAATGGCATGGGTACCCCCCCCCCAGCCCACTACCAGCCCCTTTGGGTCTTGTATGGATATTAAGGGGAACCCTGCACCAAAATTAAAAAAAGGCCCTATATACTCTGAACAGCAGTATACAGGCAGTGCAAACAAGATAGGGACTGTAGGTTTGTTCTTAAGTAGAATCTGTTTGTCATTTTGAACAGGTACAGGCCTGGAACAGGCCTGCAGTGAGATGTAGCTTCACAAAGGTGGGATGAATATATATATATATATATATATATATATATATATATATATCTGTACTGATTATAATGCAGCTATCAGAATCAACTGCCTGCTGTGGTATTAGTATGAGAAAAGCAGCAATTGTCTTCAGTTAGTTTTAGGTGAACACTAACTGAAAATACTTGCAGCTCTCTGACTGTGGTTTTATTATGAGAACACCACTAACTGTATTCAGGTAAGCTTTAGGTGAACGCTATGCAAAGCACACAGTACACTAAGTGAAACACTGACTGCAGCTAGCACAATCACCTGCCTGTCTGTCACAGTATAGAGAATAACAGGAACGGATCTAGATAAACTGAATACAGTGTATAAATATATATATACAAAAATGGAAAGGGTCCCCGATGGGGTTTTCTAGCAGCAATAGTGTAGCAAAAATAAAATAAAGGGAAAAAAAACGCGCTTGCTATCAAGTTTTAAATAGGTTAAAACTTGAAAATAGGATAAAATAAAATTAAATTAAATTTTTAGAGAGAACTCCTTATAGCAGCAATAAAAGTGGGATAAACATAAATAGAAATAAGAAAGAAAATTGCGCTAAAGTGTCCTCATGGAAATTGTTTATATACTGAATAAAGTCCAATGTGGCAGGCTGGTATGGAAAAACGCAAAAACTCCCAATTAATAAATGGACCTTGAGAAATTCATGCTTACCAGATAAGTAAGCAGATGGCTTTAGCCCAGCCAAGGCCTTTGGTTAGCACCAAGATAGCCGCTTCACCAGGAAAATAATGAATACGATAGCTGGAACTATGACAGATGGACACCACTATAAAGCTTGATGTATATAGGTGACGATTTTAGATCAGGATCCTATGGACAACTGCAGACTCAGATGGTAAAGGGATGGAGATGGAGTCTCCCAGCTGGGACCGTAAATCCACGTATGCGGTAAAATCATCAAGTACCCAAGAGGAAATGAAGAGACTCAATAGTGTAATACCATCAATGCATTTAATTTAAAAAAATGAGGGGGTACGTGCTGACGTCACCACGTTCGCAGGACGGGAGTTTTATATTGTAGCCGGCCGGCTTCGTTTCTCTGCTTGAATTTATACAACTATATGTAAGTGTAACTGCCTTTTTTTTATTAAATGCATTGATGGTATTACACTATCGAGTCTCTTTGTTTCCTCTTGGGTACTTGATGATTTTACCGCACAGGTGGATTTACGGTCCCAGCTGGGAGACTCCATCTCCATCCCTTTACCATCTATCGTATTCATTATTTTCCTGGTGAAGCGGCTATCTTGGTGCTAACCAAAGGCCTTGGCTGGGCTAAAGCCATCTGCTTTATTGGCTTACTTATCTGGTAAGCATGAATTTCTCAAGGTCCATTTATTAATTGGGAGTTTTTGTGTTTTTTCCATACCAACCTGCCACATTGGACTTTATTCAGTATATAAACAATGTCCATGAGGACTCTTTAGCGTGATTTTCTTTCTTATTAATAGTGTAGCAAAGTCACAATATAAAAAAAGTCGTTTATTGAAAAATACAATATTATATTACAGTTTAAAATAGAGTTACAGCTATAAGGTACAATACATACTCCCAAATTAGACAGTGCAAATATAGGTATACACAGCATTACATTACATAATGTTAAAACTGTGTGGCAACCCCGACACGTTTCGACCTGGGGAGATATATAAAAATCTCATTTATCATGTCATTACAATTGCACCTGGATAGAATTATAAATATATATATACGTAAATACCATATTTACCACTAAAAAATGGAGTGGGTGATCTCATAGCCAAAACCATTGTTTAAAACCAGATGCGCGATCCAAAAGGCTCCATGGTGGTTCCCACCTTCTCACAGGAAAGGGCCCAACTCAAAAAGACTTGCAAGGAGCCACACAGGACACCCCCAGAGAGGAAGCGGAGAGGGGACGAAAGAAGGGAAAGGGACCAGGACCTGCAGCACTCACCAAAAAGAGCGAATAAATGTATTGAATACATTAAGGAATTAACAGCGAGCCTGATAAGTTAGGGATGTTTATAGTCAGTATGAGCTTGTTCAAGGCATAAATGGTACTGGTGTTGACTAGAGTTGAGCGGACACTTGGATGTTCGGGTTCGACGGGTTCGGCCGAACTTCGGAAAAAAGTTCGGGTTCGGGACCGAACTTTAACCCGAACCCGGACCCGAACCCGAACCCCATTGAAGTCAATGGGGACCCGGACTTCTAAAGACTAAAAAGGCTCTAAAAAGGTAATGGAAAGGGCTAGAGGGCTGCAAATGGCAGCAAAATGTTGTTAAGAGCATGACAAGTGCTCTGCAAACAAATGTGGATAGGGAAATAACTTAAAATAACATAAAAAAAATAAAAATAAAAAATAATAATCTTGACCTAGGAGGACGAGGTCCATATGGAGTAGGAGGTTGAAGTGGCGGTGGATGTGGCTGTGTAGGTGGAAGCGGCGGTGGAGGAGGACGAGGTAGCCAACACTGATTCAAAAATACAACAATGGCTGTGTAATGCCCGTGATGTGTCGAATTCTGTCCCCCGTCAAATAGTGTCCACCCTGTACTGCGCTTGCTCAGTATGTAGGACAAGGGGATTTCGAAAATCTCCCAAGACGAACGGCGCCTGCGTGGTGAGTTCAGGTGAAGGCCACACCATCCGTGGTTCAAGACGAGCCAAGTGAGGCCGTGCCCGAAGCGTGGCGATCGAACCGAGCCTGTGAGGGGCCCTGTTACTATGTGCTACCGTATGTCCACTTGGATGGTGGGGCTTGAACCTGCACTCACAGCACAGGCGCCGTTCATCTTCGGAGATTTTGTGAATCTCCTTGTCCTCTGTACTGCGCAAGCGCTGCGCCTTCGCAGTATGGGCCGGACACAATCCGATGGCCGGACAGTTTTTGTCACAACACCGGTATACATGTCTATTCTGCACAAGGTACGGACAAGTCCTGTGGGATCCATGCCTGGTTCATTTTAATGAACGTGAGCTTGTCCACATTGGCTCTGGACAGGCGGCTGCGCTTGTCTGTGATAACGCCCCCTGCCGTGCTAAATACACGTTCAGATAATACACTGGCTGCAGGGCAGGCCAGCACCTCCAAGGCATAAAGGGCAAGCTCAGGCCATGTGCCCAATTTGGAGACCCAGAAGTTAAAGGGGGCAGACCCGTCATCCAGTACGTGTAGGCCTGTGGACACATACTGCTCAACCATGTTGGTGAAATGCTGCCTCCTGCTAAGACGTTCCATCTCAGCTGGTGGTGCTGGTTGTTGTGGAGTGCTGACAAAGCTTTTCCACATTTCAGCCATGCTAACCCTGCCTTCTGAGGTGCTGCCGGTGCCCCGGCTGCGTTGGCGACCTCTTCCTCCTCCTCTGCCTTCGCCTTGTGCTTCCACCGTACGCCCGCTGTCAGGTGGGAATGCCACCAGCAGCGCGTCTACCAGCGAGCGCTTGTACTCACGCATCTTACGATCCCGCTCCAGTGAGGGAATTAAGGACGGTACGTTGTCCTTGTAATGGGGATCCAGCAGGGTGGCCACCCAGTAATCAGCACCAGTTAAAATGTGGGCAACTCGGCGGTCATTGCGGAAACACTGCAGCATGTAATCGCTCATGTGTGCCAGGCTGCCCAGAGGCAAAGAAAAGCTGTCCTCTGTGGGAGGTGTATCGTCTGTGTCCTCTGTATCCCCCCAGCCACGCACCAGTGACGGCCACGAGCTGGTCTGTGTGCCACCCTGCTGTGAAAATGCCTCCTCCTCCTCCTCCTCCTCCTCCTCCATCTCCTCCTCCACCTCGTCATCCTCCAGAACTGTTCCCTTTACGCCGGACAATTGTGTACCTGGCGTTTGTTGGTGCAGGAACCCACCCTCGTAGCCACTTGTGAAAGACTGCCCTGAAAGCCTTTGAAATGATCCCGCTTCCTCCTCCTCCTCCTCATCCTCCTGTGCCACATCCTCTTCCATCATCGCCCGAAGCGTTTTTTCAAGGAGGCATAGAACTGGGATAGTAACGCTAAGAACGGCGTCATTGGCACTGGACATGTTGGTGGAGTACTCGAAACAGCGCAACAAGGCACACAGGTCTCACATGGAGGCCCAGTTATTGGTGGTGAAGTGGTGCTGTTCCGCAGAGCGACTCACGCGTGATTGCTGCAGCTGAAACTCCACTATCGCCTGCTGCTGCTCGCACAGACTGGCCAGCATGTGCAAGGTGGAGTTCCACCTTGTGGGCACGTCACATATGAGGCGGTGAGCGGAAAGGCCGAAGTTACGCTGCAGCTCTGACAGGCGAGCAGCAGCAGGGTGAGAACGCCGAAAGTGCGCACACACAGCCTGCACTTTCTGCAGCAGCTCTGGCATATTGGGGTAATTTTTAAGGAACCTCTGGACCACCAAGTTCAGCACATGCGCCAGGCAAGGGATGTGCGTCAAACCGGCTAGGCCCAGAGCTGCTACGAGATTTCGCCCATTATCGCACACCACCAGGCCGGGCTTGAGGCTCACTGACAGCAACCACTCATTGGTCTGTTGTTCCATGTCCCTCCACAACTCCTGCGCGGTGTGGGGTTTTTCCCCCAAACAGGAAAGTTTTAAAACTGCCTGCTGTCGTTTACCCCTGGCTGTGCTGAAGTTGGTGGTGAAGGTGTTACGCTGACCGGATGAGGAGGCGGTAGAGGATGAGGAAGCGGAGTAGGAGGAGTTAGCAACAGGAGGCAAACTGAAGCGCCCTGCAATCCTCGGTGGTGGAAGGACATGCGCCAAACTGCTATCTGCCTCAGGCCCAGCCGCCACTGCATTTACCCAGTGTGCTGTTAGGGAGATATAACGTCCCTGACCGTGCTTACTGGTCCACGCATCCGTAGTTAGGTGGACCTTGCCACAGATGGCGTTGCGCAGTGCACACCTGATTTTGTCCCCCACTTGGTTGTGCAGGGAAGGGATGGCTCGCCTGGAAAAATAGTGGCGGCTGGGCACGACGTACTGTGGGACAGCCAATGCCATCAGGCTTTTAAAACTCTGCGTCTCCACCAGACGGAATGACAGCATTTCAAAGGCCAGGAGTTTTGAAATGCTGGCATTCAGGGCCAGGGATCGCGGGTGGCTAGGGGGGTACTTCCTCTTCCGCTCCAATGCTCCAATGCTGAACGCTTCCATGGGACATTGTGGAGATGGTTGGTGACCCAGGTGGTAGTGTTGCTGGCAGATACTCTGTTTGCGGGGTGGCAGGTGCCACTGTCACTACAGAGGTGGATGAAGAGGCCGAGACTGCAGCAGAAGAGGAAGCAGGAGGAGCCAGAGACCTTTCTTGGTTTTTGAGGTGTCTACTCCACTGCAGCTCGTGCTTTGAACTTAGATGCCTGGTCATGCAGGTTGTGCTCAGGTTGAGAACGTTTATGCCTCGCTTCAGGCTCTGATTGCACAGCGTGCAAACCACTCGTGTCTTGTCATCAGCACATTGTGTGAAGAACTGCCACGCTGGGGAACTCCTTTGACCTGGCTTTGGTGTGCTCGGTCCCTTGCTGCGTTGGGCAGTAGCAGACATACTGTCTAGCTGACAGACGCTCCGCTTTTGCACCTTGCTCCCTCTTCTGCTGTGCTGGTGGCTCTGTGCGACCACCGCCTCTTCCTCCAAACTACACTGGTCACCTGCATAACGTTGATTCCATGTGGGGTCGAGGACCTCATCGTCCTCCACATCATCTTCCACCCAGTCTTCACCCCTGCCCTCCTTGTCTGTCTGCACAATTGCAAAAGCAGCAGCAGTTGGCACCTGTGTTTCGTCATCATCCGAGACGTACTGCGATGGTCCTCCCATGTACTCATCATGAAACATAAGTGGTTGGGCATCGGTGCACTCAATCTCTTCCACTTCTGGGGCAGGGCTAGGTGGATGGCCCTGGGAAACCCTGCTAACAGAGTCATCGAAAAGCAGAAGAGACTGCTGCATGATTTGGGGCTCAGACTGCTTGGCTGATTTGCAAGGGGGTGAGGTGAAAGACTGATGGACATGGGTTTCAGGTGCCAACTCTGTTCTTTCATCAAAAGAGTGGGTGGGAGACAATGTGAAGGAACCCGAGGCACTGTCAGCAACCCAATCTACTATCGCCTGTACGTGTCCTGGCCTAAACATTCATACAGCCTCATTAGGCGCGACAAAATACCGCCGCAGGCTCGGTCGCCTACTCGCACCTGAGGAAGGTGTTTCACTTGTGCGTGTATCTGGCACAGATCCACCACGTCCTCTCCCTGCAACAGGAGCTCCACCAGCAGCACCACGACCGGGGCCACCACGTCCCTTTGACCTTCTCCTCATATTTTCAAAATTTAGGATCTTGCCCTAAATGGGTGTTTTTGGAAGCGCAGAACACACCCACAGTACGTAACCGCTGACTCGCATAGCTACAGAACTGCAGAAAATGCTATTCAAAAAAATTTTAGTTTTTTTAGTATAGCAAAGTAGGAGAAAACTATATAGAAATTGTTTATTTCACACACCTCAAAATATGTATAACACACTGCAACCTTTTTTTGGTGCCACTAAACGGCGTTTTTTGGAAGAGCAGAACACACCCACAGTACGTAACCGCTGAATCGCACAGCTACAGAACTGCAGAAAATGCTATTCAAAAAAAATGTTGTTTTTTTAGTATAGCACAGTAGGAGAAAACTATATAGAAATTGTTTATTTCACACACATCAAAATATGTATAACACACTGCAACCTTTTTTTGGTGCCACTAAACGGCGTTTTTTGGAAGAGCAGAACACACCCACAGTACGTAACCGCTGAATCGCACAGCTACAGAACTCACTTGGTGTCACTGAAATTAATATATATGCATGTTTGCAACATTTGTTATGTGTTGGTAACTGACTCTTTCACAAAAATAAGCGCTACACTTTTTCATATTCACCAGTGATTGATATAGTTGCCTATTTTCATGTTCCCATAATGGTTCATATCTATTATGAACCGGTAGATGATAGTAGTCTTCAGGATATGGGGGTCGATAGTATGGGTTCGGTGGTCCCAATTTTCTTAATTTACCCCTTCCATGATTAGTATCACTTCTAATAGGTGTAGAATGGTTAATAGGGGCATGGTATGGACCCGGATCTCTTCTATCAGCTATTAGTAATAGTTGATTAGTGGGTGGCTGAGGTCTTCTTATATTTGATTCTTGTTGTGTGTCCAAAATAGTGCCATCATTCTCTCTTACTTCAGTGGGGTTCACTTGTTGCCATAGGTAGATAGAATTTGACCGGAAATCCCCTAAATCTCTATGGAATTTTTGGGTTTTCTTTTTTGTGTTTCTTTATCTACCTTCTCCAATTTCTTTTTTTTTTTTTTTTATTCAAAAAGTTTTTATTGAGCATAAGAAAAAATACATACAGCAGCCGATTTTAACCACTTAAGCCCCGGACCATTTCGGGCCATTAGGACCAAGCCTGTTTTTGGGATTCGGCACTGCGCTGCTTTAACTGTAAATTGTGCGGACATGCAATGTTGTACCCAAATGAAATTTGCGTCCTTTTCTTCCCACGAATAGAGCTTTCTTTTAATGGTATTTGATTGCCTCTGCGATTTTTATTTTTTGCGATATAAACAGAAAAAGACCGAAAATTTTGAAAAAAAATGATATTTTCTACTTTTTGTTATAAGAAAAATCGAATAAACTCAATTTTAGTCATACATTTAGGCCAAAATGTATTCAGCCACATGTCTTTAGTAAAAAAAATGTCAATAAGCGTATATTTATTGGTTTGCGCAAAAGTTATAGCGTTTACAAACTAGGGTACATTTTCTGAAATTTACACAGCTTTAAATTTATGACTGCCTATCTCATTTCTTGAGGTGCTAAAATGGCAGGGCAGTACAAAACCCCCCCAAATGACCCCATTTTGGAAAGTAGACACCCCAAGGAAATTGCTGAGAGGCATGTTGAGCCCATTGAATATTTTTTTTTTCGTCCCAAGTGATTGAATAATGACAAAAAAAAAAAAAATTACAAAAAGTTGTCACTAAATGATATATTGCTCACACATGCCATGGTTATATGTGGAATTGCACCCCAAAATACATTCTGCTGCTTCTCCTGAGTACGGGGATACCACATGTGTGGGACTTTTTGGGAGCCTAGCCGCGTACAGGGCCCCAAAAACCAAGCACCGCCTTCAGGATTTCTAAGGGCGTAAATTTTTGATTTCACTCCTCACTACCTATCACAGTTTTGAAGGCCATAAAATGCCAAAATAGCACAAAACCCCCCCAAATTACCCCATTTTGGAAAGTAGACACCCCAAGCTATTTGCTGAGAGGCATGTTGAGTCCATGGAATATTTTATATTTTGCCACAGGTTGCGGGAATATGACAAACTGTTTTTTTTTTGCACAAAGTTGTCACTAAATGATATATTGCTCACACATGCCATGGGCATATGTGAAATTACACCCCAAAATACATTCTGCTGCTTCTCCTGAGTACGGGGATACCACATGTGTGGGACTTTTTGGGAGCCTAGCCGCGTACGGGACCCCAAAAACCAAGCACCGCCTTCAAGGTTTCTAAGGGCATAAATTTTTGATTTCGCTTCTCACTACCTATCACAGTTTTGAAGGCCATAAAATGCCAAGATGGCACAAAACCCCCCCAAATGACCCCATTTTGGAAAGTAGACACCCCAAGCTATTTGCTGAGAGGCATGTTGAGCCCATTGAATATTTTTTTTTTGTCCCAAATGATTGAATAATGACAAAAAGAAAAAAAAAATGTACAAAAAGTTGTCACTAAATGATATATTGCTCACACATGCCATGGTTATATGTGAAATTACACCCCAAAATACATTCTGCTGCTTCTCCTGAGTACGGGGATACCACATGTGTGGGACTTTTTGGGAGCCTAGCCGCGTACGGGACCCCAAAAACCAAGCACCGCCTTCAAGGTTTCTAAGGGCATAAATTTTTGATTTCACTCCTCACTACCTATCACAGTTTTGAAGGCCATAAAATGTCAAAATAGCCCAAAACCCCCACAAATGACCCCATTTTGGAAAGTAGACACCCCAAGCTATTTGCTGAGAGGCATGGTGAGTATTTTACAGCTCTCATTTGTTTTTGAAAATTAAGAAAGACATTTTTTTTCTTTTTTTTTTCTTTTTTTACATTTTCAAAACTTTGTGACAAAAAGCGAGATCTGCAAAATACTCAACATACCTCTCAGCAAATAGCTTGGGGTGTCTACTTTCCAAAATGGGGTCATTTGGGGGGGTTTTGTGCCATCTGGGCATTCCATGGCCTCCGAAACTGTGATAGGCAGTGAGGAGTGAAATCAAAAATTTACACCCATAGAAATCCTGAAGGCGGTGCTTGGTTTTTGGGGTCCCGTACGCGACTAGGCTCCCAAAAAGTCCCACACATGTAGTATCCCCGTACTCAGGAGAAGCAACAGAATGTATTTTGGGGTGTAATTCCACATATGCCCATGGCATGTTTGAGCAATATATAATTTTGTGACAACTTTTTGTACATTTTTTTTTTTTGGTCATTATTCAATCACTTGGGACAAAAAAAAAAATATTCAATGGGCTCAACATGCCTCTCAGCAAATAGCTTGAGGTGTCTACTTTACAAAATGGGGTCATTTGGGGGGGTTTTGAACTGTCCTGGCATTTTATGCACAACATTAGGAAGCTTATGTCACACATCATCCACTCTTCTAACCACTTGAAGACAAAGCCCTTTCTGACACCTTTTGTTTACATGAAAGAAAATTTTTTTTTGCAAGAAAATTATGTTGAACCCCCAAACATTATATATTTTTTTAAAGCAAAGGCCCTACAGATTAAAATAGTGGGTGTTGCATTTTTTTTTTCCACACAGTATTTGCGCAGCGATTTTTCAAACGCATTTTTTGGGGGAAAAACACACTTTTTTTATTTTTAATGCACTAAAAAACACTATATTGCCCAAATGTTTGATGAAATAAAAAAGATGATCATAGGCCGAGTACATGGATACCAAACACGACATGCTTTAAAATTGCGCACAAACGCGCAGCGGCGACAAAACTACATTCATTTTTAAAAGCATTTAAAAGCCTTTACAGGTTACCACGTTAGATTTACAGAGGAGGTCTACTGCTAAAATGACTGCCCTCGATCTGACCTTCGCGGTGATACCTCACATGCATGATGCAATTGCTGTTTACATATGACGCTAGACCGACGCGTGCGTTCGCCTTTGCGCAATAGCAGGGGGGGACAGCGGTGCTTTTTTTTTTTTTTTTATTATTTATTTGGCTTTTTTATTTTATTTTTAAACTGTGCCTTCCATATTTTATTTTTTTACCATTTTTATCGTTATCTCAGGGAATGTAAATATCCCCTATGATAGCAATAGGTAGTGACAGGTACTCTTTTTTTGAAAAAAATTGGGGGGTTAGACCCTAGATCTTTCCTCTGCCCTCAAAGCATCTGACCACACCAAGATCGGTGTGATAAAATGCTTTCCCAATTTCCCAATGGCGCTTTTTATATCCGGGGGGGGGACATTCCCTCCCACTGCTTGTAAAAGCAGTCTAGAGGCTAATTATCTGCTAGAATTGCTTTTACATGAAAGCCGGCTGCTGGCTGAAAAGAATGATACCAAGATGATACCTAAACCCGCAGGCATCATTCTGGTATAAACATTCAAAGTCCAGCAACATACCAGTACGTTGCTGGTCCTTGTTGGACATGTATTGTAATCTTTTTTTTCATACAGCCTATTGGCTGAACGAAAAAAAGAGATTGATTGGTGGGTATGCCCACCATTAGAATACCTCCCTTCATCCACCCACTTCTAATGATGGGCATATATGCCGAAGCATGGGGGCATCCTCCCGCAAAAAAGTTATGCCGCGTACACACGGTCAAGCCTTCGTCGGAATTTCGACCGTATGTACGCGGCATAAAAGGTTATGCCGCGTACACACGGTCGGACTTTTCCACGGATAAGCCTCCGTTGGAATTTCGACCGTATATACGCGGCATTAGGAGCAAAATCGCTCCTCCGCCCCTGCTGCCCCCATGCTTCGGCATATATGCTCTTTTTTTTAACTGTGGTGGTGAAATCACCTCCTACAGCGTTGGAGTCACGGCTTTATGTATCGTGGGAGCAAACGCTGTTGCTGTCAAGATAAATAGATCCGCGCTGCAACTGAATGGCGTACCTGCTAAGCAAATGGTGGTTAACATTAAAACAAAGTAACATTACAGTACAACAGTAAGACCTTACCATGCCATACCTGCAAAGCAAATACCAAAACAAAACCTAGTAAAAAATAAAAAAATGTTTTAACGCAACCTGTGCCTAAAATATATATATGCCGAAGCATGGGGGCATCCTCCCGCAAAAAAGTTATGCCGCGTACACACGGTCGGAATTTCGACCGTATGTACGCGGCATTAGGAGCAAAATCGCTCCTCCGCCCCTGCTGCCCCCATGCTTCGGCATATATGCTCTTTTTTTTAACTGTGGTGGTGAAATCACCTCCTACAGCGTTGGAGTCACGGCTTTATGTATCGTGGGAGCAAACGCTGTTGCTGTCAAGATAAATAGATCCGCGCTGCAACTGAATGACGTACCTGCTAAGCAAATGGTGGTTAACATTAAAACAAAGTAACATTACAGTACAACAGTAAGACCTTACCATGCCATACCTGCAAAGCAAATACCAAAACAAAACCTAGTAAAAAATAAAAAAATGTTTTAACGCAACCTGTGCCTAAAATATATATATGCCGAAGCATGGGGGCATCCTCCCGCAAAAAAGTTATGCCGCGTACACACGGTCGGAATTTCGACCGTATGTACGCGGCATTAGGAGCAAAATCGCTCCTCCGCCCCTGCTGCCCCCATGCTTCGGCATATATGCTCTTTTTTTTAACTGTGGTGGTGAAATCACCTCCTACAGCACTGGAGTCACGGCTTTATGTATCGTGGGAGCAAACGCTGTTGCTGTCAAGATAAATAATTCCGCGCTGCAGTTGAATGGCGCACCTGAAAACAAAAAATTACATACCTGAAAAGCAAGCATGATAAAACATTGCAGAATAGAATACAGTAAAAAAAGAGCAGAACAATAGAGAGAAAATAGAGAGAGAGAACAATAAAACGACAACTATTTTTGGTTTTTTTATTTTATATTTTTTTTGTGTTTTGTTTTTTACGTTTTTTTTTTCTTTTTTACACTTTTTTTTGTAACTTTACAACTGTAATGGTTCGGGTCTCTCAAAATGTAATGGCATCTTGGGAGACCCTGTGTAAGTGTGTCCTAGTCTGTGAAATGCTGTACCCTACGCTAAAACTTCACTTTTGAGTGGTAGCGTTCAAAACATTCACCTTGGCAAAGACCAGGCTTGTCAGGACAGAGTGGACAAAAACTACGGGTGTCACGCCTAAATCCGCGCTTGCTACAGACACGACATCTTTTTTGGGGGTGGCTTTGGGTAGGGGTACTCGGGAGGACATACGAATAATGCCTCTCATGCAGCCGGCTTACTGCATTTGGTTGGGGATGGTGAGGTGCAGAACCGCCTGGATACAGGAGTTCTGTGACTATCTCATTCTGGAATTTTAGAAGAGATAACGTCCCGCCTGAAGCTCTGTATAGCACATGAGCGTTCAGCAAAGCCAATTGGAATAATGATAGAGACACTTTTTTGTACCAGCGTCTCGCCTTACGGTCAATTAGATACGGCGCCATCAACTGGTCGTTGAGGTCCACCCCTCCCATATTTTGGTTATATTCGTGGACACAGAGGGGTTTCTCCACAACACCAGTCGCCGTACGAATTTGGACTGTCGTGTCTGCATGAAGGGAGGTAAGAAGGAAAACATTCTTATTGTCCCTCCACTTCATAGCGAGCAAGTTATTACACTTCAAGCAGGCTCTCTCCCCCAGCCTAAGACGGGCATCTACAAGCCGCTGGGGAAAGCCCCGGCGATTAGGTCGCACGGTGCCACATGCTCCAATCTTATGATCAAACAAGTGACTAAACAGTGGCACGCTCGTGTAATAATTGTCCACATACAAGTGGTACCCCTTTCCGAATAAGGGTGACACCAAGTTCCACACTATCTTGCCAGCGCTCCCTATGTAATCCGGGCAGTTGACCGACTCAATCTGACTGTCTTTTCCCTCATAAACCGTAAAGTTCACTACATAGCCTGTTGCCCTGTCACAGAACTTGTAGAGCTTGACCCCGTATCTGGCACGCTTGCTGGGAAGGTACTGCTTGAAAGACAAGCGGCCAGAAAATTTAATCAGGGACTCATCAACGCAGACAACTTGATCGGGAGTAAACAAGGCTGCAAAACGTTCGTTGAAGTGGTTTATGAGGGGCCGAATTTTATAGAGCCGGTCGTATTCAGGGTCCCCACGTGGACGACAAAGTTCATTGTCGTTGAAGTGCATGAACCGCAAAATCTGCTCGTATCGTGCCCTGGACATGGAGGCAGAGAACACGGGCATGTGGTCAATTGGGTGCGTGGACCAATAAGCACGCAATGACGGAAATTTATGTGTGCCCATGTTGAGGGAAAGGCCCAGAAAGGTCTTAAATTCGGAAACCGTAATTGGTTTCCAATTTCTGGCAATTTTAGGCAACTGGGGGTTAGCGGCGATAAATTGACCAGCATATAAATTACTCTGGTCCACAATAGATCTATAGAGATCTTCCGTGAAAAACAGTGAATAAAAATCGATTGGCATAAAATCAGCTGTTTCCACCTGAATACCGGGTTGGGCAGTGAATGGGGGAAGTACGGGTTCTGCAGAAGTGGTGGGGACCCAATCAGGATAGGCGAATTCTGCAGGAAGGGCAGTATGGGCACGACGGGCCTGCCTTTGTCTTCTTGGTGGCAGCGGGACACTACTTGTGCTTGCCACCTCGCCAGCTTGAACTGCACTTATGGGACTCGCCACGTCACCAAGTGTTACTGCAGTGCTGGATGTACGTCCAGGCTGTACTAGGCCGCTGGTGCTTGCCAGTTCACCAGAAGGAATAGCGGCGCTAGTACTACTCTGCTCCATGATACGAGAGACCTGCGGTTCTTGCTCCTCAACAACCTCAGAAGATCGGGATCGGGTACGCCTGACCTTAGCAGGGACCTCAACTTCGTCGTCAGAGCTATCTGACGTGGGGCCGCTGACGTCACTGTCTTCTACGGGAAGATATTCTGAGCCTGAATCTGACAGATACGTGACCTCCTCTTCACTATCTGTCATGCTCAGAATCTCGTAGGCCTCTTTACTAGTGTACCTTCGACTTGCCATTTTGGGCTCTAAATTTAGGGGTACACTAGTAAGATTCACAGGAAAAAAAGCACCTGACTGTCGTCAGCAAATATATCAAACGCTACAAAAAAACTGTTAGCGATCGCAGGGATCAGGCCTGTCTCTGCGAACGCTGCAGTTATGTGTGTTGTGTTTGGTAAGTGACAGTGATCGATCGATACTGCACTTGGGTGGGCTGGGCTGGGCTGGGCGGAGGGGCTAAACGCAGGTACTAGCAGGTATCTGGGCTGATCCCGCTAACACTGCATTTTTGGGAACCCTAAACCGCTGGGGATGCTAGTATAGATCTGATCAGATACTATACCACTAAGGGGGGTGTATGCTTTGCGCGTGGGTGTTAGCGTTACTGGCACTAACCTAACACTGCCTGGGGCGACGCAGACCCTCTCTGGCGCTAAAACCTAATTGATCTCACCCGCCGGGCGATCAGGGGGGTTAAACCTTTATTGGGTTATATACGGCGGGTGCCCTGATGCTATAAAAAGCAAACTAATCAACCAGCGTCACCCGTAACCTTTATATGGTGATCACTGGTGAAAGGGTTAACTAGGGGCAATCAGGGGGTTAAAACCTTTATTAGGTTAAATATGGGGGTACCTGACACCAATAAAAACCTGCGGCGAACCTAAAAAAAAATAACTGCCTATCTAAAACACCAGCGACACGAATACAGCGATCGGAAAAACAATCGCTTAGTGACGCTGAAGTTAGGGGGTGAAAGGGTTACCTGGGGGGTGATCAAGGGGTTAAACCTTTATTAGGGGGGGTTAGGGGGCTACCCTGGACCTAAAGGGGCCTAATCCTAACTGCCTTGCAACTTTTTACAATCACAGATGACACTAAATGCAGTGATCAGTAAAATAAATGATCACTGCAATCAGTGACACTGTGATTGGGGGCTTTGGGGTGACCTGGGGGGTGATCTGGGGGTGACTGGGGGGTGATTTGTGTGCCTATGTGTACCTACGTGTCAGTGGACTGTTGGAGCACTAACCTCTGTCTTCACTCCTCGGCGCCGGGAACGAAAAGACCGCGGCGAGGGAGATGACATCACTTCCTCCAGCCTGTGTTTACATCACATGGCGGAGGAAGCAATTTCATTGGCCGGGAGCGATCGCGAGGGGGGGGCGGAATCGAGCGGCCGCCCCCTCATGCCTGATCGCTCCCGAACACTTAACGGCCGCTCACTGCAGTGAAGGGGGGTCCGGATGGACCCCCCAACTGCACAAAGGCGATCACGTAGATCTACGTGATTCTGCCTGTCCGTGCCATTCTGCCGACGTAAATCGGCGGTGGGCGGTCGTTAAGTGGTTAAAAGACATCGGACGTAATAACAGCATTGCTCAATAGGGGTATACAAACCGCATCCCCCTGAGTGTTGACAGTGTAACAAATCATAAACAGTGGTACCATGTATAATCAGTTGCATCAACGAATAGAAAGTAAATAAGTTGCATCACGACAAACACCCCCCCCCCCCATAATATACTATCTGCTGGGGTAACAGAGAGATTTCCAATTTCTTTTTAATACGGCTATTAACATCTATTAATTGTTGTGTATCCTTAATAGGATCAAGTTGTTTTTGTAACTCATTAATCCTTGCCTCCAATTTTAACATTTTCCTCCTTTTCCTTTTTAAAATGAGTTCCTGTAATTTAAAACCAACTCCATTAAAAAATTCCAACCACTCGGTCATTGATGTCATCCAGACCATCTTGTGGTACTACTTCCTTTCTCAAACTCCTTATAATAATACGTTCCTTCAAGTACTGTTCTAGGGTACATATGTCCCACCAAGTTCTTACTTGTTTTTCTAGACAGTTACTAAGGGCGGTCATTGCTCCATTTAGATTGACTAGTGTGGTAGTATGCTCATTAACAGTGAAAATACTGTTTAAATCTATGTTCCTATTGCTCAGAAAAAGTAGTGCGTCCATGGCAGTCAGGAAAAAAATATGTATGAAATGTATCAAGAAGGTGCAAATAAAAGGCCTATCTTGCACTTTCCGGCGCCACAGTGCTGGAATACAAGTTCTGAGTCTTCCTTTACTAGCTGGGAGGCTATAAAAGGTAGTATATTAAAGTGTAACTATAGAGTATTTATATACACATATACACTAGGGAACATAATAAACAGAATGAATAAATAAATAAATAACAAAGGCTAATGTCACAATATATCAGAGTGATAAAAGCCAAACAGCTGCTGTTTAAAAGCTCAAACGAGGAACCTCGAAAAAGAGCATAAATAAATAAAGGTTATCAAAAATCCTGGAACATAAAAGTCCAAATGATAAAACAGCGCTATAGTTGGATAAATGTCCACTTGCATAAAAAAACATTCGGGTGATGACACAGTGATAAGTCTTAATTCCGTGAGTGCTTTTAAACAGTGGATCAAAACTGCATCCTACACCTGTTCCCATTTGTTTCATCTTTGTGCTGAGTTTGCACCCCAACGGGTGAGATTGCCTCATGTGTGGTGAAGATTGGGAACAGGTGTAGGATGCACTTTTGATCCACTGTTTAAAAGCACTCACGGAATTAAGACTTATCACTGTGTCATCACCCGAATGTTTTTTATAAAAGTGGACATTTATCCAACTATAGCGCTGTTTTATCATTTGGACTTTTATGTTCCAGAATTTTTGATAACCTTTATTTATTTATGCACTTTTTCGAGGTTCCTCGTTTGAGCTTTTAAACAGCAGCTGTTTGGCTTTTATCACTCTGATATATTGTGACATTAGCCTTTGTTATTTATTTATTTATTCATTCTGTTTATTATGTTCCCTAGTGTATATGTGTATATACATACTCTATAGTTACACTTTAATATACTACCTTTTATAGCCTCCCAGCTAGTAAAGGAAGACTCAGAACTTGTATGCCATCACTGTGGTGCCGGAAAGTGCAATATAGGCCTTTTATTTGCACCTTCTTGATACATTTGTAATAGAGCATTGTTATTTTTTTATATATACTTGGATGTAAATGTGTTAATTATACATATTGCTGGTGCAGTAATTTAAAATCCCTATTCTCTTACATTCTATTTGGTCTTTGCTGAAGAACCTATTGGTGCCAAAGGTGTATGAAAAGCACTTAGTATAGATAGTTACTTTCTTTCTTCTGTATCATTATACAGTATATACAGGCTGCATTTTACTTAACAGTGTACCACAATGATTTTTCTGTACTGTTCCCCATATCACACTTTTTCTCTGTGCTCTAGTTGGAGAAAATTAACATGTTCTGGTACACGTAAAAAAAAATATATATATATATATATATATATATATATATATATATATATATACATAATGAACATTTGAAGCAGTAAGAAGGTCAATTTTAAAATTACATAAAAATGTATATATTTTTTTTAAAGATATTTTTTTATTAGGTTTAAGACAAACCAACAAACAGAAAGAAACATACAAAAAAACAACAACAATACCACCAGACAACCTGGTCATAAACATTAGGCAATACACTCAATCATAGAAAAATAAACTGACATAATAATCAGTGCAAAATATGAAGTAGGCACAGTGGTGTAGTGCTTAGCACTTTTACCTAGCAGCAAAAGGGTCGCTGGTTCGAATCCCGACAACCACACCATCTGCCTGGAGTTTGTATGTTCTCCCTGTGTCTGCGTGGGTTTCCTCCGTGTACTCTGGTTTCTTCCCACACTCCAAAGACATGCTGGTAGGTTAATTGGATCTTGTCCAAATTGGCCCAGTATATATGTGTGTCTCAAGCGTGTCGAGATCCTACAGGGAAAAATGACTGCATCAGCCAAGCAGACACTGGCTGCAAAAAGCGCCTAGAGGCGATTCAGTTTGCATGTGAGCGCTATACAAGTCACTCATTCATTAATTCACAATGGTAAAAGGCTCAGGTATAATACCGGGATATAGCAAAAGTAGAGATCCCTGAGGCACAACCCATCAATGGTCAAGCAAGAGGCTGGGAGAGGGTTAGCGGACTAGCCAACCATCTACCCCAATTTTTGTGGAAGGTTTTGTTCCGTTTCCGGAGTTCAATAGTAAGTTTATACAGTGGGATAGCGTCATTAATACGTTTTAACCAGAGGGATTTCAGAGAGGTCTGTGTGCCCTTCCAGGACAGAAAAATAGCTTTTTTAACATAGAAGAAGAGTATACGGAGCAGTCTCTTGGCATGTGATGATAGGTGTAATTCGCCAAAAATGCCTAATAGGCAGTTATTGGTGTGGATTATGTTTGGGAGGCCTAGCGCCGGTGAGATGAAAGCACCCACTTCTTCCCAGAAGTCCCGGACTACCGGGCATAACCAGAAGCAGTGTAAGAAATCGGCCTCTTGGCCACAGCCGCGGAAACAGGCAGCCGAGGGCAGGAGACCCATCTTGTGTAACCTAGCCGGTGTGAGGTGGGTTTGATGAAAATTTTTGACCTGTATGATGCGGTCCCGGGAAGCAATAACAGTTTTATACGTATCATTAAATTCTGACCAGTCCTCGTCTACCAAGGAGATGTCCAGAGAGGTCCATTTTACTTGAGCATTGTGAAACCTGGGGTTAAAGTTAGTCATTAGGGCTGCATGATAGGTGGAGACAAGTTTAGTGGGATCTGGCTGTCTGAGCAGTTTTTCCAACGGGGGCAGGTCAGTGGGATCATCCAGGGAGCCAAACTGGGCACGAATAGCGTGCCTGAGCTGGTAGTAATAAAATAGGTATGATCTTGGTAGATCGAAGTCTAAATGTAGCTGAGAAAAAGATTTAAAGCCCTGAGCATTGTACAGGTGGCATAAATATTTAACTCCCCTGGAGTACCAGCGATTGGGATCGGTAAGGGAGTATAGTTCCCGCAGATTAGGGTTAAACCACAGGGGGTTGTTGGGAGATTTCAGCCAGGTGTGCCTGGATACTTTTGTGACAATATAACCGAAAGAGGAAAGGGAAGTGGCAAGTAGGGAGGTTCCGGGGCGATCAGGGACCCGGCCTCTGTAGATAATATTATGTAGGGTTTCCAGGGAAGATGCGATGGCTCCCTCTGTGGAGGTACAAGCATTGGCCGGGACCGGGCACAGCCAATCGTGGATGTGCACCAACTGGGATGCCAAATAATATAGAAAGAAGTTGGGAAATGCCAGGCCTGCCAAGTGCGCTGGCAACCGTAGTGTTTCAAGTGCTACCTTGGGGGAGCCACCCTTCCACAGGAAAGTAGTACATATTGAATCTTTGCGTTTAAAAATCGATTTAGGTATTTTTCGTGTGCCCCTAGTAATCGGAAAGGGGTCAGTGATAGAGGAATTGACCCACACCCGAGCTACCAGGGAGGTGTAAAGGAGTTTTATCCATGCTACAACACGGGGGCCAAAAGCCATACATCTGTAACACCCGAAACAGATATGGCCATTCCACACTGTCGAATGTCTTGCAAGTGTCCAAAGACGCAATAGCACGAGTGGAAGGACAGTCATGTGGATATTGCAGGTTGTGAAACAGCCTACGGATATTCATTCTGGTGGACCTGCCGGGGATAAAGCCCCCTTGGTTACTATTGACCAAGGACGTGACTACAGTGTTCAAACGGTTTGCTAATATTTTGGCCAGAATCTTAACGTCCACATTAATAAGAGAAATTGGACGGTAAGATTTGCATTCAAGTGGGTCCTTACGGGGTTTTAATAGAAGTACAATCAAAGCCTCTCGCATCGTTGGGGAGAGGATCCTGACATCTAGAGCTTTGTTATACATAAAAATGTATTTAATGTCAATTATATAATAACTCATAAAAGTAGCACAATAAAAGTAAATGATGATCCTTTTTTACTTATAATCTTTGCTTTCTTAATAATGTGCAATTTTAATCAGATCTACTAAGCAATGTTTTACATGACATCTTGTTGATGGTGTTGCTTGTTACCTGGATTAGTCGTACATATTTTTGTCCTATGATTATAAAATGTAGAGATAGTATAGTTTTAAATTTATAGGAAGTTAATATAGCTCAGCTCTCCCAGAAGATATTAGTAATCTATCCTTGATTTCACTCAGCAATTTCACAGATAATTTTAGGATGTTTCTTTTTCTGTCTTTATACAATACAAAATGTCATAGCACAATTTCATGCATTATTAAATCGCATAACAATAATTATTCTTTGATTTATTCCTTAAAGTGTTTTCTTTTAATTTCAGTGGCTTCAAAAATATTTTTAGTCTAAGCTAAAACAATTTTCTAGTTCTAATGACGGAGTTGCTTACATCTCTAATTATAACCTTCTAAAAATTTTGCCTGCTTCAATTATGTAAATTAGATGGTCTTCTGTAATCACTGAGAATTAGGCATGATAAGATATGTACTAGTCTTGACTCAACCACTGGGTTATGACTATAGAAAGCATGTCTTGATTCTCCTTACTAGCATTTTTTTAAAACCAGACCTTCTAGCCTGTAACACACTAAAAAGGAAGACTATGCACACTATATATATATATATATATATATATATATATATATATATACATATATAGGTATGGACCGCACACAGGTGACACCCACCAGAGAGGTGACATCAGGCCTGGGCTGGCCCTAGAACATGTCCCAGGACCAGCACCCACATCATCCCCAACTGCCTGTCATGCTAGAAGAGGAGCCTAGATGGACCTCCTGTGCCTCCCCCCATGCAATCCAAAAGGTGTTCTATCAGGTTTAGGCCAGGACAGTCAAGTTCCTCCGCCCCAAATTCGCTTATCCGTGTCTTTATGGACCTTGCTTTGTGCACTGGTCCAAATCATTTGGTGGAGGGAGATTATGGTGTGGGGTTGTTTTTCAGGGATTGGGCTTAGCCCCTTAGTTTGCTGCAAAACATTTAGACAATCCTGTGAAATACTCAGAGAATATAGTCTGGTCAAATGAGACCAAAATTGAACTCTTTGGATGCTATATTACACACCATGTTTGGAGGCCAAATGGCACTGTACAGTACCTGAAAAACACAATACAGTGAAGTTTGGAGGTGGGAAAATCATGGTGTGGGGCTGTTTTTCAGCATACAGTATTAGCAAACTTCATGTCATCGAAGGAAGGATTAAATGTACCAAGACATTTGTGATAAAGATCTGCTGCCATCTACCAGGTCCAGGATGATGAAGATGAAACGAGGGTGGACATTTCAGCAAGGTAATTATCCCAAACACAAAGCCAAAGAAACTCTCAATTTGTTTCAAAGAAAGTAAATAAAGCTACTAGAATGGCCCAGTCAATCACCTGACTTGGATCCAATATAAAATCTATGGAAAGAACTACGATCAAAGTTTATAGAAGAGGCCCACGAAACCTTCAAGATTTGAAGACTGTTTGTGTGGAAAAATGGGCCAAATTCACACCTATGTAATGCATGCAACTAGTTTCTCCATACATAAGGCATCTTGAAGCTGTCATTACTAGGGATGAGCTGAACACTCCCCGATTCGGTTTGCACCAGAACCTGCGAACGGACCGAAAGTTTGCGCAAACTTTAGAACCCTATTAAATACAATGGACTCGAACGTTCGAAACCAAAAGTGCTAATTATCAAGGCTAATATGCAAGTTATTGTCCTAAAAAGGGTTTGGGGACCCGGGTCCTGCCTCAGGGGACATGTATCAATGCAAAAAAAAAGTTTTAAAAACGTCCGTGATTTTAATGATGCTTAAAGTGAAAAAAAAAAAAGTGAAATATTCCTAAATATCGTACCTGGGGGGTGTCTAAAGTATGCATGTGAAGTGGCAGGTGTTTCCCGTGTTTAGAACTGTCCCTGCACAAAATCACATTTCTAAAGGAAAAAAAAGTAATTTAAAACTGCTTGCGGCTTTAATGTAATGTCTGGTCCCGGCAATATGGATGAAAATCATTGAGAAAAATGGCATGGGTACCCCCCCCCCCAGCCCACTACCAGCCCCTTTGGGTCTTGTATGGATATTAAGGGGAACCCTGCACCAAAATTAAAAAAAGGCCCTATATACTCTGAACAGCAGTATACAGGCAGTGCAAACAAGATAGGGACTGTAGGTTTGTTCCTAAGTAGAATCTGTTTGTAATTTTGAACAGGTACAGGCCTGGAACAGGCCTGCAGTGAGATGTAGCTTCACAAAGGTGGGATGAATATATATATATATATATATATATCTCTGTACTGATTATAATGCAGCTATCAGAATCAACTGCCTGCTGTGGTATTAGTATGAGAAAAGCAGCAATTGTCTTCAGTTAGTTTTAGGTGAACACTAACTGAAAATACTTGCAGCTCTCTGACTGTGGTTTTATTATGAGAACACCACTAACTGTATTCAGGTAAGCTTTAGGTGAACGCTATGCAAAGCACACAGTACACTAAGTGAAACACTGACTGCAGCTAGCACAATCACCTGCCTGTCTGTCACAGTATAGAGAATAACAGGAACGGATCTAGATAAACTGAATACAGTGTATAAATATATATACAAAAATGGAAAGGGTCCCCGATGGGGTTTTCTAGCAGCAATAGTGTAGCAAAAATAAAATAAAGGGAAAAAAAACGCGCTTGCTATCAAGTTTTAAATAGGTTAAAACTTGAAAATAGGATAAAATAAAATAAAATAAATTTTTTAGAGAGAACTCCTTATAGCAGCAATAAAAGTGGGATAAACATAAATAGAAATAAGAAAGAAAATTGCGCTAAAGTGTCCTCATGGAAATTGTTTATATACTGAATAAAGTCCAATGTGGCAGGCTGGTATGGAAAAACGCAAAAACTCCCAATTAATAAATGGACCTTGAGAAATTCATGCTTACCAGATAAGTAAGCAGATGGCTTTAGCCCAGCCAAGGCCTTTGGTTAGCACCAAGATAGCCGCTTCACCAGGAAAATAATGAATACGATAGCTGGAACTATGACAGATGGACACCACTATAAAGCTTGATGTATATAGGTGACGATTTTAGATCAGGATCCTATGGACAACTGCAGACTCAGATGGTAAAGGGATGGAGATGGAGTCTCCCAGCTGGGACCGTAAATCCACGTATGCGGTAAAATCATCAAGTACCCAAGAGGAAATGAAGAGACTCAATAGTGTAATACCATCAATGCATTTAATTTAAAAAAATGAGGGGGTACGTGCTGACGTCACCACGTTCGCAGGACGGGAGTTTTATATTGTAGCCGGCCGGCTTCGTTTCTCTGCTTGAATTTATACAACTATATGTAAGTGTAACTGCCTTTTTTTTATTAAATGCATTGATGGTATTACACTATCGAGTCTCTTTGTTTCCTCTTGGGTACTTGATGATTTTACCGCACAGGTGGATTTACGGTCCCAGCTGGGAGACTCCATCTCCATCCCTTTACCATCTATCGTATTCATTATTTTCCTGGTGAAGCGGCTATCTTGGTGCTAACCAAAGGCCTTGGCTGGGCTAAAGCCATCTGCTTTATTGGCTTACTTATCTGGTAAGCATGAATTTCTCAAGGTCCATTTATTAATTGGGAGTTTTTGTGTTTTTCCATACCAACCTGCCACATTGGACTTTATTCAGTATATAAACAATGTCCATGAGGACTCTTTAGCGCGATTTTCTTTCTTATTAATAGTGTAGCAAAGTCACAATATAAAAAAAGTCGTTTATTGAAAAATACAATATTATATTACAGTTTAAAATAGAGTTACAGCTATAAGGTACAATACATACTCCCAAATTAGACAGTGCAAATATAGGTATACACAGCATTACATTACATAATGTTAAAACTGTGTGGCAACCCCGACACGTTTCGACCTGGGGAGATATATAAAAATCTCATTTATCATGTCATTACAATTGCACCTGGATAGAATTATAAATATATATATACGTAAATACCATATTTACCACTAAAAAATGGAGTGGGTGATCTCATAGCCAAAACCATTGTTTAAAACCAGATGCGCGATCCAAAAGGCTCCATGGTGGTTCCCACCTTCTCACAGGAAAGGGCCCAACTCAAAAAGACTTGCAAGGAGCCACACAGGACACCCCCAGAGAGGAAGCGGAGAGGGGACGAAAGAAGGAAAAGGGACCAGGACCTGCAGCAATCACCAAAAAGAGCGAATAAATGTATTGAATACATTAAGGAATTAACAGCGAGCCTGATAAGTTAGGGATGTTTATAGTCAGTATGAGCTTGTTCAAGGCATAAATGGTACTGGTGTTGACTAGAGTTGAGCGGACACCTGGATGTTCGGGTTCGACGGGTTCGGCCGAACTTCGGAAAAAAGTTCGGGTTCGGGACCGAACTTTAACCCGAACCCGGACCCGAACCCGAACCCCATTGAAGTCAATGGGGACCCGGACTTCTAAAGACTAAAAAGGCTCTAAAAAGGTAATGGAAAGGGCTAGAGGGCTGCAAATGGCAGCAAAATGTTGTTAAGAGCATGGCAAGTGCTCTGCAAACAAATGTGGATAGGGAAATAACTTAAAATAACATAAAAAAAATAAAAATAAAAAATAATAATCTTGACCTAGGAGGACGAGGTCCATATGGAGTAGGAGGTTGAAGTGGCGGTGGATGTGGCTGTGTAGGTGGAAGCGGCGGTGGAGGAGGACGAGGTAGCCAACACTGATTCAAAAATACAACAATGGCTGTGTAATGCCGGTGATGTGTCGAATTCTGTCCCCCGTCAAATAGTGTCCACCCTGTACTGCGCTTGCTCAGTATGTAGGACAAGGGGATTTCGAAAATCTCCCAAGACGAACGGCGCCTGCGTGGTGAGTTCAGGTGAAGGCCACACCATCCGTGGTTCAAGACGAGCCAAGTGATGCCGTGCCCGAAGCGTGGCGATCGAACCGAGCCCGTGAGGGGCCCTGTTACTATGTGCTACCGTATGTCCACTTGGATGGTGGGGCTTGAACCTGCACTCACAGCGCAGGCGCCGTTCATCTTCTGAGATTTTGTGAATCTCCTTGTCCTCTGTACTGCGCAAGCGTTGCGCCTTCGCAGTATGGGCCGGACACAATCCGATGGCCGGACAGTTTTTGTCACAACACCGGTATACATGTCTATTCTGCACAAGGTACGGACAAGTCCTGTGGGATCCATGCCTGGTTCATTTTAATGAACGTGAGCTTGTCCACATTGGCTCTGGACAGGCGGCTGCGCTTGTCTGTGATAACGCCCCCTGCCGTGCTAAATACACGTTCAGATAATACACTGGCTGCAGGGCAGGCCAGCACCTCCAAGGCATAAAGGGCAAGCTCAGGCCATGTGCCCAATTTGGAGACCCAGAAGTTAAAGGGGGCAGACCCGTCATCCAGTACGTGTAGGCCTGTGGACACATACTGCTCAACCATGTTGGTGAAATGCTGCCTCCTGCTAAGACGTTCCATCTCAGCTGGTGGTGCTGGTTGTTGTGGCGTGCTGACAAAGCTTTTCCACATTTCAGCCATGCTAACCCTGCCTTCTGAGGTGCTGCCGGTGCCCCGGCTGCGTTGGCGACCTCTTCCTCCTCCTCTGCCTTCGCCTTGTGCTTCCACCGTACGCCCGCTGTCAGGTGGGAATGCCACCAGCAGCGCGTCTACCAGCGTGCGCTTGTACTCACGCATCTTACGATCCCGCTCCAGTGAGGGAATTAAGGACGGTACGTTGTCCTTGTAATGGGGATCCAGCAGGGTGGCCACCCAGTAATCAGCACCAGTTAAAATGTGGGCAACTCGGCGGTCATTGCGGAAACACTGCAGCATGTAATCGCTCATGTGTGCCAGGCTGCCCAGAGGCAAAGAAAAGCTGTCCTCTGTGGGAGGTGTATCGTCTGTGTCCTCTGTATCCCCCCAGCCACGCACCAGTGACGGCCACGAGCTGGTCTGTGTGCCACCCTGCTGTGAAAATGCCTCCTCCTCCTCCTCCTCCTCCTCCATCTCCTCCTCCACCTCGTCATCCTCCAGAACTGTTCCCTTTCCGCCGGACAATTGTGTACCTGGCGTTTGTTGGTGCAGGAACCCACCCTCGTAGCCACTTGTGAAAGACTGCCCTGAAAGCCTTTGAAATGATCCCGCTTCCTCCTCCTCCTCCTCATCCTCCTGTGCCACATCCTCTTCCATCATCGCCCAAAGCGTTTTTTCAAGGAGGCATAGAACTGGGATAGTAACGCTAAGAACGGCGTCATTGGCACTGGACATGTTGGTGGAGTACTCGAAACAGCGCAACAAGGCACACAGGTCTCACATGGAGGCCCAGTTATTGGTGGTGAAGTGGTGCTGTTCCGCAGAGCGACTCACGCGTGATTGCTGCAGCTGAAACTCCACTATCGCCTGCTGCTGCTCGCACAGACTGGCCAGCATGTGCAAGGTGGAGTTCCACCTTGTGGGCACGTCACATATGAGGCGGTGAGCGGAAAGGCCGAAGTTACGCTGCAGCGCTGACAGGCGAGCAGCAGCAGGGTGAGAACGCCGAAAGTGCGCACACACAGCCCGCACTTTCTGCAGCAGCTCTGGCATATTGGGGTAATTTTTAAGGAACCTCTGGACCACCAAGTTCAGCACATGCGCCAGGCAAGGGATGTGCGTCAAACCGGCTAGGCCCAGAGCTGCTACGAGATTTCGCCCATTATCGCACACCACCAGGCCGGGCTTGAGGCTCACTGACAGCAACCACTCATTGGTCTGTTGTTCCATGTCCCTCCACAACTCCTGCGCGGTGTGGGGTTTTTCCCCCAAACAGGAAAGTTTTAAAACTGCCTGCTGTCGTTTACCCCTGGCTGTGCTGAAGTTGGTGGTGAAGGTGTTACGCTGACCGGATGAGGAGGCGGTAGAGGATGAGGAAGCAGAGTAGGAGGAGTTAGCAACAGGAGGCAAACTGAAGCGCCCTGCAATCCTCGGTGGTGGAAGGACATGCGCCAAACTGCTATCTGCCTCAGGCCCAGCCGCCACTGCATTTACCCAGTGTGCTGTTAGGGAGATATAACGTCCCTGACCGTGCTTACTGGTCCACGCATCCGTAGTTAGGTGAACCTTGCCACAGATGGCGTTGCGCAGTGCACACCTGATTTTGTCCCCCACTTGGTTGTGCAGGGAAGGGATGGCTCGCCTGGAAAAATAGTGGCGGCTGGGCACGACGTACTGTGGGACAGCCAATGCCATCAGGCTTTTAAAACTCTGCGTCTCCACCAGACGGAATGACAGCATTTCAAAGGCCAGGAGTTTTGAAATGCTGGCATTCAGGGCCAGGGATCGCGGGTGGCTAGGGGGGTACTTCCTCTTCCGCTCCAATGTTTGGGAGATAGAGAGCTGAACGCTTCCATGGGACATTGTGGAGATGGTTGGTGACCCAGGTGGTAGTGTTGCTGGCAGATACTCTGTTTGCGGGGTGGCAGGTGCCACTGTCACTACAGAGGTGGATGAAGAGGCCGAGACTGCAGCAGAAGAGGAAGCAGGAGGAGCCAGAGACCTTTCTTGGTTTTTGAGGTGTCTACTCCACTGCAGCTCGTGCTTTGAACTTAGATGCCTGGTCATGCAGGTTGTGCTCAGGTTGAGAACGTTTATGCCTCGCTTCAGGCTCTGATTGCACAGCGTGCAAACCACTCGTGTCTTGTCATCAGCACATTGTGTGAAGAACTGCCACGCTGGGGAACTCCTTTGACCTGGCTTTGGTGTGCTCGGTCCCTTGCTGCGTTGGGCAGTAGCAGACATACTGTCTAGCTGACAGACGCTCCGCTTTTGCACCTTGCTCCCTCTTCTGCTGTGCTGGTGGCTCTGTGCGACCACCGCCTCTTCCTCCAAACTACACTGGTCACCTGCATAACGTTGATTCCATGTGGGGTCGAGGACCTCATCGTCCTCCACATCATCTTCCACCCAGTCTTCACCCCTGCCCTCCTTGTCTGTCTGCACAATTGCGAAAGCAGCAGCAGTTGGCACCTGTGTTTCGTCATCATCCGAGACGTACTGCGATGGTCCTCCCATGTACTCATCATGAAACAGAAGTGGTTGGGCATCGGTGCACTCAATCTCTTCCACTTCTGGGGCAGGGCTAGGTGGATGGCCCTGGGAAACCCTGCTAACAGAGTCATCGAAAAGCAGAAGAGACTGCTGCATGATTTGGGGCTCAGACTGCTTGGCTGATTTGCAAGGGGGTGAGGTGAAAGACTGATGGACATGGGTTTCAGGTGCCAACTCTGTTCTTTCATCAAAAGAGTGGGTGGGAGACAATGTGAAGGAACCCGAGGCACTGTCAGCAACCCAATCTACTATCGCCTGTACGTGTCCTGGCCTAAACATTCATACAGCCTCATTAGGCGCGACAAAATACCGCCGCAGGCTCGGTCGCCTACTCGCACCTGAGGAAGGTGTTTCACTTGTGCGTGTATCTGGCACAGATCCACCACGTCCTCTCCCTGCAACAGGAGCTCCACCAGCAGCACCACGACCGGGGCCACCACGTCCCTTTGACCTTCTCCTCATATTTTCAAAATTTAGGATCTTGCCCTAAATGGGTGTTTTTGGAAGCGCAGAACACACCCACAGTACGTAACCGCTGACTCGCATAGCTACAGAACTGCAGAAAATGCTATTCAAAAAAAATTTGTTTTTTTAGTATAGCAAAGTAGGAGAAAACTATATAGAAATTGTTTATTTCACACACCTCAAAATATGTATAACACACTGCAACCTTTTTTTGGTGCCACTAAACGGCGTTTTTTGGAAGAGCAGAACACACCCACAGTACGTAACCGCTGAATCGCACAGCTACAGAACTGCAGAAAATGCTATTCAAAAAAAATTTTGTTTTTTTAGTATAGCACAGTAGGAGAAAACTATATAGAAATTGTTTATTTCACACACCTCAAAATATGTATAACACACTGCAAACTTTTTTTTGTGCCCCTAAACGGCATTTTTTGCAAGCGTACATTAAAGTGCAAATTTTTTATTTATTTTTTTGGCCCTAAACGGGTCTTTTTTTGCACGAGCAAAATAAAATGCTTTTTTTTTTTGCCCTATGGGTCTTTTGGAAAAGAGAACAATAAAGTGCCTTTTTTTTCCCCCTAAAAGTTAGATTTTCTCTGACACTGGGCTCATGGCAGTGTAAAAAGACTGCACTGCAACACAAATAGGTAGACCTATGCAGATCACTGATTTTAATCTCTGAATCTGGACTCCTATATAATATTCTCTCTCCCTGAAAGCACCAACACAGGAACCTGGCCCTACACTACACTATCTCTCTATCTTTTCCCTCAGATTGTAGAATCAAGACTACCTCTTCTATCTTTCTATCTCTCCCTAAAAGCAGCAGCAGCAGACTAGATCCTCTCCCTATCTATTCTGAAGCAGAGTGTCATGTGTGCTGTGTGCCTCTAGCTTATATAGAAGCTGGGTCACATGTTGCACTGACCAATCACAGCCATGCCATTAGTAGGCATGGCTATGATGGCTTCTAAGGGCACACCAGCTAATCAAAAGGTGATTGGCTGACCCCTGAAGCATTTCTAAATGCGTTATTAGATTGCCGAACCCGAACCCGAACCCGGACTTTTGGGCAAAGTCCGGGTTCGGGTTCGGGTTCGGGAAAAAGCTAAAGTTCGGTACGGACCCGAACTTTACAGTTCGGGTTCGCTCAACACTAGTGTTGACTACCTATGCTAGCAAAATGATACCCCATATTAATGAATAAAGTGACTGGAGAATATAAGCAGTATATATATATATATGTGGTAAATACAAATTATCATGATCTAAAAGTGAAAAAAAATTGTAGTGAGGGTGGGGCAGTAAGAAATAGGGGATGTGTCCAAAAGGGCTGCCAGAAAAGAAAAAGTCAGTCTAAAAAATAAAAAATTTAAATAAAAAATTTAAAAAGAAGAAAAACCAAACATAGAATAAATAAAATATTAGGCTGAGGAGTGCGTATTGGAATGAGTGATGATGAGTGAATGGTGTGCTGCGACAGTTGGGCAGGGATATAAAAGATGAATTAAATGTGAGCTGTGCACTGTCAATACAAACAGAAATGAAGATGACAGGGTAGGTAATAAGTGGATGTGGGGTATTGTGATTAGGTCTTAAATAGTATTATAACTCATGAAGACAATCAATGATTCTATTAAATTACCTTAGTGCGGTTAGGCAGAAGGGATGGGGGTTCTATGTAAGCTAGGGAGAAAGGGTCAGTAAAAGTATTTACTGGGTTGGCCCTTTGGAGGCTAATAGGAAAGGCTAGTAAAATAGCAAAATAGCAGTATCATGGTGAGTACTTACATGAAGCCTTGCTCATGGATTGACCATCCGTTCAGGCATGCATTGAGTCAGAGATTAATCTAATATGCAGCCTCAAATTGGTGGGGTGCTTATATATTGGAGGTCAGGTGATAGGGTGCAGGTGCAACATGATCCCCCCTCCTCCGCCTCCCACCCCACCCCCGGGATGGAGGCCTCCTAGCCGCCGGCCCGCGGCTCACGTGGGGCTCCCTCGGCGTTCCGGAAGGGAAGCCCCGACCACTGTCGTCAGGATGCTCTATATAACTCAATATAAATGACACTGTCTCTCTCTGTAATCTCTCTCTTTAAACAACTCCAACACACTACACAAGGCCACCAAGCCGGCGGCCTTATATAATGTGGAGCGTGTACTAAACCCCCTGAGCCATAATTGGCCAAAGCCATCCTGGCTTTGGCCAATTACGGCTCTCTGTTCAGATGACGCTGTGATTGGCCAAGCATGCGGGTCATAGTGCATGCTTGGCCAATCATCACTCAGCAATGCACTGCGATGCCACTGTGAATTATGGGCCGTGACGCGCCACTCGAATTTGGCGCGCACGGCCCATAATTTTCGATCTTCATCGAACAGCCGATGTTCGAGTCGAACATGGGTTCGACTCGAACACGAAGCTCATCCCTAGTCATTACCAACAAAGGATTTTGTTTGAAGTATTAAATACATTTCAGTTAGCGTGTTCAATACTGTAGCACCCTCTACCATAGGTAGGTGCTAGAGTGAGGATTTTTGTGTGGTAGCTGCCAGAGCAGGTAAATTTAAGCAGGCCTATGCTTCAGGCTAGGCCTGCTTGTTTTGATCTGGGGGCAGGGAGTAGTTAGTGTAGCAGTGAGTGTGACCACCTGTGCTTTAGTTCTGGGGCGCCTCCCCTGCTTCCAGGGAGAATGTTCTGGAAGAGGGGCAGGGCACAGGACTGAAGTGACAGGGAGCTCATGTGCAGAGCCCTGACCAATCCCCAACTGGAATTGGCAGGGGACAGGCCTCCCATATAAGCTCAGGTCCAGCCCACTGGAGGGGAGTTGTTGGCTCAGAGACATGAAAAATGGAGTGCTAGATAGCAGCAGGGGCCCATCCCCATCTGGGGGGGTGCACGCCCTATGGGAGGAGCCCGGGAGAGCTGTAAGGGAGCCTCATTCTTACAGCAGGAGGTGTCCTGGAACAGAAGGGCCTTAGAAGCTATTGGAATGCATGTCCGGTTCAAGTTCTCCATCATGGACTCAGGGCAGGAGAAGGCCGGTGAGTGTGACAAAGTGGATTTCTGGAGGAAGCATGCCAGGGGAGCTGAGTGTGAGGCCAGAGGAGAGACTGTGGGATTTGTGTCAAATCGATGCGGCCTGCGGGCGCAGGATTTGCATGTCGGGCTAACTGGGATCAGTAGTCCACCAACTAATACAAGCTGCTAAACTACTAGGCCGCCGGGGAGAGGTACTGCAGACCTCTGGCATAGTAACTACACAGCAAATTCAGCCAGGATCTGGGATTATTCAGAGTGGTCTCTTATGTAAAGTGAAGATGATGGGACAGGAAGACTAAAAGTTTACAGTATAAGTTTTGTGCAGGAGGAGAGAAGTCCTGGGAGCAACAGTCTGCAGGAGTTTATGCAGAGGAGGGGCAATAGTCTGCATGGGTTATGCAGGGGAAGAGACTGTAAATGTTAGAGTTCATCAGTTCTTCAAGGCTCAACCTATTCTACCAAGTTCTTTAAATATGAAGGCAAAGCAACATGTTGAATGGGCATCCCATATTCCCTTTCCCCCAACCAAGTGACTGTTCATTGTCTCTGAGAGTGATAGATGGAGGTCTGGCAGCAGGGTGATATGGTGGATGTTAGTAACTAGTAGCAACCATCCACTACATTTGGAGGTCCCAAAAGATCCGCTTCACGGTTAACCTGCTGGCTGTCGCCCCTAGCAACCGTCAGAAGCCAGGGGGACTTTGCCTGTTTTGCCATGTTTGGGATGTAACAAGGAAAGGACTGTGTGTTTGCCTTTAAAAATTACTTTTGCCACATGCCATTGCCCATAGCAACCAAAACCAGCTTGTTACCAAGTGCCGTTGTCTATAGCAACCATCCAGGATGAGCGCTGCCATCACGCCCCTGCACCCAGTTGCCTCAATGGACACTCACAACAGTAATAAGCCCTGCAGCCAGTGACTGTAACCATGTGCTGTCACCCATGGCAACCACGGCGAGCGATCACGCTCTTGGATTATAAATAGAGCATCCCTTATTACATCAGGGTCTCAAGAGAGACCCTTCCTTACATCAGTGTCCTCAGAGAGCCTCACCCTTATATTAGGGTTCACAGAGCCCCCTTCATTACATCAGGGTCCCCAGAGAGCCCCCTCATTACATCAGGGTCCCCAGAGAGCATCTTCATTACTTCAGGGTCCCCAGAGAGCCCCTTCCTTACCTTCCTTACATCAGGGTCCCCAGAGAGCCCCCCTTTATTACATCAGGGTGCCTAGAGAGCCCCTCCTTACATCAGGGTCCCCAGAGAGCCCCTCATTTCATCAGGGTCCCCAAAGAGCCTCCCCCTTACATCAGTGTCCCCAGAGAACCTCCCTACTTGCATCAGGGTCCCCAGAGCCCCCTAATTACATCATGGTGCCCAAAGAGCCTCGCCTCTTACATCAGGCCCCCCAGAGAGCCTCCCTACTTACATCAGGGTCCCCAGAGCCCCCTCATTACATCAGGGTCCCCAGAGAGGCCCTCCTTACATCATGGCCCCTGGAGAGCTTTCTCTTACATCAAGGTCTTCAGAAAGCCCCCCTCATTACATCAGGGTCCCCAGAGAGCCCCCTCATTACATCAGGGTCCCCAGAGAGCCCCTTCATTACATAAGGGTATAAGGGTCCCCAGACAGCCGCCCCTTCTTACAGAGGTTCTCCATGTACCTACAGTCAGGTCCATAAATTTTGGGACATCGACACAATTCTAATCTTTTTGGCTCTATACACCACCACAATGGATTTGAAATTAAACAAACAAGATGTGCTTTAACTGCAGACTATCAGCTTTAATTTGAGGGTATTTACATCCAAATCAGGTGAACGGTGTAGGAATTACAACAGTTTGTATATGTGACTCCCACTTTTTAAGGGACCAAAATTAATGGGACAGATTAACAATCAAAAATCAAAATTTCACTTTTTAATACTTGGTTGCAAATCCTTTGCAGTCAATTACAGCCTGAAGTCTGGAACGCATAGACATCACCAGACACTGGGTTTCCTCCCTGGTGATGCTCTGCAAGGCCTCTACTGCAAATGTCTTCAGTTCCTGCTTGTTCTTGGGGCATTTTCCCTTCAGTTTTGTCTTCAGCAAGTGAAATCCATGTTCAATCAGATTCAGGTCAGGTGATTGACTTGGCCATTGCATAACATTCCACTTCTTTCCCTAAAAAATCTCTTTGGTTGCTTTCGCAGTATGCTTTGGGTCATTGTCCATCTGCACTGTGAAGCGCCGTCCAATGAGTTCTGAAGCATTTGGCTGAAAATGAGCAGATAATATTGCCCGAAACACTTCAGAATTCATCCTGCTGCTTTTGTCAGCAGTCACATCATCAATAAATACAAGAGAACCAGTTCCATTGGCAGCCATACATGCCCATGCCATGACACTACCACCACCATGCTTCACGGATGAGGTAGTATGCTTTGGATCATGAGCAGTTCCTTTCCTTCTCCATACTCTTCTCTTCCCATCACTCTGGTACAAGTTGATCTTGGTCTCATCTGTCCATAGGATGTTGTTCCAGAACTGTGAAGGCTTTTTTAGATGTTGTTTGGCAAACTCTAATCTGGCCTTCCTGTTTTTGAGGCTCACCAATGGTTTACATCTTGTGGTGAACCCTCTGTATTCACTCTGGTGAAGTCTTCTCTTGATTGTTGACTTTGACACACATACACCTACCTCCTGGAGAGTGTTCTTGATCTGGCCAACTGTTGTGAAGGGTGTTTTCTTCACCAGGGAAAGAATTCTTCGGTCATCCACCACAGTTGTTTTCTGTGGTCTTCCGGGTCTTTTGGTGTTGCTGAGCTCACCGGTGCATTCTTTATTTTTAAGGATGTTCCAAACAGTTGATTTGGCCACACCTAATGTTTTTGCTATCTCTCTGATGGGTTTGCTTTGTTTTTTCAGCCTAATGATGGCTTGCTTCACTGATAGTGACAGCTCATTAGATCTCATATTGAGAGTTGACTGCAACAGATTCCAAATGCAAATAGCACACTTGAAATGAACTCTGGACCTTTTATCTGCTCCTTATAAATGGGATAATGAGGGAATAACACACACCTGGCCATGGAACAGCTGAGCAGCCAATTGTCCCATTACTTTTGGTCCCTTAAAAAGTGGGAGTCACATATACAAACTGTTGTAATTCCTACGCCGTTCACCTGATTTGGATGTAAATACTCTCAAATTAAAGCTGAAAGTCTGCAGTTAAAGCACATCTTGTTTGTTTCATTTCAAATCCATTGTGGTGGTGTATAGAGCCAAAAAGATTAGAATTGTGTTGATGTCCCAATATTTATGGACTTGACTGTAGCTGGTCTTCGCTGTGCACCTCCAACCCCCAGCACATCTCTTTACCCCCCACCTGGGGGGAGGTGGGAGGGGGCGATCGGCCGCTCTATGGTGCCCACGGACCGCGGGATCTCCCTGGGGCTAGTAGTTCTCTTCCCTAGTGTATACAGTGGAGAGGGGAGGGGCCTCTGACCCGGGCATGTATCGGCAAGAGTGTACAAGCAGAGCGAGTCACTTGTACACTGAAGAGTGAAGCAGATACATGCCCGGGTCAGAGGACCCTCCTCTCTCCACTGTATACACTCCGGAAGAGAACTACTAGCCCCAGGGAGATCCCTCAGTCCGTGGGCACCATACAGCTGCTGATTGCCCGCCACCCTCCAATACATACTAAACTGACAGCCAAAGGTGCAGGGGGAGATGCTGGGTCTTGGGACCCCCCTGGCCCAAATTAAAATTGTCATTGATCTCTCCTCACCATTCCAAATAATTAGGAGGACTAGCCAAGGTTTCCCCTTTTTCCTTGGAATTATTTGCTCTCATGATATAGGCTGTCACCATGGCACTCACCCAGTCCCCTTATTATGTTAAGCTGGCCATACAACCAGGAGGTTGAACAAAAAGAGTGAGGGAGCTTTCCCTGCTGTCAGAATACAGTGATCGATGTAGCACCCTCTTAGGTAGGTGCTAAAGAGAGAGCATCGTTTTGGGTTTCCCTGCATACCAGCGAGGCCATTAGGTAAATTTAGGTGTTCTCTGCCTACCAGGGAGCAGTGATCTATTGATAGGGTCTGCTCATTGTGCTCAGGTGCTGCTCATGTTGTCTGCCTTTTTTACACTGGCCCAATAGGATGAGACATATTGGACAGTGGGAGAAAACCTGACAAATGGGAGCATAGGCGTAGTTACAGACCTGGCCATTGGCAGAAGCAGGTGCCTCAAGGAATGCTGGGTGACTGTATATATGCCTTGGGCAAATGTGCTCTGGGTCTTCGTCTGGAGAGCGGGGTCCCGGTGGGAGAGGGCTGCTGTCCCTTCCATGTGCAGGCTTCCATATGGCCTCGGGTGGTCGACCTGTGGGCCAGAACTGAGGAAGCTGCAACCCAGATGTCCTGTAGAGCTGACTAGAAGGGAGACGCATCTAGAAGGATCTGTTTATGGCTACAGTGAGTACAGAAAGGTTTGAGACAAAAGATGTCTTAAGGTATAATCAAAGGGAGAGTCAACCACGGAATATTCCAATTATACTATTAGCTTTGTTGATGAATGCAAACAAGTTTAAATGAGTCCAGCTGGGACAGCATTAATACCGCCCAGGTGGAACACGTTCCTCCAGAGTATCAACCTACAAATATAAAATACAAAAAAATACCGCAGTGATAAACAACGTTGTTTGGTTAAAAAGTAAACACTGGACAAAACCCCCCGCTGTTCCTGAATGAAAGTACCCACTTCAAAGAGGGAATGGATATGAGTGAGGTGCTGTAATAAAGAAGTCCACTCACATACGCAGCAAGGAATTTGAATATCAGAAATTCACAAATGCATATAGTGCCCTCAAAAGGGCTGTAAACTTAGTGACTATTGATGTGAACAGACAAAACAAACAGTGGCCTGCTTCCCTTTGTTGCGGTATGTGTGCCGCCCACAAGAAATACATAGGCAACAGTCTTTGGTACTTCACAGTGGATATAGAGCAGTTTGTAGTTTCATGAATACATTGGTGTAGCACACAGGTCTCCAAAGGTTCAGTAATGTACCGAACACAAAGGTACAGTGCTCTCCTGATTCAAATAATGAGCCAGGGCTGCGGAGACCATTGCTAATTTTGTAAGACACGGAACCTCCGTAGCAGTTCTCAAGTTAATAGACTGGTCGGCAAACAGTCTCAATAAACGGTCACATTAAGGAGAAGATGAGTGGATGACACAAGCCCATAGGGGGATTCTTACCATTCCTCTGACATGGCTTCTTGGCCGATATGTGTGATCATTCCATGTGTCCAGTGACGACGAGTTGTGAGGAGAAAGCTGCAATAGCCGGAACGTTGTGGAGAGGGTTAGTATGGACTCTTCCTGTTCAGGGTTCAGGAAGCACTGCTACGGTGGCCTGTGAGAAGTATCCAGGATAGACTGCACCTCAAAGCCAGCCCTTTGATGTTCTGACGTAAGGAATTGCCTTACAGTCCTGGGTGGGGAGTTACTCAGGAACGCAGGGATGAGCCGGCGTCTACTGCATCGCTACGTCAACGTGTTTCATGCTTTGAACAAGCACTTCTTCTGGACATTGTGCGTAGGGAGTCACAGTGTTTAAATAGGCTTTCTTAGCCAATCATATTTCTATATGCACATATACTGTATACTGCCAGCTTGTGGTAACAACTAAACTGCAGAAGAATAAGAACAGACAGGTAAATATATTCAATTGATTGGATCGGATGACATTATCCGAACCAGGTCCAGTAGGTTACGTCTACCTTGTTATTGTCCACCATCCAATCATAAAAAATTGTTTGAACATGGTAAATGCCATATTAATTAAGGCATAGAGAACAAAAGTTAGACCAACAAGAGGGGTCTGACTAGGATAGCCAAAACTTACTGGGAACATGGATCCCATACTGGAACAAAATAGAAAAATACATAAACGTAAGTAGTACTGTGAATATAAATAAATTCACAGGCAAAGAGGAAGCAGCCATGTGACCTTTGAACATAGAGCAACAAATATTGGAGAGAGACTCACATCAAGGAGCAAGCCAAGAGGAAAGCCTGCATTCTCAATGGCAGGTGGATGTTCTTACACTGGATGATTTGGCTGATGTGTGGGATTATCCATTACGTACCTTGTCTATGTGAGGAACAGGCTCAGACTCAGTTTAAAATTGAGTTAACTTTACTTAAACAGGGATTCCCTCTCACTTTAGTGTTTGAGATGCTTACACAATTCAGCAGACTATTACACATATTTTAGGGTTGCCCCATTAACTGAAGACCAATCCTTTTCTGGCACTTTTTGTTTACAAGTTTAAATCTGTATTTGTTGCTAGAAAATTTATGTAAAACCCCCATTATATATATACCTATATCTATATATATAGATATAGATATCTATATATATAGATATATATATATTATATATATTTTTAGCAGACACCCTAGGGAATAAAATTCAAATTTTTCATGTCACACAGTATTTGCGCAGCAGTTTTTCAAACGCAATTTGTTTGGAATGTTACACTGAGTGAATAGATCCCTAACATATGTAGCTCCCTCCTCACTCCCCTCTTCACTTCAGCTCGTCTGTCTCTTGTCTAGGGGTACCTTAGAGGGGAGGGAGCGGGGACACCACGCCTGGCCTTCACCACAGGTGTCAGTGCGGTGTGAGCAAAGTTCTCGTTTTACCTTCGGGTCAGTGCTGTGCACCTATAGCCTCCACTGAGATTACCTTGAACAATGTCTGTCAGGAAAAAGCCCCACACCATTAAAGTCCAACACTCCTTTGTTCTTCTTGAATGAGCACAATCAGTTGAACTCCCTTGGAGAACAGAAAAGGAGGTGTGGATGCGAGCAGGCCCAGACACAATGAACTCTCCACTTTCCTTCCTGAAAGTGGGTTGTGGTCTCCGAGCGAGGGGGGAATTTCCTTCCAGGCGGTCTCCGGTGGGAGGCTCACCTGTCACTGGCAATCTGCTGCACCCGGTCTTCAAGTGAGGAGCTCCCCCCGGTCCATTACGCCTTCCGGATTCGGGTTCCCAATCCCTGGGTTCCCTAGGACCTCCTTTGCTCGCGGAACTCAGTGTTGGGCACTAAACTCCAGACCTCCATCAGAGTACCTCACCCCAGGCTAAAGGTGCCTGAGATGGAACACGACCTCCAGCTGTCCTCTAGGCCTAGACCGCCTAGAAGACCGACACGAACCACCGCCCACAGGCTGAAGGTGCCTGGGACTCGACCCCGTGACAAAGATGGCCGGCCCCTTTATACCCTCTCCCAGCAAGCACGGCGGGTTCCCCGCCCCACCATACCACTGCCGAGAGAGGACAAAAAGGAGGCCCGGCACACAGCAATGGCTCAACCCCCAGCCCATGGTGACAGCGCCACCTGCTGGGCTGCAGGGAATTACACATCACTGGTGTCTCTGCCAGTTTAATTTACACCCGGGAAAGTACATACCCGCTACACTCTCCCCCTGGTGGTTTGACACTGGTCCCCAGTGTCTGGAGTAAACCATGCCCTCAACGGCTGACATAGCCCAGTCCAGAAACCAACTACCAATTGCACAAAAAAATAAACTCTTTTGAAAAGAACTTGATAACTGGAGCAATTGTGTCTGAGCCCTATATAAAAAAAGGGAAAAAAAGAAACAACAGCATTTAACCATAACTTTGAATCACATATTCACATTATACTTTTCCCACCCATCCTGACTAAGATCCACCTCATTCTCAGTGATCTTGATGGGATGCTCTCCTGCAGAGGGAAAAAAGAAAGAAATCAACACACATAAACCCTGACACATGTATTCGTGTGAGAGAAAAGAAACTTCTCCGTAAAGAAATCCCTTTCCTCCAAGGAGTGAGTGTGTGTAAAGTGTTTAACGTTGCGCAACACTGCCACCTGGTGACAGCATCGCGGTAACTGCACTCGTGGAACTTTTCCTCTTCTCGTTGGCCCTATCTACCCCAGAGTCCATGATCTCTTGCTGGAAAAGTGAAGAACAAACCAGGAACAGTCCTTCATTCCTCTGGGCAACGAAAGCAACAGGCCCCAGAAAGTTCAGCAGCATAACAAGAACGGAGTCTTTTCTCTCCTACAGGTAGAAACGGGGATGCGGCAGAACAAGCGGCCTCAAGTGCTGGTCCATGGTCTCCAGATGACACTCCACATCCTCCCCTTCCCCGCGCCAGACCAGCACCCTGTCCGCATGGACGTGCCGTCCCAACATCCACCCCGCCCCGCAGTCCCCAAAACGCTGAGAGGCCCCGGGAGAGCACGCCAGGCACCCGCGGGCGTGCGGAACCCGAAGGTGGGTCCACACAAAGTCACTGCACCAGCGCTCCCGGCACACTTCCACCTCATAGAGCAGTTCCTTGGACAAGTATGGATACTCCCATCCGTACTCTGCAGCAACCTTCTGGCCAAATAGGCGTTGTAGTCTCACCAAAGGAGGCATTGCAGCTTTGTCCCCTTCGCCAGGTAAAACTATTGAGTCCGGGTGGCGAGGGACCTTGATTACATCTGGTCGGGGCATTGGTGCCCGCAGTAACAGTCTCTTTTCCCTGGTCTTCGGTACAGATGGTACCGGGGATGTAGAGGCAGGCTGGGGACGAGACCTCTCTTCAGGTGCTGGTGCCTCCACCCGGGGTGTACTTTCCCCTGTAGACATGGGTGGATCCCTGGTTCTCCGGGATGAAGCGATAGGTACTTTGTCCCAGCCCTTTTCTGCAAACAGTTCATCTATAGCAACGTCGTCTCCCATGTCCGAGAGCGACTCCAGGTCGTAGGTGTCACACTCCTCCGTGGGTAGGTACCCTGTAGTGGAGACTGACTTTTCACCTCTTCCCACACACCAAATCTCTCCGCCTGGCTTACCTCGACCTTTGCTTGAATCGGGACGTCCGGAACTCTTGTCGACGGGTCCATCCGGGCCGGGCGTAAGCGGGCGAGACGGTCCACTACAACCGCTGGTCGGGGCTACCATCCCGGTCTTTCTCTTCGGTGGTGGATGCTGCGAGACAGTGGTGACCGAGTCAACATCCTCGGATTTCTCCCGTTGAGTTTTCACGACCTCCTCCGCGGTCGCTGCAGTGTGCGCAGGGATGGCTGTCAAAGCAGTGATTCCTCCTCTCTGAGTGGTGTTGCCTGCAGCACGGCCGGGGTAAATGGTTCTCGGTTTCTCAACCGCTGGATCAATTGCACACTGCAAAGTTTTTGCGCCAACGTCCCATGTGTAGTCCTTCACACGTATTGGACTCCTCCCCTTTGCTCCAGTTCGCTGGCTTTTTTTATTTTCTGTTTCTGAGTCACACCCACGAACTAAGCGATGGGGGTGTGCCTGGTGGCGCAGTGCAAATAGAAGCCCCCACGTGTAGTCCCTCACACGGCTGAGCTTCCCCCTTTCCTCGCTCTTCTGCGCGGGCCTTTCCCTTCAATGGGTCACGTCCACGACTTTGAGCACAGGGATGCACTTCGGCCAATGAAGGCCTGCCTACCCGCATAACTCCTCCAGCAGACTCGTTCAATTCCGTGGTGCACAAACACTATCCCGGACCCAAGCCCCCACGTGTAGCGCCCTCCTCACTCCCCTCTTCACTTCAGCTTGTCTGTCTCTTGTCTAGGGGTACCTTAGAGGGGAGGGAGCGGGGACACCATGCCTGGCCTTCACCACAGGTGTCAGTGCGGTGTGAGCAAAGTTCTTGTTTTACCTTCGGGTCAGTGCCGTGCACCTATAGCCTCCACTGAGATTACCTTGAACAATGTCTGTCAGGAAAAAGCCCCACACCATTAAAGTCCAACACTCCTTTATTCTTCTTGAATGAGCACAATCAGTTGAACTCCCTTGGAGAACAGAACAGAAAAGGAGGTGTGGATGCGAGCAGGCCCAGACACAATGAACTCTCCACTTTCCTTCCTGAAAGTGGGTTGCGGTCTCCGAGCGAGGGGGGAATTTCCTTCCAGGCGGTCTCCGGTGGGAGGCTCACCTGTCACTGGCAATCTGCTGCACCCGGTCTTCAAGTGAGGAGCTCCCCCGGTCCATTACGCCTTCCGGATTTGGGTTCCCAATCCCTGGGTTCCCTAGGACCTCCTTCCCTCGCGGAACTCAGTGTTGGGCACTAAACTCCAGACCTCCATCCGAGTACCTCACCCCAGGCTAAAGGTGCCTGTGATGGAACACGACCTCCAGCTGTCCTCTAGGCCTAGACTGCCTAGAAGACCGACACGAACCACCGCCCACATGCTGAAGGTGCCTGGGACTCGACCCCGTGACAAAGATGGCCGGCCCCTTTATACCCTCTCCCAGCAAGCACGGCGGGTTCCCCGCCCCACCATACCACTGCCAATAGAGGACAAAAAGGAGGCCCGGCACACAGCAATGGCTCTACCCCCAGCTCATGGCGACAGCGCCACCTGCTGGGCTGCAGGGAATTACACATCACTGGTGTCTCTGCCATGTTAATTTACACCCGGGAAAGTACATACCCGCTACACATATAATGCTTTAAAATTGCGCACGCTCATGGAATGGCTACAAACTACGATTCTTAAATATTTTCTTTCATTACATGGATCCTATTGATCTGTAATAAACATTGCACTTTAGGTGATGTTTTTAGGTGGCCAGGTGAACACAATATACTTATGGCTGTCCATAAAGTTTTTCTAGAGGGGCTGGGTAGGATAAGATGATGCCTCAGCAAAGAGATTTGCAATAGCAGGGTGATGGGATGGACTCTTCTACTGCTGGTCAGTATGTGTACTCCATCATTTTTTGGGGGCCTTGCTTGGTCATTGATCAAATAATATGATACAGTGTTTGCTAGAAGGCAAGATACCTTCCCAAGATGAATTGACTCTTTGTGTCAATTTGGTAGCTTGTTTGTCTACTTTATTATTTGTAAGCGGCTGCTTATTCTAATTATACATCTTTGAATTACCGTTTTATCCATGGCGCAGTGTCTAGATCCCATTTTGGGGTGCGTTTTATGAGATCTTGTAGTTTTATTACAAAGTACAGAGCTTGAATGTTGCTATCTTCCTGATGAAGCGGGCATTGACCAGTGAAACGCGTCAAAGTCACAGCATGCATTCCACCTTCCAAGCCTGATGGGGATGATGAGTGATGATACATTAAGTTTCTCATGTACTTGCAATGTTTACGTGTAATACTGTTGTCTTCCTAATATGTCATTTTTTTTTAACATTTGTAGAATAAAACATTGACTTTTTTATACAAGTATGTGCTACCTTTAAAGTCCTCTTTTTTTATAGCTAGGTCCAGTATGCATGTAAATATTGTATACTGTGAGAAGTATGTAATAAATAAAGAATTAAAAAAAAATAGAATAAGGTGAAACTGAGTGTGGCCGACTGGTTTATTTTTCCTTTTTCCTTAATGTTTGCTTGTTATCTTAATCAAATTGACAGTTCCTTTGTACCTCTTGTCCAGGGGAGTGTCCCATTGGTCCTGTTTTGTATCTTTTTAGTATGCTTTTTTTAAAGTATCTGATCAAGTTACAGTTACTCCCATCTCTTTGTAGGCATCCATCGATTGTCTTGGGTACAACCAGACTGTCTGTTTTTTTACAAGCAATAGCTGCTAGCGGCTATAGCTGCTAGCAGTAATCATTGTGTTCTTTCCTTCAAAAGGCTCCTGAGCCCCCCCCCCCAGCTGGCAGAATGAATGATCAAATCATCTATGGCTTATGCTAATGCTGCAGAATTTTTTTATTGAGTTAAGCCCCGTACACACGATCGGATAACCTATGGATTTTCGTCTGATGGATTTGTCCATCGGAAATCTGATGAAACTGTTTTTCATCAGTCTTGGCCACACACCATCAGTCAAAAAACCGACCGTTCCAAACGCGGTGACGTAAAACACTCAGATGAGCCGAGAAAAATGAAGTTTAATGCTTCTGAGCATGCGTCGACTTGATTCTAAGCATGCGTGGGTTTTTTAACCGATGGACTTGCCCATAGACGATCGGAAATTCCCATCGGTTTTTTATCCATCGGAAAATTTTAAAACAAGTTCTATTTTTTACAACTGATGGAAAAAAGACCGATGGGTACCATACACGATCGGTTGGTCTGATGAAAACCATCCATCGGACGGTTTTCATCAGTCAAACCGATCGTGTGTACGGGGCTTTAGTGGTGTTCTTTCTAAGCATGTCTGTTTGTCATGTCTGTTTGTCGTAAATAATCCAACAAAACAAATTCAAATTCAGGTGGCAACTTTGTCTTCATAATATGTGTCGGAGAAAGCCCAAACTTTCACATTAACTCCAGTCATATCTAAGTGTAAAATTAACTGGGACATAGAAATCAGGGGTCTTTGTTGGTGCTCCTTATTCAGTATGGACACACCAAAAACTAACTAATCTATGACTACATGTCAAAACGTGTTTACACTTCTCTTTGGAACGCCAGTGGTGAATAAATTATGCTAAGTGCTAGTAAACAGACGATGCTGGCACCTTAGTTCTAAATGTTTTACAAGAATAAAGCATATTGACTAGGGATGTCCCGATACCGATACTAGTATCGGTATCGGTACCGATACCAGGCATTTCCCGAGTACTTGTACTCGGGGAAAATGCTCCGATGCTTCAGCCAATACTTGGGCAGTCAGTGATGATCGGTGCGGCGGGGGGAGTTACAAGCACTGATCACCGCTGTATAGATTTCAATACAGCCCGACAGCTTCTCCCGACCCCCCCCCTTCTTTTCAGCTGTTTTAGTGAAATCTATACAGCGGTGATCGGTGCTTGTAACTCCCCCCAAAGCCGCACCGATCACCGCTGACTGTCCCTGTATCCTCCTCCAGTTCCCCCATCCATGCTGCTCTCCCCCGTGCGCTCCGTGTCCCCCCCCTCCATGCTGCTGATGTCTTCCTCTATTCCGCTCTCCCCCATGCGCTCCGTGTCCCCCCTCCTCGCTGCTGCTGTTCTCAGCTCTGTGCCACCCTCCATATCCTCCTCCGCTTCCTTCTGTCAGGATGGAGAGCAGAGGTAGGAGCCGCTAAACCCGGCTCCTACCTTTTCCGAATGTACAGAGTCAGTGACTGACTCTGTCCATTCATATAACTGAAACATCGTAACCTGTGTGTTTACGATGCTTCAGTTTATGAATGGAGAGGAGCCGTTGTTTCCTCTCCATTCATTTTCAGTGCAGCTGAGAAAGGGACTGGAGAATCTGTTTCCCTAGTCCCTTTCTCTGTCTCAAAGGGGAGATGTCAGAGGTCTGTTAAGACCCCTGATATCTCACCAAAGCCCCCCAACAGGGCTAGAAATAAAAAAAAAATTGCAATAAATAATAAAAAATAAATTGTAAAAAATAAAAAATAAAATACACTGAGATCATTCCCCCCCCCCCCCCCCACCCACCCCAACAAAGCATTGTAAAAAAACATGGCAAAATATAGTAAAAAAAAAAAAATAGTAAAAAAAAAAGAAAAAAAATACTGACACATAAAAAAAAGTATCGGTATTCGGTATCGGCGAGTACTTGAAAAAAAGTATCGGTACTTGTACTCGGTTTTAAAAAAGTGGTATCGGGACAACCCTAATATTGACCATTTGTGTTTTTAATTAAATTTCCTATCAGTTAATTGTCAGATTTTGAAGAAATATAATACAGCTTTATATTGAGAAACATATATTTAATAATAGTTTTAGTAACAAAAATATCACTGCATTAAAATGATTAATCAAATTGAATTCAAAATGGTAAGCCTATTGGGAATACAGAAATCAGGTAGGTTGGGATTTGTGGCCTTCATAATATATTTGTTAAAAAGAGAAGATGTGTTCCAGGTAAAAAGTCTTCTGTGCATTATATTATTCATAAATAAAAAACAGAATATTACAGTGCATTGTGCTATTGTCCAGAAAAGGATAAACCATTAGAAATATGAAAGGAAATTGTGATGTTTTGTGAATATGATAATTGATGATAATCTTTTCTACAGTTCTTTCCTACAACATTATTAATTAATTATTCAGAGAAGAATGGCCTCAACCAGTGCGAGGAAAGGAAGCAATAGTATTTGAATATATTATAGAATATATTAAGGTCTCCACAGGAATTAGAGATCTTGCTGGATTTTACCTGCCTAGCTGAGTAACCAAGGGTTTTAATACACAACACAATGTGGCGTCTTTACTAAAATAGTAGAGCACTTTGCAAAGTGAAGATTCACCTTGCAAGAAAACTTTCACTTACCTTAGTGAATGTGGTAAAAAAAAATCACTTTAAAAAATGTAATAAAATAAAATTGGATCTAGGCTCAACCTTCCCCATTTCTCACATTTCAATTATTACTCTGGATGATGCACTTCCAAAAAATATATGTTTACCTAACAGATGTCATTACAATATTCTTTATTAGCAAAGATTCATTTTTTACTTTCAATTATTTTTGTTGAAAATGTAAAGTCAGACAAAGAGAAATCACCTTGATCGTTACAACAGCCAGAACTCTGGCACGAGATTTTCAAATACAGTGAATGATATCCACCTGTTGCCACAATCATTATGGAGGAAAATCAGCCTCCCTTCCACCGCCTCCTTACTGGGATGTAGAGAGACTCTGAAAGTAACAAGATGACACTTAAGAATCCCTACATATGACTCAATATTAGTCTCATTGAGGGATTCCCTCTTACCTTTGTATGTGGACCCGGAGTGGACCAGAAAGTTTACAATTGGGGGTTGTGTGTATTACCTTATGTATAGTTGTTTTTCATGCAAAGTACAGAGCTTACAAAAAAGCTACCAAAATATAAATGAGAAAAGGTAAACAGTAGTGCTAAAGGTAAATGATTACCAGCAAAAATATTCAAATATCACACCAAAAAGTGATAACGTGCATAGCATATTAAAGTCAATAAATCACAATTGATAGGGTCAAATATATGGGTCGACAGTTGATAACTTCATCCAACACCACACTATGTGACCAAAACGTGTCTCCACTCCCCAGTTTGGATGTAAACTCACCAGAAATATTTGCCTCACACTCTCGTGTTTTGGCAATCAAGCAGTTAACCACCATCGGGTTCAGATGAATTCCGTCAGTGCACGTTCCACAACGGGTAATATAGGAGAAATAAGACTTCAAATAGTGTAATATCATCAAATTAAATAAAGCATTTATTAAAAAACATAGCCCGATAGTAATATACTCACAAACAGGCAAGGTAAAGTCTCATTCATATGATAGAGATGCCAGAGATACCCCAATCTTGCGGACATAAGGTATAGCTAATTCCTCCCCTGATCTGATAGTTCAAAACACTTGGATAGTCACTTTCGGTGGTGCTTGAACGTCACTTATGGTTGCCGTACAGCCACGTCCCGACGCATTTCGTCATATCAACTGCATCCTGGGATTGGCTGTACGGCTAAATCATTTACCTTTAGAGCTACTGTTTACCTGATCTCATTTATATTTGGTAGCTTGTTTGTTTACTTTATTATTTGTAAGTGACTGCTTATTCCAATTATACATCTTTGAATTACTGTTTTATCCGTGGACCACTGTCTAGATCCCATTCTGGGGTGCATTTTATGAGATCTTGCAGTTTTATTACAAAGTACAGAGCTTGACTGTTGCTATCTTCCTAATGAAGCCGGCATTGACCAGTGAAACACGTCAAAGTCACAGCAAGCATTCCATCTTCCAAGCCTGATGGGGATGATGAGTGATGATACATTAAGTTTCTCATGTACTTGCAATGTTTACGTGTAATACTGTTGTCTTCTTAACCACTTCAGCCCCGGACCATTTGTCAGCTTAAAGACCGGAGGTCTTTTTACAATTTGGCACTGCGTCGCTTTAACTGACAATTGCGCGGTCGTGCGACATGGCTCCCAAACAAAATTGACGTCCTTTTTTTCCCACAAATAGAGCTTTCTTTTGGTTGTATTTTATCACCTCTGCGGTTTTTATTTTTTGCGCTATAAACAAAAATAGAGCGACAATCTTGAAAAAATTCAATATTTTTAACTTTTTGCTACAATAAATATCCCCAAAAAATATATAAAAAAACTTTTTTTTCCTCAGTTTAGGCCGATACATATTATTCTACATATTTTTGGTAAAAAAAATCACAATAAGCATTTATTGATTGGTTTGCGCAAAAGTTATAGCGTCTACAAAATAGGGGATAGTTTTATGGCATTTTTATTAATATTTTTTTTTTTACTAGTAATGGCGGCGATCAGCAATTTTTATCATGACTGCGACATTATGGCAAACACATCGGAGACTTTTGACACATTTTTGGGACCATTGTCATTTTTACAGCGATCAGTGCTATAAAAATGCACTGATTACTGTGAAAATGACACTGGCAGTGAAGGGGTTAACCAGTAGGTGGCGCTGTAGGGGCTAAGTGTTTCCTAGGGAGTGCTTCTTACTGTAGGAGGGATGGGCTGTGTGTGACATGACACTGATCTCCGCTCCAACTACACGGAGCGGAGATCAGTGTCATTGTCACTAGGCAGAGCAGGGAGATGCTTGTTTACACTAGCATCTCCCCGCTCTATCTCTCCGTGAGATGATCGCGGGTATCCCCGCGGCGATCGAGTCCACGGGACCCACGGTCGGGCTCATGGATAAAGCAGCAGGGTCGCGAGCGTGCCCTGCTAGCGGCGGGTGCGCGACCACACGGCGGCATCTTAAAGGGGACGTACAGGTACGGGGGTATGGGCTACATGTGACAAGACAGTCATCACTGCTTCCGATTACAGGAAGCGGCGATCACTGTCATTGTCACTAGGCAGAGCGTGGAGATGCGTGTTTACATTAGCATCTCCCCGCTCTATCTCTCCGTGAGATGATCGCGGGTATCCCCGCGCCGATCGAGTCCGCGGGACCCGCGGTCGGGTTCATGGAGCTTGCGGCGCGCGTGCGTGCACAATGGCGCTTCCTTAAAGGGGACGTATATATACGTCCTTCTGCCCAGGAGTGCCATTGTGTCGACCTATATAGTCGTGCAGTGGTCGGGAAACAGTTAATGTCATATATGTTTTTTTAACATTTGTAGAATAAAACATTGACTTTTTTTATACAAGTATGTGGTACCTTTAAAGTCCTCTTTTGTATAGCTATGTTTTTTTTTTGTACGTATTATGATATACAGTACACCCCTCCATAACTAGAGCACTTGATAAAATAAAATAAAATAAAAAAGCTAAGTAGCCTAAAATTATGTCTGTCTGGAGTATAGGTGGGACAAAGAATAATTCGTACACAACTCGTGTTGAGAACAATAGGGAGAAACCAATCAATTCACTGTTCTAAATGCACACAAAAAAGTGTCATGGGTTCCAACTACAACTAACCAAAAAAATAAGTCCCACACAGGAGAAATCTCAGAAATGACAAAAAAAAATGTAATAAAGAGAACAAAGGTGCAATGGAAAATAGGAGAGATAGAAACCTAGAGAGGAAAAGAAGAAGTGAAGCTCCAAGGGGGTGAACTTAACTTGTTTGAATTCCATACAGCTTCACATGAACATAGTCTGCCCATGGTCTCCAGATACCCTCAAATCGCTTGGTAGTGCCACTAACCACACTGGCAATTTGTTCATTAAGCATAATCCAAGACACCTTTTATCTATATAGCGAGATACACACAGGTCTTCTTCCAAGAACGGGCTATAGTGAGTTTTGCGACCAACAAGAGCATAAAAAGATCAATCACTGCTTAGAGTAGGGAAGGTTCTCAACTGGTTCATTTAAACGCTTGACCTCCAGAAGATTTACCCCCACCACGACCGGGCCATTTTTTGCGATACAGCACTGCTTTACTTTAACTGACGTGGTCATGCGACACTGTACCCAAACAAAATTGATATCCTTTTTTTCCCACAAATAGGGCTTTCTTTTGGTATTTGATCACCACTGCATTTCTTTTTTTTGATCTATAAACAAAAACTGGCCGACAATTTTGAAAAAAAAAACACAATATTTTTTACTTTTTGCTAAAAACATATCCAATAATTTTTTTTATAAAAAATCAAATTTCTTGATAAAATTAGGCCAATACAAAACAAATTTATTCATCAGTTTAGGCCAATATGTATTCTTCTACATGTTTTTGGTAAAAAAAATCCCATTAAGCGTACATTATATTGTTTGGTTTGTGCAAAAGTTATAGCGTCAACAAACTATGGGACATACAGGTATACTGGAATTTATTTATAGTAATGGCGGTGATCAGCAACTTATAGCGGGACTGCGATATTGTGTTGAACATTCGAACACGAACTGACATTTTTTTCGGAAACCAGTGACACTAATACTGTACAGTGATCAGTGCCAAAAATATGCACTGCCATTGTACTAATGACACTGGCTGGGAAGGGGTTAAACATCTAGGGTAGTCAAAGGGTTAAATGTGTACCTAGCCAATTTTTTGGTGTACTGTGGGAGGTGCTTTTACTAGGGTAAGTAGGTAACTAGGGTTTATTTCCTGCTTTGCGGGGAAAGAAAATCTATTACTTCCCCACTGACAGGACAGGGCTCTGCCTTGCTTACATTGGCAGGGCTCTGTCCTGTGTAAAATTATGTTGATTTCCGGGTGCCAGTGGTAATCCATTGGCTGGAACCTGCTGATCGACATCTGCTGTTTTTATTAACAGCACGGCCAGGTCGCCGCCCCCCACCATGGGTTGTAGGAAAGAAAATTGCTTGATTACCCCACCACCACATTCAGTGTTGCTGGAGATATTTCTCCTGTGGAGCTATTGTATTCTGACAGCGGGAAGTTTCCAAGCTATCAAAATACAATGATTACTGTTTATGGCTAAAGATGGTGGCAGTGGTCGAACGAAAAACCCAACAGGTTGGTTGTACTCAAGATGAATGATAGATCAAATTGAGTACAACCAGCCTGCCCATACATGGATTGGAATTTTGTGCAGTCCCTGCTGAACCGGATGAATTTCAATCTGTCTATGGCTGGCTTAACCAAATGCTTAGCAAATTTCACTGTTGCTAAGTATCCAATGTCCAAATACAACTTAAATTCATTTGAAGCTATCCATTAAGAAGAATCCTAAAACAAAATATTATATTACCTATAAAATCAATTCTAAATTCAAATACAATTTTAATTCATGCGATTATAGCCACTATAAAAAAATTGATTCAAATGTTATAGTGGCAGTTTGATACTAAGTTAATTTTAAATATACAGTGCCTTGCAAATGTATTCACCCCCTTGGCATTTTTCGTGTTTTGTTGCCTCACAACCTGGAATTAACATGGATTGTTTAAGGTTTGCATCATTTAATTTAAGAACATGCCCACAACTTTGAAGATGTTTTTTTTTTTATTGTGAAGCAAACAACAAATAGGACAAAATAACATAAAAAGTCAATGTGCATAACTATTCACCTCCCTAAAGTCAATACTTTGTAGAGCCACCTTTTGCGGCTATCACAGCGCCAAGTCTCTTTGTATAAGTCTCTATGAGCTTGCCACATCTTACCACTGGGATTTTTGCCCATTCCTCCATGCAAAACTGCTCCAGCTCCTTCAAGTTGGATGGTTTGTGCTTGTGAACCGCAATCTTTAAGTCTGAACACAGATTTTCTATTGAATTGAGGTCTGGGCTTTGACTAGGCCATTCCAACACATTTACATGTTTCCCCTTAAACCACTCAAGTGTTGCTTTAGCAGTGTGTTTGGGGTCATTGTCCTGCTGGAAGGTGAACCTCCGTCCTAGCCTCAAATCACACACAGAGTGGTACAGGTTTTGCTCAAGAATATCCCTGTATTTAGTACCATCCATCGTTCCCTCAACTTTGACCAGTTTCCCAGTCCTGACTGCTGAAAGAAATCCTCACAGCATGATGTTGCCACCACCATGTTTCACTGCAGGGATGGTGTTCTTTGGGTTATGTGATGTGTTGGGTTTTCACCAGACATAGCGTTTTCTTTGATGGCTAAAAAGTAAAATTTTAGTCTCATCAGACCAGAGCACCTTCCTCCATACATTTTGGGAGTCTCCCACGTGCCTTTTCGCAAACTCAAAATGTGCCATTTTGTTTTTTGCTGAAAGTAATGGCTTTCTTGTGGCCAATCTGCCATAAAGCCCAACTCTATGGAGTGTACAGCTTATTGTTGTCCTATGTACAGATACTCCAGTCTCTGCTGTGGAACTCTGCAGCTCCTCCAGGGTTACCTTATGTCTCTGTGCTGCCTCTCTGATTAATGCCATCCTTGCCCGGTCCGTGAGTTTTAGTGTGCAGCCGTCTCTTGGCAGGTTTGCTGTTGTCCCTTGTTCTTTCCATTTGGTTATGATAGATTTGATGGAGCTCCTAGGGATCATCAAAGATTTGGATATTTTTTAATAACCTAACCCTGACTTGTACTTCTCAACAACATTGTCCCTTACTTGTTTGGAGAGTTCCTTTGTCTTCATGGCAGTGTTTGGTTAGTGGTGCCTCTTGCTTAGGTGTTGCAGCCTCTAAGGCCTTTCAAACAGGTGTGTATATGTAATGACAGATCACGTGGCACTCAGATTGCACACAGGTGGACATCATTTCACTAGATATGTGACTTCTGAAGGTAATTGGTTGCACAAGAGCTTTTTATGGGCTTCATAACAAAGGGGGTGAATACATACGCACATGCCAATTATAATTTTTTTATTTCTGGAAAATCGTTTTATGTATATTTTTTTCTAATTTGACTTCACCAACTTAGACTATTATGTTCTGATCCATCACATATAATTAATTCAGATGAAAAAAACATTGAACTAATGGCTGTAATGTAACAAAATAGGTAAAAAGCCAAGGGGGGTGAATACTTTTGCAAGGCACTGTAAATACAATCTTAATAAATGTGATATATCAACAAAAACGTATTTTTAAACGTACTAAAGAGTCCCAGATATAAAATTTCCCATTTTTGAACAGTGGACTTATTAAAATAGTTTGCATTTAAATGGTGAATAAGAGGTGTGGGTGGATGACACCAGGATAAGAGAAGACTGTACCTCAGTAATTTCACTATTCTACCACTTCTGACCATCAATGAGATCCAGCCAGACACAAGTCCTGACAAGGTAAGTTGCAATATTTAGTATATACTAAAGCTGATTTATTTATCTTTGTATTTTCAAAAGTTGAGTAAAGTAATGGTGGGATTGATTTACTAGAATTGGAGAGAGCAAAATCTAGTGCAGCTGTGCATGATAGCCAATCAGCATCTAACTTCAACTTGTTTAATTAGGTTTTGACAAAAAAGCCTGGAAGGTGATTGGCTTCTAAGCAGAGCTGCACCAGAATTTGCACTCTCCAGGTCTAATAAATAAATCCCTGTATATTCTTGTTGTTTTTTTCTTTTTTTCTGTGGAAAAGTAAGAAATAAATAAGAGTAGCTTAATAGCAAACCAATGAAAATTGATCTCTAAGAGGCTGCTTTGGGTCATCTTCCACCAATGCTCTAGCGCTCTGCAGTCTGGAACTTATTTCACCTAATACTCAGATGTACACAACATTAGTTTTAATTAGACATAGGGGGTTATTTACGAAAGGCAAATCCACTTTGAACTACAAGTGCAAACTACAAGTGCAAAGTGCACTTGAAAGAGCAGTCGCTGTAGATCTGAGGGGGACATGCAAGGAAAATAAAAAACAGCATTTTAGCTTGCACATGATTGGATAATAAAATCAGTAGAGCTTCCCCTCATTTCAGATTTACAGCGACTGCACTTCCAGGTGCCCTTTCAGTGCAATTTCAAGTGCACTTTGCATTTGTAGTTTGGACTTGTAGTGCAAAGTTGATTTGCCTTTCGAAAAATAACCCCCATAGTTTAAAATATTCTTCAAGAAAAAGTATATTTGGTAAGTATATAAGCCTTGTGCCTTTTTTTGAAATATATATTTTATATATATTGTATGATGCATCATTCAATAATTAAAGCATACTTCTGTATGTAAATATGAAGAGATATGGAGTTTTAATGAAGTACGGAAATATTTTTGTTTAGTTGAGATGATTAAAAATATTTTATTTATTTCTGATATAATAAATATTAATTAAAATTTAATTCAACTTAAAATATTAATAACCATAAAATATTTAGCCATAAATCTAAGCAATTGATTTGATTATAATCAGTTCCTTTGTTCTTCTTCTATGTTGTTCTTCTTCTATAGTGTGTTTTTGTCAAATATCTAAAGATAACCTTTCACAACAATGTAATACTTACCCTTTTTTTGCAGATATTTGACAGGTGATCATTCTACCAGCTAGATTTACCACTTGGATCAACTGCCCTTTCTGCGAAAGCGTTATATGAATTAACGGATGAAATGGAGGAAGACTTTCTTTTATACCTGACAGATCTGAAGGAGAATGGATATGTGACACAGACCTAGTGCAAATGGAATCTTCAGGAGAAGGCCAAGACTCTTATCTCCTAATAATAAAATGTTTGTCTTTATTGAAAAAAGATCCAGAAACCGGAGATTGGCCTTATGGGTGTTGTCACAAATTGTCTAATTATGCAACACAGCAGAACTAAATAAAACGGAAGCACTCTATAATCTGAAAGCTTATGAAAGCATGAAGACATTTGTACAAAAACAGCACGTGCCTACTGGGCACTTTTATCCCTTTCCGGTCCAGGCCAATTTTCAGCTTTCATCGCTGTCGCACTTTGAATAACAATTGCGCAGTCATGCTATACTGTACCATATGAAATTGTTATAATTTTTTTTTCACGCAAATAGAGCGTTCTTTTAGTGGTATTTAATCACCACTGTTTTTTTTTATTTTTTGATAAAACAAAAGAAGACCAAAAATCTTGAAAATAAATACTTTTTAATACTTTGTTTTAAAATTTTGCAAACAGGTAATTTTTCTCATTTGCTGATATGCGCTGATGAGGCTGCACTGATGGGCACTGATAGGCTGCACAGGTGGGCACTGATGAGGAGGAATTGATGAGGCTGCACTGATATGCAGCACTGATGGGCACTGATAGGCTGCACTGATGGGCACTGATGAGGCGTCACTGGTGGGCACTGATGAGGAGGAACTGATAAGGAGGAACTGATATGCAGCACTGATGGGCACTGATAGACGGCACTGAAAAACACTGATAGGTGGCAGTGGTTAGCACTGATAGGTGGCATTGAAGGTCATTGATATGGGACTCTGATATGTGGCACAGATAGGCAGCACTGATAGGTGACACTGAAGGGAAATGGTAGGCTACACTGATTGACACTGATAGGCGGCACTGATAGATGACAATAATGAGGAGGCACTGATGGGCACTAATTTTCAGCATTGATGGGCACTGATTGGCAGCACTAATAGGCAATAATTGGCAGCACTGATGGGCACTGATTGGCAGAACTGATGGTCACTGAGAGGAAGCATGGATGGGCACTGTTGGGGCCTCTAAAGTATGAAATTTGGGGCCTGTGTCAATTGACTCAATTATTTTGGCAAATTGAAACCAATCATATTTGTTTAACTTAAATAACACCATTGAGACTGATAGCTTGCTAGGCAGAAAAACAGTTTTTCTAGATATTTTGAAAAACAATGCAGAGAAGGTGTATAAGATGGGCTTTAATTTAGATTGTTAAATGTAAGGACGAATATTCAAGGTTTGGAGTTTGACTTAAGTATTACTACACAAGGGAATTTTTCCCAGAGCTTAGTGAATGAGGTGAAGCTCTGTAGACTTTCAGCATCCAATCATGTGCAAGCAAAAATTTGTTTTTCTTTCTTTTTAATTTCCCTTGCACGGTATTGGGTATTGTTTGCATAATGAAATTTCACCACATTCACTAGGCTGTGGGGAAAATACCATTGCAAAATGCAACTTCCCTTAAAAGGTGAATGGCCTTTTTGCCTTTAGGAAACCAGGCCCTAAGTATAAGGATTACATGTCTAAGAATGACCCCTTAACTGTAACGCCTCCCTAACCTTTTTAATACCTTAAAGTCCTAATACTATTCAATTAAATAAACCTAAACTTGACAATCCATCTTTAAATATAGATTAACCACAAATATGGTTTATATAATTGAGATAAAGATACAGGAACATTCTTTATTCTAATAGTTATTCCTCTATCAGTATTTTACACTTCTGCTTAAAGTTTAAGTTTAATTTTGCACAATCCTGTAGGTATAGGCCCTTTTCATCTTAACCCAAATTTCTTCCAGCATAAATTTAAACCACACTCTATATAACTATTTCAGATTAGGGCTGAGACCAACAGACTTATCAGCTGTATTTTTTTTGCATCAGAAATTGTGGTTAGAATGTTGATATTTCCCACCTATAGTATGTATCTCCATCTCCTTCCATAAGGCTACAGCTGGGTTTTACTTTTTGGTTGTCTTATAAAAATTAAACCACCATATGACTCTGCAAGAAGAGTTGCTGTCCCCTGTCAGAGCAGTATAGGGATAAATTACATGTAGCAAATCTGCACCCCACTTTCCCTGAAAGAGGCCATCTACATCAAACTGGAACAACCAGCCCTGCGCAAGGGTTGGGGCCATCTTTATCATAGTGATTTGACAAAAATGTACACCTTCATATCTGTAAATTGAAGGATTAAATCCTATGTCAAATTCCTGGCACCAAGGATGGTATTATGCAAATAGAAAGGGCGTTTTTACAACTTTGACACCTCCCATCTTGTTTTCGGACTACCCGCTTCTGCCTCTGCACATTCCATGATAATCTTATGAAGGGGTCTGTGCCACTTTTCTGGACAGCCTTGAGCAGCATGGGGAAAGCATGTTGAGGTATTTAAATAAAATCTAGAATAAATAAAGTACAGTAAATTTAGCAGTCTTCCTAAAACCAGCTTACCCTGTCAGCATTTAACAAATATTCTTGTTCAAACATGATGGTGTCAGCAATTCATATTCACGCTATGGGGTAGATTTACTTGAGCAAAAGGGACTGGTCAACTAGGTTAGTTAATTTCAACTGGATTATATTAATTCCAAATACAACTTAATGTCATGTGAATCTATTCACTAAGAAAAAAACTAAAATAACATCTTATATTATCGATAAAAGTCCATTCTGAATTCAAATACAATTTAAAGTAATGTGACTGTGGCCCCTATTGATGAACATATAATAATGGCAATTTGATACTAAGTTAATCCTAAATATAAATTCAGTCTTAATAAATGTGATATATCTACCAAAATCTTAAATAACATTTTATAAAAGCTATATATTTATTGGTGAATTTATTTGAATATATAATCTATATATTTTAGTTTAAGATTATCCTTTAAGAAACCCTAAAGTTAAAACAATATCTTGTTTTCTGGAAAGCAGCTTCATATATGTAAAGTCCCCTTTCAGGTGTAAACAGATTGAGGAACATATACAGTGCCTTCAAAAAGTATTCATATCCCTTGAAATTTTCCACATTTTGTCATGTTACAACCAAAAGCATAAATGTGTTTTATTGGGATTTTATATGATAGACCAACACAAAGTGACACATAACTGTACAGTGGAAGGAAAATGATAAATGATTTTCAAAATGTTTTACAAATAAATATGTGAAAAGTGTGGTGTGCATTTGTATTCAGCCCCCCTTAGTCAATACTTTGTAGAACCACCTTTCACTGCAATTACAGCTGCAAGTCTTTTTGGGGATGTCTCTATCAGCTTGCACATCTAGAGAGTGACATTTTTGCCCATTCTTCTTTGCAAAATAGCTCAAGCTCTGTCAGATTGGATGGAGAGCGTCTGTGAACAACAATTTTCAAGTCTTGCCACAGATTCTCAATTGGATTTAGGTCTGGACTTTGATAGGACCATTCTAACACATAAATATGCTTTGATCTAAACCATTCCATTGTAGCTCTGGCTGTATGTTTAGGGTCATTGTCCTGCTGGAAGGTAAACCTCTGCCCCAGTCTAAAGTCTTTTGCACACTCTAACAGGTCTTCTTCTAAGATTGCCCTGTGTTTGGCTCCATCCATCTTCCCATCAACTCTGAGCAGCTTCCCTGTCCCTGCTGAAGAAAAGCATCCCCACAACATGATGCTGCCACCACCATGTTTCACGGTGAGGATTGTGTGTTCAGGGTGATGTGCAGTGTTAATGTTCCACCACACATAGCGTTTTGCTTTTACGCCAAAATGTTCAATTTTGCTCTCATCTGACCAGAACACCTTCTTCCACATGTTTGCTGTGTCCCCCACATGGATTCTTGCAAAATGTAAACGGAACTTCCTATGGCTTTCTTTCAACAATCGCTTTCTTCTTGCCACTCTTCCATAAAGGCCAGATTTGTGGAGTGCACGACTAATAGTTGTCCTGTGTACAGATTCTCCCACCTAAACTGTGGATCTCTGTAGCTCCTCCAGAGTTACCATGGGCCTCTTGGCTGCTTCTCTGATTAATGCTCTCCTTGCCTGGCCTGTCAGATTAGGTGGACGGCTATGTCTTGGTAGTTGTGCTATACACTTTTCAGTTTCAGATTGATGGATTGTACAGTGCTCCATGAGATGTTGAAAGCGTTTGATATTTTTTTAAAAGCTAACCCTGCTTTAACATTCTCCACAACTTTATCCCTGACCTGACTGGTGTTTTCCTTGGCCTTCATGATGCTGTTTGTTCACTAAGGTTCTCTAACAAACCTCTAAGGGCTTCACAGAACAGCTGTATTTATACGGAGATTCAATTACACACAGGTTAGGACTCTATTTACTAATTTGGTGACTTTTGAAGGTTGGTTCCACTAGATTTTAGTTAGGGGTATTAGGGTAAAAGGCACTGAATACAAATTCACGCCACACTTTTCACATATTATAGAGTGGCGACCACGAAAATAAGTACAGGACTGAAAGTATTTAATATAATAACAAAATTTGTGTATTAGATATTAAGGTTATTAGGGGGAATTTAAGCTGAGTCAGCTTATCCAAACTATCTAAGGAAAATATGGGTAAATGGTTTTGTTTTATTAGTGGGTATTAGATTAACTCTAAATAGGAGGGAGGATACACCACATTATTTTTTTTAATATCCCGTAAATCATAATTGATAAAAGTACTTTGGATGTACCATTATAAACCGGTCAATTTAATGGGGAGGAGGTACAGGGATTTTTGTTTTGATGTTTGATTGTTGTTTTATTGGAAAGAGGACACTAAAATAGGGGTCCTTGGTTTTGTGGAAAAAAATTATAATTTTTACATGGCGGGAAAAAAATTGTTTTAGTTGTTGCTTTTGTGCCCCACCAAGCTTCATTGCTATCTCTAACCAGTGTTTGAGTTTGCTTGATGGTGAGTACATATTTTATTAGAAAGACACTGAAAAAAGTGGTCTTGGTTGTGTTGTTGAAAAGGTTCAATAAGTTTTTGTTTTTAAGATTTAGTTTTTTGTTTTTTAGTTTTTGTTTTGCTTTTTTTTTACTGTGGGAATTTACAAGCAGTAATATTCTCATTGGTGTCAGTTAAAGTACAAAACTGTGGAAGTTTTACTACTGAAGCTAATTGCTGAGAAAGAGTATTATTAGTGTAAAATAAGGTGCATTGAACATAGTACATTATACCTTGAATTTTTTTTTTCTTAGTTCATTTTTTTTTTACTGAATTGAGTATTACAAATATTGGTGTAAACAGAGCTGTGTTTAAATTTCTAATTGCCTACCTAGAGGGATATCTATGGTTCCTTGTGTGCGGATCTCAGCACTTTTGTTTTTGGGTTTCTGTGAAGATAGTAGTGTTATTTTAAGGCTTGTATCTCCACTCTGGTACATATTCTAAGTGCTAGACTACTGTGTCAAGTCTGTTCTGTGGTGTATTATTGTATCATCACTGAACTTGCACATCATGGAGAAGTTGATAGCCAGGATTGCTAAAGTTAAAAATAACGCTGAGATAATAAGAGCAATGGAGGAATTCAAAAGCCCATGGCACCATGCACAAGAGTATGTAAATATAAAACTTACAGAGAGAAAATACAGCAAACGTGAGGGTAAGATTGCACTAATTTTTGCGGCCTTTTGGTTAGCTAACAATTATAGGTCATTATTATTGCACACCATTGCTCTCAAGGAAGATCTAGAAATAGCCAAAAGGAATATCAGTACTCGTATGCCTTGTACAGATGATCGGATTTCCGATGGAATAAAATCTGATGGAATTTTCCATCGGAATTCCGATGAAGCTAACTTCCATCAGTCTTGCATACACACTGTCAGACTAAATTCCGACTGTCCAAAATGCGACGAGCCGAGAAAAATTAAGTTCAATGCTTCCGAGCATGCGTCTACTTGATTCTGAGCATGCGTGGATTTTTCTCACACAGACGATTGGAATTTCCCATCGGATTTTTTTCCCATCTGAAAATTTTTAAACATGTTCGATTTTATTCCATCGGAAATCCGATTGTGTGTACAAGGCATAAGAGTTTCTATGAAAAATATGAATACTAGCCACCAGCAGCCAACAATGCACAACCAAAACAAGCAGGGAGAAGTTGATCAGAAGTGAACAATTGTCTGCATCTTCCAGACCAGGACAGCAGGTGCAATTTACACATACCATAGATTGTAATGCAACCAGTTTGAGTATTTCTAGTTGCAACAGGAAATTATCTCCGTCTGGAGTATGTGTTAGTTCCAACATCTCATTGAAGGAAGGGAGCTCTTTTGAAAGGGCCCCTATTTCTCGTAGAGCAAAAGTTGTTAACCAGGTTTTAGCCATTGAATATTCTCAGCCTAAAACCACACCAGTTGTTAAGAGACGCTTTAATTGCTTGCCGATCGCCTCCTGTACATTTACGTCGGCAGAATGGCACGGACAGGCATATCAACGTACCTGTACGTCCCCTTTAAATGCCTGTCCGTGTGGTCGCGCTCGCTCGCGACCCTGCCGCCATCTCCGTGAGTCGGACCATGGGTCCTGCGGACTCGATTGCCGCGGGGATCCCCGCGATCGTCTCACAGAGGTATAGAGTGGGGAGATGCTTGTGTAAACAAGCATCTCTCGCCTCTGCCTAGTGACAATGACACGGATCTTGGCTCTGTGTACTCTGAGCGTAGATCAGTGTCATGTGACACAGAGCCCATCCCCCTACAGTTAGAAACACTATGCAGGGAACACTTAACCCCTACAGTGCCACCTAGTGGTTAACCCCTTCGCTGCCAGTGTCATTTTCACAGTAATCAGTGCATTTTTATAGCACTGATCGCTGTGAAAATGACAATGGTCCCAAAAATGTGTCAAAAGTGTCCGATGTGTCCGCCATAATGTTGCAGTCATGAAAAAAATCACTGATCGCCGCCATTACTAGTAAAAAAATTTTTTATAAAAATGCCATAAAACTATCCCCTATTTTGTAAGTGCTACAGCTTTTGCGCAAACCAATCAATAAACGCCTATTGCGATTTTTTTACCAAAAATATGTAGACGAATACGTATTGGCCTAAACTGAGGAAAAAAAAATGTTTTTTATATATTTTTGGGGGATATTTATTATAGCAAAAAGTAAACAATATTGCATTTTTTTTCAAAATTGTCGCTCTATTTTTGTTTATAGCGCAAAAAATAAAAACCGCAGAGGTCATCAAATACCACCTAAAGAATGCTCTATTTTTGGGACAAATCATACATTTTGGGTACAATTTATACTGCTACATATCTTTGCTAAAAATAACCCAAATTAGTGGATATTATTTGGTCTTTGTGAAAGTTAGAAAGTCTACAAGCTGTGGTGCAAATCATAAAAAAATTATCACAGCTGATGTACTGGTGGCCTATCTAATTTCTTGCGACCCGAACAAGCCAGGAAAGTACAAATACCCCCCAAATGACCCCTTTTTGAAAGTAGACATTCCAAGGTATTTAGTAAGATGCATGGTGAGGTTTTTGATGTTGCAATTTTTCCCCACAATTCTTTGCAAAATGAAGATTTTTTATTTTTATCTTCCCCCCCCACAAAATTGTCATTGTAATAGGTTATTTCTCTCACATGGCATGTGTATACCACAAATGATGACCGAAAATACATTCTGCTACTTCTCCTGAGTATGGCGATACCACATGTGTGGGACTTTTTCACAGCCTAGCCACATAGAGAGGCCCAATACGCAGGGAGCACCATCAGGTGTTCTAGGAGCATAAATTACACATCTAACTTGTTGACTACCAATTAAACTTTTGAAGGCCCTGGAGCACCAGGACAATGGAAACGCCCACAAAGTGACCCCATTTTGGAAAGCTAACACCCCAACGTATAATCTATGAGGCATAATGAGTCTTTTGAATGGTTCATTTTTTTCCAGAAGTTTTTGGAAAATGTGTGAAAAAAATGAAAACGCATTTTTTTTACACAAAGTTGTCCATTTATAAGATATTGCCAACACATAGCATGTACATAGCAAAAATGACACCCCAAAATACATTCTGCTACTCCTCCTGAGTATGGCGATACCAAATGTGTGAGACTTTTACACAGCCTGTCCACATAAAGAGGCCCAATATTGAAATAGCACCTTCAGGCATTCTAGAAGCATAAATTACACATCTCATTTCTCAACCACCTATTACACTTTTGAAGGCCCTGGAGCACCAAAACAATAGAAACGCCCACAAAGTGACCACATTTTGGAAAGCTACCACCCCAACGTATAATCTATGAGGCATAATGAGTCTTTTGAACAGTTCATTTTTTTACAGACGTTTTTGGAAAATTTGGAAAAAAATGGAAACGCAATTTTTTTACGCAAAGTTGTCCATTTATAAGATATTGCCAATACATAGCATGTACATAGCAAAAATGACACCCCAAAATACATTCTGCTACTCCTCCTGAGTATATCGATGCCACATGTGTGAGACTTTTACACAGCCTGGCCACATACAGAGGCCCAACATGCAAGGAACACCATCAGATGTTCTAGGGACACATAGCATGCACATACCAAGATTTACACCCCAAAATAAATTATGCTGAGCAAAGGGTAAACAAAAGATTACCTGTGGTTTTAGTAGTGCAGATGTCCACAGGAGGATAGCACTGGTCCAGGCAGCAGGCAGGGACTTGGTCAGTAACAGCATACACAATTGTCCAGGCAGCAGGCAGGGATACTGTCCATATACAGTCCAGGGTCAGTGCAGGCAGAGATTGTCAGCAGTGCCAAAATATTGGTCCAGGTAGTAGGAAGGTCCATGTGGTGTGGTCAGTTCATGCGACAGGCAGAGGCATGATGACATAGGTCCTACAGGCAGCAGGCAGAAGTAGGGCCTCGTTCAGGATAGAATGGGGACATGGGTAGAGGCTTCTTCCACCCAAATCTCTTTGAAGCCTTCGAGTCTCTAGACCCTAATCTAGGAATGAGAAAACATAAACAATTGTTTTCTTCATCCAGAAAAACAATTCTGGAGCCCCTCACATATGTGAGACCCCTGTGCTATGAATCCCACTAGTCCACTGGCAGGGTAAAAGATCAGTCCAAGAGGCAGGCAAAAAGCATGGTCAAACAGTCCAGGGTCAGTTCCAGATCAGGCAGAGGTATGTACAGAATCGGTAGGCAGAAGCGTGGTCGAAAAATAAGTCAGGGTCAGTTCCAGATCAGGCAGAGGTATGTACAGAATTGATAGGCAAAAGCGTGGTCAAATAACAGTCCAGGGTCAGTTCCAGATCAGGCAGAGGTATAAACAGAATCGGTAGGCAGAAGCGTGGTCGAATAACAAGCCAGGGTCAGTTACAGAGCAAGCAGAGGCATAAGGGGTGTGAAGGTAAATGGCAGGAAGTGAACTAACAATTGAGTTTGGTATGGTAACGGCGGAAACAGCCAACTATGCAGAGGCAAGGTTGGGAAGGACATTGGGCACAATTTTTTCTGACGTTTTTGGCCTGTTGGTCTGGGAGGGATTTTATCTGAAAAGTGGTGCTCGGAGAGTCGGCTAATCACATCGGTGTCAGTGAAACATTTATAAAGAAGCACAGCATACTTCTATTTGAACACAAGATGACAGCAAACTCGACAGTGGAAGCTGTCCGCTGCACACACCACATGACTTCCTGTCTGCCTATAAAAGACAGCTTGGATCCATGTTCAAGTTGCTGGTTTATCTTTCAGCTTCCCTAGTTCCTTGCTTGTGTTTCCTGCCTTGATACTACCGTTGTGACCCGGATTGACCCTGACCTGCTCCGATCTCTTCCAGCACCTGACCCCTGGCTTGCCTTTTGGACCTCTGCTACCTCTCTCCAGTGTTTGACCCTCGGCCTTCTTACGGATTATTCTACCAGTCTTCTGTGCTTGACCTCCAGCCTGCCTACGGACTTTGCTATTATCTCCTGTGCTCAAACCCCTGGCCTGATTACGGACTTGCGGTGTATCTCCAGTGTTTGACCCTCTGCCTGTCCACGGACTTGCTTCCTGCCTCCTGCTTTGGGTCCATTACCTGTTCTCGGACTTTACTGGCAGCTCCTGTGGGTGACCCACTATCCCTGGAACTTGCTACTGAATACCTGTGTTTGAAACTCGGCCTGCTGTTGGACTTGGCTACCCTTCCTTCCCATTGGGCTCCAGTGTCTACTAGTACTGCTCAGCTTCCAGCTCCACGTCATCCGCACGCAGACCTGCCAGCCTGCCGGTACCTCGTGCCTCTTCGTGCCCTTCACCCTCTGTTCCACCACCAGGGGTGGAGTGCGCTTAGTCGCAAGGGAGAACCGCTCTCAGCATCTCGGCCTCGGTGAGTACCCTCATGACAATCGGATCTAATGTTTTCTGGTGGTTCATTCGGATATAAAAGGGCACTAGTGATTTCCTCCTGGAAGAAAAGGAAGGATTTGGGTCTTTCAGTGGATTTCTGATATATTACATAGGAGTTGAACATGGCCAAATTAAAAAAAAAAATTGAAACTTTTTTATACCACTGGTATGTTCATCTTGTGGAAAGGTGGGGTTTGAGCATTTGGTCATTGAAGTCGACACCCCCCATGAACTTATTGTATTCATGGATACGTGTTGGTTTTTGGATTTGGCCATTCCTCCTGGTGATCTCAACGAATGTATTGTTGTGGATGGAAGAAAGCACGTACACATCCCTTCTGTCCCTCCACTTCACAGACAGAATTTCCTCATTCCGTAAACTCGCCGTCTCCCCTCTTCTTAATTTCTTGTTGACGAGGCTTTGAGGAAAGCCCTTCCGGTTCGTCCGTACGGTGACGCATGCTGGAGTGTTATTTCTGTGAAGGTTTCGGAACAGGGGCAAACTTGTATAAAAATTGTCTACATACAAGTGGTAGCCTTTCTCCAGGAGTGGATTTATGAGTTCCCAAACGACTTTCCCACTGGTTCCTATGTAGTCTGAGCAATTAGGGGGGTGCAGCTGGGTGTCCTTCCCTTCGTACACAATGAAGGCATACGTATACCCCGTGGCTCGGTCGCACAATTTATAGAGCTTCACCCCATAGCTGGCCCTTTTGGTGGGAATAAATTGTTTTATGCCCAGCCTGCCATAAAATTTTATAAGGGACTCATCCACGCATATGTGTTGGTCTGGGGTAAACAACTGGGGGAAGGTTTCAGAAAAATAATTTAGTAGTGGTCGAATTTTATAAAGCTTATCAAAATTTGGGTCATTTCGGGGAGGGCACTGGGTATCGTCGTTGTAGTGTAGGAATCTCATAATCATGAGATATCTGCTTTTGGGCATTGCTGAGAAAAAGATGGGCATGTGGTAGGGGCGGGATGACCAATATGAACGTACTTGATTTTTTCTGTTTAGTCTCATAGAGAATGTGAGGCCCAAACAAATTCTAAACCCCTCCACTGTAATGGCTCTCCATTCGTAGGGAAGGGCATAATAGGACGTTGGGTTGCTTGCTATAAATTGTTGTGCATAAAGGTTGCACTGGGCCACAATCGATGCAAGCATGTCCTCAGTAAAAATGTAATTGAAAAAGTCAATCGGGGCAAAAATTTCTGTGTCCACATGGACTCCTGGCTGGGCAGTGAAAGGGGGAATGTTGGCTTCTCCTGAATTAGGAGGAAGCCACAAGGGGTTCTGAAGGGAATGGGGAAGGCTGGCATGGGATCTAACCCTTAGGGACTGAGGTGACACCCCACTGGTACGTGGCCTTGCTTGCCGAGGTACTGCGGTGCTGGTGGATGGCACTGCCTCCTCAGCAAAACGCCTTCGTCTGGCGGGCGGGCCCTCCTCCTCCTCTGAGGTTGTCAGTGATCCACTCCTAATTATAGGCTCGTAGTCCATGTCAGACTCATAATTTGAATTTGCGGAGGAATCCGAATCGGAGAGCTCCCCATTGCTCCCGTCGGCCGCAAGTATATCGTACGCCTCCTCGGCTGAATATAATTTTTTTGCTATTGTTGGCGATGACAGAAGGCACTGATGACACGTGACACTGACAGATGGAACTAATATGTGGCACTGGTGACACTGATGACACTGATACGTGGCACTGATGACACGTGACACTGATGACACGTGACACTGATACGTGGCACTAGAGACGCTAATAAAAGATGGCACGTGGCACTGACAGGTGGCACTGATGAGATGGAAATGACACGTTGCACTGATGGCAGATGGCACTGACAGGTGGCACTGATGGCAGATGGCAATGACAGGTGGCACATATGGCACTGACGGGTGGAATTGATGGCAGATGGCACTGGCAGATGGGACTGGTGGCAGATGGCACTGGCAGCAGATGGCACTGGTGGCAGATGGCACTGGCAGGTGGCACTGGCAGCAGGTGGCACTGGCAGGTGGCACTGGTGGCAGATGGCACTGGCAGGGACAGTGGGCACTGTGTTTTTGACTGTAACGTGTGTTTTTTACACTCACTTTTAGTAACAGCACAGATCTCTCTCCCTCCTCACACACGGTCTCTGTGTGAGGAGGGAGAGCCGGCAATGAGAGATGATCTCATATGTTTACATTTGAGATCATCTCTCATTGGACAGTGAGATCGAGTGCTGAATGGCCTCTGTGATTGGCCATTCAGCACGATCTGTGATTGGCTGTGTCCAAGGGACACGGCCAACACAGATTTTCCCCGATGCGCGCTCGCGGGGGTGCGCGGGGAGGGAGAAAAACAAATGGACGTCCAGCCGGCAATGAGAGATGATCTCATATGTTTACATTTGAGATCATCTCTCATAGGACAGTGAGATCGAGTGCTGAATGGCCTCTGTGATTGGCCATTCAGCACGATCTGTGATTGGCTGTGTCCAAGGGACACGGCCAACACAGATTTTCCCCGATGCGCGCTCGCGGGAGCACGCGGAGAGGGAGAAAAACAATGGACGTCCAGGGACGTCCACCCAGCACTTCAGGTCCGCGCTGCAACTGTCTTTCGGCAATAGCGCGGATCTGAAGTGGTTAAGGCCGAAAATGAGGCTTTACAGTATGAGATTAGGCAAATGAAACAGGAACGGGATGAGCTTGTGAAAGAATTCCAATCCTTTAAAAGAAACTTTATTGACTCCTTGAATTTGAAAAATGGAGGGAGTAATTTGTCCATCGGGAACCAAACCAGTACACTAAACCAGGGATGAAATACAATATAAAAAATAAAAAAAGTTGCGCTACTAGGTGAACAAATGAATAAATGGCTGCTAGCATCAACAAATAGACAAATCGCAAAGTAAATAACATAAAATAAAAAAATGCAGCGCCAAAATGATGTGTAGGAACCAACCCAGATATATATATAGATATGGGCATGTGGTAATATGAATTCCAAATAATACAAATAAATAAAGAGAGTGACCCCAAAAAAAATATATGTGTGTAAAACAACTATGAGTAATAGAATGCGCAAACTCATATATAACGTCCTGTGAAGTGATATAGCTAACAACAAAGTCCAATAAGATGCTCAGTATATATACTGAAAACAAATAAAATCAATCAAAATTCAGTATATCCATGGCAACTTCAAGTTCGTATAAATATATGTATTCATAAAGCAGCAACACCCGGGGACGTGATTCCAACACCAGGAATGGTGAGAAAGAAATGGGTACTCTTACCCCTATGTGTGGACAGCGGTGGTGGGTCAACCAGGCAAAGGTGCAGATGTAAAGTCCTCTGGAACCGTCCTCACGGAGCGATAAGTGCAGGAACACCAGATCTCCAGCCGGATCTATCCACGGTTGTAATACGAAGCGCCAAGGATATTAGTGCATCAAGGATTGTGGTAATGACCATAGAAAAAAAAGGGGGAAGCTCCACATAGTGCAGGATCAGATGGTAATTAAAAAGACTTTGTTTATTCAAACAAAAAGTCACAGAACACACATCGATGTTTAAAAAACAAAGTAAAAATGAAACAGGCTTCCATGCAGAGGCTTGTACAAGCCTCATCAGAATCAAATAAAAAGCGTAGCTACAGGCAAGTCCATGTACCCGACATGTTTTGCATAAGAAATGCATCAACTGGGGCATGAACTTGCAAGGAAAAGCCACACTATATAATACAGAAACATCATTGATTGGATTCACCTCAGCTGGTGTATACACTCCCATTCAATGAGATGAACCAATCAAAGTATCAAAAGTCTCCGCTCCAGTGTCCGTCATCCGCAGGGCTAAATAAATGAGCCAATGAGAATGGATAAATGTGACGCATGGCTATGCGTCATTGCGTCTCCGTAGAGGATCGTCATCACGCTCCCTTCTCTGGCAGTGTATGCGTTCCATGCCAAAACTACGGAAACGTGTATCGCGAGAACATATGCTACGTTACTACGCGACTACATTTAGGCAGCGGCATCGCGCTACCGCCGCCAGGAGTGATTGCGTTCCAAGCCTCACTTACAGACCTCACTGTGTGAACCACAGCGGGGAATGTACACAACGGCAGACTGCTCTGCAGACGTGCAAGCTGAAGCTAATTGATAGATGTCTTTTAGCAGTACCAAGAACGAAACTGCAATATTATTACTGGCGGACAAGGGAGCTAAAGAGACAAATATATCTATTCATATCATAAACATAATAATACAGAAATGTTAGAGATGATTAAAACCCAATATCATTTAGAATGTGGACGGACATCCACACCCGAAATATATAAGATATTACACCTCTAAAAGTGAATTACAGAATTATCAGTATAACATATTAACCTCTGATGAGACCAAAATAAATGCTGACACATAACATAAGCACCCCTAATGATGAGCTAATCATATCATCACCATACTAAATGTTATAAGAGAAGGAATGTTTAAAAAATATGTGAGAATAAATATATTCTCTGACAGTATGGTATGTACAAGTAGACCCATACAAATTGCATGCAAATGCAAAAATGTTAAGAATAATACATAAGGAGAATAAATAACAGACCCTAATTATAAACGATACATATAAAACCAGGAAATGTGGACTATAGCGGCAAAAACCAACTAGATATGAGGAGAACAGACACCAAATTCCATATATATGAAAAATTGGGACATATGCGAATCCCAGCCAATTAGGCTTTATTGATAAAGGAATTAATGTCCCAATCAATGTTGAGCCCAAACGGCGAGTAACACAGAAGTTGGTATATCCAAAAAGTTTCCAATCTAGAAACACCTCTAATACGGGACTCACCCCTCCAATGGGGGACAAATTGATCAATTACTTGAAATTTGGTGCCAGTAACGTCTTTGTTATGAACATCAAGATAATGTCTCGGTACGCTATGTTTAGTGCGACCTTTTTTAATACCTGAAATGTGTTCATTGACGCGGATGGAAAAATTGTGAATAGTGCGTCCCACGTATTGCTTATCACATGGACATGTGATAAGGTATACAATGAACCTTGTGGTACATGTGGTGAACTGCTTCATATGGTATATCTTGGAAGTAGTAGAAGATGTAAAACTAACACTTCTGCTACGTCCAATTACATTGTGTAAACACACATTACACCGTTTGCAAGGGTAGTATCCCTTCATGTCCGGAAAAAGGGAAGAACACTGCTTAACTGGGGGATTAGCCACGTTGGGGGCAATCTGATTGTGAAGAGAAGGTGCCCCCTTAAATATAACTCCAGCCCTGTCAGGGAGCAACGGACCAAGAAGGGGATCATTTTTAAGAATTCCCCAATGACGATTGAGAATCCTTTTGATCTGTTTATGTTGTATTGAAAACTGAGTCATAAAGGACCATTTAAACAATGGAGAAGGTGGTCGTTTGGGCCGTTCAACAACCAGTGACTGTCTATCCAGCAAGGACACCTTATTAATCTCAGTGTCAATAGCAGACGGAAGATATCCTTTCTCAACGAATCTTAACTTGAGAATGTCTGCTTGTGTATGAAAGTCTTCAAGGTGCGTGAAATTCCTCCTTATACGGAGAAGCTGGCTAAATGGCACAGATTTAAGCCAAGAGCTATAATGGCAGCTATCAGTTGGAATGTAGCCATTCCAATCTGTCGGCTTAAAAAAGGTTCTAGTTATCAGTGTATGATTAACAACTGAGATTTCAAGATCTAGAAAATGAATACTACTCCGACTCATCTCATAAGTCAATTTGATACCCATGTCATTATCGTTAAGAGTGACCATGAAGTCGTGTAAAGACTCCTCGTCACCCCTCCATAGGAGGAGGATGTCGTCTATGTACCTTGCCCACAAGATAAGCTCTGGGTGCTGTAAGGCATAGACGACATCCTCCTCCCATAGGGCCATAAAAAGGTTTGCCAGGCTAGGGGCGAACTTCGCGCCCATAGCGACACTCTTTGTTTGTAGAAAAAACTGGCCCTGGTACCAGAAATAATTGGACTGGGTGGCAAAGGTCAGCAGGTCCATAATGTAGCGTTGTTGGACATGAGGTATCTGACTAGATACAGCCATAAAATGTTTCACTGCATGTAATCCTATTCTGTGTGGTATACATGTATATAACGATGTCACATCTGCGGTGACCAAAATGCAATCGTCCCCAAAATTAATGCCTTCCAAAAGGCGTATAGTAGCACCCGTATCTTTTAGAAAAGATGGAGTTAATTGGACAAGCGGTTGTAGATGAAAATCAATGTAACGGCCAATACGGGAAGTTACAGAATCTATCCCGCTTATTATGGGTCTACCGGGCGGGTTTGTGATATTTTTATGGACTTTCGGGAGATAGTACATGATAGGGATTCTGGGTGCTATTGGCACCAAGAAATCCCTCTCCTTTTTGTCCAAAACACCCTGTTGGAATCCCATGTCTATTAAATTACTTAGATCCCTTTTAAGAACCTTAGTAGGATCCTTATTTAAAGGCATATAGGTGCTGGTGTCATCCAGAATTCTACACATTTCCACATGATAATCTGTTTTGTCCAAAATAACTAGGCCGCCCCCCTTATCGGCAGGGCGAATTATAATGTCTTTACGTTCACATAAGGCTTTTAAGCCTGTTTTGATGTCAGGATGATCATATATTTTAGCCTTAGGCAGAAGATCCAAATCTTTAAGAACCAGATCTTTGAAAACCCTGATTGATGGAGCAGAGACATTAGGAGGGTTAAACAGAGAGGGATTGGACAGGCCAGTGTGAATGACCTGGCCAATGCCTCCTGCAGAATCCCTAGGTTGGGATGGGTAAGCTATAAAATGCCTCTGTATGTTAAGTTTGCGGACATATTTGTGTACGTCCACAAACGTGTTAAACTTGTTTAAAGTCTTGGAGGGTGCATATTTTAAACCTTTGTCAAGAATACGTAATTCGGCCTCAGAAAAAGTTGCTTTACTTAAATTAAAAATGCCACTCGTGTTGAAATTTAAACTTTCCTTCTTTTTCCTGGCCCGCCTCCTGCCTCAGGTGCCTCGTCTGGTTCGCCTCTTCGTTTGGGACCAGCTAACGTTCTGGGAAAATCCGAGTGGGGGGCGGTGTATGTATCGTTATATGTATAAGGTGATCTGGCATATTGATCATATTCTCTTTGCATGTATGGGTACTGAGATGCATGATTATTCCGTGAGGTGTCCTCCCTAAGGGGTGAGAACCTATTGTATGTCCGAATAGGAGTGTGTTGCGAATAATAGGGATCCTGATAGTGGCTTCCATGGTTAGCATTATGGCCATAGGATGGCTTATCTGAGTAATCAGAATGTCTATGACCCTCATTACCACCATGATGTGTCCCTCTACCATGACTCCTCGTATTGTTGCTTCTCCCACGAGGTGGATAATTACCTCCATTAGCCCTATTAGGGGTATGGTCATTGACTCTCTGCCCATTAGGGACTTTAGGAGTGCGCAGATACTCTGTCTTATTGGCCATAGATGATTGAGTGGGTGGTGCTACAAAGGTAGAGGATCCAGGTAACATTGGTGGATTTGACGTATCCATCTGTATGCCAACAGAGGGATCAGCCTGAGATGTGATATCTTTTTTCTGCCAATTAAAGACAAAATTTGTTTTGTAGTCGTTTACATCTCGAGTATATTTCTTTTGTTTTTTAGTACGCTGGTCTCTTTCCTCCTTCTCAAGGAGAGATTTGAGGCCAGTGGAAAGAGAAATGTACTCGGGTGTGGTCTTGTGTGGAAGAAGGAGTACCCTTAATTCTCTAATCTCATTATCGATATATATCCTTGCCCTGGAACCCTTCCTTAACAAATTAAGGGATAACTCGAACATACAAGGGATCACTGTGAAAGGCAGAGAGTTTAAAGTAGCGGCCTTTGCCGACGACATTCTTCTTTCCCTGCAGGCCCCCCGTATTTTACTTCCTAATCTCCTCAAAGAGTTGGAACATTTTGGCTTCCTGTCAAATTTAAAGATCAATCACTCAAAATCACAGGCGCTCAATGTCTCCCTTCCCATGCAGGAGGTGCTACACTGTCAAGAGTCATTTCCCTTTAGGTGGTGTGAGGGGGTTAGCTCGGTAGCGGGTGTGTGTGACCCCCTGGATGGGCTCCCCACACAAAAACAGGCCCAACAGACGGAGGTTGTGGTTTTCAAGATCAAAAGGTGCGGTTTATTTCTCTATTTACAGTGACAAAAACACAGCAAAGCAAAAAGAAACATAAACAAAATAAATCCTGGTCAGCTTGACCTCTGACTAAACATGCAGGTTTCCTAAACTAACAACTGGGATCAGCCTGGTGCTGTCCTAGTCCCTAAGTCCCTGGTTTAGTAAATGTCCAAACAAATAGCCACACAGGCTTTGTCTCACCACACAGGGGTTCACTCTCCCTAGACAGTCCACACAGGTCTGGGTCCAGGCATGAGCAAACACCTAATGAAGCTTGGAGTTTTTATAGAGGCCTTAAACGAGCTGACAAGCTTCAGCTGGTCTCATCAACTCCCTGCCTGCACGACGCCCAGCACTCTCCCTAGAGGTATGAATCATCCATGAGCCCACTAGCCTCAGCTGGGCTTCATCAACTCTCTCCCTAGTTGTATAAGTCGGCATAAAGCCTGAATCTGGGAGAAATATACCTACCCCCCTGGATGCAACCAGGTGACTTTACCTTCCTGCTGTCACATACCCCCCCCCTCTTGTTTTAACCTTGGGGTTGGAACACCAGCAATCAGGCATTCATGTACTCGAGACAAAGCATCCACATTCCCCATTTGAACGCCAGGGCGATGCTTTACTGTGAAGTTGAATTCCTGTAGGGCCAGGAACCACCTATTCACTCTTCTATTTGTCTCCTTGTTTTGAGCCATCCACTTTAACGGAGCGTGATCCGTAACCATGTCAAAGTGCCTACCTAGCAGATAGTACCGAAGGGAATCTAGAGCCCGCTTCACCGCTAAACACTCCTTTTCAACCGTGGCGTAATTTACCTCATGGGACTTCAACTTCCTGCTGAGGTAAATGACTGGGTGCTCTTCCCCGTTCCAGACCTGGGACAATACTGCTCCTAACCCCACATCTGACGCATCACTTTGTACGACAAAGTCTTTAGAGAAGTCGGGTGAGTACAACACTGGCTGGCTACATAAGGCTTGTTTCAAGAATTGGAATGCTGCCTCAGCCTCGGGGGTCCATTTAATCATGACCGACCCTTTCCCTTTCGTCAGGTTGGTTAGGGGCACAGCCTTAGAAGCAAAGTGGGGAATGAAGCGCCGATAATAACCCGCGATTCCCAGAAAGGCTCGTACCTGCTTCTTGCTGTTGGGACGTGGCCAACTCTGGATGGCCTCGACTTTGTTGAGTTGGGGTTTTATTACTCCCCTGCCAATGGTGTACCCAAGATATTTGGCCTCCTCCTGCCCAATGGTACACTTCTTGGGGTTAGCCGTAAACCCCGCTTCCCGGATAGAGTCTAGGACTGCTTGCACTTTTGGCAGATGTGAGGCCCAATCTGTGCTATGGACAATTACGTCATCCAGGTAAGCCGCAGCATACTTCCGATGGGGCCTCAGTATCTGGTCCATTTTCCGCTGGAATGTGGCCGGCGCATTCTGTAACCCGAACGGCATTCTCTTATATTGGAACGCCCCGTCTGGGGTTACAAATGCGGTTTTCTCTTTGGCCGACTTGGCCAGGGGAATTTGCCAATACCCTTTTGTGAGGTCAAGAGTCGTCATGTATCGGGCTGTTCCCAGCCGGTCGATCAACTCATCTATACGTGGCATGGGGTAGGTGTCAAATTTTGTAACTTTGTTCAACTGACGAAAATCGTTACAAAATCGCCAGCTCCCATCCGGTTTAGGCACCAACACAATGGGACTAGACCAATCACTTTGGGACTCCTCTATCACCCCTAAGTTCAGCATTTTCTGTACTTCCTCCCGTATTGCCTCCCGTCGGGCCTCTGGGATCCGATAGGGTTTTAACTTCACCCTTTCACCGGGCGGGGTAATAATATCATGCTCTACCCCAGATGTTTGTCCCGGCAGCTCAGAGAACACCTCCTTGTTGCGAAGCACAAACTCCTTAACCTCCTGTTGTTGGGGTTGTGACAAGGTGGCTGCTATTCCAACCTCCGGAATCACGCAACCAGTTTGAGCTGGTGACCAAGTTTCTGCGACTAGGGACTCTCTATCCCTCCAGGCTTTCAACAGATTAACGTGATAGATCTGTTCGGGCTTTCGCCTTCCTGGTTGTCTGACCTTGTAATTCACTTCGCTCACTTTTTCCATTATCTCGTAGGGGCCTTGCCATTTGGCAAGGAATTTACTTTCAACCGTAGGGACAAGTACCAATATCCTATCCCCCGGGGAAAAGGTACGGGTCTTGGCTCCACGGTTGTACACTCTCTGCTGTGCCAACTGCGCTTGGGCCAAATGTTCCTTCACGATGGGCATTACCTGTGCAATTCGATCTTGCATCAGGGCGACATGCTCAATCACACTCCTGTGGGGAGAACTCTCACTTTCCCAAGTTTCCTTGGCAATATCCAACAGCCCTCTTGGGTGTCTCCCATACAGTAACTCAAAGGGGGAGAATCCCGTAGAGGATTGGGGCACCTCCCTAATAGCAAACATCAAATAAGGAAGTAGACAGTCCCAATCCTTTCCATCTCTATCCACCACTTTCTTCAACATTTGTTTTAGGGTTTTGTTGAATCTTTCAACCAGCCCATCGGTTTGGGGGATGATACACAGACGTACGCAATTGCGTCACTTTGAACAATTTACACAGCTCTTTCATAACCCGGGACATAAAGGGTGTACCTTGGTCCGTAAGCAGTTCTTTACAAATACCCACCCGGCTAAAAACAAGAGATAGCTCTTTGGCTATGGTTTTGGCCGAGGTATTTCGGAGAGGGATCGCTTCTGGATAACGGGTGGCATAGTCCATTATAACTAATATGTACTGGTGCCCCCTAGCGGACTTGATTATAGGACCTACCAAATCCATTGCGATCCTCTCAAACGGGACCTCAATGATGGGTAGAGGGACCAGCGGGCTACGGAAATGTGGCATCGGGGCCGACCTCTGACACACAGGGCAGGAGGAACAATAATTTTCTATGTCCTTCATCACCCCAGGCCAATAGAATCTCTGTAATACCCTCTCTCGGGTTTTCTCTGTCCCCAGATGACCTCCAAGAATGTGCCCATGGGCCAACTCCAACACCAACTTCCTGTAAGGTTTGGGCACCACAAGCTGCTCAACGGTTTCTTCTGCCCTTTTTGCCACCCGATACAGTAGGTCCTTCTCTACGCTGAAGTATGGGTAAGTGCAGGTATTATCTGGGTTCACTAACTCGCCATCTATTTCCACTACATTTTCCCGTGCCTTTATTAGGGCGGGGTCTTTTAACTGTTCTGTGGCAAAATTTTCCCTGTGAACCTCAAGATCAGAAAACTCCACAGACGGTAGGTTTTCGTCTGAGGAGGTGGGCTCCTCTCCAGTTTCTTGAGTCTCGTCTGCCAATACTGACAAGGGAAATTCTGGAGAGTCCTCACCACTCTCAGAGGAGTTCTGGCTATCACCTTCCTGGTACATAGGGGCACCAGTGGGGGGCTCAGGATCATCCCACAGTTCCCAGAACTTCGGAAAATCCCTTCCCACAATGGCATCATGCGGTAATTGAGATACTAACCCCACTGGATGAGAGAGGGTACCTTTGGGGGTCTTGAAACACACTGTAGTCACTGGATACTCTCGGGTGTCCCCATGCACACAAATAACAGCTACCTTGCTATTCCCAGAGACCTCTGTTTTAACTAATTCAGCCTTTATCAGGGTCACAAGGCTACCTGAATCCAGTAATACCACAACATTTCTACCATTAATACACATTTTGCATAAATGTTTCTCAGTTCCCCGAATGGCAGTGCATGCGACTGTCGCACACAGCGACTGACGTCTGTCCGTCAGAAAGTCACATTGCATGGGTTCCTCCACAACCGGGCAATTTGCTGCAATATGTCCCGCTTGCCGGCAGCGGTAGCAAACAATCCTTTTGGCTGCCTCTTGAGCCCCCGACTTCCCAGGCTGTTCTCGCCAAACCCTGGGCAGAGCTCCCACCCTCTCACTCTCTCCACCCTCACCCCTTGGAATCATCTTATCCGCCCCTGGGGATGGTCTGGTCTTAGGGTGGAAAGTCCGAGAGTCTCTGGAAGAGGCCGTCAGGTTCTCTGCAGCCAAGTATCTCTCTACACGATCCACAAGTTTACCGGCCGTTTCTGGGTCTCCATGGCTTACCCACTTTTGAATGGCGGTAGGAAGAGCTCTCAAGAAACGATCCATCACAACACGTTCCACAATCTCCGGTGCGGACAAAGTCTCTGGCTGTAGCCACTTCCTGCTCAGGTGAATGAGATCATACATTTGAGACCTGGGGGGTTTTCCAAGCTGGAAAGTCCAGTTATGCACACGCTGAGCCCGGACAGCCAGGGTGACACCCAGCCTTGCCAATATTTCAGCTTTTAGCATCCCATAGTCTTTTGCTTGGTCAGGCTCTAGGTCATAGTAAGCTTTCTGCGATTCACCAGTTAACAGAGGAGCCACCAGTCCAGCCCACTGCTCCTCAGGCCACTTTTCTCTTTCAGCAGTCCTTTCAAATGTGGTCAAAAATACCTCTGGATCATCCTCTCCAGTCATTTTTGTCAATAAACGACTCACCCCAAAGGACGCGGTATTAGTGGGACGGCTTTCCTCACTGGTCTGCGGACGTTGCTGCATTACTGCTTCCATCTGTTGTTGTAGTCTCTGCTCTTGCTTCTGCAACAGGTCTATGAAGCGGGCCTCAGATTGCTGCTGGGCTTGTTGCTGGGCTGCGAAGCTCTGTTGTTGAGCTGCAAGGCTCTTTTGCAAACCTGCATTTGTCTGCTGTTGATTGGCATTTGCTAGAGCCAGCTGTTTCAGTATCTCCTCCATGCTGGCTTAAAAAAAAACTGCCACTGGTTCTCCACCAACTGTGAGGGGGTTAGCTCGGTAGCGGGTGTGTGTGACCCCCTGGATGGGCTCCCCACACAAAAACAGGCCCAACAGACGGAGGTTGTGGCTTTCAAGATCAAAAGGTGCGGTTTATTTCTCTATTTACAGTGACAAAAACACAGCAAAGCAAAAAGAAACATAAACAAAATAAATCCTGGTCAGCTTGACCTCTGACTAAACATGCAGGTTTCCTAAACTAACAACTGGGATCAGCCTGGTGCTGTCCTAGTCCCTAAGTCCCTGGTTTAGTAAATGTCCAAACAAATAGCCACACAGGCTTTGTCTCGCCGCACAGGGGTTCACTCTCCCTAGACAGTCCACACAGGTCTGGGTCCAGGCATGAGCAAACACCTAATGAAGCTGGGAGTTTTTATAGAGGCCTTAAACGAGCTGACAAGCTTCAGCTGGTCTCATCAACTCCCTGCCTGCACGACGCCCAGCACTCTCCCTAGAGGTATGAATCATCCATGAGCCCACTAGCCTCAGCTGGGCTTCATCAACTCTCTCCCTAGTTGTATAAGTCGGCATAAAGCCTGAATCTGGGAGAAATATACCTACCCCCTGGATGCAACCAGGTGACTTTACCTTCCTGCTGTCACAGTGGGTTCAAGACTCACTCACATACTTGGGTATCCGCATCCCCCATTGCCTAACAGATCTGTACCTGAAGAACTTCCACCCCGCTCTACTTAAGATTCAGATACACCTCAAAGAGTGGATGGGCTTGAATGTTTCCTGGTTTGGGCGTGCGGCTCTGATTAAAATGATAATTCTGCCCCGTCTCCTTTACCTAATGCAATCAATCCCCATCTTTTTATCACCAAGGTTTTTCGCGGCCCTTCGGAAAGCATGTTCTGCCTTTTTATGGCGGAATTCTCAGCCACGCATTAAGTTCGCCCGCCTCACTTTACCCAAATCTAGAGGGGGAATTGGTCTACCGCACCTTCGCCAATACCACACAGCATGTCACCTCACTAGGATAGTTGACTGGAATATACATGCCTTTAAGAAGGCATGGGTATTCCTTGAGAAGGCCTTCTCGTCAGGACCCTTACACTTGCTTCCTTGGACGCCTTCCAGCAATTGGCCCCAATCTCTAACTTCCCACCCACTTATCTATCCCACGCTTTTGGCACTTAAAAAATCTCCACTTCATGGGTCTTCACCCCCCCACCCGAATCCCTTAACTACACTGAGGGGAAACCCGGATTTCCCTCCAGGCCTGTCTGAGGGGTTTTTGAATCTAGAGTGGCCCCATGATGATGTGCTTGCACTCCACTTCTACTCTGGAGGAAGACCCCTGTCCTTTGAAGAGATTAAAGCTTCCACAAGACGTCCGCGTTCTCTTTCTGGACTTACAGGCAAATTCAACATTTTCTCACCACCTCTGCGAATCAGTCATCCTGGACACGTCGACTCACACCTTTTGAATCCCTTTGTCAACGTAAAATACCGCAAAGACACCTGATCTCTTTCCTGTATAACCTAATCTCGGACATCCCGCCCCTGACCCCTACCCCTCCACAGACGTCATGGAATAAAGACTTCCAAACGCCCCTGTCTACAGACGACTGGACCACTATTTATGAGTATGCACACAAAGGCTCTTTGAATGTCGCTATCCAAGAGAATAGCTATAAAATCATCACCAAGTGGTACAGGACTCCGTCCCGTCTCCATAAATTCTCCTCTAGCATACCTGCCACATGTTGGAGGTACGGGGTGGGGGTGGGGACGATGTTGCATGTGTGGTGGGATTGTGGGCCCCTGCAATCCTTCTGGAAGGAGGTGCACGACCTCATCTCACATGTCAAAACTTATACTCTTGACTACACCCCATCCCAATACCTTTTACACCACACCTCCCTTTCTAAGAATGTATATTTCAAATCCTTAGCCATGCACATGGTTAATGCTGCTAGACTCTGTATTCCCAGACACTGGCGCTCCTCTGACGTTCCCACGGTAAGGCAATGGCTCGCACAGATTTCTTCCATAAAGGAAATGGAAGAAATGATCTTCATCTCACAGGATAGAATACACAAATTCTCACTTAAGTGGGCTTTTTGGAATCACTTTGTTACCACCGATCGCTACCTCCAATATCTCTCATAGAATCCCTTTGCAGGTCTGGAAATACCCCCCCGATAGGGGGGGCGACCGGGATCCACCCATACTCCTTACTCTCGTCTGTTAGACTTTCCCCTCTCCCCCCTTGTCTCTTCCCCCCTTTTCCTTCTGTCATTGCCCCCTCTCTCTCCCCCCCTTTTTTTTTCTTCTTCCTCTTCCCCTTCCTCTCCTTTTATTTTTTCTCTTTCTCTACCTTTCTTCTCTCCTACTCTCTTCTAGGTGCTTCATTTTCTCCTCCTCTTTGTCCTTTTTTCCTGAATCTTTCTTTCACCACAAGAAGTTCCCATGGCTGCACTGTAACGATCGCATGCATCTTGGATTTTAGTTGCAAGTGAAGCTCTAAGCTAATCTATCCCCCTCTTCATATGGGGGGGTCATGGGGGGGAGGGGAGAATAGAGAATACGATCCTCCATCCCTAATATGCCACATTACAGTATTGTTCCTCAACTGCGGCTTTTTTTTTTGAGCTTTTTTTATATTGTGACATGCTGTGGGTATCTTTCTTGTTCTTCTGATATATGCTGTATTACACCCACTGATGGGTCTTGTATGTTTTGATTTCCTTTTACAAAATAAAAACTCTTTATGAAAAAAAAAAACCTATGTCGACTTCCTGACACCAAGGATGGGGTTATGCATTTAGAACAGGGCGTTTTCACTACTTTTACACCTCCTATCTTGTTTTTGGACTACGCTGCCAGAATTTAACAAATGTTCTTGTTCAAACATGATGGTGTCAGCAATTCATAATCACTCTGTGGGGTTGATTTCCTTGAGCAAAAGGGACTGGTCAACTAGGTTATTTAATTTCAACTAGATTATATTATTTCCAAATACAACTTAAATTCACATTTGTTTGTCCATTAAGAAAAACCCTAGAATATCATTGTATATTGTCGATAAAAAAGTCCATTCTAAATTCAAATACAATTTAAATTAATGTGACTGTGGCCCCTATTGATGAACATATAATAATGGCAATTTGATACTAAGTTAATTCTAAATATAAATTCAGTCTTAATAAATGTGATAGATCCACAAAATCTTAAATAACATTTTATAAAAGCTATATATTTATTGGTGAATTTATTTGCTCATATAATCTATATTTTTTAGTTTAAGATTATAGTTTAAGAAAACCTAAAGTTAAAACAATATCTTGTTTTCTGGAAAGCAGCTTCATATATGTAAAGTCCCCTTTCAGGTGTAAACAGGATATAGATTCATACAATGTGTATTGGATAGGAATGGTGGAGTGAATAAAATAATTTGCATTTCAACAGTGAAAAAGGGGTGTGGGTGGTTGACACTGGCATAAAATCAAACTGTACCTCAGTAACCTCATTGCCCTATCTTTGCAGATCATCAGCGAACACAACTGTGACTATGGATATTCAGGCAGATGCAAATTCTGAGGAGGTAAATTGGATTATTTAGTCTATACTGTATCTGATTTAGCTTTGTTTAGTAGAAGTTGAGTGATATAACTGTTTATCCTGATTGTATTTAAAGTTATTTTTATGCATTATAGGCACACATTTTTTTAAAAAAAATGTTTTAGTCTTACTCTGTGGAAAGGCCAGCCATACATAAGGGTAGCTTAATGGGAAGCTAATGAAAATTGATAGCTAAGAGGTTGCTTTGGGTTACCTTACACACTTGCTGTAGTGCTCTGCAGTCTGGAAATTATTTCACCCAACACCTAGAGGTTTTAGAATATTGGTTTTATTAGTCATAGTTTAAAATATCCTTTAAGAAAATGTATGTTTGGTAAGGGTACTGTATGTGCCGTGTGTCCTTTTTTGAATGTCTTTTTTAAATGTTATATAATATATAAAATATAGAATACTTACTTCGTTATTTTATTGCAGATATTTGACAGCAAGCCATTCCATCAGACAGTTTTGCTACCTGGATCAACTGCCCTGTCTGTGAGTACCTTAAATGAATTATCAGATGAAACGGAAGAGAGACTTTCTTTCATACCTGAAAGCTATGAAGGGGAATGGATTTGTACCACCGACCTAGTGCAAATGGGACCCAAGAAAAGGCCAAGACTTTTACCACCTGATATTAAAATGTATGTCTTTATTGAAAAAAGACCCAGAAAAACTACAGACTGTCCTTATGGGTGTTGCCACAAATTATCTCACTATGCAACACAAACAGAAGAACTGAATAAAACTAAAGCACTCTATAATCCAACAGTTTATGAGAGCCCGAAGACAGCTGTATCAAAACAGTCCTTAAAGATCCACCCAAAGAAAAGACTGCTCAAGCGTTTCCTTCAAAATCAGAATTGTTAATGGTTTATTTGATATATTTATTTAAAAAAAAAAAATTTAGAAAAAAAAAAATGATTTTATTGTTTCTTTGTGTCTTTTTACAACCTAAAAGCATATGACTCAACTTAGGCCTCTAGAGTATAATATTTGGGACCTGTGTCAATTGGCTCAAAAGTTGAAATAATTTTGGCAAGTTGAAACCAATCATATAGGTTTAACTTAACTAACACCATTAACAATACATGTTTGAGACTGATTGCTTGTTAGGCAGAAAAGCACACCGTCAAAGTAGTTTTTCTAGATATTTTGAAAAACAATGCAGAGAAGGTGTAAAAGATGGGCTTCCATTTAGATTGTTAAATGTAAGGGAAAATCTTAAAGGTTTAGAGATTGGTTTAAGTTTTACCACACAAGGGAATTTTTACCAAGCGCTTAGTGAATGAGGTGAAGCTCTGTTGACTTTCAGCATCCAATCATGTGCAAGCAAAAATGTGTTTTCTTTTTTAATTTCCTTGCACGTGATTGGGTATTGTTTGCATACTGAAATTTCACCACATTCACTAGGCTGTAGGGAACATGTCATTGCAAAATGCATCTTCCCTTAAAAGGTGAACAGTCTTTTTGTGTGTAGGAAATCAGCCCCTTTGTGTAAGGTTTACATGTCCAAGAATGCCCCCCTTAACTGTAACTCTATGGATGGTTGTTCCAGTTTGGAATAGATGGTATTTTCTTGCATGCCTCTTGTGAACTGGTGTCTTTTCTCTTTCCAAAATCTGCACCCACTTTCCCTGAAAGAGACCATCTACATCAAACTGGAAAAACTAGCCATAAGCATGGGTTGGGGCCTTTGACACCATCAGTCTTACACATGTAATATTATTTTATCATCTTTATCATGGTGATTGGACAAAAATGTACACCTTCATATCTGTGAATTGAAGGATTAAAACCTATGTCGACTTCCTGACACCGAGGATGGGGTTATTCATTTAGAACAGGGCGTTTTCACTACTTTTACACCTCCTATCTTGTTTTTGGACTACCAGCATCTGCCTCTGCACATTCCATGACAATTTTATGAAGGTGTCTGTGCCACATTTCTGGGCAGCCTTGAGCAGCATGGGGAAAGCATGTTGAGGTATTTAAATATAATATAGAACATATAAAGCGCCCATAGGTATTTTGGATGTGACTGGCTTTCTTCTGCTCAGTTGACTAGTCTAGAGGTTTAATAACACAACACAAAGAGTTTTAAATAATCTTAGCAGAACTCCATATCTGGCAAATGTATGATATTGTCCTAACTAAACCAATTGCACTTAAAATATTTCGATATACTATGGTCATAGTGTACAGTAAACTTAGAAGTCTTCTTAAGACCAGCTTACGCTGTCAGAATTTAACAAATGTTCTTGTTCAAACATGATGGTGTCAGCAATTCATAATCACTCTGTGGGGTTGATTATCCTTGAGCAAAAGGGACTGGTCATCTAGGTTATTTAATTTCAACTAGATTATATTATTTACAAATACAACTTAAATTCACGTGAGTTTGTCCATTAAGAAAAATCCTAGAATATCATTGTATATTGTCGATAAAAAAGTCCATTCTTAATTCAAATACAATTTAAATTAATGTGACTGTGGCCCCTATTGATGAACATATAATAATGGCAATTTGATACTAAGTTAATTCTAAATATAAATTCAGTCTTAATAAATGTGATATATCCACCAAAATCTTAAATAACATTTTATAAAAGCTATATATTTATTGGTGAATTTATTTGCTTATATAATCTATATTTTTTAGTTTAAGATTATCCTTTAAGAAAACCTAAAGTTAAAACAATATCTTGTTTTCTGGAAAGCAGCTTCATATATGTAAAGTCCCCTTTCAGGTGTAAACAGGATATAGTTTCATACAATGTGTATTGGATAGGAATGGTGGAGTGAATAAAATTATTTGTATTTCAACAGTGAAAAAGGGGTGTGGGTGGTTGACACTGGCATAAAATCAAACTGTACCTCAGTAACCTCATTGCCCTATCTTTGCAGATCATCAGCGAACACAACTGTGACTATTGATATTCAGGCATATGCAAATTCTGAGGAGGTAAGTTGGATTATTTAGTTTATACTGTATCTGATTTAGCTTTGTTTAGTAGAAGTTGAGTGATATAACTGTTTATCCTGATTGTATTTAAAGTTATTTTTATGCATTATAGGCACATATTTTTTTTAAAACAAATGTTTTAGTCTTACTCTGTGGAAAGGGAATCCATACATAAGGGTAGCTTAATGGGAAGCTAATGAAAATTGATAGTTAAGAGGTTGCTTTGGGTTACCTTACACACATGCTGTAGTGCTCTGCATTCTGGAAATTATTTCACCCAACACCTAGAGGTTTTAGAATATTGGTTTTATTAGTCATAGTTTAAAATATCCTTTAAGAAAATGTATGTTTGGTAAGTGTACTGTATGTGCCGTGTGTCCTTTTTTGAATGTCTTTTTTAAATGTTATATAATATATAAAATATAGAATACTTACTTTGTTATTTTATTGCAGATATTTGACAGCAAGCCATTCCATCAGACAGTTTTGCTACCTGGATCAACTGCCCTGTCTGTGAGTACCTTAGATAAATTATCAGATGAAACGGAAGAGATACTTTCTTTCGTAAGTGGCAGCTATGAAGGGGAATGGATTTGTACCACCGACCTAGTGCAAATGGGACCCAAGAAAAGGCCAAGACTTTTACCACCTGATATTAAAATGTATGTCTTTATTGAAAAAAGACCCAGAAAAACTACAGACTGTCCTTATGGGTGTTGCCACAAATTATCTCACTATACAACACAAACAGAAGAACTGAATAAAACTAAGGCACTCTATAATCCAACAGTTTATGAGAGCCCGAAGACAGCTGTATCAAATCAATCCTTAAAGATCCACCCAAAGAAAAGACTGCTCAAGCGTTTCCTTCAAAATCAGAATTGTTAATAGTTTATTTGACATATTTATTTTTGAAAAAATAAAATTAGAAAAAAAAATGATTTTATTGTTTTCTTTGTGTCTTTTTACAACCTAATAGCATATGACTCAACTTAGGCCTCTAGAGTATAATATTTGGGACCTGTGTCAATTGGCTCAAAAGTTGAAATAATTTTGGCAAGTTGAAACCAATCATATAGGTTTAACTTAACTAACACCATTAACAATACATGTTTGAGACTGATTGCTTGTTAGGCAGAAAAGCACACCATCAAAGTAGTTTTTCTAGATATTTTGAAAAACAATGCAGAGAAGGTGTAAAAGATGGGCTTCCATTTAGATTGTTAAAGGTAAGGGAAAATCTTAAAGGTTTAGAGATTGGTTTAAGTTTTACCACACAAGGGAATTTTTACCAAGCGCTTAGTGAATGAGGTGAAGCTCTGTTGACTTTCAGCATCCAATCATGTGCAAGCAAAAATGTGTTTTCTTTTTTTAATTTCCTTGCACATGATTGGGTATTGTTTGCATACTGAAATTTCACCACATTCACTAGGCTGTAGGGAACATGTCATTGCAAAATGCATCTTCCCTTAAAAGGTGAACAGTCTTTTTGTGTGTAGGAAATCAGCCCCTTTGTGTAAGGTTTACATGTCCAAGAATGCCCCCTTAACTGTAACTCTATGGATGGTTGTTCCAGTTTGGAATAGATGGTATTTTCTTGCATGCCTCTTGTGAACTGGTGTCTTTTCTCTTTCCAAAATCTGCACCCACTTTCCCTGAAAGAGGCCATCTACATCAAACTGGAAAAACTAGCCATAAGCATGGGTTGGGGCCTTTGACACCATCAGTCTTACACATGTAATATTATTTTATCATCTTTAACATGGTGATTGGACAAAAATGTACACCTTCATGTCTGTGAATTGAAGGATTAAAACCTATGTCGACTTCCTGACACCAAGGATGGGGTTATGCATTTAGAACAGGGCATTTTCACTACTTTTACACCTCCTATCTTGTTTTTGGACTACCAGCATCTGCCTCTGCACATTCCATGACAATTTTATGAAGGTGTCTGTGCCACATTTCTGGACAGCCTTGAGCAGCATGGGGAAAGCATGTTGAGGTATTTAAATATAATATAGAACATATAAAGCGCCCATAGGTATTTTGGATGTGACTGGCTTTCTTCTGCTCAGTTGACTAGTCTAGAGGTTTAATAACACAACACAAAGAGTTTTAAATAATCTTAGCAGAACTCCATATCTGGCAAATGTATGATATTGTCCTAACTAAACCAATTGCACTTAAAATATTTCGATATACTATGGTCATAGTGTACAGTAAACTTAGAAGTCTTCTTAAGACCAGCTTACGCTGTCAGAATTTAACAAATGTTCTTGTTCAAACATGATGGTGTCAGCAATTCATAATCACTCTGTGGGGTTGATTATCCTTGAGCAAAAGGGACTGGTCATCTAGGTTATTTAATTTCAACTAGATTATATTATTTACAAATACAACTTAAATTCACGTGAGTTTGTCCATTAAGAAAAATCCTAGAATATCATTGTATATTGTCGATAAAAAAGTCCATTCTAAATTCAAATACAATTAAAATTAATGTGACTGTGGCCCCTATTGATGAACATATAATAATGGCAATTTGATACTAAGTTAATTCTAAATATAAATTCAGTCTTAATAAATGTGATATATCCACCAAAATCTTAAATAACATTTTATAAAAGCTATATATTTATTGGTGAATTTATTTGCTTATATAATCTATATTTTTTAGTTTAAATTTATCCTTTAAGAAAACCTAAAGTTAAAACAATATCTTGTTTTCTGGAAAGCAGCTTCATATATGTAAAGTCCCCTTTCAGGTGTAAACAGGATATAGTTTCATACAATGTGTATTGGATAGGAATGGTGGAGTGAATAAAATAATTTGTATTTCAACAGTGAAAAAGGGGTGTGGGTGGTTGACAATGGCATAAAATCAAACTGTACCTCAGAAACCTCATTGCCCTATCTTTGCAGATCATCAGCGAACACAACTGTGACTATGGATATTCAGGCAGATGCAAATTCTGAGGAGGTAAATTGGATTATTTAGTTTATACTGTATCTGATTTAGCTTTGTTTAGTAGAAGTTGAGTGATATAACTGTTTATCCTGATTGTATTTAAAGTTATTTTTATGCATTATAGGCACATATTTTTTTAAAACAAATGTTTTAGTATTACTCTGTGGAAAGGGAATCCATACATAAGGGTAGCTTAATGGGAAGCTAATGAAAATTGATAGTTAAGAGGTTGCTTTGGGTTACCTTACACACATGCTGTAGTGCTCTGCAGTCTGGAAATTATTTCACCCAACACCTAGAGGTTTTAGAATATTGGTTTTATTAGTCATAGTTTAAAATATCCTTTAAGAAAATGTATGTTTGGTAAGTGTACTGTATGTGCCGTGTGTATTTTTTTGAATGTCTTTTTTAAATGTTATATAATATATAAAATATAGAATACTTACTTTGTTATTTTATTGCAGATATTTGACAGCAAGCCATTCCATCAGACAGTTTTGCTACCTGGATCAACTGCCCTGTCTGTGAGTACCTTAGATAAATTATCAGATGAAACGGAAGAGATACTTTCTTTCAAACCTGACAGCTATGAAGGGGAATGGATTTGTACTACCGACCTAGTGCAAATGGGACCCAAGAAAAGGCCAAGACTTTTACCACCTGATATTAAAATGTATGTCTTTATTGAAAAAAGACCCAGAAAAACTACAGACTGTCCTTATGGGTGTTGCCACAAATTATCTCACTATGCAACACAAACAGAAGAACTGAATAAAACTAAGGCACTCTATAATCCAACAGTTTATGAGAGCCCGAAGACAGCTGTATCAAAACAATCCTTAAAGATCCACCCAAAGAAAAGACTGCTCAAGCGTTTCCTTCAAAATCAGAATTGTTAATGGTTTATTTGATATATTTATTTTTGAAAAAATAAAATTAGAAAAAAAAATGATTTTATTGTTTTCTTTGTGTCTTTTTACAACCTAATAGCATACGACTTAACTCAGGCCTCTAGAGTATAATATTTGGGACCTGTGTCAATTGGCTCAACAGTTGAAATAATTTTGGCAAGTTGAAACCAATCATATAGGTTTAACTTAACTAACACCATTAACAATACATGTTTGAGACTGATTGCTTGTTAGGCAGAAAAGCACACCGTCAAAGTAGTTTTTCTAGATATTTTGAAAAACAATGCAGAGAAGGTGTAAAAGATGGGCTTCCATTTAGATTGTTAAATGTAAGGGAAAATCTTAAAGGTTTAGAGATTGGTTTAAGTTTTACCACACAAGGGAATTTTTACCAAGCGCTTAGTGAATGAGGTGAAGCTCTGTTGACTTTCAGCATCCAATCATGTGCAAACAAAAATGTGTTTTCTTTTTTTAATTTCCTTGCACATGATTGGGTATTGTTTGCATACTGAAATTTCACCACGTTCACTAGGCTGTAGGGAACACGTCATTGCAAAATGCAACTTCCCTTAAAAGGTGAACAGTCTTTTTGTGTGTAGGAAATCAGCCCATTGGTGTAAGGTTTACATGTCCAAGAATGCCCCCTTAACTGTAACTCTATGGATGGTTGTTCCAGTTTGGAATAGATGGTCTTTTCTTGCATGCCTCTTGTGAACTGGTGTCTTTTCTCTTTCCAAAATCTGCACCCACTTTCCCTGAAAGTGGCCATCTACATCAAACTGGAAAAACAAGCCATAAGCATGGGTTGGGGCCTTTGACAAAATCAGTCTTACACATGATATAATATTTTATCATCTTTATCATGGTGATTGGACAAAAATGTACACCTTCATATCTGTGAATTGAAGGATTAAAACCTATGTCGACTTCCTGACACCAAGGATGGGGTTATGCATTTAGAACAGGGCGCTTTCACTACTTTTACACCTCCTATCTTGTTTTTGGACTACCAACATCTGCCTCTGCACATTCCATGATAATTTAATGAAGGTGTCTGTGCCAAATTTCTGGACAGCCTTGAACAGCATGGGAAGCATGTTGAGGTATTTAAATATAATATAGAACATATAAAGTGCCCATAGGTATTTTGGAGGTGACTGGCTTTCTTCTGTTCAGTTTACTAGTCTAGAGGTTTAATAACACAACACAAAGAGTTTTAAATAATCTTAGCAGAACTCCATATCTGGCAAACGTATGATTTTGTCCTAAGTAAACCAATTGCACTTAAAATATTTCGATATACTATGGTCATAGTGTACAGTAAACTTAGAAGTCTTCTTAAGACCTGCTTACGTTGTCAGAATTTAACAAATGTTCTTGTTCAAACATGATGGTGTCAGCAATTCATAATCACTCTGTGGGGTTGATTTCCTTGAGCAAAAGGGACTGGTCAACGAGGTTATTTAATTTCAACTAGATTATATTATTTCCAAATACAACTTAAATTCACGTGAGTTTGTCCACTAAAAAAAATCATAGAATAGCATTGTATATTGTCGATAAAAAAGTCCATTCTAAATTCAAATACAATTTAAATTAATGTGACTGTGGCCCCTATTGATGAACATATAATAATGGCAATTTGATACTAAGTTAATTCTAAAAATAAATTCAGTCTTAATAAATGTGATATATCCACCAAAATCTTAAATAACATTTTATAAAAGCTATATATTTATTGGTGAATTTATTTGCTAATATAATCTATATTTTTTCATTTAAGATTATCCTTTAAGAAAACCTAAAGTTAAAACAATATCTTGTTTTCTGGAAAGCAGCTTCATATATGTGAAGTCCCCTTTCAGTTGTAAACAGGATATAGTTTCATACAATGTGTATTGGATAGGAATGGTGGAGTAAATAAAATATTTTGCATTTCAACAGTGAAAAAGGAGTGTGGGTGGTTGACACTGGCATAAAAACAAACTGTACCTCAGTAACCTCACTGCCCTACCTTTGCAGATCATCAGTGAACACAACTGTGACTATGGATATTCAGGCAGATGCAAGTTCTGAGGAGATAAATTGGATTATTTAATCTATACTGTATCTGATTTAGCTTTGTTTAGTAGAAGTTGAGTGATATAACTGTTTATCCTGATTGTATTTAAAGATATTTTTATGCATTATAGGCACATATTTTTTTAAAACAAATGTTTTAGTCTTAAGCCTCGTACACACGGCCGATTTTCTCATCGTTAGAAACACGTAGTTTTTTTTTGACGAGATTCTTGTTAACCTTGACGATTTTCTCGTCAAGCTTTCCATGCGTACACACCGACATTTCCCAATTTCCTCGTTGTTCTCAGCGGTCACGTCCAGCATGTACGACGGCACTCTAAAGGGGAAGATCAATTTCCCTGGCGCCACCCCTTGGGCTGCTTTTGCTGATCTCATGTTACCGCGTGTGAAGTAAAAGTTTGGGAAGAGACGATTCGCGCTTTTCAGTCTTCGTGCTTTTCAGTTCGTTTTCTGAGGTTCAGTTTGTGCTTGTGGTTTCGTATCTTGTCTTTCAGGGCATCTACGCAGGTCGTATCTGTTTTACAGTGCGTTCTTGCCCGTTCGTTTCTGATTTTCAGTTCGTTATTCATAGGCCTTGCTGTTCTAAAGTGCGTTCTGTTCTGTACGTTCTGATCAGACGACCGTTTCCTAGCCATGTCGCCTGGACTTTCTCGTCGTCGAGTTCCTGCTTTGCGTGCGCTTGGTGTTGGTCTGCTTGTTTTGGACCAAGACCAGTCCATGAACGGTGTGAGGAGGAGTTCATGGACCAAGAATTGGTTGCTCCAGCGGGACCAATTCTGCCATATGCCTCTGCTGCGGGAGATCGTTGAGAATAATCCTGAGGACTACAGGAATTTTCTGCGGATGTCTGACCCCGTTTTTCAGGAACTGTTGGCTTTGGTGTCCCCCTATATTACCAGGAAGGACACCGTTATGCGAGAAGCCATCAGTGCTGAGCAGAGGCTCATCGCCACGTTACGTTACCTGGCGACAGGGAGAAGTCTTCAGGACTTGAAGTTCATGACAGGCATCTCCCCCCAGGCTCTGGGCCTCATAATCCCAGACACCTGTTCTGCCATTATCCAAGTCCTGCAGGAGGACTATATTAGGGTAAGTTTTCTCCATTAACATCACATTTTATGTATTTCATGTATGCTAATGTATTGTATTTCTTTCATCCTTCCCTGATTACCATGATTGTAATATGCTGAGAATGTCCCCTTTGTCCCCATGCATGTTGGAAGCTTTTAAATGCCCCTTTTTTCTCCTCCATGCATATTTCCCTTCACTAACCTTTCCAGCAGGGGCGTCTTTTGCTCCAAATGTTTGGGGGTCCACCCCCAATTTTAGGAACTAAACTTCCTCCTTTTTAGCAACTGTGCCTATTAAACGCAACCAGTTGCCCCTTCCAATGCAGCCATTTTGTCCCCTCCAATGCAGCCATTTTGTCCCCTCCAATGCAGCCATTTTGTCCCCTCTAATGCAGCCATTTTGTCCCCTCCAATGCAGCCAGTTTGCCCCCTCCAATGCAGCCAGTTTGCCCCCTCCAATGCAGCCATTTTGTCCCCTCCAATGCAGCCAGTTTGCCCCCTCCAATGCAGCCAGTTTGCCCCCAGCCCTGCACTTACCTTCTTCTGGTCAGCGCCATCCTTCTTCTGTCCTTGATGTCTTTTCCTGCCCTTGATGTTGCATCAGCCAATCATGTAACCGTAAAACAGACTTGATGAACATGATTGGCAGAGCAGCCTGTCAGTGTTTACCCAAGGAATGTCCCCCCCCCTGCGTCCCCAATTGTACTTTTATCAAGCCAATTACATCCCTCAGGCTGGATTTTGCAAGCCTATTTGCCCCCCTGTTTCTGATATGCAATTTTCACCCCCTAAATGCCGCAGTTTTTCATATGGCCGTCGCTCAACAGGGGGCCATCCACCTGAATAGTGGGCGGCATTGACAATACATAGGTTCATGCAAGGCATGAACCTATGTATTGTTCTGAGTGACGGGCGCAGGATAGAGGGGGCAGTGCTCCAGCGCCCACTCTGGACGCACCGCCACTGCAATGCTATCCTGTGGCCAAACACATCTACCCCCCCTAAAATATTTTAAGAATGGACCATCAGAGGGGGTGATGAATATGAAACATGAGCCTTCCATTATACTTCTTAAAAACACCTTAAACTGAGATTTTTATTGATGTTGGCCTCTAATGTATTTTCTTATAATCTGCTTGTAATGTTCTATTTTTAAATTCTAATTTTTTTTCATCTTGTTTGATTCCCCAGCTTCCTTCCACGCCACAGGAATGGCAGACTGTGGCATCAGAGTTTGCCACGCGGTGGGACTTCCCCAACTGCGGTGGTGCCATAGACGGGAAGCATGTCCGCATCGTGCCGCCACCCCGTTCTGGGTCCTACTACTTCAACTACAAGGGGTTTCATAGCATTGTGCTGATGGCGGTGGTGTCAGCACGGTATGAATTCCTCTATGTTGATGTAGGGAAGAATGGCCGGATGTCCGATGGGGGATCCTTCATCCAGACGGAGTTTGCCCTCCGTCTCCAGAGTGACGACCTTGCATTGCCACCGGATGCAGGGAATGTTGAAGGACTCCCCTTTGTTTTTTTGGCTGATGAAGCATTCGGACTTGGACCGCACCTCATGAGGCCATTTCCACAGAGGACCCTGACCCCAGAGAAGAGGGTGTTAAACTACCGGCTGGCCAGGGCACGAAGAGTCGTTGAAAATGCCTTCGGGATAATGGCCAGCCGGTTCTGCCTTTTTATGACTCCCATCCACTTGGCGGACTACAAAATAAACTATGTAGTTTTATGCTGCTGTGTGCTCCATAACTTTCTCAGCAGAAAATCAACTTCTTATATGGCCTCAGTATTGCCGGAGGCAGGACTTTCATATGCCAATCCCCTGCCGGGCCTCGAATCTGCCTGTCCTGGCTTGCCTCCCCAAAATGCCCATGAGGTTCGTGAGAAGTATCTGGAATATTTCACGGGTAGGGGGGCAATTCCTATGCCAGGCCATGTGTAAAGATGCATGGAGAACAAACTCAATAAAAATCTGATATAATCTTTTAACTTTTGTTTTTTCATGTCTCCTAGTTTGTCTTAGTGCATTTGTAGTGCCAAGTGTATTTTCCTTTAGTAAATACCAACCATTTCACTATGTAACCCCACAAAAAAAAAAATAAGGTTAGAGCGTATTTGAAAAAGAAGCCACACGTTGTTTGTGTTCAAACATTTTACTCTGTGCACATTCACACACATGGTAATATTTTTTTGGGGGGATTTTGGCTGGCCACAAACCGGCAATTTTTTTATTATGAAAATAGAAAACCATCAGTTGCATTGCAAAAAGTACAACATTGGATACCTCTGAGCAATATGAGGCATTCACGTACACAAACTATGTCTCTATGTGCCCATCCTAATATGGGGTCTTGCCACCCCTTGCCCAGCCAAAAATTGAATATGCACACATTTAGTAGTATTTTCCAATAGGGAATTTAAACTCCTGATCCCTATTGTCAACATGTGCTATCTGCCATCAGGGGTAATCAATGGATGTGTTTTGTGGGTGCAACCCCTTCTTCAGTTCACCTACTTGAGATACGAGGAAGGGGTTGCACCCACAAAAGCCGTACATGGATATCCCCTGATGGCAGATGGCAGATGTTGACACACTGTGTGCATATTCAATTTTTGGCTGGTTTGATTGACTAAAAGATAATAAAAAGGGGGAAGAACAATCATTAAACAAAAATTGGGGTTTTGATGCCTTATTCAATTCTCCCCAAAACATCGAGAATGTCTTTAAATGTTTGATCCATCACATGAATTCTTTGTTTAATTCTGTCCAGTTCTGTGCTACATTCCATCACTTGCTGTATTATTCGGAGGGCAGTGTCAGCAGAGAAACGTGTACTATCCTTCACCACAACATTTACATCCCCTAAAAACAAAATATAAAAGGTATTATAACTCTGCAGGCCTACATCTCTCACCTGAAGCTGTGGTGACAGATACTGACCTGTTGTGGTGACCAGTTCCACCACGTCATCCACCTCTCCTTCCTGCACTTCTCCTTCCTCCACCTCCTCAACTTCCTCAACACCCTCAGGTTGTGGGTCTTTGGGAGTTTGGGGTTGTTTCGAAGCTGTGGGGTTCCTGTGCTCCCTGGAGTGTTCTCCTCCCAGTCTTCTCTCCCCTATGAGAAGCAAACCAAAGGTCTAGTTATCACACAGAAATTCTCTATGAGAAATGAAAACAGGCTAAATTGCTTGAAAGTGGGGTACAAGTGTGTGTTTGTGCGGAATTTAAACATGAATGCATTATATATGTCCAAGAATCGGTTTAGTATTCACCTTTGGCTGTCAATTTTTAGACATGGAGGCAGCACAAAAATTCACTGATGCACCTGTGTGGGACACCCCAAACAGGCGGTTCTGGTGGCCCACACTATAGTGCTCAAAAGTACAGATGTGGAAGCAGCTGCTGAGTGTCCTCTCCTTTACACTGATTAAAGTTTGCATTTCATTCTCTTTACAAACACATCATCTAGCCAACAATTTAAAGAAATCCGGCAGATGTCTAATTACATTTGAGGCTGAAAAATAACCCAAAAAAGAGGAGAGTGGCGAACGATGTGACAGTAACGAACGTTTACTGTGCCAAACCAAGTTCAAACTATGACATTTTGGAAGGGAGTACAAAAGGAAATAAAAAAAATGGAGCAACATGGAAGTTGAGAAATAAATTAATAGCATAAAAGTGAAAAATTTACTTACTTTTTGCTAGCATTCTCTTAATGCTCCTTAACTGCTCCGGCTCCCTCAGTTTGAGGTCTGACCACCTCTTTCTGAGCTGCTCATTTGAGTGTTTCACCCCAAAATTCTTCTTCAGACTCTTCACGACTTTCTTCATGATTTTGGCCTTCCTTCTATTTGGTTTGCTATATGGCCCATGCTTTGCGTCATAATCCGACTTTAGCAATATGTCCACCATCTCCGCCATCTCCGCATAAGACATATTAGATGCCTTGAATCTCCTCCTTGATCGTGACGTTTCCTCAGTCTCCAGGCTTGTCTCCTCCTCGTTATTTGAGGAATTATCAGACACCTGCTGTAAATATCTGTCTGGGCGCCGAAAGAGAAGGGGCGGGGAAAATATGTTAGTTAGAACGTCATGGGCGGGCGACGTGTGCGTAGTTTGACGCATGCGTGGTGTATATATAGCAAACACACATGTGACTATACTACGTTCGGTGTGCGGAGAGAGGAGTTCAAGTGACGGACGTGCGAACAAAGGTATGTGATTTTGTGACTTTGAACAATTGTTGGCCTATACTGTCTTGAGAATGTTGGAGGATATATATGGTGAATAAGATTTTAAGGAGGTTAGACTGTGTGCCTCACATTAGTTAAATTTATTTTTTTTACTCGCAGAGACAATATGAATGTCTTTATTAGCGACAAAGAATTCCTGTCGGAATTTATAGACCGGGTAAGGGAGCTGCCCGCTCTGTGGGAGACCAAAAACCCCATCCATAAAAAAAAGGGGTACGAAAAGCAGCGCTGGAGAGCCTGCTCCCATTTCTGCAGACCAAGGTGCCCACAGCCACAGCAAAACAGGTGGACACTAAAATTGGGAGCTTGAGAGGCACATACAGGACTGAACGCTCTAAGGTCCTGGCTTCTCAGAGGTCAGGAGCAGCAGCAGATGATGTTTATGTCCAGAATTTGTGGTACTACAGCAGGATGTCCTTTCTGGATGACCACATTGAGGCAAGGCCATCACTATCCACTCTTCCCCCCAGACTTCCCTGCAGCCAACCTGAGCCTTCTCTGGAGCAAGAGGAGGCAGCCATCCTGGATTAACCTGATTTGGCCATCTGGAGCCAGGTATAGTATTTATAGAAAATGTATTGTGATAAACCTAATGTTTGACAAATATGTTAAGAAGACAAACATAAACTATTTTGGGTTCCACAAGTGAAATCAAGATCTCTAGACATTAGTCTGGCCTAAATTGGGTGCAAAATAGTCAATCTGATGTAGTTGTAAATTGGTAAAAAAAAAATCAGGATTTACATTCTAATTGCTTCAAACATGAGCTGAAAGTTGGATGAAAACAATAAACCAACATATTAAACTATGTCCCTTTTTCATACACAGGATGAAATCAGCCAGGAGGAGGGTCTGGAAACTGTCAGGCAGGAGGAGGCAGGGCCCACTGTGAGCCAGGAGGAGGCAGGGCCCAGTGGCAGGCAGGAGGTGGCAGGGTCCAGTGGCAGGCAGGAGGTGGCCAGCCAAAGGAGAAGCACAACATCACAGGTGCCTCCCATCCGACTTCCCAAAAGAAGCAGGAGGGACAGGACCACCAGTGAGGCAGCAATGGCCCTTATTCGAGATGCCCATGCCACCCTCAAGGAGCCCTCATCCCCTGAAGAGGCCATTGCCGGCCTAGTGGAGGCAAAGTTCAAGGTGATGAGCATGGAGCAACGCCTCCTATGCGAGCCCCTGCTCATCACCTTGCTGAACAAGGGGGTGATGGAGAAAATTACCCCCAATACCGCAATTTGTGAGGTGGCACAACTCTCACAACCTCAACCTCCTCCTCCACCTCCACCTTGTTCTTCTGCCCCACCCCCTTCTCCTCCACCTTCTTCTTCTGCCCCACCCCCTTCTCCTCCACCTCCACCTTGTTCTTCTGCGCCACCCCCTTCTCCTCCACCTCCTCCTCCACCTCCACCTTGTTCTTCTGCCCCACCCCCTTCTCCTCCACCTCCTCCTCCACCTTCTTCTTCTGCGCCACCCCCTTCTCCTCCACCTCCACCTCCTCCTGACAGGAGTACCCCTCCAGTGGCCCAGCCTCCAGCCACACGAAGAAGGAAGGCTGCAGGGAAGGCTTCAGGGAAGGCTGCAGGGAAGGCTGCCAAGAAGATGAGGAAGTGATGGCCTTGCTTCATTGTGGTCGGACAGAAGGCAGCCTGTTGTAGTACCACACACTTGGGACATATATATCACCTGCTGCTGTTCCTGACCTCTGGGAGGCCAGGATCAGATTGTGCTCAGAACTGTTGGCCTTTTCAAGCTCCCAATTTTAGTGTCCACACAGGGTTGATGTGTGCTCTGGGGTCCCTGGGATGCACAAATGGCAGCAGGTTCTCCAGCGCTGCCTTCTCTTTATTTTGTTTCAAACATGAATAAATGTTATTTTTGTTTAAGTTCATACTTGACTATGTTTATTTTTGACAGCCAAAAAAGGGACAGATACCAAACCCCAAAAAACAATAAAATAATAATGTAAAAAATATAGGGTGTAAAATTTACAATTAAAAAAAACTAATATACAATGGGAGATCACTAGCAAAACATTGCCAAATTAAAATTAACATCTGTTAGAAAAATCTAAAACAGTAAAATATTCCGAAGATCTTGCACGATATAATACACCTAAATCTTCTTAAGAGCAGCATGAAAAAGGTTAAAAAAACATAGTCATAACTCTGTGTGAATATCAGCAGCAAAAGAAGTTCATTCGTTTTGATTAATGTAACATTCTAAAGAAGATTTCAATGCACAAAATTTAAACGAAGCAATAATTTTGAGCGTGACGAATGTGCTATCTCCATTACGAAGGCTTGATTTAGCAGAAGATGCGCTCCCGTCTCATACTTGCTTCTGAGCATGCGCGCTTTTGGAAGAGTCGTAAAAGCATACACACAAACCATTTTCTCGTCACAAAACAGGCCGACGAGAAACACGACGAGGAAATCTTGAATCCTGACAAGAAAATAGAGAGCAGGTTCTCTGTTTTCTCGTTGAGATTCACGGCAGTTTTCTCGTCGTAAAACCATACACACGAACGGTTTTCTCGAGAAAAAAGCTCTCGCGGCAATTTTCTTGCCGGTTTTGGACGAGAAACTCGGTCGTGTGTACGAGGCTTAACTCTGTGCAAAGGGAAGCCATACATAAGGATAGCTTAATGGGAAGCTAATGAAAATTGATAGCTAAGAGGTTGCTTTGGGTTACCTTACACACATGCTGTAGTGCTCTGCAGTCTGGAAATTATTTCACCCAACACCTAGAGGTTTTAGAATATTGGTTTTATTAGTCATAGTTTAAAATATCCTTTAAGAAAATGTATGTTTGGTAAGGGTACTGAATGTGCCGTGTGTCCTTTTTTGAATGTCTTTTTTAAATGTTATATAATATATAAAATATAGAATACTTACTTCGTTATTTTATTGCAGATATTTGACAGCAAGCCATTCCATCAGACAGTTTTGCTACCTGGATCAACTGCCCTGTCTGTGAGTACCTTAAATTAATTATCAGATGAAACGGAAGAGAGACTTTCTTTCATACCTGACAGCTATGAAGGGGAATGGATTTGTACCACCGACCTAGTGCAAATGGAACCCAAGAAAAGGCCAAGACTTTTACCACCTGATATTAAAATGTATGTCTTTATTGAAAAAAGACCCAGAAAAACTACAGACTGTCCTTATGGGTGTTGCCACAAATTATCTCACTATGCAACACAAACAGAAGAACTGAATAAAACTAAAGCACTCTATAATCCAACAGTTTATGAGAGCCTGAAGACAGCTGTATCAAAACAACCCTTAAAGATCCACCCAAAGAAAAGACTGCTCAAGCGTTTCCTTCAAAATCAGAATTGTTAATGGTTTATTTGATATATTTATTTTTGAAAAAATAAATTTAGAAAAAAAAATGATTTTATTGTTTTCTTTGTGTCTTTTTACAACCTAATAGCATACGACTCAACTCAGGCCGCTAGAGTATGATATTTGGAACCAGTGTCAATTGGCTCAACAGTTGAAATAATTTTGGCAAGTTGATACCAATCATATAGGTTTAACTTAACTAACACCATTAACAATACATGTTTGAGACTGATTGCTTGTTAGGCAGAAAAGCACACCGTCAAAGTAGTTTTTCTAGATATTTTGAAAAACAATGCAGAGAAGGTGTAAAAGATGGGCTTCCATTTAGATTGTTAAACGTAAGAGCAAATCTTAAAGGTTTAGAGATTGGTTTAAGTTTTACCACACAAGGGAATTTCTACCCAGCGCTTAGTGAATGAGGTGAAGCTCTGTTGACTTTCAGCATCCAATCATGTGCAAGCAAAAATGTGTTTCCTTTTTTTAATTTCCTTGCACGTGATTGGGTATTTTATGCATACTGAAATTTCACCACATTCACTAGGCTGTAGGGAACATGTCATTGCAAAATGCAACTTCCCTTAAAAGGTGAACAGTCTTTTTGTGTGTAGGAAATCAGCCCCTTGGTGTAAGGTTTACATGTCCAAGAATGCCCCCTTAACTGTAACTCTATGGATGGTTGTTCCAGTTTGGAATAGATGGTCTTTTCTTGCATGCCTCTTGTGAACTGGTGTCTTTTCTCTTTCCAAAATCTGCACCTACTTTCCCTGAAAGAGGACATCTACATCAAACTGGAAAAACTAGCCATAAGCATGGGTTGGGGCCTTTGACACCATCAGTCTTACACGTGTAATATTATTTTATCATCTTTATCATGGTGATTGGACAAAAATGTACACATTCATATCTGTGAATTGAAGGATTAAAACCTATGTCGACTTCCTGACACCAAGGATGGGGTTATGCATTTAGAACATGGCGTTTTCACTACTTTTACACCTCCTATCTTGTTTTTGGACTACCAGCATCTGCCTCTGCACATTCCATGATAATTTTATGAAGGTGTCTGTGCCAAATTTCTGGACAGCCTTGAACAGCATGGGAAGCATGTTGAGGTATTTAAATATAATATAGAACATATAAAGTGCCCATAGGTATTTTGGAGGTGACTGGCTTTCTTCTGTTCAGTTGGCTAGTCTAGAGGTTTAATAACACAACACAAAGAGTTTTAAATAATCTTAGCAGAACTCCATATCTGGCAAATGTATGATATTGTCCTAACTAAACCAATTGCACTTAAAATATTTCAATATACTATGGTCATAGTGTAAGTAAACTTAGAAGTAGTGTTGAGCGAACCCGAACTGTAAAGTTCGGGTCCGTACCGAACTTTAGCTTTTTCCCGAACCCGAACCCGGACTTTGCGCAAAAGTCCGGGTTCGGGTTCGGCAATCTAATTACGCAGTTAGAAATGCTTCAGGGGCCAGCCAATCACCTTTTGATTAGCTGGTGTGCCTTTAGAAGCCATCATAGCCATGCCTACTAATGGCATGGCTGTGATTGGTCAGTGCAACATGTGACCCAGCTTCTATATAAGCTAGAGGCACACAGCACACACGTCACTCTGCTTCAGAATAGATAGGGAGAGGATCTTGGCTGCTGCTGTTGCTAATAGGGAGAGATTGTAAAATACATGAGGTAGTCCTGATTCTGCAATCTGAGGGAAAAGATAGAGAGATAGTGTAGTGTAGGGCCAGGTTCCTGTTGGTGCTTTCAGGGAGAGAGATATATTATATAGGAGTCCAGATTCAGAGATTAAAATCAGCGATCTGCATAGGTTTACCTGTTTGTGTTGCAGTTGTGAGGGGGTTAGCTCGGCAGCGGGTGTGTGTGACCCCCGGGATGGGCTCCCCACACAAAACAGGCCCAGCAAACGGAGGTTGTGGTTTTCAAAATCAAAAAGGTGCGGTTTATTTTCTATTTACAGTGACAAAACACAGCAAAGCAAAAGAAACATAACCAAAATAAATCCTGGTCAAGTTGACCTCTGACTAAACATACAGGTTTCCTAACTAACAACTGGGATCAGCCTAGTGCTGTCCTAGTCCCTAAGTCCCTGGTTTTAAATGTCCAAGCAAATAGCCACACAGGCTTTGTCTCACCGCACAGGGGTTCACTCTCCCTAGACAGTCCACACAGGTCTGGTTCCAGGCATGAGCTAACATCTAATGAAGCTGGGAGTTCTTATAGAGGCCTAAATGAGCTGACAAGCTTCAGCTGGTCTCATCAACTCCCTGTCTGCACGACGCCCAGCCCTCTCCCTAGAGGTATGAGTCATCCATGAGCCCACTAGCCTTATACAACTCTCCACCTAGTTGTATAAGTCGGCGTAAAGCCTGAATCTGGGCGAAATATATCTACCCCCCTGGATGCAACCAGGTGACTTTACCTTCCTGCTGTCACATACCCCCCCCTCTTGTTTTAACCTCGGGGTTTGGGTAGAGACGATTCGCGCTTTTCAGTCTTCGTGCTTTTCAGTTCGTTTTCTGAGGTTCAGTTTGTGCTTGTGGTTTCGTATCTTGTCTTTCAGGGCATCTACGCAGGTCGTATCTGTTTTACAGTGCGTTCTTGCCCGTTCGTTTCTGATTTTCAGTTCGTTATTCATAGGCCTTGCTGTTCTAAAGTGCGTTCTGTTCTGTACGTTCTGATCAGACGACCGTTTCCTAGCCATGTCGCCTGGACTTTCTCGTCGTCGAGTTCCTGCTTTGCGTGCGCTTGGTGTTGGTCTGCTTGTTTTGGACCAAGACCAGTCCATGAACGGTGTGAGGAGGAGTTCATGGACCAAGAATTGGTTGCTCCAGCGGGACCAATTCTGCCATATGCCTCTGCTGCGGGAGATCGTTGAGAATAATCCTGAGGACTACAGGAATTTTCTGCGGATGTCTGACCCCGTTTTTCAGGAACTGTTGGCTTTGGTGTCCCCCTATATTACCAGGAAGGACACCGTTATGCGAGAAGCCATCAGTGCTGAGCAGAGGCTCATCGCCACGTTACGTTACCTGGCGACAGGGAGAAGTCTTCAGGACTTGAAGTTCATGACAGGCATCTCCCCCCAGGCTCTGGGCCTCATAATCCCAGACACCTGTTCTGCCATTATCCAAGTCCTGCAGGAGGACTATATTAGGGTAAGTTTTCTCCATTAACATCACATTTTATGTATTTCATGTATGCTAATGTATTGTATTTCTTTCATCCTTCCCTGATTACCATGATTATAATATGCTGAGAATGTCCCCTTTGTCCCCATGCATGTTGGAAGCTTTTAAATGCCCCTTTTTTCTCCTCCATGCATATTTCCCTTCACTAACCTTTCCAGCAGGGGCGTCTTTTGCTCCAAATGTTTGGGGGTCCACCCCCAATTTTAGGAACTAAACTTCCTCCTTTTTAGCAACTGTGCCTATTAAACGCAACCAGTTGCCCCTTCCAATGCAGCCATTTTGTCCCCTCCAATGCAGCCATTTTGTCCCCTCCAATGCAGCCATTTTGTCCCCTCTAATGCAGCCATTTTGTCCCCTCCAATGCAGCCAGTTTGCCCCCTCCAATGCAGCCAGTTTGCCCCCTCCAATGCAGCCATTTTGTCCCCTCCAATGCAGCCAGTTTGCCCCCTCCAATGCAGCCAGTTTGCCCCCAGCCCTGCACTTACCTTCTTCTGGTCAGCGCCATCCTTCTTCTGTCCTTGATGTCTTTTCCTGCCCTTGATGTTGCATCAGCCAATCATGTAACCGTAAAACAGACTTGATGAACATGATTGGCAGAGCAGCCTGTCAGTGTTTACCCAAGGAATGTCCCCCCCCTGCGTCCCCAATTGTACTTTTATCAAGCCAATTACATCCCTCAGGCTGGATTTTGCAAGCCTATTTGCCCCCCTGTTTCTGATATGCAATTTTCACCCCCTAAATGCCGCAGTTTTTCATATGGCCGTCGCTCAACAGGGGGCCATCCACCTGAATAGTGGGCGGCATTGACAATACATAGGTTCATGCAAGGCATGAACCTATGTATTGTTCTGAGTGACGGGCGCAGGATAGAGGGGGCAGTGCTCCAGCGCCCACTCTGGACGCACCGCCACTGCAATGCTATCCTGTGGCCAAACACATCTACCCCCCCTAAAATATTTTAAGAATGGACCATCAGAGGGGGTGATGAATATGAAACATGAGCCTTCCATTATACTTCTTAAAAACACCTTAAACTGAGATTTTTATTGATGTTGGCCTCTAATGTATTTTCTTATAATCTGCTTGTAATGTTCTATTTTTAAATTCTAATTTTTTTTCATCTTGTTTGATTCCCCAGCTTCCTTCCACGCCACAGGAATGGCAGACTGTGGCATCAGAGTTTGCCACGCGGTGGGACTTCCCCAACTGCGGTGGTGCCATAGACGGGAAGCATGTCCGCATCGTGCCGCCACCCCGTTCTGGGTCCTACTACTTCAACTACAAGGGGTTTCATAGCATTGTGCTGATGGCGGTGGTGTCAGCACGGTATGAATTCCTCTATGTTGATGTAGGGAAGAATGGCCGGATGTCCGATGGGGGATCCTTCATCCAGACGGAGTTTGCCCTCCGTCTCCAGAGTGACGACCTTGCATTGCCACCGGATGCAGGGAATGTTGAAGGACTCCCCTTTGTTTTTTTGGCTGATGAAGCATTCGGACTTGGACCGCACCTCATGAGGCCATTTCCACAGAGGACCCTGACCCCAGAGAAGAGGGTGTTAAACTACCGGCTGGCCAGGGCACGAAGAGTCGTTGAAAATGCCTTCGGGATAATGGCCAGCCGGTTCTGCCTTTTTATGACTCCCATCCACTTGGCGGACTACAAAATAAACTATGTAGTTTTATGCTGCTGTGTGCTCCATAACTTTCTCAGCAGAAAATCAACTTCTTATATGGCCTCAGTATTGCCGGAGGCAGGACTTTCATATGCCAATCCCCTGCCGGGCCTCGAATCTGCCTGTCCTGGCTTGCCTCCCCAAAATGCCCATGAGGTTCGTGAGAAGTATCTGGAATATTTCACGGGTAGGGGGGCAATTCCTATGCCAGGCCATGTGTAAAGATGCATGGAGAACAAACTCAATAAAAATCTGATATAATCTTTTAACTTTTGTTTTTTCATGTCTCCTAGTTTGTCTTAGTGCATTTGTAGTGCCAAGTGTATTTTCCTTTAGTAAATACCAACCATTTCACTATGTAACCCCACAAAAAAAAAAAAATAAGGTTAGAGCGTATTTGAAAAAGAAGCCACACGTTGTTTGTGTTCAAACATTTTACTCTGTGCACATTCACACACATGGTAATATTTTTTTGGGGGGATTTTGGCTGGCCACAAATAGAAAACCATCAGTTGCATTGCAAAAAGTACAACATTGGATACCTCTGAGCAATATGAGGCATTCACGTACACAAACTATGTCTCTATGTGCCCGTCCTAATATGGGGTCTTGCCACCCCTTGCCCAGCCAAAAATTGAATATGCACACATTTAGTAGTATTTTCCAATAGGGAATTTAAACTCCTGATCCCTATTGTCAACATGTGCTATCTGCCATCAGGGGTAATCAATGGATGTGTTTTGTGGGTGCAACCCCTTCTTCAGTTCACCTACTTGAGATACGAGGAAGGGGTTGCACCCACAAAAGCCGTACATGGATATCCCCTGATGACAGATGGCACATGTTGACACACTGTGTGCATATTCAATTTTTGGCTGGTTTGATTGACTAAAAGATAATAAAAAGGGGGAAGAACAATCATTAAACAAAAATTGGGGTTTTGATGCCTTATTCAATTCTCCCCAAAACATCGAGAATGTCTTTAAATGTTTGATCCATCACATGAATTCTTTGTTTAATTCTGTCCAGTTCTGTGCTACATTCCATCACTTGCTGTATTATTCGGAGGGCAGTGTCAGCAGAGAAACGTGTACTATCCTTCACCACAACATTTACATCCCCTAAAAACAAAATATAAAAGGTATTATAACTCTGCAGGCCTACATCTCTCACCTGAAGCTGTGGTGACAGATACTGACCTGTTGTGGTGACCAGTTCCACCACGTCATCCACCTCTCCTTCCTGCACTTCTCCTTCCTCCACCTCCTCAACTTCCTCAACACCCTCAGGTTGTGGGTCTTTGGGAGTTTGGGGTTGTTTCGAAGCTGTGGGGTTCCTGTGCTCCCTGGAGTGTTCTCCTCCCAGTCTTCTCTCCCCTATGAGAAGCAAACCAAAGGTCTAGTTATCACACAGAAATTCTCTATGAGAAATGAAAACAGGCTAAATTGCTTGAAAGTGGGGTACAAGTGTGTGTTTGTGCGGAATTTAAACATGAATGCATTATATATGTCCAAGAATCGGTTTAGTATTCACCTTTGGCTGTCAATTTTCAGACATGGAGGCAGCACAAAAATTCACTGATGCACCTGTGTGGGACACCCCAAACAGGCGGTTCTGGTGGCCCACACTATAGTGCTCAAAAGTACAGATGTGGAAGCAGCTGCTGAGTGTCCTCTCCTTTACACTGATTAAAGTTTGCATTTCATTCTCTTTACAAACACATCATCTAGCCAACAATTTAAAGAAATCCGGCAGATGTCTAATTACATTTGAGGCTGAAAAATAACCCAAAAAAGAGGAGAGTGGCGAACGATGTGACAGTAACGAACGATTACTGTGCCAAACCAAGTTCAAACTATGACATTTTGGAAGGGAGTACAAAAGGAAATAAAAAAAATGGAGCAACATGGAAGTTGAGAAATAAATTAATAGCATAAAAGTGAAAAATTTACTTACTTTTTGCTAGCATTCTCTTAATGCTCCTTAACTGCTCCGGCTCCCTCAGTTTGAGGTCTGACCACCTCTTTCTGAGCTGCTCATTTGAGTGTTTCACCCCAAAATTCTTCTTCAGACTCTTCACGACTTTCTTCATGATTTTGGCCTTCCTTCTATTTGGTTTGCTATATGGCCCATGCTTTGCGTCATAATCCGACTTTAGCAATATGTCCACCATCTCCGCCATCTCCGCATAAGACATATTAGATGCCTTGAATCTCCTCCTTGATCGTGACGTTTCCTCAGTCTCCAGGCTTGTCTCCTCCTCGTTATTTGAGGAATTATCAGACACCTGCTGTAAATATCTGTCTGGGCGCCGAAAGAGAAGGGGCGGGGAAAATATGTTAGTTAGAACGTCATGGGCGGGCGACGTGTGCGTAGTTTGACGCATGCGTGGTGTATATATAGCAAACACACATGTGACTATACTACGTTCGGTGTGCGGAGAGAGGAGTTCAAGTGACGGACGTGCGAACAAAGGTATGTGATTTTGTGACTTTGAACAATTGTTGGCCTATACTGTCTTGAGAATGTTGGAGGATATATATGGTGAATAAGATTTTAAGGAGGTTAGACTGTGTGCCTCACATTAGTTAAATTTATTTTTTTTACTCGCAGAGACAATATGAATGTCTTTATTAGCGACAAAGAATTCCTGTCGGAATTTATAGACCGGGTAAGGGAGCTGCCCGCTCTGTGGGAGACCAAAAACCCCATCCATAAAAAAAAGGGGTACGAAAAGCAGCGCTGGAGAGCCTGCTCCCATTTCTGCAGACCAAGGTGCCCACAGCCACAGCAAAACAGGTGGACACTAAAATTGGGAGCTTGAGAGGCACATACAGGACTGAACGCTCTAAGGTCCTGGCTTCTCAGAGGTCAGGAGCAGCAGCAGATGATGTTTATGTCCAGAATTTGTGGTACTACAGCAGGATGTCCTTTCTGGATGACCACATTGAGGCAAGGCCATCACTATCCACTCTTCCCCCCAGACTTCCCTGCAGCCAACCTGAGCCTTCTCTGGAGCAAGAGGAGGCAGCCATCCTGGATGAACCTGATTTGGCCATCTGGAGCCAGGTATAGTATTTATAGAAAATGTATTGTGATAAACCTAATGTTTGACAAATATGTTAAGAAGACAAACATAAACTATTTTGGGTTCCACAAGTGAAATCAAGATCTCTAGACATTAGTCTGGCCTAAATTGGGTGCAAAATAGTCAATCTGATGTAGTTGTAAATTGGTAAAAAAAAAATCAGGATTTACATTCTAATTGCTTCAAACATGAGCTGAAAGTTGGATGAAAACAATAAACCAACATATTAAACTATGTCCCTTTTTCATACACAGGATGAAATCAGCCAGGAGGAGGGTCTGGAAACTGTCAGGCAGGAGGAGGCAGGGCCCACTGTGAGCCAGGAGGAGGCAGGGCCCAGTGGCAGGCAGGAGGTGGCAGGGTCCAGTGGCAGGCAGGAGGTGGCCAGCCAAAGGAGAAGCACAACATCACAGGTGCCTCCCATCCGACTTCCCAAAAGAAGCAGGAGGGACAGGACCACCAGTGAGGCAGCAATGGCCCTTATTCGAGATGCCCATGCCACCCTCAAGGAGCCCTCATCCCCTGAAGAGGCCATTGCCGGCCTAGTGGAGGCAAAGTTCAAGGTGATGAGCATGGAGCAACGCCTCCTATGCGAGCCCCTGCTCATCACCTTGCTGAACAAGGGGGTGATGGAGAAAATTACCCCCAATACCGCAATTTGTGAGGTGGCACAACTCTCACAACCTCAACCTCCTCCTCCACCTCCACCTTGTTCTTCTGCCCCACCCCCTTCTCCTCCACCTTCTTCTTCTGCCCCACCCCCTTCTCCTCCACCTCCACCTTGTTCTTCTGCGCCACCCCCTTCTCCTCCACCTCCTCCTCCACCTCCACCTTGTTCTTCTGCCCCACCCCCTTCTCCTCCACCTCCTCCTCCACCTTCTTCTTCTGCGCCACCCCCTTCTCCTCCACCTCCACCTCCTCCTGACAGGAGTACCCCTCCAGTGGCCCAGCCTCCAGCCACACGAAGAAGGAAGGCTGCAGGGAAGGCTTCAGGGAAGGCTGCAGGGAAGGCTGCCAAGAAGATGAGGAAGTGATGGCCTTGCTTCATTGTGGTCGGACAGAAGGCAGCCTGTTGTAGTACCACACACTTGGGACATATATATCACCTGCTGCTGTTCCTGACCTCTGGGAGGCCAGGATCAGATTGTGCTCAGAACTGTTGGCCTTTTCAAGCTCCCAATTTTAGTGTCCACACAGGGTTGATGTGTGCTCTGGGGTCCCTGGGATGCACAAATGGCAGCAGGTTCTCCAGCGCTGCCTTCTCTTTATTTTGTTTCAAACATGAATAAATGTTATTTTTGTTTAAGTTCATACTTGACTATGTTTATTTTTGACAGCCAAAAAAGGGACAGATACCAAACCCCAAAAAACAATAAAATAATAATGTAAAAAATATAGGGTGTAAAATTTACAATTAAAAAAAACTAATATACAATGGGAGATCACTAGCAAAACATTGCCAAATTAAAATTAACATCTGTTAGAAAAATCTAAAACAGTAAAATATTCCGAAGATCTTGCACGATATAATACACCTAAATCTTCTTAAGAGCAGCATGAAAAAGGTTAAAAAAACATAGTCATAACTCTGTGTGAATATCAGCAGCAAAAGAAGTTCATTCGTTTTGATTAATGTAACATTCTAAAGAAGATTTCAATGCACAAAATTTAAACGAAGCAATAATTTTGAGCGTGACGAATGTGCTATCTCCATTACGAAGGCTTGATTTAGCAGAAGATGCGCTCCCGTCTCATACTTGCTTCTGAGCATGCGCGCTTTTGGAAGAGTCGTAAAAGCATACACACAAACCATTTTCTCGTCACAAAACAGGCCGACGAGAAACACGACGAGGAAATCTTGAATCCTGACAAGAAAATAGAGAGCAGGTTCTCTGTTTTCTCGTTGAGATTCACGGCAGTTTTCTCGTCGTAAAACCATACACACGAACGGTTTTCTCGAGAAAAAAGCTCTCGCGGCAATTTTCTTGCCGGTTTTGGACGAGAAACTCGGTCGTGTGTACGAGGCTTAACTCTGTGCAAAGGGAAGCCATACATAAGGATAGCTTAATGGGAAGCTAATGAAAATTGATAGCTAAGAGGTTGCTTTGGGTTACCTTACACACATGCTGTAGTGCTCTGCAGTCTGGAAATTATTTCACCCAACACCTAGAGGTTTTAGAATATTGGTTTTATTAGTCATAGTTTAAAATATCCTTTAAGAAAATGTATGTTTGGTAAGGGTACTGAATGTGCCGTGTGTCCTTTTTTGAATGTCTTTTTTAAATGTTATATAATATATAAAATATAGAATACTTACTTCGTTATTTTATTGCAGATATTTGACAGCAAGCCATTCCATCAGACAGTTTTGCTACCTGGATCAACTGCCCTGTCTGTGAGTACCTTAAATTAATTATCAGATGAAACGGAAGAGAGACTTTCTTTCATACCTGACAGCTATGAAGGGGAATGGATTTGTACCACCGACCTAGTGCAAATGGAACCCAAGAAAAGGCCAAGACTTTTACCACCTGATATTAAAATGTATGTCTTTATTGAAAAAAGACCCAGAAAAACTACAGACTGTCCTTATGGGTGTTGCCACAAATTATCTCACTATGCAACACAAACAGAAGAACTGAATAAAACTAAAGCACTCTATAATCCAACAGTTTATGAGAGCCCGAAGACAGCTGTATCAAAACAACCCTTAAAGATCCACCCAAAGAAAAGACTGCTCAAGCGTTTCCTTCAAAATCAGAATTGTTAATGGTTTATTTGATATATTTATTTTTGAAAAAATAAATTTAGAAAAAAAAATGATTTTATTGTTTTCTTTGTGTCTTTTTACAACCTAATAGCATACGACTCAACTCAGGCCGCTAGAGTATGATATTTGGAACCAGTGTCAATTGGCTCAACAGTTGAAATAATTTTGGCAAGTTGATACCAATCATATAGGTTTAACTTAACTAACACCATTAACAATACATGTTTGAGACTGATTGCTTGTTAGGCAGAAAAGCACACCGTCAAAGTAGTTTTTCTAGATATTTTGAAAAACAATGCAGAGAAGGTGTAAAAGATGGGCTTCCATTTAGATTGTTAAATGTAAGAGCAAATCTTAAAGGTTTAGAGATTGGTTTAAGTTTTACCACACAAGGGAATTTCTACCCAGCGCTTAGTGAATGAGGTGAAGCTCTGTTGACTTTCAGCATCCAATCATGTGCAAGCAAAAATGTGTTTCCTTTTTTTAATTTCCTTGCACGTGATTGGGTATTTTATGCATACTGAAATTTCACCACATTCACTAGGCTGTAGGGAACATGTCATTGCAAAATGCAACTTCCCTTAAAAGGTGAACAGTCTTTTTGTGTGTAGGAAATCAGCCCCTTGGTGTAAGGTTTACATGTCCAAGAATGCCCCCTTAACTGTAACTCTATGGATGGTTGTTCCAGTTTGGAATAGATGGTCTTTTCTTGCATGCCTCTTGTGAACTGGTGTCTTTTCTCTTTCCAAAATCTGCACCTACTTTCCCTGAAAGAGGCCATCTACATCAAACTGGAAAAACTAGCCATAAGCATGGGTTGGGGCCTTTGACACCATCAGTCTTACACGTGTAATATTATTTTATCATCTTTATCATGGTGATTGGACAAAAATGTACACATTCATATCTGTGAATTGAAGGATTAAAACCTATGTCGACTTCCTGACACCAAGGATGGGGTTATGCATTTAGAACATGGCGTTTTCACTACTTTTACACCTCCTATCTTGTTTTTGGACTACCAGCATCTGCCTCTGCACATTCCATGATAATTTTATGAAGGTGTCTGTGCCAAATTTCTGGACAGCCTTGAACAGCATGGGAAGCATGTTGAGGTATTTAAATATAATATAGAACATATAAAGTGCCCATAGGTATTTTGGAGGTGACTGGCTTTCTTCTGTTCAGTTGGCTAGTCTAGAGGTTTAATAACACAACACAAAGAGTTTTAAATAATCTTAGCAGAACTCCATATCTGGCAAATGTATGATATTGTCCTAACTAAACCAATTGCACTTAAAATATTTCAATATACTATGGTCATAGTGTAAGTAAACTTAGAAGTAGTGTTGAGCGAACCCGAACTGTAAAGTTCGGGTCCGTACCGAACTTTAGCTTTTTCCCGAACCCGAACCCGGACTTTGCGCAAAAGTCCGGGTTCGGGTTCGGCAATCTAATTACGCAGTTAGAAATGCTTCAGGGGCCAGCCAATCACCTTTTGATTAGCTGGTGTGCCTTTAGAAGCCATCATAGCCATGCCTACTAATGGCATGGCTGTGATTGGTCAGTGCAACATGTGACCCAGCTTCTATATAAGCTAGAGGCACACAGCACACACGTCACTCTGCTTCAGAATAGATAGGGAGAGGATCTTGGCTGCTGCTGTTGCTAATAGGGAGAGATTGTAAAATACATGAGGTAGTCCTGATTCTGCAATCTGAGGGAAAAGATAGAGAGATAGTGTAGTGTAGGGCCAGGTTCCTGTTGGTGCTTTCAGGGAGAGAGATATATTATATAGGAGTCCAGATTCAGAGATTAAAATCAGCGATCTGCATAGGTTTACCTGTTTGTGTTGCAGTTGTGAGGGGGTTAGCTCGGCAGCGGGTGTGTGTGACCCCCGGGATGGGCTCCCCACACAAAACAGGCCCAGCAAACGGAGGTTGTGGTTTTCAAAATCAAAAAGGTGCGGTTTATTTTCTATTTACAGTGACAAAACACAGCAAAGCAAAAGAAACATAACCAAAATAAATCCTGGTCAAGTTGACCTCTGACTAAACATACAGGTTTCCTAACTAACAACTGGGATCAGCCTAGTGCTGTCCTAGTCCCTAAGTCCCTGGTTTTAAATGTCCAAGCAAATAGCCACACAGGCTTTGTCTCACCGCACAGGGGTTCACTCTCCCTAGACAGTCCACACAGGTCTGGTTCCAGGCATGAGCTAACATCTAATGAAGCTGGGAGTTCTTATAGAGGCCTAAATGAGCTGACAAGCTTCAGCTGGTCTCATCAACTCCCTGTCTGCACGACGCCCAGCCCTCTCCCTAGAGGTATGAGTCATCCATGAGCCCACTAGCCTTATACAACTCTCCACCTAGTTGTATAAGTCGGCGTAAAGCCTGAATCTGGGCGAAATATATCTACCCCCCTGGATGCAACCAGGTGACTTTACCTTCCTGCTGTCACATACCCCCCCTCTTGTTTTAACCTCGGGGTTGGAACACCAGCAATCAGGCATTCATGTACTCGAGACAAGGCATCCACATTCCCCATTTGAACGCCAGGGCGATGCTTTACTGTGAAGTTGAATTCCTGGAGGGCCAGGAACCACCTATTCACTCTTCTATTTGTTTCCTTGTTTTGAGCCATCCACTTTAACGGAGCGTGACCCGTAACCATGTCAAAGTGCCTACCTAGCAGGTAGTACCGAAGGGAATCTAGAGCCCACTTCACCGCTAAACACTCCTTTTCAACGGTGGCGTAATTTACCTCATGGGACTTCAACTTCCTGCTGAGGTAAATGACTGGGTGCTCTTCCCCGTTCCAGACCTGGGACAATACTGCTCCTAACCCCACATCTGACGCATCACTTTGTACGACAAAGTCTTTAGAGAAGTCGGGTGAGTACAACACTGGCTGGCTACATAAGGCTTGTTTCAAGAATTGGAATGCTGCCTCAGCCTCGGGGGTCCATTTAATCATGACCGACCCTTTCCCCTTCGTCAGGTTGGTTAGGGGCACAGCCTTAGAAGCAAAGTGGGGAATGAATCGCCGATAATACCCAGCGATTCCCAGAAAGGCTCGTACCTGCTTCTTGCTGTTGGGACGTGGCCAACTCTGGATGGCCTCGACTTTGTTGAGTTGGGGTTTTATTACTCCCCTCCCAATGGTGTACCCAAGATATTTGGCCTCCTCCTGCCCAATTGTACACTTCTTGGGGTTAGCCGTAAACCCCGCTTCCCGAACAGAGTCCAGGACTGCTTGCACTTTTGGCAGATGTGAGGCCCAATCTGTGCTATGGACAATTACGTCATCCAGGTAAGCCGCAGCATACTTCCGATGGGGCCTCAGCATCTGGTCCATTTTCCGCTGGAATGTGGCCGGCGCATTCTGTAACCCGAACGGCATTCTTTTATATTGGAACGCCCCGTCTGGGGTTACAAATGCGGTTTTCTCTTTGGCCGACTTGGCCAGGGGGATTTGCCAATACCCTTTTGTGAGGTCAAGAGTCGTCATGTATCGGGCTGTTCCCAGCCGGTCGATCAACTCATCTATACGTGGCATGGGGTAGGTGTCAAATTTTGTAACTTTGTTCAACTGACGAAAATCGTTACAAAATCGCCAGCTCCCATCCGGTTTAGGCACCAACACAATGGGACTAGACCAATCACTTTGGGACTCCTCTATCACCCCTAAGTTCAGCATTTTCTGTACTTCCTCCCGTATTGCCTCCCGTCGAGCCTCTGGGATCCGATAGGGTTTTAACTTCACCCTTTCACCGGGCGGGGTAATGATGTCATGCTCTACCCCAGATGTTTGTCCCGGCAGCTCAGAGAATACCTCCTTGTTGCGAAGCACAAACTCCTTAACCTCCTGTTGTTGGGGTTGTGACAAGGTGGCTGCTATTCCAACCTCAGGAATCACGCAACCAGTTTGAGCTGGTGACCAAGTGTCTGCGACTAGGGACTCTCTATCCCTCCAGGCTTTCAACAGATTAACGTGATAGATCTGTTCGGGCTTTCGCCTTCCTGGTTGTCTGACCTTGTAATTCACTTCGCTCACTTTTTCCATTATCTCGTAGGGGCCTTGCCATTTGGCAAGGAATTTACTTTCAACCGTAGGGACAAGTACCAATATCCTATCCCCCGGGGAAAAGGTACGGGTCTTGGCTCCACGGTTGTACACTCTCTGCTGTGCCAACTGCGCTTGGGCCAAATGTTCCTTCACGATGGGCATTACCTGTGCAATTCGATCTTGCATCAGGGCGACATGCTCAATCACACTCCTGTGGGGAGAACTCTCACTTTCCCAAGTTTCCTTGGCAATATCCAACAGCCCTCTTGGGTGTCTCCCATACAGTAACTCAAAGGGGGAGAATCCCGTAGAGGATTGGGGCACCTCCCTAATAGCAAACATCAAATAAGGAAGTAAACAGTCCCAATCCTTTCCATCTCTATCCACCACTTTCTTCAACATTTGTTTTAGGGTTTTGTTGAATCTTTCAACCAGCCCATCGGTTTGGGGGTGATACACAGACGTACGCAATTGCGTCACTTTGAACAATTTACACAGCTCTTTCATAACCCGGGACATAAAGGGTGTACCTTGGTCCGTAAGCAGTTCTTTACAAATACCCACCCGGCTAAAAACAAGAGATAGCTCTTTGGCTATGGTTTTGGCCGAGGTATTTCGGAGAGGGATCGCTTCTGGATAACGGGTGGCATAGTCCATTATAACTAATATGTACTGGTGCCCCCTAGCGGACTTGATTATAGGACCTACCAAATCCATGGCGATCCTCTCAAACGGGACCTCAATGATGGGTAGAGGGACCAGCGGGCTACGGAAATGTGGCATCGGGGCCAACCTCTGACACACAGGGCAGGAGGAACAATAATTTTCTACGTCCTTCATCACCCCCGGCCAATAGAATCTCTGTAATACCCTCTCTCGGGTTTTCTCTGTCCCCAGATGACCTCCAAGAATGTGCCCATGGGCCAACTCCAACACCAACTTCCTGTAAGGTTTGGGCACCACAAGCTGCTCAACGGTTTCTTCTGCCCTTTTTGCCACCCGATACAGTAGGTCCTTCTCTACGCTGAAGTATGGGTAAGTGCAGGTATTATCTGGGTTCACTAACTCGCCATCTATTTTCACTACGTTTTCCCGTGCCTTTATTAGGGCGGGGTCTTTCAACTGTTCTGTGGCAAAGTTTTCCCTGTGAACCTCAAGATCAGAAAACTCCACAGACGGTAGGTTTTCGTCTGAGGAGGTGGGCTCCTCTCCAGTTTCTTGAGTCTCCCCTGCCAATACTGATAAGGGAAATTCCGGAGAGTCCTCACCACTCTCAGGGGAGTTCTGGCTATCACATTCCTGGTACATAGGGGCACCAGTGAGGGGCTCAGGATCATCCCACAGTTCCCAGAACTTCGGAAAATCCCTTCCCACAATGGCGTCATGCGGTAACTGAGATACTAAGCCCACTGGATGAGAGAGGGTACCTTTGGGGGTCTCGAAACACACTGTAGTCACTGGATACTCTCGGGTGTCCCCATGCACACAAATAACAGCTACCTTGCTATTCCCAGAGACCTCTGTTTTAACTAACTCAGCCTTTATCAGGGTCACAAGGCTACCTGAATCCAGCAATACCACAACATTTCTACCATTAACACACATTTTGCATAAATGTTTCTCAGTTCCTCGAATGGCAGTGCATGCGACTGTCGCACACAGCGACTGACGTCTGCCCGTCAGAAAGTCACACTGCATGGGTTCCTCCACAACCGGGCAATTGGCTGCAATATGTCCCGCTTGCCGGCAGCGGTAGCAAACGATCCTTCTTGCCGCCTCTTGAGCCGCTGATTTCCCAGGCTGTTCTCGCCAAACTTGGGGTAGAGCTCCCACCCTCTCACTCTCTCCACCCTCACCCCTTGGAATCCTCTTATCCGCCCCTGGGAATGGTCTGGTCTTAGGGTGGAAAGTCCGAGTGTCTCTGGAAGAGGCCGTCAGGTTCTCTGTAGCCAAGTATTTCTCCACACGATCCACAAGACCATCGGCCGTCTCTGGGTCTCCATGGCTTACCCATTTTTGGATGGCAGTAGGAAGAGCTCTCAAAAACCGATCCATTACAACACGTTCCACAATCTTTGGTGCGGACAAAGTCTCTGGCTGTAGCCACTTTCTGCTCAGGTGAATGAGATCATACATTTGAGACCTGGGGGGTTTTCCAAGCTGGAAAGTCCAGTTATGCACACGCTGAGCCCGGACAGCCTGGGTGACACCCAGCCTTGCCAATATTTCAGCTTTTAGCATCACATAGTCTTTTGCTTGGTTAGGCTCTAGGTCATAGTAAGCTTTCTGCGATTCACCAGTTAACAGAGGAGCCACCAGTCCAGCCCACTGCTCCTCAGGCCACTTTTCTCTTTCAGCGGTCCTTTCAAATGTGGTCAAAAATACCTCTGGATCATCCTCTCCAGTCATTTTTGTCAATAAACGACTCACCCCAAAGGACGCGGTATTAGTGGGACGGCTTTCCTCACTGGTCTGCGGACGTTGCTGCATTACTGCTTCCATCTGTTGTTGTAGTCTCTGCTCTTGCTTCTGCAACAGGTCTATGAAGCGGGCCTCAGATTGCTGCTGGGCTCGTTGCTGAGCCTCCAGACTCTGTTGCAAAGTTGCGTTTGTCTGCTGCTGGGCTGCAAGGCTCTGTTGATGAGCTTGCTGCTGGGCTGCGAAGTTCTGTTGTTGAGCTGCAAGGCTCTGTTGATGAGCTGCAAGGCTCTTTTGCAAACCTGCATTTGTCTGCTGTTGATTGGCATTTGCTAGAGCCAGCTGCTTCAGTATCTCCTCCATGCTGGCTTAAAAAAAAACTGCCACTGGTTCTCCACCAACTGTGAGGGGGTTAGCTCGGCAGCGGGTGTGTGTGACCCCCGGGATGGGCTCCCCACACAAAACAGGCCCAGCAAACGGAGGTTGTGGTTTTCAAAATCAAAAAGGTGCGGTTTATTTTCTATTTACAGTGACAAAACACAGCAAAGCAAAAGAAACATAACCAAAATAAATCCTGGTCAAGTTGACCTCTGACTAAACATACAGGTTTCCTAACTAACAACTGGGATCAGCCTAGTGCTGTCCTAGTCCCTAAGTCCCTGGTTTTAAATGTCCAAGCAAATAGCCACACAGGCTTTGTCTCACCGCACAGGGGTTCACTCTCCCTAGACAGTCCACACAGGTCTGGTTCCAGGCATGAGCTAACATCTAATGAAGCTGGGAGTTCTTATAGAGGCCTAAATGAGCTGACAAGCTTCAGCTGGTCTCATCAACTCCCTGTCTGCACGACGCCCAGCCCTCTCCCTAGAGGTATGAGTCATCCATGAGCCCACTAGCCTTATACAACTCTCCACCTAGTTGTATAAGTCGGCGTAAAGCCTGAATCTGGGCGAAATATATCTACAACCAGGTGACTTTACCTTCCTGCTGTCACACAGTGCACAGTCTTTTTACACTGCCATGAGCCCAGTGTCAGAGAAAATCTAACTTTTATCTGCAAGCTCAGTGCACCAGCACTGCATATATTACGTTGAGAGATACACCGTTTCCATACTGTCGGTGTATTCTGCTCTTTGAAAAAGATCCATTTAGGGGAAAAAAGGCACTTTATTGTGCTCTTTTCCAAAAGACCCATAGAGCAAAAAAAATAAAAAAATTAGCATTTTATTTTGCTCGTGCAAAAAAAAGACCCGTTTAGGGCAAAAAAAAATTGCACTTTAATGTACGCTTGCAAAAAGAGCCATTCAGGGCCACAAAAATAGTTTGCAGTGTGTTATACATATGTGGAGGTGTGTGAAATAAACAATTTCTATATAGTTTTCTCCTACTGTGCTATACTAAAAAAACAACATTTTTTTTGAATAGCATTTTCTGCAGTCCTGTAGCTGTGCGATTCAGCGGTTACGTACTGTGGGTGTGTTCTGCTCTTCCAAAAAATGCAGTTTAGGGGCACAAAAAATAGTTTGCAGTGTGTTATACATATGTGGAGGTGTGTGAAATAAACAATTTATATATAGTTTTCTCCTACTGTGCTATACTAAAAAAACAACATTTTTTTTGAATAGCATTTTCTGCAGTTCTGTAGCTGTGCGATTCAGCGGTTACGTACTGTGGGTGTGTTCTGCTCTTCCAAAAAACGCCATTTAGGGGCACAAAAAATAATTTGCAGTGTGTTATACATATGTGGAGGTGTGTGAAATAAACAATTTCTATATAGTTTTCTCCTACTGTGCTATACTAAAAAAACAACATTTTTTTTGAATAGCATTTTCTGCAGTTCTGTAGCTGTGCGATTCAGCGGTTACGTACTGTGGGTGTGTTCTGCTCTTCCAAAAAACGCAGTTTAGGGGCACAAAAAATAGTTTGCAGTGTGTTATACATATGTGGAGGTGTGTGAAATAAACAATTTCTATATAGTTTTCTCCTACTCTGCTATACTAAAAAACAACATTTTTTTTAATAGCATTTTCTGCAGTTCTGTAGCTGTGCGATTCAGCGGTTACGTACTGTGGGTGTGTTCTGCTCTTCCAAAAAAACACAGTTTAGGGGCACAAAAAATAGTTTGCAGTGTGTTATACATATGTGGAGGTGTGTGAAATAAACAATTTCTATATAGTTTTCTCCTACTCTGCTATACTAAAAAAACAACATTTTTTTTGAATAGCATTTTCTGCAGTTCTGTAGCTGTGCGATTCAGCGGTTACGTACTGTGGGTGTGTTCTGCTCTTCCAAAAAACGCCGTTTAGGGGCACAAAAAATTGTTTGCAGTGTGTTATACATATGTGGAGCTGTGTGAAATAAACAATTTCTATATAGTTTTCTCCTACTGTGCTATACTAAAAAAAAAACTTTTTTTTTTAATAGCATTTTCTGCAGTTCTGTAGCTGTGCGATTCAGCAGTTACGTACTGTGGGTGTGTTCTGCTCTTCCAAAAAACGCCATTTAGGGGCATAAAAAATAGTTTGCAGTGTGTTATACATATGTGGAGGTGTGTGAAATAAACAATTTCTATATAGTTTTCTCCTACTGTGCTATACTAAAAAAACAACATTTTTTTTAATAGCATTTTCTGCAGTTCTGTAGCTGTGCGATTCAGCGTTTACGTACTGTGGGTGTGTTCTGCTCTTCCAAAAACACCCATTTAGGGTGTCAAAGGGACGTGGTGGCCCCGGTCGTGGTGCTGCTGGTGGAGCTCCTGTTGCAGGGAGAGGACGTGGTGGATCTGTGCCAGATACACGCACAAGTGAAACACCTTCCTCAGGTGCGAGTAGGTAACCGAGCCTGCGGCGGTATTTTGTCGCGCCTAATGAGGCTGTACGAATGTTTAGGCCCGGACAAGTACAGGCGATAGTAGATTGGGTTGCTGACAGTGCATCGGGTTCCTTCACATTGTCTCCCACCCACTCTTCTGATGAAAGATCAGAGTTGGCACCTGAAACCCATGTCCATCAGTCTTTCACCTCACCCCCTTGCAAATCAGCCAAGCAGTCTGAGCCCCAAATCATGCAGCAGTCTCTTCTGCTTTTCGATGACTCTGTTAGCAGAGTTTCCCAGGGCCATCCACCTAGCCCTGCCCCAGAAGTGGAAGAGATTGAGTGCACCGATGCCCAACCACTTATGTTTCATGATGAGTACATGGGAGGACCATCGCAGTACGTCTCGGATGATGACGAAACACAGGTGCCAACTGCTGCTGCTTTCGCAATTGTGCAGACAGACAAGGAGGGCAGGGGTGAAGACTGGGTGGAAGATGATGTGGAGGACGATGAGGTCCTCGACCCCACATGGAATCAACGTTATGCAGGTGACCAGTGTAGTTTGGAGGAAGAGGCGGTGGTCGCACAGAGCCACCAGCACAGCAGAAGAGGGAGCAGGGTGCAAAAGCGGAGCGTCCGTCCCCTAGACAGTATGTCTGCTACTGCCCAACGCAGCAAGGGACCGAGCACACCAAAGCCAGGTCCAAGGAGTTCCCTAGCGTGGCAGTTCTTCACACAATGTGCTGATGACAAGACACGAGTGGTTTGCACGCTGTGCAATCAGAGCCTGAAGCGAGGCATAAACCTGAGCACAACCTGCATGACCAGGCATCTAAGTGCAAAGCACGAGCTGCAGTGGAGTAGACACCTCAAAAACCAAGAAAGTTCTCTGGCTACTCCTGCTTCCTCTTCTGCTGCAGTCTCAGCCTCTTCATCCACCTCTGTAGTGACAGTGGCACCTGCCACCCCGCAAACAGAGGATCTGCCAGCAACACTACCACCTGGGTCACCAACCATCTCCACAATGTCCCATGGAAGCGTTCAGCTCTCTATCTCCCAAACATTGGAGCGGAAGAGGAAGTACCCCCCTAGCCACCCGCGATCCCTGGCCCTGAATGCCAGCATTTCAAAACTCCTGGCCTTTGAAATGCTGTCATTCCATCTGGTGGAGACGCCGAGTTTTAAAAGCCTGATGGCATTGGCTGTCCCACAGTACGTCGTGCCCAGCCGCCACTACTTTTCCAGGCGAGCCATCCCTTCCCTGCACAACCAAGTGGGGGACAAAATCAGGTGTGCACTGCGCAACGCCATCTGTGGCAAGGTCCACCTAACTACGGATGCGTGGACCAGTAAGCACGGTCAGGGACGTTATATCTCCCTAACAGCACACTGGGTAAATGCAGTGGCGGCTGGGCCTGAGGCAGATAGCAGTTTGGCGCATGTCCTTCCACCACCGAGGATTGCAGGGCGCTTCAGTTTGCCTCCTGTTGCTAACTCCTCCTACTCCGCTTCCTCATCCTCTACCGCCTCCTCATCTGGTCAGCGTAACACCTTCACCACCAACTTCAGCACAGCCAGGGGTAAACGACAGCAGGCAGTTTTAAAACGTTCCTGTTTGGGGGAAAAACCCCACACCGCGCAGGAGTTGTGGAGGGACATGGAACAACAGACCAATGAATGGTTGCTGTCAATGAGCCTCAAGCCTGGCCTGGTGGTGTGCAATAATGGGCGAAATCTCGTAGCAGCTCTGGGCCTAGCCTGTTTGACGCACATCCCTTGCCTGGCGCATGTGCTGAACTTGGTGGTCCAGAGGTTCCTTAAAAATTACCCCAATATGCCAGAGCTGCTGCAGAAAGTGCGGGCTGTGTGTGCGCACTTTCGGCGTTCTCACCCTGCTGCTGCTCGCCTGTCAGCGCTGCAGCGTAACTTCGGCCTTCCCGCTCACCGCCTCATATGTGACGTGCCCACAAGGTGGAACTCCACCTTGCACATGCTGGCCAGACTGTGCGAGCAGCAGCAGGCGATAGTGGAGTTTCAGCTGCAGCAATCACACGTGAGTCGCTCTGCGGAACAGCACCACTTCACCACCAATTACTGGGCCTCCATGCGAGACCTGTGTGCCTTGTTGCGCTGTTTCGAGTACTCCACCAACATGTCCAGTGCCAATGGCGCCGTTCTCAGCGTTACTATCCCAGTTCTATGCCTCCTTGAAAAAACGCTTCGGGCGATGATGGAAGAGGATGTGGCACAGGAGGATGAGGAGGAGGAGGAGGAAGCGGGATAATTTCAAAGGCTTTCAGGGCAGTCTTTCACAAGTGGCTACGAGGGTGGGTTCCTGCACCAACAAACGCCAGGTACACAATTGTCCGGCAGAAAGGGCACAGTTCTGGAGGATGACGAGGTGGAGGAGGAGATGGAGGAGGAGGAGGAGGAGGAGATGGAGGAGGAGGAGGAGGAGGAGCCATTTTCACAGCAGGGTGGCACCCAGACCAGCTCGTGGCCATCACTGGTGCGTGGCTGGGGGGATACAGAGGACACAGGCGATACACCTCCCACAGAGGACAGCTTTTCTTTGCCTCTGGGCAGCCTGGCACACATGAGCGATTACATGCTGCAGTGTTTCCGCAATGACCGCCGAGTTGCCCACATTTTAACTGGTGCTGATTACTGGGTGGCCACCCTTCTGGGTCCCCGTTACAAGGACAACGTACCGTCCTTAATTCCCTCACTGGAGCGGGATCGTAAGATGCGCGAGTACAACCGCACGCTGGTAGACGCGCTGCTGGTGGCATTCCCACCTGACAGCGGGCGTACGGTGGAAGCACAAGGCGAAGGCAGAGGAGGAGGAAGAGGTCGCCAACGCAGCCGGGGCACCGGCAGCACCTCAGAAGGCAGGGTTAGCATGGCTGAAATGTGGAAAAGCTTTGTCAGCACGCCACAACAACCAGCACCACCAGCTGAGATGGAACGTCTTAGCAGGAGGCAGCATTTCACCAACATGGTTGAGCAGTATGTGTCCACAGTCCTACATGTACTGGATGACGGGTCTGCCCCCTTTAACTTCTGGGTCTCCAAATTGGGCACATGGCCTGAGCTTGCCCTTTATGCCTTGGAGGTGCTGGCCTGCCCTGCAGCCAGTGTATTATCTGAAAGTGTTTTTAGCACGGCAGGGGGCGTTATCACAGACAAGCGCAGCCGCCTGTCCAGAGACAATGTGGACAAGCTCACGTTCATTAAAATGAACCAGGCATGGATCCCACAGGACTTGTCCGTACCTTGTGCAGAATAGACATGTATACCGGTGTTGTGACAAAAACTGTCCGGCCATCGGATTGTGTCCGGCCCATACTGCGAAGGCGCAGCGCTTGCGCAGTACAGAGGACAAGGAGATTCACAAAATCTCCGAAGATGAACGGCGCCTGCGCAGTGAGTGCAGGTTCAAGCTCCACCATTCAAGTGGATATACGGTAGCACATAGTAACAGGGCCCCTCACGGGCTCGGTTCGATCACCACGCTTCGGGCACGGCCTCACTTGGCTCGGCTTGAACCATGGATGGTGTGGCCTTCACCTGAACTCACCACGCAGGCGCCGTTCGTCTTGGGAGATTTTCGAAATCCCCTTGTCCTACATACTGAGCAAGCGCAGTACAGGGTGGACACTATTTGACGGGGGACAGAATTCGACACATCACCGGCCTTACCCAGCCATTGTTGTATTTTTGAACCAGTGTTGGCTACCTCGTCCTCCTCCACCGCCGCTTCCACCTACACAGCCACATCCACCGCCACCTCAACCTCCTACTCCATATGGACCTCGTCCTCCTAGGTCAAGATTATAATTTTTATTTTATTTTTTTGTAGCGCACAGATCCTTTCCCCCTTACCTGCCTTTATGTTGTTGGCTCCTCGCAGGAGGGAGAAAGGCACACCGCACTACCAGCCCGTACCCTCCTATATAAAGAGGTTGAGCGGTGTACTTGACGGGCCGTGTCCACAGCCGGAGTCAAAACTCCTCCAGAGGATGATTCTCACCTCTACTGTAGGTAGAGGCAAGTCCATTAATTCCCAGTAAAGTCAATGCCCACACCAGCTGAAATTACAACTCTTATTCTCTCATGGCAAAATAAACTCTACTCGGATAGAAAAGGTTAGAGCAAAGAAACAGAACAGCTTAAGGTGTGGAGGAGGTCCAGGCACAAACGTAGCACATTCACTTCACTGCTTAGGTTTCTCAAACAGTTTTAGGTGCACGGTCTCTGCCACAGACCTTGAGGTTGGTCTCTGCCACAGACCGGGTGTACAAGGCCCCTGACACGGACCTGGAGAACTTTGGTCTCTGCCACAGACCAGGGTGTATAAGGCCCCTGCCACGGGCCGGGTGAATAAGGCCTCTGATACAGTCAAGATGACCTTGAGCTTCTCCTTCTACGAACCTAGCCCATATCAAGGGGAAGACATCTCTCCAGGGAGTCAACAGACCCTTCCTTCACCGTGACTCCCGCATCGGTCCATCAGAATGATCCTCCCTTCCCTGGAACATGGTCCCCTACACGAGGCGGCACCCTAAGACTCCTCGACCCTTAGCGGACTCCAGACGAAGGCTCTGGACTCCAGGCTTTACTCCCGCACCTAGGCCTCCATACCCAGGGCAGCAGGAACTCCAGGATAGTACCTCACCCCGGGCTAAAGGTACCCGAGATGGAACAGGAACACATGCACCCAGGCCGAAGGCACCTGGGCGTGGACCCCACTGGACATCAGCCCCCAGGCCAAAGGTCTGCCCCTTTTATATGCTCTCCCGGCATGCACAGCAGGTTCCGCGCCCCGCTGTACTACTGCCAAGAGGGGACACAAAAGGCACAGCACTGTATCGGCGGTTCAACCCTAGCCTACCATGGCAGCGCCACCTGTAGGCCGCAGGGAACTGCACACCAATACTGTCCCGAGGACAAAATGGTCCATGAATCCTACAGAATTAGGGTGTTTGAGCCTATTTACCACTCAAACACTTCCCTTAAATTTAGCACCCCGCTACATTTTTATTTCAAAGTATTTTATTTTCCCACTAGCTTATCCATTAAATTGAATAATTTATTCCAGAAAGGGCGTATTCTGGGGCATTCCCACCATATGTGTGGCATCGTGCCCTTGAGTTTCTGAGGTTCTTAATGACTTCCCGTACCTCTTCTGCTGAAAAGGGGGCCTCCAGCATATTTTTTTATTTTTTTATTTTTTTTATGTTATTTTAAGTTATTTCCCTATCCACATTTGTTTGCAGAGCACTTGCCATGCTCTTAACAACATTTTGCTGCCATTTGCAGCCCTCTAGCCCTTTCCATTACTTTTTTAGAGCCTTTTTGGTCCTTAGAAGTCCGGGTCCCCATTGACTTCAATGGGGTTCGGGTTCAGGTCTGGGTTCGGGTTAAAGTTTGGTCCCGAACCCGAACTTTTTTCCGAAGTTCGGCCGAACCCGTCGAACCCGAACATCCAGGTGTCCGCTCAACTCTACTTAGAAGTCTTCTTAAGACCAGCTTACATTGTCAGAATTTAACAAATGTTCTTGTTCAAACATGATGGTGTCAGCAATTCATAATCACTCTGTGGAGTTGATTTCCTTGAGCAAAAGGGACTGGTCAACTAGGTTATTTAATTTCAACTAGATTATATTATTTCCAAATACAACTTAAATTCACGTGAGTTTGTCCACTAAGAAAAACCCTAGAATATCATTGTATATTGTCGATAAAAAAGTCCATTCTAAATTCAAATACAATTTAAATTAATGTGACTGTGGCCCCTATTGATGAACATATAATAATGGCAATTTGAAACTAAGTTAATTCTAAAAATAAATTCAGTCTTAATAAATGTGATATATCCACCAAAATCTTAAATAACATTTTATAAAAGCTATATATTTATTGGTGAATTTATTTGCTAATATAATCTATATTTTTTAATTTTAGATTATCCTTTAAGAAAACCTAAAGTTAAAACAATATCTTGTTGTCTGTAAAGCAGCTTCATATATGTAAAGTCCCCTTTCAGGTGTAAACAGGATATAGTTTCATACAATGTGTATTGGATAGGAATGGTGGAGTGAATAAAATATTTTGCATTTCAACAGTGAAAAAGGGGTGTGGGTGGTTGACACTGGCATAAAAACAAACTGTACCTCAGTATCCTCACTGCCCTACCTTTGCAGATCATCAGTGAACACAACTGTGACTATGGATATTCAGGCAGATGCAAGTTCTGAGAAGGTAAATTGGATTATTTAGTCTATACTGTATCTGATTTAGCTTTATTTAGTAGAAGTTGAGTGATATAACTGTTTATCCTGATTGTATTTACAGTTATTTTTATGCATTATAGGCACATATTTTTTTAAAACAAATGTTTTAGTCTTACTCTGTGGAAAGGGAAGCCATACATAAGGGTCGCTTAATGGGAAGCTAATGAAAATTGATAGCTAAGAGGTTGCTTTGGGTTACCTTACACACCTGCTGTAGTGCTCTGCAGTCTGGAAATTATTTCACCCAACACCTAGAGGTTTTAGAATATTGGTTTTATTAGTCATAGTTTAAAATATCCTTTAAGAAAATGTATGTTTGGTAAGTGTACTGTATGTGTCGTGTGTCCTTTTTTGAATGTCTTTTTTAAATGTCATATAATATATAAAATATAGAATACTTACTTCATTATTTTATTGCAGAGTTTTGACAGCAAGCCATTCCATCAGACAGTTTTGCTACCTGGATCAACTGCCCTGTCTGTGAGTACCTTAGATGAATTATCAGATGAAATGGAAGAGAGACTTTCTTTCATACCTGACAGCTATGAAGGGGAATGGATTTGTACCACCGACCTAGTGCAAATGGGACCCAAGAAAAGGCCAAGACTTTTACCACCTGATATTAAAATGTATGTCTTTATTGAAAAAAGACCCAGAAAAATTACAGACTGCCCTTATGGGTGTTGTCACAAATTATCTCACTATGCAACACAAAGAGAAGAACTGAATAAAACTAAAGCACTCTATAATCCAACAGTTTATGAGAGCCTGAAGACAGCTGTACCAAAACAGTCCTTAAAGATCCACCCAAAGAAAAGACTGCTCAAGCGTTTCCTTTAAAATCAGAATTGTTAATGGTTTATTTGATATATTTATTTCTGAAAAAATAAAATTAGAAAAAAAAAATGATTTTATTGTTTTCTTTGTGTCTTTTTACAACCTAATGGCATACGACTCAACTCAGGCCTCTAGAGTATGATATTTGGAACCAGTGTCAATTGGCTTAACAGTTGAAATAATTTTGGCAAGTTGAAACCAATCATATAGGTTTAACTTAACTAACACCATTAAAAATACATGTTTGAGACTGATTGCTTGTTAGGCAGAAAAGCACACCGTCAAAGTAGTTTTTCTAGATATTTTGAAAAACAATGCAGAGAAGGTGTAAAAGATGGGCTTCCATTTAGATTGTTAAATGTAAGGGCAAATCTTAAAGGTTTAGAGATTGGTTTAAGTTTTACCACAAAAGGGAATTTTTACCCAGCGCTTATTGAATGAGGTGAAGCTCTGTTGACTTTCAGCATCCAATCATGTGCAAGCAAAAATTAGTTTTCTTTTTTTAATTTCCTTGCACGTGATTGGGTATTGTTTGCATACTGAAATTTCACCACATTCACTAGGCTGTAGGGAACATGTCATTGCAAAATGCAACTTCCCTTAAAAGGTGAATGGTCTTTTTGTGTGTAGGAAATCAGCCCCTTGGTGTAAGGTTTACATGTCCAAGAATGCCCCCTTAACTGTAACTCTATGGATGGTTGTTCCAGTTTGGAATAGATGGTCTTTTCTTGCATGCCTCTTGTGAACTGGTGTATTTTCTCTTTCCAAAATCTGCACCCACTTTCCCTGAAAAAGGCCATCTACATCAAACTGGAAAAACTAGCCATAAGCATGGGTTGGGGCCTTTGACACCATCAGTCTTACACATGTAATTAGGGATGAGCATCGTGTGTTCGATCGTTCGACGAAGATCGAACGTTTTGGGTCGTTCGCGCCAAATTCGAGTGACGTGAACGGCCCAAAATCCCGGCGCTGTGATTGGCCAAGCATGCACTGTGACCCCGCATGCTTGGCCAATCACAGCGCCGGCAGCGAGGAGAGCCATAATTGGCCACAGGCAGGATGCCTGTGGCCAATTATAGCTCAGGGGGGTTTAGTACACGCCCCACACTATAAAAGGCCGCAAGCGCGGTGGTTTTGTGTAGTGTGTTGGCGTGCAGGGAAAGACGTATATAGGCAGGGACAGTGTTAGAGAAATTGTGTGTAGGGAGAGAGAAGGATAGGTAGGGACAGTGTCAGTGATATTGTGTGTAGAGAGAGAGAAGGATAGGTAGGGACAGTGTCAGTGATATTGTGTGCAGGGAGAGAGAAGGATAGGTAGGGACAGTGTCAGTGATATTTTTGCTAAGCCTCCTGCACAGTATACACCTGAAGCTAGCCCTTATTGCTGTGATTTCCTGTTTGTAACACAGGCAGGCATCTGCAGCACTTAAAGCAGGCGTAGTGTGATTCCTGCAAAATATACACCTGAAGCTAGCCCTTATTGCTCGTAGTTTTTTTTCTTTTGTGTTACACTAAGGGCTCTTTCACACAGGATGGATCAGTAATGATCTGCCCCGTGAAGCTCCGCTTGCTCAGCGGGGATCGCTCCGTTGATCCCCGCTGAACCGGCGGATGACTGGGCAGTTCCCGCACACTGTGCAGGGACCGCCCTGTCAGAGCGCCGCTCTCCCCTATGGGGGGATCGGATGATGACGGACCGTAGAGTCCGTTGTCATCCGATCCGATCCGCAGACGGAAGGAAAAATAGGGTTTTGCGGATCGGAGCGGGTCGGATGTCAGTGGACATGTCACCGCTGACATCCGTGGCTCCATAGGAGGACATGTAGCATCCGTTCAGGTCCGCCTAAAAAACTGACAGGTGGACCTGAACGGACCCTCCGTGTGAAAGAGCCCTAACAGGCATCTGCAGCACTCAAAGCAGGTGTAGTGCGATTCCAGCAAAATATACACCTGAAGCTAGCCCTTATTGCTCGTAGTTTTTTTTTTATTTTGTGTTACACTAACAGGCATCTGCAGGGGCATGTAATTACAATTATTGATCTAATAATTCACAGCAGGGCCCATTCCTGCGCTCACCAAGAGTAACTGTGAGGGCTTAAAGTGTTGTGGCAACACCACCACCACCACCACCAAAGGCCCAATTTTTCAGCCCCTGTTCAACAGGGGCATGCAATTACAATTCTTGATCTAATAATCCACAGCAGGGCCCATTCCTGCGCTCACCAAGAGTAACTGTGAGGGCTTACAGTGTTGTGACAACACCACCACCACCACCACCACCAAAGGCCCAATTTTTCAGCCCCTGTTCAACAGGGGCATGCAATTACAATTCTTGATCTAATAATTCACAGCAGGGCCCATTCATGCGCCCACCAAGAGTAACTGTGAGGGCTTACAGTGTTGTGGCACCAGCACCACCACCAAAGGCCCAATTTTTCCTACCACTGTTCAACAATGGCATGTAAATATAATTCCTGATATAATAGTTAACAGTGGGGCATTCCAGCGCCCCACCAAGAGTAACTGTGAGGGCTCACAGTGTTGTGGCAACACCAACATGTAAGGGGCAAATTTCAGCAGAGTATATACGGCAGGCCCCTACTTTCAAACATCCAACTTACAAACAACTCCTACTTGCAAACGGAAGGAGACAACAGGAAGTGAGAGGAAATCTACCCCTAGGAAGGGAAATTCTCTCCTGTAAGAGTTAATATGGGAAAAAGATGTCTCCTCTCTACTGATGCTTTATCACCAATCCTTGTTTCAATAAAAAACCCACTTTTCAAAAACAGTTGTCATTGGGATGGAAAGTGAGGTGAAATGTTCTGAACAGGGGCTCAAACAGCAAAACAAATGTTACAGGGGTGATAACCCTTCCCTATGTTTTCCAAAAAGCTTAAAAATAGATTTTTTGGCTGGAGCTACACTTAAACAATGTACCTGTTCAAAATAAAAAAACAGATTCTACCTAAGAACAAACCTACAGTCCCTATCTTGTTTGCACCGCCTGTATACTGCTGTTCAGAGTATATAGGGCCTTTATTATTTTGTGTGCGGGGTTCCCCTTAATATCCATACAAGACCCAAAGGAGCTGGTAATGGGCTGGGGTGGGGGGGGGGTGATGGGGTAGCTATGCCATTTTTCTCAAAGATTTTCATCCATATTACCGGGACCAGACATTACATTAAAGCGGCAAGCAGTTTTAAATGGCTTTTTTTTCCTTTAGAAATGTCATTTTGTGCAGGGACAGTTCTAAACACGGGAAACACGTGCCACTTCACAGGCATACTTTAGACACCCCCCAGGTACGATATTTAAAGGAATATTTGATTTTTTTTTCACTGTATGCATCATTAACCACTTCAATACTATGCACTTATGCACCTTCCCGCCCAGACCAATTTTCAGCTTTCAGTACTCTCAAACTTTGAATGACAATTACTTAGTCATGCTACACTGTATCCAAACAAAATTTTTATCATTTTCTTCTCACAAATAGAGCTTTCTTTTGGTGGTATTTAATCGCCACTGGGTTTTTTATTTTTTGCGATATAAGCAAAAAAACAGCAATTTTTTAAAAAAAAAAAACACTTTTTTTTAGTTTCTATTGTAAAATTTTGCAAATAAGTAATTTTTCTTCATAAATTTGTGCCAAAATGTATACTGCTACATATCTTTGGTAAAATGAACCCAAATTAGTGTATATTATTTGGTCTTTGTGAAAGTTATAGAGTCTACAAACTATGGTGGCAATCACTGAAAATTTATCACATCTGATCACGCCTGATGTACTGAAGGGATATCTCATTTCTTGAGACACTAACAAGCGAGGAAAGTACAAATACCCCAAAATTACCCCTTTTTGGAAAGTAGACAGTCCAAGGTATTTACTAAGAGGCGTGGTGAGTTTTTTGAAGTTGTATTTTTTTCCCACAATTCTTGGGAAATGTTTTTTTTTATTTTTTTTTATTTTTTTACACAAACTGGTCATATTAACAGTTTTTTTCTCTCACACAGCATATGCATAATTGCAACTACACCCCAAAATACATTCTGCTACTCCTCCTGAGTGTAGCGATACCACATATGTGAGACTTTTACACAGCCTGGCCACATACAGAGGCCCAACATTGAAGTAGCACTTTCAGGCGTTCTACAAGCATAAATCACACATATCCTTTCTCAACCACCTATTACACTTTTGAAGGCCCTGGAGCACCAGGACAATGGAATTTTCCACAAAATGACCCCATTTTGGAAAGCACACACCCCAACGTATAATCTATGAAGCATTATGAGTCTTTTGAACGGTTCATTTTTTTCCAGAAGGTTTTGGAAAATGTGGAGAAAAAATGAAAATGCATTTTTTTTACACAAAGTTGTCCATTTATAAGATATTTCTAACGCATAGCATATACATAGCAAAAATGACACCCCAAAATGCATTCTGCCACTCCTCCTGAGTATAGCGATACCACATGTGTGAGACTTTTACACAGCCTGGCCATATACAGAGGCCCAACATTGAAGTAGCACTTTCAGGCGTTCTACAAGCATAAATCGCAAATATCCTTTCTCAACCACCTATTACAATTTTGAAGGCCCTGGAGCACCAGGACAATAAATTTTCCACAAAATGACCCATTTTGGAAAGCACACACCCCAACGTATAATCTATGAAGCATTATGAGTCTTTTGAACGGTTCATTTTTTTCCAGAAGGTTTTGGAAAATGTGGAGAAAAAATGAAAATGCATTTTTTTTACACAAAGTTGTCCATTTATAAGATATTTCTAACGCATAGCATATACATAGCAAAAATAACACCCCAAAATGCATTCTTCTACTCCTCCTGAGTATAGTGATATCACATGTGTGAGACTTTTACACAGCCTGGCCATATACAGAGGCCCAACATTGAAGTAGCACTTTCAGGCGTTCTACAAGCATAAATCGCACATATCCTTTCTCAACCACCTATTACAATTTTGAAGGCCCTGGAGCACCAGGACAATAGAATTTTCCACAAAATGACCCCATTTTGGAAAGCACACACCCCAACGTATAATCTATGAAGCATTATGAGTCTTTTGAACTGTTCATTTTTTTCCAGAAGGTTTTGGAAAATGTGGAGAAAAAATGAAAATGCATTTTTTTTACACAAAGTTGTCCATTTATAAGATATTTCTAACGCATAGCATATACATAGCAAAAATAACACCCCAAAATGCATTCTGCTACTCCTCCTGAGTATAGCGATACCACATGTGTGAGACTTTTACACAGCCTGGCCATATACAGAGGCCCAACATTGAAGTAGCACTTTCAGGCGTTCTACAAGCATAAATCGCACATATCCTTTCTCAACCACCTATTACAATTTTGAAGGCCCTGGAGCACCAGGACAATAGAATTTTCCACAAAATGACCCCATTTTTGAAAGCACACACCCCAACGTATAATCTATGAGGCATTATGAGTCTTTTGAACGGTTCATTTTTTTCCAGAAGGTTTTGGAAAATGTGGAGAAAAAATTAAAATGCATTTTTTTTACACAAAGTTGTCAATTTATAAGATATTTCTAACACATAATATGTACATAGCAAAAATTACACCCCAAAATGCATTCTGCTACTCCTCCTGAGTATGGCAATACCACATGTTTGAGACTTTTACACAGCCTGGCCACATACAGAGGCCCAACATCCAAGTAGCACCTCCAGGCATTCTAGCAGCATTAATTGCACATATTATTTTCTGACTACCGATCACATTTTTGAAGGCCCTTCATATATCTAACACATAGCAGGTACATACCAAATAACAAAAGATTACCTGTGGTTTTAGAAGTGCAGTGGTCCACAGAGGAGAGCATCGGTCCAGGCAGCAGGCAGGGATGAGGTCAGCGACAGCAAAAGCAATCATCCAGGCAGCAGGCAGGAATACTGTCCATAGTTCGCACAGGCAGAGATACTGTCAGCACAGCCAGAGCACAGCCAAAGCACAGGTCCAGGTAGCAGGCAGAGGTGTCCAGGCAGAAATGCTGTCCAAAGTCAGTAGAGGCAGCAGGCAGATATATGGTCAACACAGCCAAAGTATTGATCCAAGCAGCAGGAAGAAACATGGTCCATAATGTCATGGGTCATTACAGGCAGTAATATGGTCAGCACAGCCAAATTATTGGTCCAGGCAGCAGGAAGGACCATCAAGCTTAGGGCCAGGGGGACAGGGGTAGAGGCTTCTCCCACCCAAATCGCTTTGAAGCCTCCGGGCAACCAGACCCTGTTCTTGGAGCACAGAAAACGAAAAACTGGTTTTCTCTACTCAGAACGCTATTCTGAAGCCCCTCACATATGTGAGACCCCTGTGTACTAAAAGTAGATGGCCAAAAGATCAGTCCAAGTGGCAGGCAAAAACATGGTCGATTAACAGGCCAAGGTCGGTACACGTGGAAGTCAGAAACGTGGTTTAAATCGGCAGGCAGAGGCATCGTCGGTAAACAGGCTGAGGTTGGTGCACGTGGAGGTCAGAAACGTGGTTTAAATCGGCAAGCAAAGACATTGTCGGTAAACAAGCCAGGGTCAGTTAATTAACATGGAAGGTAGTTAGTAACATGGTAGCAGGCAAATAGGGAAATGGCAGTCTGTTAATAATAAGGGGAACTAATGGATGTATGATAATTTTTGAAGCAATTTCCGATGCACAGGCCAGGTTGGGAGGGACAATCGGGACAATAATAGCTGGTGTCTCTTCTTACTCCTCCTCTGCTGCATACACGGCATTTCTTTTGGCGTCTTCTTCCAGATTCTGTGGGGGGGATGCTAAAGGGATAGTGTCGCTCGTGAAGCCGACTCACACTATCAGAGCGAATGCTTCCTGGGGCGGGATCTTGTTGGTAAATGAGGGCATCGATGATATCTTCGATATATTGGAGGTAGTGGAGTCTGTGATTTTGAGTTGCTTTTTGGTAGCAGACAAACGAATTAAAAAGGGCCATGTGAAACAGGTGAAACGCAACTTTTTTGTGCCAATAATGGGACTTTCTGGTTGATAAGTAGGGCTGTAGCATCTGGTCATTTAAATCCACCCCCCCATGTACAAATTGTAGTCGTGGACACATTCAGGCTTTACAATGGAGCCGCGTCTTCTTGGGATCTCCACCATGGTGTCATTGTGGATCGTAGAGAGGATGTGGACATCTTTCTTGTCCCTCCACTTCATGGCCAACACCTCCTCGTTCCTCATGGATGCCGATTCTCCAGGTCGCAATTTTTTTGTCAATAAATTTTGTGGGAATCCCTTCCGTTTTTTTTTTTAAGGTACCGCAGGCCGGGGTTTGTTTACTGTAAAGGTGGCGAAAAAGGGGCAGGCTGGTATAATAATTATCAACATATAAATGGTAACCTTTTCCGAACAGGGGGTATGCCAACTCCCAGACAATTTTCCCACTGGTTCCAATATATGTGGGGCAATCACGGGGCTGGAGCTGGGAGTCTTTGCCTTCGTAGATCCTGAATTTGCAGACGTATCCAGTGGCTCGATCACATAACTTATTTAATTTTAACCCATACCTGGCTCTCTTGCTTGGTATGTACTGCTTGAACTGCAGTCGGCCGGTGAAATGTACGAGGGACTCGTCCACACAAATTTTTTGGTCTGGGATGAAAACGTCTTCAAATCGCTGGGAAAAGGCATTGATTAGGGGGTGTATCTTGTACAATTTGTCGTAGTTGGGATGATCTCGGGGAGGGCACTGTGAATTGTCATTGAAGTGGAGAAAGCGCATAATCATGTCGTATCTTTTCCTGGACATGACAGCGGAATATATGGGCATGTGTTGGATGGGGCGTTTGGACCAATATGAATGGACTTCATTCTTTTTTGTAAGCCCCATATTGAACATAAGGCCCAAAAATAATTTAAATTCCTCCAATGTTAGACGCCGCCACTGGAACATGCGGGCGTAGGAAGAATCGGGGTTGGCAGCAATAAATTGGGATGCATACAGATTCGTTTGATCCACTATATTCTGCAGCAAATCTTGTGGGAAAAATAAACAAAAATAATCAAATTTAGAAAAATTTGTAGTGTCGGGCTGCACACCTGGCTGTGCGGTGAAAGGGGGGATGATAGCGGATCCTGAGTTGGCAGGCAACCATAAGGGGTTTGCCAGGGCATCGGGAAGGTAGGATTGGGGCTGGATTCTTCGGGTTGGGCGTGCATTTCCATTGCTTGTACTGGGCTCCTCTTCCTGGGGTATGGCGCTGCTGGTGGTGGGCAGTTCTCCTGATCTTGGTGCTGATCTTGGTGCTGATCTTGGTGCCGATCGCATTCTTTTGGGAGGGACGGTTTCCTCCGGGGACTCGGACTCTGAGCCACTATCCTCCACTGGCTCGTATTCCGAACCAGAATCGGATAATGGGAGCTCCCCGCTGCTCTCATCATCCGACATGGCAAGAATGGCATATGCCTCCTCAGGTGTGTAAACCCTTTGGGACATTATGGCAGTGCTTATTGGTGGGCCTGTGTAATGGTACTGCTGGTGGTAGTGGTGGCGGTCTGTGTGGTAGTACCGATGGAGGTATTAGTGGTGGGCCTGTGTGGTGGTACCGATGGCGGTATGGGTGGTGGTGGTACCAATGGCGGTACAGGTGGTGGTGGTACCGATGGCGGTATGGGTGGTGGTGGTGGCGGTGGTACCGATGGCGGTACAGGTGGCGGTACGGGTGGTGGTGGTAGCGATGGCGGTATGGGTGGTGGTGGTACCGATGGCGGTACAGGTGGTGGTGGTACCGATGGCGGTACAGGTGGTGGTGGTACCAATGGCGGTACGGGTGGTGATGGTACCGATGGCGGTACAGGTGGTGGTACAGGTGGTGGTGGCACTACCGACGGTGGTACGGGTGGTGGTACTGGTGGTGGTACCGATGGCGGCACTAGTGGTGATACTGGTAGCGGGCCTGTGTGGCAGTATAGATGCTGGGCCTGGTGGCGGTACTGGTGGTGGTACTGGTACCGATGGCGGTACTGGTAGCCTGTGTGGCGGTGCCAATGGCGGTACCGATGGAGGTGGGCCTGTGACAGATGATTGACAGATGGGCTGATTGATTGACAGATGGGCTGATTGATTGATTGACAGATGGGTTGATTGATTGACAGATGGGGTGATTGATTGACAGGTGGGGTGATTGATTGACAGATCGGCTGATTGATTGACAGATGGGCTGATTGATTGACAGATGGGCTGATTGATTGACAGATGGGCTGATTATCAGATGGGCTGATTGACAGATGGGCTGATTGGCTGGGCTGATTGATGTGCTGGGCTGTGTGACAGGTCCTCTTTATGGGGGGGGGCGTGTTGTGCACTGTAAACTTATGTAGACAAACTACACTGAGCTAACTTACTGATCTCTTCTCTCTCCTCACAGATCGGTGTGTGAGGAGAGAGCAGGGATCAGGTAGTAACTCCTGTGGAGTTTGTTTACATTTGTGACCGGCTGTGATTGGACACAGCCGGTCACGTGGTAAACAGCCAATTCATTGGCTGTTTACTCTGATCGGGGACACGCTGTGTCCAAGGGACACTCGCCTTCCCCGATCCCCGCTCTGCAAGCCTGTGGCGGCGCGCACGGAGCGCGCCGCCGAGTTTGTTTTGACAGGTGATCGGCTGTGACTTTGACACAGCCGATCACATGGTAAACAGCCAATGAAATTGGCTGTTTACCATGATCGGGGAAGCGCTGTGTCCGAGGGACACATGCCGTCCCCGATCACCGCGCTGAGCGCCCCCGCGGGCGCGCGCAAGGCATTATCCTGCAGGACGTCATATGACGTCCAGTATCGATATTGCAACCACTTCCCGGACGTCAATTCACTATTGACTGGGCGGGAAGTGGTTAAAATGACTGCTCCCGAAAAACGACCGTTTTTAAAACTTATTTTTGCATTGATACATGTCCCCTGGTGCAGAACCCGGGTTCCCAAACCCTTTTTAGGACAATAACATGTATATTAGTCGTTATAATTAGCACTTTAGATTTCGAACGTTTGCATCCATTGTATTTAATAGGGTTCTAACGTTCGTGCAAACTTTCGGTCCGTTCGCGGGCTCTGGTGGGAACCGAACCCGGGGGTGTTCGGCTCATCCCTACATGTAATATTTTTTATCATCTTTATCATGGTGATTGGACAAAAATGTACACCTTCATATCTGTGAATTTAAGGATTAAAACCTATCTCAACTTCCTGACACCAAGGATGGGGTTATGCATTTAGAACAGGGCGCTTTCACTAATTTTACACCTCCTATCTTGTTTTTGGACTACTAGCATCTGCCTCTGCACATTCCATGATAATTTTATGAAGGTGTCTGTGCCACATTTTTGGACAGCCTTGAGCAGCATGGGGAAAGCATGTTGAGGTATTTAAATATAATATAGAACATATAAAGTGCCCATAGGTATTTTGGAGGTGACTGGCTTTCTTCTGTTCATTTGACTAGTCTAGATCTTTTATAAAACAAAACACAGAGTTTTAAATAATCTTAGCAGAACTCCATATCTGGCAAATGTATGATATTGTCCTAACTAAACTAATTGCACTTAAAATATTTTGATATACTATGGTCATAGTGTACAGTAAACTTAGAAGTCTTCTTAAGACCAGCTTACGCTGTCAGAATTTAACAAATGTTCTTGTTCAAACATGATGGTGTCAGCAATTCATAATCACTCTGGGGGGTTGATTTCCTTTAGGAAAAGGGACTGGTCAACTAGGTTATTTAATTTCAACTAGATTATATTATTTCCAAATACAACTTAAATTCACGTGAGTTTGTCCACTAAGAAAAACCCTAGAATATCATTGTATATTGTCGATAAAAAAGTCCATTCTAAATTCAAATACAATTTAAATTAATGTGACTCTGGCCCCTATTGATGAACATATAATAATGGCAATTTGATACTAAGTTAATTCTAAAAATAAATTCAGTCTTAATAAATGTGATATATCTACCAAAATCTTAAATAACATTTCATAAAAGCTATATATTTATTGGTGAATTTATTTGCTAATATAATCTATATTTTTTAATTTAAGATTATCCTTTAAGAAAACCTAAAGTTAAAACAATATCTTGTTTTCTGGAAAGCAGCTTCATATATGTAAAGTCCCCTTTCAGGTGTAAACAGGATATAGTTTCATACAATGTGTATTGGATAGGAATGGTGGAGTGAATAAAATATTTTGCATTTCAACAGTGAAAAAGGGGTGTGGGTGGTTGACACTGGCATAAAAACAAACTACCTCAGTAACCTCACTGCCCTACTATTGCAGATCATAAGCGAACACAACTGTGACTATGGATATTCAGGCAGATGCAAGTTCTGAGGAGGTAAATTGGATTCTTTAGTCTATACTGTATCTGATTTAGCTTTGTTTAGTAGAGGTTGAGTGATATAACTGTTTATCCTGATTGTATTTAAAGTTATTTTTATGCATTATAGGCACATATTTTTTTAAAACAAATGTTTTAGTCTTACTCTGTGGAAAGGGAAGCCATACATAAGGGTAGCTTAATGGGAAGCTAATGAAAATTGATAGCTAAGTGGTTGCTTTGGGTTACCTTACACACATGCTGTAGTGCTCTGCAGTCTGGAAATTATTTCACCCAACACCTAGAGGTTTTAGAATATTGGTTTTATTAGTCATAGTTTAAAATATCCTTTAAGAAAATGTATGTTTGGTAAGTGTACTGTATGTGCCGTGTGTCCTTTTTTGAATGTCTTTTTTAAATGTTATATAATATATAAAATATAGAATACTTACTTCATTATTTTATTGCAGATATTTGACAGCAAGCCATTCCATCAGACAGTTTTGCTACCTGGATCAACTGCCCTGTCTGTGAGTACCTTAGATGAATTATCAGATGAAACAGAAGAGAGACTTTCTTTCATACCTGACAGCTATGAAGGGGAATGGATTTGTACCACCGACCTAGTGCAAATGGGACCCAAGAAAAGGCCAAGACTTTTACCACCTGACATTAAAATGTATGTCTTTATTGAAAAAAGACCCAGAAAAATTACAGACTGTCCTTATGGGTGTTGTCACAAATTATCTCACTATGCAACACAAACAGAAGAACTGAATAAAACTAACGCACTCTATAATCCAACAGTTTATGAGAGCCCGAAGACAGCTGTTTCAAAACAGTCCTTAAAGATCCCCCCAAAGAAAAGACTGCTCAAGCGTTTCCTTCAAAATCAGAATTGTTAATGTTTTATTTGATATATTTATTTAAAAAAAAAAAAAATTAGAAAAAAAAATAATTTTATTGTTTTCTTTGTGTCTTTTTACAACCTAGAAGCATACGACTCAACTCAGGCCTCTAGAGTATAATATTTGGGACCTGTGTCAATTGGCTCAACAGTTGAAATAAATTTGGCAAGTTGAAACCAATCATATAGGTTTAACTTAACTAACACCCTTAAAAATACATTTTTGAGATTGATTGCTTGTTAGGCAGTAAAGCACACCGTCAAAGTAGTTTTTCTAGATATTTTGAAAAACAATGCAGAGAAGGTGTAAAAGATAGGCTTCCATTTAGATTGTTAAATGTAAGGGCAAATCCTAAAGGTTTAGAGATTGGTTTAAATTTTACCACACAAGGGAATTTTTACCCAGCGCTTAGTGAATGAGGTGAAGCTCTGTTGACTTTCAGCATCCAATCATGTGCAAGCAAAAATGTGTTTTCTTTTTTTAATTTCCTTGCACGTGATTGGGTATTGTTTGCATACTGAAATTTCACCACATTCACTAGGCTGTAGGGAACATGTCATTGCAAAATGCAACTTCCCTTAAAAGGTGAACGGTCTTTTTGTGTGTAGGAAATCAGCCCCTTGGTGTAAGGTTTACATGTCCAAGAATGACCCCTTAACTGTAACTCTATGGATGGTTGTTCTATTTTGGAATAGATGGTCTTTTCTTGCATGCCTCTTGTGAACTGGTGTCTTTTCTCTTTGCAAAATCTGCATCCACTTTCCCTGAAAGAGGCCATCTACATCAAACTGGAAAAACTAGCCATAAGCATGGGTTGGGGCCTTTGACACCATCAGTCTTACACATGTAATATTATTTTATCATCTTTATCTTGGTGATTGGACAAAAATGTACACCTTCATATCTGTGAATTGAAGGATTAAAACCTATGTCGACTCCCTGACACCAAGGATGGGGTTATGCATTTAGAACAGGGCGTTTTCACTACTTTTACACCTCCTATCTTGTTTTTGGACTACCAGCATCTGCCACTGCACATTCCATGATAATTTTATGAAGGTGTCTGTGCCACATTTCTGGACAGCCTTGAGCAGCATGGGGAAAGCATGTTGAGGTATTTAAATATAATATAGAACATATAAAGTGCCCATAGGTATTTTGGAGGTGACTGGCTTTCTTCTGTTCAGTTGATTAGTCTAGAGGTTTAATAACACAACACAAAGAGTTTTAAATAATCCAAGCAGAACTCCATATCTGGCAAATGTATGATATTGTCCTAACTAAACTAATTGCACTTAAAATATTTCGATATACTATGGTCATAGTGTACAGTAAACTTAGAAGTCTTCTTAAGACCAGCTTACGCTGTCAGAATTTAAGAAATGTTCTTGTTCAAACACGATGGTGTCAGCAATTCATAATCACTCTGTGGGGTTGATTTCCTTGAGCAAAAGGGACTGGTCATCTAGGTTATTTATTTTCAACTAGATTATATTATTTCCAAATACAACTTAAATTCACGTGAGTTTGTCCACTAAGAAAAACCCTAGAATATCATTGTATATTGTCGATAAAAAAGTCCATTCTAAATTCAAATACAATTTAAATTAATGTGACTCTGGCCCCTATTGATGAACATATAATAATGGCAATTTGATACTAAGTTAATTCTAAAAATAAATTCAGTCTTAATAAATGTGATATATCTACCAAAATCTTAAATAACATTTCATAAAAGCTATATATTTATTGGTGAATTTATTTGCTAATATAATCTATATTTTTTAATTTAAGATTATCCTTTAAGAAAACCTAAAGTTAAAACAATATCTTGTTTTCTGGAAAGCAGCTTCATATATGTAAAGTCCCCTTTCAGGTGTAAACAGGATATAGTTTCATACAATGTGTATTGGATAGGAATGGTGGAGTGAATAAAATATTTTGCATTTCAACAGTGAAAAAGGGGTGTGGGTGGTTGACACTGGCATAAAAACAAACTACCTCAGTAACCTCACTGCCCTACTATTGCAGATCATAAGCGAACACAACTGTGACTATGGATATTCAGGCAGATGCAAGTTCTGAGGAGGTAAATTGGATTATTTAGTCTATACTGTATCTGATTTAGCTTTGTTTAGTAGAAGTTGAGTGATATAACTGTTTATCCTGATTGTATTTAAAGTTATTTTTATGCATTATAGGCACATATTTTTTTTAAACAAATGTTTTAGTCTTACTCTGTGGAAAGGGAAGCCATACATAAGGGTAGCTTAATGGGAAGCTAATGAAAATTGATAGCTAAGTGGTTGCTTTGGGTTACCTTACACACATGCTGTAGTGCTCTGCAGTCTGGAAATTATTTCACCCAACACCTAGAGGTTTTAGAATATTGGTTTTATTAGTCATAGTTTAAAATATCCTTTAAGAAAATGTATGTTTGGTAAGTGTACTGTATGTGCCGTGTGTCCTTTTTTGAATGTCTTTTTTAAATGTTATATAATATATAAAATATAGAATACTTACTTCATTATTTTATTGCAGATATTTGACAGCAAGCCATTCCATCAGACAGTTTTGCTACCTGGATCAACTGCCCTGTCTGTGAGTACCTTAGATGAATTATCAGATGAAACAGAAGAGAGACTTTCTTTCATACCTGACAGCTATGAAGGGGAATGGATTTGTACCACCGACCTAGTGCAAATGGGACCCAAGAAAAGGCCAAGACTTTTACCACCTGACATTAAAATGTATGTCTTTATTGAAAAAAGACCCAGAAAAATTACAGACTGTCCTTATGGGTGTTGTCACAAATTATCTCACTATGCAACACAAACAGAAGAACTGAATAAAACTAACGCACTCTATAATCCAACAGTTTATGAGAGCCCGAAGACAGCTGTTTCAAAACAGTCCTTAAAGATCCACCCAAAGAAAAGACTGCTCAAGCGTTTCCTTCAAAATCAGAATTGTTAATGTTTTATTTGATATATTTATTTAAAAAAAAAAAATTAGAAAAAAAAATAATTTTATTGTTTTCTTTGTGTCTTTTTACAACCTAGAAGCATACGACTCAACTCAGGCCTCTAGAGTATAATATTTGGGACCTGTGTCAATTGGCTCAACAGTTGAAATAAATTTGGCAAGTTGAAACCAATCATATAGGTTTAACTTAACTAACACCCTTAAAAATACATTTTTGAGATTGATTGCTTGTTAGGCAGTAAAGCACACCGTCAAAGTAGTTTTTCTAGATATTTTGAAAAACAATGCAGAGAAGGTGTAAAAGATAGGCTTCCATTTAGATTGTTAAATGTAAGGGCAAATCCTAAAGGTTTAGAGATTGGTTTAAATTTTACCACACAAGGGAATTTTTACCCAGCGCTTAGTGAATGAGGTGAAGCTCTGTTGACTTTCAGCATCCAATCATGTGCAAGCAAAAATGTGTTTTCTTTTTTTAATTTCCTTGCACGTGATTGGGTATTGTTTGCATACTGAAATTTCACCACATTCACTAGGCTGTAGGGAACATGTCATTGCAAAATGCAACTTCCCTTAAAAGGTGAACGGTCTTTTTGTGTGTAGGAAATCAGCCCCTTGGTGTAAGGTTTACATGTCCAAGAATGACCCCTTAACTGTAACTCTATGGATGGTTGTTCTATTTTGGAATAGATGGTCTTTTCTTGCATGCCTCTTGTGAACTGGTGTCTTTTCTCTTTGCAAAATCTGCATCCACTTTCCCTGAAAGAGGGCATCTACATCAAACTGGAAAAACTAGCCATAAGCATGGGTTGGGGCCTTTGACACCATCAGTCTTACACATGTAATATTATTTTATCATCTTTATCTTGGTGATTGGACAAAAATGTACACCTTCATATCTGTGAATTGAAGGATTAAAACCTATGTCGACTCCCTGACACCAAGGATGGGGTTATGCATTTAGAACAGGGCGTTTTCACTACTTTTACACCTCCTATCTTGTTTTTGGACTACCAGCATCTGCCACTGCACATTCCATGATAATTTTATGAAGGTGTCTGTGCCACATTTCTGGACAGCCTTGAGCAGCATGGGGAAAGCATGTTGAGGTATTTAAATATAATATAGAACATATAAAGTGCCCATAGGTATTTTGGAGGTGACTGGCTTTCTTCTGTTCAGTTGATTAGTCTAGAGGTTTAATAACACAACACAAAGAGTTTTAAATAATCCAAGCAGAACTCCATATCTGGCAAATGTATGATATTGTCCTAACTAAACTAATTGCACTTAAAATATTTCGATATACTATGGTCATAGTGTACAGTAAACTTAGAAGTCTTCTTAAGACCAGCTTACGCTGTCAGAATTTAAGAAATGTTCTTGTTCAAACACGATGGTGTCAGCAATTCATAATCACTCTGTGGGGTTGATTTCCTTGAGCAAAAGGGACTGGTCATCTAGGTTATTTATTTTCAACTAGATTATATTATTTCCAAATACAACTTAAATTCACGTGAGTTTGTCCACTAAGAAAAACCCTAGAATATCATTGTATATTGTCGATAAAAAAGTCCATTCTAAATTCAAATACAATTTAAATTAATGTGACTCTGGCCCCTATTGATGAACATATAATAATGGCAATTTGATACTAAGTTAATTCTAAAAATAAATTCAGTCTTAATAAATGTGATATATCTACCAAAATCTTAAATAACATTTCATAAAAGCTATATATTTATTGGTGAATTTATTTGCTAATATAATCTATATTTTTTAATTTAAGATTATCCTTTAAGAAAACCTAAAGTTAAAACAATATCTTGTTTTCTGGAAAGCAGCTTCATATATGTAAAGTCCCCTTTCAGGTGTAAACAGGATATAGTTTCATACAATGTGTATTGGATAGGAATGGTGGAGTGAATAAAATATTTTGCATTTCAACAGTGAAAAAGGGGTGTGGGTGGTTGACACTGGCATACAAACAAACTACCTCAGTAACCTCACTGCCCTACTATTGCAGATCATAAGCGAACACAACTGTGACTATGGATATTCAGGCAGATGCAAGTTCTGAGGAGGTAAATTGGATTATTTAGTCTATACTGTATCTGATTTAGCTTTGTTTAGTAGAAGTTGAGTGATATAACTGTTTATCCTGATTGTATTTAAAGTTATTTTTATGCATTATAGGCACATATTTTTTTAAAACAAATGTTTTAGTCTTACTCTGTGGAAAGGGAAGCCATACATAAGGGTAGCTTAATGGGAAGCTAATGAAAATTGATAGCTAAGTGGTTGCTTTGGGTTACCTTACACACATGCTGTAGTGCTCTGCAGTCTGGAAATTATTTCACCCAACACCTAGAGGTTTTAGAATATTGGTTTTATTAGTCATAGTTTAAAATATCCTTTAAGAAAATGTATGTTTGGTAAGTGTACTGTATGTGCCGTGTGTCCTTTTTTGAATGTCTTTTTTAAATGTTATATAATATATAAAATATAGAATACTTACTTCATTATTTTATTGCAGATATTTGACAGCAAGCCATTCCATCAGACAGTTTTGCTACCTGGATCAACTGCCCTGTCTGTGAGTACCTTAGATGAATTATCAGATGAAACAGAAGAGAGACTTTCTTTCATACCTGACAGCTATGAAGGGGAATGGATTTGTACCACCGACCTAGTGCAAATGGGACCCAAGAAAAGGCCAAGACTTTTACCACCTGACATTAAAATGTATGTCTTTATTGAAAAAAGACCCAGAAAAATTACAGACTGTCCTTATGGGTGTTGTCACAAATTATCTCACTATGCAACACAAACAGAAGAACTGAATAAAACTAACGCACTCTATAATCCAACAGTTTATGAGAGCCCGAAGACAGCTGTTTCAAAACAGTCCTTAAAGATCCACCCAAAGAAAAGACTGCTCAAGCGTTTCCTTCAAAATCAGAATTGTTAATGTTTTATTTGATATATTTATTTAAAAAAAAAAAAATTAGAAAAAAAAATAATTTTATTGTTTTCTTTGTGTCTTTTTACAACCTAGAAGCATACGACTCAACTCAGGCCTCTAGAGTATAATATTTGGGACCTGTGTCAATTGGCTCAACAGTTGAAATAAATTTGGCAAGTTGAAACCAATCATATAGGTTTAACTTAACTAACACCCTTAAAAATACATTTTTGAGATTGATTGCTTGTTAGGCAGTAAAGCACACCGTCAAAGTAGTTTTTCTAGATATTTTGAAAAACAATGCAGAGAAGGTGTAAAAGATAGGCTTCCATTTAGATTGTTAAATGTAAGGGCAAATCCTAAAGGTTTAGAGATTGGTTTAAATTTTACCACACAAGGGAATTTTTACCCAGCGCTTAGTGAATGAGGTGAAGCTCTGTTGACTTTCAGCATCCAATCATGTGCAAGCAAAAATGTGTTTTCTTTTTTTAATTTCCTTGCACGTGATTGGGTATTGTTTGCATACTGAAATTTCACCACATTCACTAGGCTGTAGGGAACATGTCATTGCAAAAGGCAACTTCCCTTAAAAGGTGAACGGTCTTTTTGTGTGTAGGAAATCAGCCCCTTGGTGTAAGGTTTACATGTCCAAGAATGACCCCTTAACTGTAACTCTATGGATGGTTGTTCTATTTTGGAATAGATGGTCTTTTCTTGCATGCCTCTTGTGAACTGGTGTCTTTTCTCTTTGCAAAATCTGCATCCACTTTCCCTGAAAGAGGGCATCTACATCAAACTGGAAAAACTAGCCATAAGCATGGGTTGGGGCCTTTGACACCATCAGTCTTACACATGTAATATTATTTTATCATCTTTATCTTGGTGATTGGACAAAAATGTACACCTTCATATCTGTGAATTGAAGGATTAAAACCTATGTCGACTCCCTGACACCAAGGATGGGGTTATGCATTTAGAACAGGGCGTTTTCACTACTTTTACACCTCCTATCTTGTTTTTGGACTACCAGCATCTGCCACTGCACATTCCATGATAATTTTATGAAGGTGTCTGTGCCACATTTCTGGACAGCCTTGAGCAGCATGGGGAAAGCATGTTGAGGTATTTAAATATAATATAGAACATATAAAGTGCCCATAGGTATTTTGGAGGTGACTGGCTTTCTTCTGTTCAGTTGATTAGTCTAGAGGTTTAATAACACAACACAAAGAGTTTTAAATAATCCAAGCAGAACTCCATATCTGGCAAATGTATGATATTGTCCTAACTAAACTAATTGCACTTAAAATATTTCGATATACTATGGTCATAGTGTACAGTAAACTTAGAAGTCTTCTTAAGACCAGCTTACGCTGTCAGAATTTAAGAAATGTTCTTGTTCAAACACGATGGTGTCAGCAATTCATAATCACTCTGTGGGGTTGATTTCCTTGAGCAAAAGGGACTGGTCATCTAGGTTATTTATTTTCAACTAGATTATATTATTTCCAAATACAACTTAAATTCACGTGAGTTTGTCCACTAAGAAAAACCCTAGAATATCATTGTATATTGTCGATAAAAAAGTCCATTCTAAATTCAAATACAATTTAAATTAATGTGACTCTGGCCCCTATTGATGAACATATAATAATGGCAATTTGATACTAAGTTAATTCTAAAAATAAATTCAGTCTTAATAAATGTGATATATCTACCAAAATCTTAAATAACATTTCATAAAAGCTATATATTTATTGGTGAATTTATTTGCTAATATAATCTATATTTTTTAATTTAAGATTATCCTTTAAGAAAACCTAAAGTTAAAACAATATCTTGTTTTCTGGAAAGCAGCTTCATATATGTAAAGTCCCCTTTCAGGTGTAAACAGGATATAGTTTCATACAATGTGTATTGGATAGGAATGGTGGAGTGAATAAAATATTTTGCATTTCAACAGTGAAAAAGGGGTGTGGGTGGTTGACACTGGCATAAAAACAAACTACCTCAGTAACCTCACTGCCCTACTATTGCAGATCATAAGCGAACACAACTGTGACTATGGATATTCAGGCAGATGCAAGTTCTGAGGAGGTAAATTGGATTATTTAGTCTATACTGTATCTGATTTAGCTTTGTTTAGTAGAAGTTGAGTGATATAACTGTTTATCCTGATTGTATTTAAAGTTATTTTTATGCATTATAGGCACATATTTTTTTAAAACAAATGTTTTAGTCTTACTCTGTGGAAAGGGAAGCCATACATAAGGGTAGCTTAATGGGAAGCTAATGAAAATTGATAGCTAAGTGGTTGCTTTGGGTTACCTTACACACATGCTGTAGTGCTCTGCAGTCTGGAAATTATTTCACCCAACACCTAGAGGTTTTAGAATATTGGTTTTATTAGTCATAGTTTAAAATATCCTTTAAGAAAATGTATGTTTGGTAAGTGTACTGTATGTGCCGTGTGTCCTTTTTTGAATGTCTTTTTTAAATGTTATATAATATATAAAATATAGAATACTTACTTCATTATTTTATTGCAGATATTTGACAGCAAGCCATTCCATCAGACAGTTTTGCTACCTGGATCAACTGCCCTGTCTGTGAGTACCTTAGATGAATTATCAGATGAAACAGAAGAGAGACTTTCTTTCATACCTGACAGCTATGAAGGGGAATGGATTTGTACCACCGACCTAGTGCAAATGGGACCCAAGAAAAGGCCAAGACTTTTACCACCTGACATTAAAATGTATGTCTTTATTGAAAAAAGACCCAGAAAAATTACAGACTGTCCTTATGGGTGTTGTCACAAATTATCTCACTATGCAACACAAACAGAAGAACTGAATAAAACTAACGCACTCTATAATCCAACAGTTTATGAGAGCCCGAAGACAGCTGTTTCAAAACAGTCCTTAAAGATCCACCCAAAGAAAAGACTGCTCAAGCGTTTCCTTCAAAATCAGAATTGTTAATGTTTTATTTGATATATTTATTTAAAAAAAAAAAAATTAGAAAAAAAAATAATTTTATTGTTTTCTTTCTGTCTTTTTACAACCTAGAAGCATACGACTCAACTCAGGCCTCTAGAGTATAATATTTGGGACCTGTGTCAATTGGCTCAACAGTTGAAATAAATTTGGCAAGTTGAAACCAATCATATAGGTTTAACTTAACTAACACCCTTAAAAATACATTTTTGAGATTGATTGCTTGTTAGGCAGTAAAGCACACCGTCAAAGTAGTTTTTCTAGATATTTTGAAAAACAATGCAGAGAAGGTGTAAAAGATAGGCTTCCATTTAGATTGTTAAATGTAAGGGCAAATCCTAAAGGTTTAGAGATTGGTTTAAATTTTACCACACAAGGGAATTTTTACCCAGCGCTTAGTGAATGAGGTGAAGCTCTGTTGACTTTCAGCATCCAATCATGTGCAAGCAAAAATGTGTTTTCTTTTTTTAATTTCCTTGCACGTGATTGGGTATTGTTTGCATACTGAAATTTCACCACATTCACTAGGCTGTAGGGAACATGTCATTGCAAAATGCAACTTCCCTTAAAAGGTGAACGGTCATTTTGTGTGTAGGAAATCAGCCCCTTGGTGTAAGGTTTACATGTCCAAGAATGACCCCTTAACTGTAACTCTATGGATGGTTGTTCTATTTTGGAATAGATGGTCTTTTCTTGCATGCCTCTTGTGAACTGGTGTCTTTTCTCTTTGCAAAATCTGCATCCACTTTCCCTGAAAGAGGCCATCTACATCAAACTGGAAAAACTAGCCATAAGCATGGGTTGGGGCCTTTGACACCATCAGTCTTACACATGTAATATTATTTTATCATCTTTATCTTGGTGATTGGACAAAAATGTACACCTTCATATCTGTGAATTGAAGGATTAAAACCTATGTCAACTCCCTGACACCAAGGATGGGGTTATGCATTTAGAACAGGGCGTTTTCACTACTTTTACACCTCCTATCTTGTTTTTGGACTACCAGCATCTGCCACTGCACATTCCATGATAATTTTATGAAGGTGTCTGTGCCACATTTCTGGACAGCCTTGAGCAGCATGGGGAAAGCATGTTGAGGTATTTAAATATAATATAGAACATATAAAGTGCCCATAGGTATTTTGGAGGTGACTGGCTTTCTTCTGTTCAGTTGATTAGTCTAGAGGTTTAATAACACAACACAAAGAGTTTTAAATAATCCAAGCAGAACTCCATATCTGGCAAATGTATGATATTGTCCTAACTAAACTAATTGCACTTAAAATATTTCGATATACTATGGTCATAGTGTACAGTAAACTTAGAAGTCTTCTTAAGACCAGCTTACGCTGTCAGAATTTAAGAAATGTTCTTGTTCAAACACGATGGTGTCAGCAATTCATAATCACTAGGCTTGTGCAATTCGTTTCGTAACGAATTGAAATTCGTCCGAATTTAGCAACTTTCGGACATTCGGAAGCATTCGAATTTCCAAACAAAGCAATTACGAATAAGACCGAATCCGAAATAAATTATACCGCAAATAGCGAATGCCCGAATGTCTTCGGCATAATTCGTTATGAAAAAGTTACGAATGTACGAATCCATACGAAGCACAATAACACTCACTCTGCTCTGCTCTCTGCTTCTCCCACACCGTGCTGAACTCCCTCTCAAAATGGTGTACAGGGGCGGAGGTTATAGCCGCATGTAAAAAACGAAAGTAAAATACGAGATTTCGAATCCATTCGAAGCACAATAACACTCACTCTGCTCTGCTCTCTGCTTCTCCCTCACCGTGCTGAACCCTCTGAAAATGGTGTACAGGGGCGGAGCCTATAGCCGCATGTTAAAAACGAAAGTAAAATACGAGATTTCGAATCGTTACAAATAACCGCAATGTATTTAGAAAAGTACAAATCCATTCGAAGCACATTAGGCATAATAGGCAGCGTCGTTGTGAGAGAGACACGGAAAATTACGAATCAACGAACCCAAAAAAAGTTACGAAAGTAGGAGTTGTGTCCAGAATCAACGAAAAACAACGTACTCTACCGAAAGTACGAACCCAAAAAAAGTTACGAAAGTAGGAGTTGTGTCCAGAATCAACGAAAAACAACGTACTCTACCGAAAGTACGAATTGTAAAGCAACAAAAAATTCAACGAAAAATGTCGCTTGCAAAAATACGAATGAATCCGAACACGAAAAATCCCGTCTAGCAAAATTACGAATGATTACGAATCAACAGGACCGGAAAGAAACGAACCGAAACGGAACGAATTTTTCCGTTGTGCACAAGTCTAATAATCACTCTGTGGGGTTGATTTCCTTGAGCAAAAGGGACTGGTCATCTAGGTTATTTATTATCAACTAGATTATATTATTTCCAAATACAACTTAAATTCACGTGAGTTTGTCCACTAAGAAAAACCCTAGAATATCATTGTATATTGTCGATAAAAAAGTCCATTCTAAATTCAAATACAATTTAAATTAATGTGACTCTGGCCCCTATTGATGAACATATAATAATGGCAATTTGATACTAAGTTAATTCTAAAAATAAATTCAGTCTTAATAAATGTGATATATCTACCAAAATCTTAAATAACATTTCATAAAAGCTATATATTTATTGGTGAATTTATTTGCTAATATAATCTATATTTTTTAATTTAAGATTATCCTTTAAGAAAACCTAAAGTTAAAACAATATCTTGTTTTCTGGAAAGCAGCTTCATATATGTAAAGTCCCCTTTCAGGTGTAAACAGGATATAGTTTCATACAATGTGTATTGGATAGGAATGGTGGAGTGAATAAAATATTTTGCATTTCAACAGTGAAAAAGGGGTGTGGGTGGTTGACACTGGCATAAAAACAAACTACCTCAGTAACCTCACTGCCCTACTATTGCAGATCATAAGCGAACACAACTGTGACTATGGATATTCAGGCAGATGCAAGTTCTGAGGAGGTAAATTGGATTATTTAGTCTATACTGTATCTGATTTAGCTTTGTTTAGTAGAAGTTGAGTGATATAACTGTTTATCCTGATTGTATTTAAAGTTATTTTTATGCATTATAGGCACATATTTTTTTAAAACAAATGTTTTAGTCTTACTCTGTGGAAAGGGAAGCCATACATAAGGGTAGCTTAATGGGAAGCTAATGAAAATTGATAGCTAAGTGGTTGCTTTGGGTTACCTTACACACATGCTGTAGTGCTCTGCAGTCTGGAAATTATTTCACCCAACACCTAGAGGTTTTAGAATATTGGTTTTATTAGTCATAGTTTAAAATATCCTTTAAGAAAATGTATGTTTGGTAAGTGTACTGTATGTGCCGTGTGTCCTTTTTTGAATGTCTTTTTTAAATGTTATATAATATATAAAATATAGAATACTTACTTCATTATTTTATTGCAGATATTTGACAGCAAGCCATTCCATCAGACAGTTTTGCTACCTGGATCAACTGCCCTGTCTGTGAGTACCTTAGATGAATTATCAGATGAAACAGAAGAGAGACTTTCTTTCATACCTGACAGCTATGAAGGGGAATGGATTTGTACCACCGACCTAGTGCAAATGGGACCCAAGAAAAGGCCAAGACTTTTACCACCTGACATTAAAATGTATGTCTTTATTGAAAAAAGACCCAGAAAAATTACAGACTGTCCTTATGGGTGTTGTCACAAATTATCTCACTATGCAACACAAACAGAAGAACTGAATAAAACTAACGCACTCTATAATCCAACAGTTTATGAGAGCCCGAAGACAGCTGTTTCAAAACAGTCCTTAAAGATCCACCGAAAGAAAAGACTGCTCAAGCGTTTCCTTCAAAATCAGAATTGTTAATGTTTTATTTGATATATTTATTTTTAAAAAAATAAAATTAGAAAAAAAAATAATTTTATTGTTTTCTTTGTGTCTTTTTACAACCTAGAAGCATACGACTCAACTCAGGCCTCTAGAGTATAATATTTGGGACCTGTGTCAATTGGCTCAACAGTTGAAATAAATTTGGCAAGTTGAAACCAATCATATAGGTTTAACTTAACTAACACCCTTAAAAATACATTTTTGAGATTGATTGCTTGTTAGGCAGTAAAGCACACCGTCAAAGTAGTTTTTCTAGATATTTTGAAAAACAATGCAGAGAAGGTGTAAAAGATAGGCTTCCATTTAGATTGTTAAATGTAAGGGCAAATCCTAAAGGTTTAGAGATTGGTTTAAATTTTACCACACAAGGGAATTTTTACCCAGCGCTTAGTGAATGAGGTGAAGCTCTGTTGACTTTCAGCATCCAATCATGTGCAAGCAAAAATGTGTTTTCTTTTTTTAATTTCCTTGCACGTGATTGGGTATTGTTTGCATACTGAAATTTCACCACATTCACTAGGCTGTAGGGAACATGTCATTGCAAAATGCAACTTCCCTTAAAAGGTGAACGGTCTTTTTGTATGTAGGAAATTAGCCCCTTGGTGTAAGGTTTACATGTCCAAGAATGACCCCTTAACTGTAACTCTATGGATGGTTGTTCTATTTTGGAATAGATGGTCTTTTCTTGCATGCCTCTTGTGAACTGGTGTCTTTTCTCTTTGCAAAATCTGCATCCACTTTCCCTGAAAGAGGGCATCTACATCAAACTGGAAAAACTAGCCATAAGCATGGGTTGGGGCCTTTGACACCATCAGTCTTACACATGTAATATTATTTTATCATCTTTATCTTGGTGATTGGACAAAAATGTACACCTTCATATCTGTGAATTGAAGGATTAAAACCTATGTCGACTCCCTGACACCAAGGATGGGGTTATGCATTTAGAACAGGGCGTTTTCACTACTTTTACACCTCCTATCTTGTTTTTGGACTACCAGCATCTGCCACTGCACATTCCATGATAATTTTATGAAGGTGTCTGTGCCACATTTCTGGACAGCCTTGAGCAGCATGGGGAAAGCATGTTGAGGTATTTAAATATAATATAGAACATATAAAGTGCCCATAGGTATTTTGGAGGTGACTGGCTTTCTTCTGTTCAGTTGATTAGTCTAGAGGTTTAATAACACAACACAAAGAGTTTTAAATAATCCAAGCAGAACTCCATATCTGGCAAATGTATGATATTGTCCTAACTAAACTAATTGCACTTAAAATATTTCGATATACTATGGTCATAGTGTACAGTAAACTTAGAAGTCTTCTTAAGACCAGCTTACGCTGTCAGAATTTAAGAAATGTTCTTGTTCAAACACGATGGTGTCAGCAATTCATAATCACTCTGTGGGGTTGATTTCCTTGAGCAAAAGGGACTGGTCATCTAGGTTATTTATTTTCAACTAGATTATATTATTTCCAAATACAACTTAAATTCACGTGAGTTTGTCCACTAAGAAAAACCCTAGAATATCATTGTATATTGTCGATAAAAAAGTCCATTCTAAATTCAAATACAATTTAAATTAATGTGACTCTGGCCCCTATTGATGAACATATAATAATGGCAATTTGATACTAAGTTAATTCTAAAAATAAATTCAGTCTTAATAAATGTGATATATCTACCAAAATCTTAAATAACATTTCATAAAAGCTATATATTTATTGGTGAATTTATTTGCTAATATAATCTATATTTTTTAATTTAAGATTATCCTTTAAGAAAACCTAAAGTTAAAACAATATCTTGTTTTCTGGAAAGCAGCTTCATATATGTAAAGTCCCCTTTCAGGTGTAAACAGGATATAGTTTCATACAATGTGTATTGGATAGGAATGGTGGAGTGAATAAAATATTTTGCATTTCAACAGTGAAAAAGGGGTGTGGGTGGTTGACACTGGCATAAAAACAAACTACCTCAGTAACCTCACTGCCCTACTATTGCAGATCATAAGCGAACACAACTGTGACTATGGATATTCAGGCAGATGCAAGTTCTGAGGAGGTAAATTGGATTATTTAGTCTATACTGTATCTGATTTAGCTTTGTTTAGTAGAAGTTGAGTGATATAACTGTTTATCCTGATTGTATTTAAAGTTATTTTTATGCATTATAGGCACATATTTTTTTAAAACAAATGTTTTAGTCTTACTCTGTGGAAAGGGAAGCCATACATAAGGGTAGCTTAATGGGAAGCTAATGAAAATTGATAGCTAAGTGGTTGCTTTGGGTTACCTTACACACATGCTGTAGTGCTCTGCAGTCTGGAAATTATTTCACCCAACACCTAGAGGTTTTAGAATATTAGTTTTATTAGTCATAGTTTAAAATATCCTTTAAGAAAATGTATGTTTGGTAAGTGTACTGTATGTGCCGTGTGTCCTTTTTTGAATGTCTTTTTTAAATGTTATATAATATATAAAATATAGAATACTTACTTCATTATTTTATTGCAGATATTTGACAGCAAGCCATTCCATCAGACAGTTTTGCTACCTGGATCAACTGCCCTGTCTGTGAGTACCTTAGATGAATTATCAGATGAAACAGAAGAGAGACTTTCTTTCATACCTGACAGCTATGAAGGGGAATGGATTTGTACCACCGACCTAGTGCAAATGGGACCCAAGAAAAGGCCAAGACTTTTACCACCTGACATTAAAATGTATGTCTTTATTGAAAAAAGACCCAGAAAAATTACAGACTGTCCTTATGGGTGTTGTCACAAATTATCTCACTATGCAACACAAACAGAAGAACTGAATAAAACTAATGCACTCTATAATCCAACAGTTTATGAGAGCCCGAAGACAGCTGTTTCAAAACAGTCCTTAAAGATCCACCCAAAGAAAAGACTGCTCAAGCGTTTCCTTCAAAATCAGAATTGTTAATGTTTTATTTGATATATTTATTTAAAAAAAAAAAAATTAGAAAAAAAAATAATTTTATTGTTTTCTTTGTGTCTTTTTACAACCTAGAAGCATACGACTCAACTCAGGCCTCTAGAGTATAATATTTGGGACCTGTGTCAATTGGCTCAACAGTTGAAATAAATTTGGCAAGTTGAAACCAATCATATAGGTTTAACTTAACTAACACCCTTAAAAATACATTTTTGAGATTGATTGCTTGTTAGGACGTAAAGCACACCGTCAAAGTAGTTTTTCTAGATATTTTGAAAAACAATGCAGAGAAGGTGTAAAAGATAGGCTTCCATTTAGATTGTTAAATGTAAGGGCAAATCCTAAAGGTTTAGAGATTGGTTTAAATTTTACCACACAAGGGAATTTTTACCCAGCGCTTAGTGAATGAGGTGAAGCTCTGTTGACTTTCAGCATCCAATCATGTGCAAGCAAAAATGTGTTTTCTTTTTTTAATTTCCTTGCACGTGATTGGGTATTGTTTGCATACTGAAATTTCACCACATTCACTAGGCTGTAGGGAACATGTCATTGCAAAATGCAACTTCCCTTAAAAGGTGAACGGTCTTTTTGTGTGTAGGAAATCAGCCCCTTGGTGTAAGGTTTACATGTCCAAGAATGACCCCTTAACTGTAACTCTATGGATGGTTGTTCTATTTTGGAATAGATGGTCTTTTCTTGCATGCCTCTTGTGAACTGGTGTCTTTTCTCTTTGCAAAATCTGCATCCACTTTCCCTGAAAGAGGCCATCTACATCAAACTGGAAAAACTAGCCATAAGCATGGGTTGGGGCCTTTGACACCATCAGTCTTACACATGTAATATTATTTTATCATCTTTATCTTGGTGATTGGACAAAAATGTACACCTTCATATCTGTGAATTGAAGGATTAAAACCTATGTCGACTCCCTGACACCAAGGATGGGGTTATGCATTTAGAACAGGGCGTTTTCACTACTTTTACACCTCCTATCTTGTTTTTGGACTACCAGCATCTGCCACTGCACATTCCATGATAATTTTATGAAGGTGTCTGTGCCACATTTCTGGACAGCCTTGAGCAGCATGGGGAAAGCATGTTGAGGTATTTAAATATAATATAGAACATATAAAGTGCCCATAGGTATTTTGGAGGTGACTGGCTTTCTTCTGTTCAGTTGATTAGTCTAGAGGTTTAATAACACAACACAAAGAGTTTTAAATAATCCAAGCAGAACTCCATATCTGGCAAATGTATGATATTGTCCTAACTAAACTAATTGCACTTAAAATATTTCGATATACTATGGTCATAGTGTACAGTAAACTTAGAAGTCTTCTTAAGACCAGCTTACGCTGTCAGAATTTAAGAAATGTTCTTGTTCAAACACGATGGTGTCAGCAATTCATAATCACTAGGCTTGTGCAATTCGTTTCGTAACGAATTGAAATTCGTCCGAATTTAGCAACTTTCGGACATTCGGAAGCATTCGAATTTCCGAACAAAGCAATTACGAATAAGACCGAATCCGAAATAAATTATACCGCAAATAGCGAATGCCCGAATGTCTTCGGCATAATTCGTTATGAAAAAGTTACGAATGTACGAATCCATACGAAGCACAATAACACTCACTCTGCTCTGCTCTCTGCTTCTCCCACACCGTGCTGAACTCCCTCTCAAAATGGTGTACAGGGGCGGAGGTTATAGCCGCATGTAAAAAACGAAAGTAAAATACGAGATTTCGAATCCATTCGAAGCACAATAACACTCACTCTGCTCTGCTCTCTGCTTCTCCCTCACCGTGCTGAACCCTCTGAAAATGGTGTACAGGGGCGGAGCCTATAGCCGCATGTTAAAAACGAAAGTAAAATACGAGATTTCGAATCGTTACAAATAACCGCAATGTATTTAGAAAAGTACAAATCCATTCGAAGCACATTAGGCATAATAGGCAGCGTCGTTGTGAGAGAGACACGGAAAATTACGAATCAACGAACCCAAAAAAAGTTACGAAAGTAGGAGTTGTGTCCAGAATCAACGAAAAACAACGTACTCTACCGAAAGTACGAACCCAAAAAAAGTTACGAAAGTAGGAGTTGTGTCCAGAATCAACGAAAAACAACGTACTCTACCGAAAGTACGAATTATAAAGCAACAAAAAATTCAACGAAAAATGTCGCTTGCAAAAATACGAATGAGTCCGAACACGAAAAATCCCGTCTAGCAAAATTACGAATGATTACGAATCAACAGGACCGGAAAGAAACGAACCGAAACGGAACGAATTTTTCCGTTGTGCACAAGTCTAATAATCACTCTGTGGGGTTGATTTCCTTGAGCAAAAGGGACTGGTCATCTAGGTTATTTATTATCAACTAGATTATATTATTTCCAAATACAACTTAAATTCACGTGAGTTTGTCCACTAAGAAAAACCCTAGAATATCATTGTATATTGTCGATAAAAAAGTCCATTCTAAATTCAAATACAATTTAAATTAATGTGACTCTGGCCCCTATTGATGAACATATAATAATGGCAATTTGATACTAAGTTAATTCTAAAAATAAATTCAGTCTTAATAAATGTGATATATCTACCAAAATCTTAAATAACATTTCATAAAAGCTATATATTTATTGGTGAATTTATTTGCTAATATAATCTATATTTTTTAATTTAAGATTATCCTTTAAGAAAACCTAAAGTTAAAACAATATCTTGTTTTCTGGAAAGCAGCTTCATATATGTAAAGTCCCCTTTCAGGTGTAAACAGGATATAGTTTCATACAATGTGTATTGGATAGGAATGGTGGAGTGAATAAAATATTTTGCATTTCAACAGTGAAAAAGGGGTGTGGGTGGTTGACACTGGCATAAAAACAAACTACCTCAGTAACCTCACTGCCCTACTATTGCAGATCATAAGCGAACACAACTGTGACTATGGATATTCAGGCAGATGCAAGTTCTGAGGAGGTAAATTGGATTATTTAGTCTATACTGTATCTGATTTAGCTTTGTTTAGTAGAAGTTGAGTGATATAACTGTTTATCCTGATTGTATTTAAAGTTATTTTTATGCATTATAGGCACATATTTTTTTAAAACAAATGTTTTAGTCTTACTCTGTGGAAAGGGAAGCCATACATAAGGGTAGCTTAATGGGAAGCTAATGAAAATTGATAGCTAAGTGGTTGCTTTGGGTTACCTTACACACATGCTGTAGTGCTCTGCAGTCTGGAAATTATTTCACCCAACACCTAGAGGTTTTAGAATATTGGTTTTATTAGTCATAGTTTAAAATATCCTTTAAGAAAATGTATGTTTGGTAAGTGTACTGTATGTGCCGTGTGTCCTTTTTTGAATGTCTTTTTTAAATGTTATATAATATATAAAATATAGAATACTTACTTCATTATTTTATTGCAGATATTTGACAGCAAGCCATTCCATCAGACAGTTTTGCTACCTGGATCAACTGCCCTGTCTGTGAGTACCTTAGATGAATTATCAGATGAAACAGAAGAGAGACTTTCTTTCATACCTGACAGCTATGAAGGGGAATGGATTTGTACCACCGACCTAGTGCAAATGGGACCCAAGAAAAGGCCAAGACTTTTACCACCTGACATTAAAATGTATGTCTTTATTGAAAAAAGACCCAGAAAAATTACAGACTGTCCTTATGGGTGTTGTCACAAATTATCTCACTATGCAACACAAACAGAAGAACTGAATAAAACTAACGCACTCTATAATCCAACAGTTTATGAGAGCCCGAAGACAGCTGTTTCAAAACAGTCCTTAAAGATCCACCGAAAGAAAAGACTGCTCAAGCGTTTCCTTCAAAATCAGAATTGTTAATGTTTTATTTGATATATTTATTTTTAAAAAAATAAAATTAGAAAAAAAAATAATTTTATTGTTTTCTTTGTGTCTTTTTACAACCTAGAAGCATACGACTCAACTCAGGCCTCTAGAGTATAATATTTGGGACCTGTGTCAATTGGCTCAACAGTTGAAATAAATTTGGCAAGTTGAAACCAATCATATAGGTTTAACTTAACTAACACCCTTAAAAATACATTTTTGAGATTGATTGCTTGTTAGGCAGTAAAGCACACCGTCAAAGTAGTTTTTCTAGATATTTTGAAAAACAATGCAGAGAAGGTGTAAAAGATAGGCTTCCATTTAGATTGTTAAATGTAAGGGCAAATCCTAAAGGTTTAGAGATTGGTTTAAATTTTACCACACAAGGGAATTTTTACCCAGCGCTTAGTGAATGAGGTGAAGCTCTGTTGACTTTCAGCATCCAATCATGTGCAAGCAAAAATGTGTTTTCTTTTTTTAATTTCCTTGCACGTGATTGGGTATTGTTTGCATACTGAAATTTCACCACATTCACTAGGCTGTAGGGAACATGTCATTGCAAAATGCAACTTCCCTTAAAAGGTGAACGGTCTTTTTGTATGTAGGAAATTAGCCCCTTGGTGTAAGGTTTACATGTCCAAGAATGACCCCTTAACTGTAACTCTATGGATGGTTGTTCTATTTTGGAATAGATGGTCTTTTCTTGCATGCCTCTTGTGAACTGGTGTCTTTTCTCTTTGCAAAATCTGCATCCACTTTCCCTGAAAGAGGGCATCTACATCAAACTGGAAAAACTAGCCATAAGCATGGGTTGGGGCCTTTGACACCATCAGTCTTACACATGTAATATTATTTTATCATCTTTATCTTGGTGATTGGACAAAAATGTACACCTTCATATCTGTGAATTGAAGGATTAAAACCTATGTCGACTCCCTGACACCAAGGATGGGGTTATGCATTTAGAACAGGGCGTTTTCACTACTTTTACACCTCCTATCTTGTTTTTGGACTACCAGCATCTGCCACTGCACATTCCATGATAATTTTATGAAGGTGTCTGTGCCACATTTCTGGACAGCCTTGAGCAGCATGGGGAAAGCATGTTGAGGTATTTAAATATAATATAGAACATATAAAGTGCCCATAGGTATTTTGGAGGTGACTGGCTTTCTTCTGTTCAGTTGATTAGTCTAGAGGTTTAATAACACAACACAAAGAGTTTTAAATAATCCAAGCAGAACTCCATATCTGGCAAATGTATGATATTGTCCTAACTAAACTAATTGCACTTAAAATATTTCGATATACTATGGTCATAGTGTACAGTAAACTTAGAAGTCTTCTTAAGACCAGCTTACGCTGTCAGAATTTAAGAAATGTTCTTGTTCAAACACGATGGTGTCAGCAATTCATAATCACTCTGTGGGGTTGATTTCATTGAGCAAAAGGGACTGGTCATCTAGGTTATTTATTTTCAACTAGATTATATTATTTCCAAATACAACTTAAATTCACGTGAGTTTGTCCACTAAGAAAAACCCTAGAATATCATTGTATATTGTCGATAAAAAAGTCCATTCTAAATTCAAATACAATTTAAATTAATGTGACTCTGGCCCCTATTGATGAACATATAATAATGGCAATTTGATACTAAGTTAATTCTAAAAATAAATTCAGTCTTAATAAATGTGATATATCTACCAAAATCTTAAATAACATTTCATAAAAGCTATATATTTATTGGTGAATTTATTTGCTAATATAATCTATATTTTTTAATTTAAGATTATCCTTTAAGAAAACCTAAAGTTAAAACAATATCTTGTTTTCTGGAAAGCAGCTTCATATATGTAAAGTCCCCTTTCAGGTGTAAACAGGATATAGTTTCATACAATGTGTATTGGATAGGAATGGTGGAGTGAATAAAATATTTTGCATTTCAACAGTGAAAAAGGGGTGTGGGTGGTTGACACTGGCATAAAAACAAACTACCTCAGTAACCTCACTGCCCTACTATTGCAGATCATAAGCGAACACAACTGTGACTATGGATATTCAGGCAGATGCAAGTTCTGAGGAGGTAAATTGGATTATTTAGTCTATACTGTATCTGATTTAGCTTTGTTTAGTAGAAGTTGAGTGATATAACTGTTTATCCTGATTGTATTTAAAGTTATTTTTATGCATTATAGGCACATATTTTTTTAAAACAAATGTTTTAGTCTTACTCTGTGGAAAGGGAAGCCATACATAAGGGTAGCTTAATGGGAAGCTAATGAAAATTGATAGCTAAGTGGTTGCTTTGGGTTACCTTACACACATGCTGTAGTGCTCTGCAGTCTGGAAATTATTTCACCCAACACCTAGAGGTTTTAGAATATTAGTTTTATTAGTCATAGTTTAAAATATCCTTTAAGAAAATGTATGTTTGGTAAGTGTACTGTATGTGCCGTGTGTCCTTTTTTGAATGTCTTTTTTAAATGTTATATAATATATAAAATATAGAATACTTACTTCATTATTTTATTGCAGATATTTGACAGCAAGCCATTCCATCAGACAGTTTTGCTACCTGGATCAACTGCCCTGTCTGTGAGTACCTTAGATGAATTATCAGATGAAACAGAAGAGAGACTTTCTTTCATACCTGACAGCTATGAAGGGGAATGGATTTGTACCACCGACCTAGTGCAAATGGGACCCAAGAAAAGGCCAAGACTTTTACCACCTGACATTAAAATGTATGTCTTTATTGAAAAAAGACCCAGAAAAATTACAGACTGTCCTTATGGGTGTTGTCACAAATTATCTCACTATGCAACACAAACAGAAGAACTGAATAAAACTAATGCACTCTATAATCCAACAGTTTATGAGAGCCCGAAGACAGCTGTTTCAAAACAGTCCTTAAAGATCCACCCAAAGAAAAGACTGCTCAAGCGTTTCCTTCAAAATCAGAATTGTTAATGTTTTATTTGATATATTTATTTAAAAAAAAAAAAATTAGAAAAAAAAATAATTTTATTGTTTTCTTTGTGTCTTTTTACAACCTAGAAGCATACGACTCAACTCAGGCCTCTAGAGTATAATATTTGGGACCTGTGTCAATTGGCTCAACAGTTGAAATAAATTTGGCAAGTTGAAACCAATCATATAGGTTTAACTTAACTAACACCCTTAAAAATACATTTTTGAGATTGATTGCTTGTTAGGACGTAAAGCACACCGTCAAAGTAGTTTTTCTAGATATTTTGAAAAACAATGCAGAGAAGGTGTAAAAGATAGGCTTCCATTTAGATTGTTAAATGTAAGGGCAAATCCTAAAGGTTTAGAGATTGGTTTAAATTTTACCACACAAGGGAATTTTTACCCAGCGCTTAGTGAATGAGGTGAAGCTCTGTTGACTTTCAGCATCCAATCATGTGCAAGCAAAAATGTGTTTTCTTTTTTTAATTTCCTTGCACGTGATTGGGTATTGTTTGCATACTGAAATTTCACCACATTCACTAGGCTGTAGGGAACATGTCATTGCAAAATGCAACTTCCCTTAAAAGGTGAACGGTCTTTTTGTGTGTAGGAAATCAGCCCCTTGGTGTAAGGTTTACATGTCCAAGAATGACCCCTTAACTGTAACTCTATGGATGGTTGTTCTATTTTGGAATAGATGGTCTTTTCTTGCATGCCTCTTGTGAACTGGTGTCTTTTCTCTTTGCAAAATCTGCATCCACTTTCCCTGAAAGAGGCCATCTACATCAAACTGGAAAAACTAGCCATAAGCATGGGTTGGGGCCTTTGACACCATCAGTCTTACACATGTAATATTATTTTATCATCTTTATCTTGGTGATTGGACAAAAATGTACACCTTCATATCTGTGAATTGAAGGATTAAAACCTATGTCGACTCCCTGACACCAAGGATGGGGTTATGCATTTAGAACAGGGCGTTTTCACTACTTTTACACCTCCTATCTTGTTTTTGGACTACCAGCATCTGCCACTGCACATTCCATGATAATTTTATGAAGGTGTCTGTGCCACATTTCTGGACAGCCTTGAGCAGCATGGGGAAAGCATGTTGAGGTATTTAAATATAATATAGAACATATAAAGTGCCCATAGGTATTTTGGAGGTGACTGGCTTTCTTCTGTTCAGTTGATTAGTCTAGAGGTTTAATAACACAACACAAAGAGTTTTAAATAATCCAAGCAGAACTCCATATCTGGCAAATGTATGATATTGTCCTAACTAAACTAATTGCACTTAAAATATTTCGATATACTATGGTCATAGTGTACAGTAAACTTAGAAGTCTTCTTAAGACCAGCTTACGCTGTCAGAATTTAAGAAATGTTCTTGTTCAAACACGATGGTGTCAGCAATTCATAATCACTAGGCTTGTGCAATTCGTTTCGTAACGAATTGAAATTCGTCCGAATTTAGCAACTTTCGGACATTCGGAAGCATTCGAATTTCCGAACAAAGCAATTACGAATAAGACCGAATCCGAAATAAATTATACCGCAAATAGCGAATGCCCGAATGTCTTCGGCATAATTCGTTATGAAAAAGTTACGAATGTACGAATCCATACGAAGCACAATAACACTCACTCTGCTCTGCTCTCTGCTTCTCCCACACCGTGCTGAACTCCCTCTCAAAATGGTGTACAGGGGCGGAGGTTATAGCCGCATGTAAAAAACGAAAGTAAAATACGAGATTTCGAATCCATTCGAAGCACAATAACACTCACTCTGCTCTGCTCTCTGCTTCTCCCTCACCGTGCTGAACCCTCTGAAAATGGTGTACAGGGGCGGAGCCTATAGCCGCATGTTAAAAACGAAAGTAAAATACGAGATTTCGAATCGTTACAAATAACCGCAATGTATTTAGAAAAGTACAAATCCATTCGAAGCACATTAGGCATAATAGGCAGCGTCGTTGTGAGAGAGACACGGAAAATTACGAATCAACGAACCCAAAAAAAGTTACGAAAGTAGGAGTTGTGTCCAGAATCAACGAAAAACAACGTACTCTACCGAAAGTACGAACCCAAAAAAAGTTACGAAAGTAGGAGTTGTGTCCAGAATCAACGAAAAACAACGTACTCTACCGAAAGTACGAATTATAAAGCAACAAAAAATTCAACGAAAAATGTCGCTTGCAAAAATACGAATGAGTCCGAACACGAAAAATCCCGTCTAGCAAAATTACGAATGATTACGAATCAACAGGACCGGAAAGAAACGAACCGAAACGGAACGAATTTTTCCGTTGTGCACAAGTCTAATAATCACTCTGTGGGGTTGATTTCCTTGAGCAAAAGGGACTGGTCATCTAGGTTATTTATTTTCAACTAGATTATATTATTTCCAAATACAACTTAAATTCACGTGAGTTTGTCCACTAAGAAAAACCCTAGAATATCATTGTATATTGTCGATAAAAAAGTCCATTCTAAATTCAAATACAATTTAAATTAATGTGACTCTGGCCCCTATTGATGAACATATAATAATGGCAATTTGATACTAAGTTAATTCTAAAAATAAATTCAGTCTTAATAAATGTGATATATCTACCAAAATCTTAAATAACATTTCATAAAAGCTATATATTTATTGGTGAATTTATTTGCTAATATAATCTATATTTTTTAATTTAAGATTATCCTTTAAGAAAACCTAAAGTTAAAACAATATCTTGTTTTCTGGAAAGCAGCTTCATATATGTAAAGTCCCCTTTCAGGTGTAAACAGGATATAGTTTCATACAATGTGTATTGGATAGGAATGGTGGAGTGAATAAAATATTTTGCATTTCAACAGTGAAAAAGGGGTGTGGGTGGTTGACACTGGCATAAAAACAAACTACCTCAGTAACCTCACTGCCCTACTATTGCAGATCATAAGCGAACACAACTGTGACTATGGATATTCAGGCAGATGCAAGTTCTGAGGAGGTAAATTGGATTATTTAGTCTATACTGTATCTGATTTAGCTTTGTTTAGTAGAAGTTGAGTGATATAACTGTTTATCCTGATTGTATTTAAAGTTATTTTTATGCATTATAGGCACATATTTTTTTAAAACAGATGTTTTAGTCTTACTCTGTGGAAAGGGAAGCCATACATAAGGGTAGCTTAATGGGAAGCTAATGAAAATTGATAGCTAAGTGGTTGCTTTGGGTTACCTTACACACATGCTGTAGTGCTCTGCAGTCTGGAAATTATTTCACCCAACACCTAGAGGTTTTAGAATATTGGTTTTATTAGTCATAGTTTAAAATATCCTTTAAGAAAATGTATGTTTGGTAAGTGTACTGTATGTGCCGTGTGTCCTTTTTTGAATGTCTTTTTTAAATGTTATATAATATATAAAATATAGAATACTTACTTCATTATTTTATTGCAGATATTTGACAGCAAGCCATTCCATCAGACAGTTTTGCTACCTGGATCAACTGCCCTGTCTGTGAGTACCTTAGATGAATTATCAGATGAAACAGAAGAGAGACTTTCTTTCATACCTGACAGCTATGAAGGGGAATGGATTTGTACCACCGACCTAGTGCAAATGGGACCCAAGAAAAGGCCAAGACTTTTACCACCTGACATTAAAATGTATGTCTTTATTGAAAAAAGACCCAGAAAAATTACAGACTGTCCTTATGGGTGTTGTCACAAATTATCTCACTATGCAACACAAACAGAAGAACTGAATAAAACTAACGCACTCTATAATCCAACAGTTTATGAGAGCCCGAAGACAGCTGTTTCAAAACAGTCCTTAAAGATCCACCCAAAGAAAAGACTGCTCAAGCGTTTCCTTCAAAATCAGAATTGTTAATGTTTTATTTGATATATTTATTTTTAAAAAAATAAAATTAGAAAAAAAAATAATTTTATTGTTTTCTTTGTGTCTTTTTACAACCTAGAAGCATACGACTCAACTCAGGCCTCTAGAGTATAATATTTGGGACCTGTGTCAATTGGCTCAACAGTTGAAATAAATTTGGCAAGTTGAAACCAATCATATAGGTTTAACTTAACTAACACCCTTAAAAATACATTTTTGAGATTGATTGCTTGTTAGGCAGTAAAGCACACCGTCAAAGTAGTTTTTCTAGATATTTTGAAAAACAATGCAGAGAAGGTGTAAAAGATAGGCTTCCATTTAGATTGTTAAATGTAAGGGCAAATCCTAAAGGTTTAGAGATTGGTTTAAATTTTACCACACAAGGGAATTTTTACCCAGCGCTTAGTGAATGAGGTGAAGCTCTGTTGACTTTCAGCATCCAATCATGTGCAAGCAAAAATGTGTTTTCTTTTTTTAATTTCCTTGCACGTGATTGGGTATTGTTTGCATACTGAAATTTCACCACATTCACTAGGCTGTAGGGAACATGTCATTGCAAAATGCAACTTCCCTTAAAAGGTGAACGGTCTTTTTGTATGTAGGAAATCAGCCCCTTGGTGTAAGGTTTACATGTCCAAGAATGACCCCTTAACTGTAACTCTATGGATGGTTGTTCTATTTTGGAATAGATGGTCTTTTCTTGCATGCCTCTTGTGAACTGGTGTCTTTTCTCTTTGCAAAATCTGCATCCACTTTCCCTGAAAGAGGGCATCTACATCAAACTGGAAAAACTAGCCATAAGCATGGGTTGGGGCCTTTGACACCATCAGTCTTACACATGTAATATTATTTTATCATCTTTATCATGGTGATTGGACAAAAATGTACACCTTCATATCTGTGAATTGAAGGATTAAAACCTATGTCGACTCCCTGACACCAAGGATGGGGTTATGCATTTAGAACAGGGCGTTTTCACTACTTTTACACCTCCTATCTTGTTTTTGGACTACCAGCATCTGCCACTGCACATTCCATGATAATTTTATGAAGGTGTCTGTGCCACATTTCTGGACAGCCTTGAGCAGCATGGGGAAAGCATGTTGAGGTATTTAAATATAATATAGAACATATAAAGTGCCCATAGGTATTTTGGAGGTGACTGGCTTTCTTCTGTTCAGTTGATTAGTCTAGAGGTTTAATAACACAACACAAAGAGTTTTAAATAATCCAAGCAGAACTCCATATCTGGCAAATGTATGATATTGTCCTAACTAAACTAATTGCACTTAAAATATTTCGATATACTATGGTCATAGTGTACAGTAAACTTAGAAGTCTTCTTAAGACCAGCTTACGCTGTCAGAATTTAAGAAATGTTCTTGTTCAAACACGATGGTGTCAGCAATTCATAATCACTCTGTGGGGTTGATTTCCTTGAGCAAAAGGGACTGGTCATCTAGGTTATTTATTTTCAACTAGATTATATTATTTCCAAATACAACTTAAATTCACGTGAGTTTGTCCACTAAGAAAAACCCTAGAATATCATTGTATATTGTCGATAAAAAAGTCCATTCTAAATTCAAATACAATTTAAATTAATGTGACTCTGGCCCCTATTGATGAACATATAATAATGGCAATTTGATACTAAGTTAATTCTAAAAATAAATTCAGTCTTAATAAATGTGATATATCTACCAAAATCTTAAATAACATTTCATAAAAGCTATATATTTATTGGTGAATTTATTTGCTAATATAATCTATATTTTTTAATTTAAGATTATCCTTTAAGAAAACCTAAAGTTAAAACAATATCTTGTTTTCTGGAAAGCAGCTTCATATATGTAAAGTCCCCTTTCAGGTGTAAACAGGATATAGTTTCATACAATGTGTATTGGATAGGAATGGTGGAGTGAATAAAATATTTTGCATTTCAACAGTGAAAAAGGGGTGTGGGTGGTTGACACTGGCATAAAAACAAACTACCTCAGTAACCTCACTGCCCTACTATTGCAGATCATAAGCGAACACAACTGTGACTATGGATATTCAGGCAGATGCAAGTTCTGAGGAGGTAAATTGGATTATTTAGTCTATACTGTATCTGATTTAGCTTTGTTTAGTAGAAGTTGAGTGATATAACTGTTTATCCTGATTGTATTTAAAGTTATTTTTATGCATTATAGGCACATATTTTTTTAAAACAAATGTTTTAGTCTTACTCTGTGGAAAGGGAAGCCATACATAAGGGTAGCTTAATGGGAAGCTAATGAAAATTGATAGCTAAGTGGTTGCTTTGGGTTACCTTACACACATGCTGTAGTGCTCTGCAGTCTGGAAATTATTTCACCCAACACCTAGAGGTTTTAGAATATTGGTTTTATTAGTCATAGTTTAAAATATCCTTTAAGAAAATGTATGTTTGGTAAGTGTACTGTATGTGCCGTGTGTCCTTTTTTGAATGTCTTTTTTAAATGTTATATAATATATAAAATATAGAATACTTACTTCATTATTTTATTGCAGATATTTGACAGCAAGCCATTCCATCAGACAGTTTTGCTACCTGGATCAACTGCCCTGTCTGTGAGTACCTTAGATGAATTATCAGATGAAACAGAAGAGAGACTTTCTTTCATACCTGACAGCTATGAAGGGGAATGGATTTGTACCACCGACCTAGTGCAAATGGGACCCAAGAAAAGGCCAAGACTTTTACCACCTGACATTAAAATGTATGTCTTTATTGAAAAAAGACCCAGAAAAATTACAGACTGTCCTTATGGGTGTTGTCACAAATTATCTCACTATGCAACACAAACAGAAGAACTGAATAAAACTAACGCACTCTATAATCCAACAGTTTATGAGAGCCCGAAGACAGCTGTATCAAAACAGTCCTTAAAGATCCACCCAAAGAAAAGACTGCTCAAGCGTTTCCTTCAAAATCAGAATTGTTAATGGTTTATTTGATATATTTATTTTTGAAAAAATAAAATTAGAAAAAAAAAATGATTTTATTGTTTTCTTTGTGTCTTTTTACAACCTAATAGCATACGACTCAACTCAGGCCTCTAGAGTTTAATATTTGGGACCTGTGTCAATTGGCTCAACAGTTGAAATAATTTTGGCAAGTTGAAACCAATCATATAGGTTTAACTTAACCACTTAACGACCGCCCACCGCCGATTTACGTCGGCAGAATGGCACGGACAGGCAGAATCACGTAGATCTACGTGATCGCCTTTGTGCAGTTGGGGGGTCCATCCGGACCCCCCTTCACTGCAGTGAGCGGCCGTTAAGTGTTCAGGAGCGATCAGGCATGAGGGGGCGGCCGCTCGATTCCGCCCCCCCCCTCGCGATCGCTCCCGGCCAATGAAATTGCTTCCTCCGCCATGTGATGTAAACACAGGCTGGAGGAAGTGATGTCATCTCCCTCGCCGCGGTCTTTTCGTTCCCGGCGCCGAGGAGTGAAGACAGAGGTTAGTGCTCCAACAGTCCACTGACACGTAGGTACACATAGGCACACAAATCACCCCCCAGTCACCCCCAGATCACCCCCCAGGTCACCCCAAAGCCCCCAATCACAGTGTCACTGATTGCAGTGATCATTTATTTTACTGATCACTGCATTTAGTGTCATCTGTGATTGTAAAAAGTTGCAGGGCAGTTAGGATTAGGCCCCTTTAGGTCCAGGGTAGCCCCCTAACCCCCCCTAATAAAGGTTTAACCCCTTGATCACCCCCCAGGTAACCCTTTCACCCCCTAACTTCAGCGTCACTAAGCGATTGTTTTTCCGATCGCTGTATTCGTGTCGCTGGTGTTTTAGATAGGCAGTTATTTTTTTTTTAGGTTCGCCACAGGTTTTTATTGGTGTCAGGTACCCCATATATTATTTTAACCCCCTGATTGCCCCTAGAGTTAACCCTTTCACCAGTGATCGCCGTATAAGCATCACTGGTGTCACTGGTTACCCAGTAAGTTATTTAGTTATTTAGGTTACCCGTCAGGTTTTTATATAGTGTCAGGTACCCCCATACTTAACCTAATAAAGGTTTTAACCCCCTGATTGCCCCTAGTTAACCCTTTCACCAGTGATCACCATATAAAGGTTACGGGTGACGCTGGTTGATTAGTTTGCTTTTTATAGCATCAGGGCACCCGCCGTATATAACCCAATAAAGGTTTAACCCCCCTGATCGCCCGGCGGGTGAGATCAATTAGGTTTTAGCGCCAGAGAGGGTCTGCGTCGCCCCAGGCAGTGTTAGGTTAGTGCCAGTAACGCTAACACCCACGCGCAAAGCATACACCCCCCTTAGTGGTATAGTATCTGATCAGATCTATACTAGCATCCCCAGCGGTTTAGGGTTCCCAAAAACGCAGTGTTAGCGGGATCAGCCCAGATACCTGCTAGCGCCTGCGTTTAGCCCCTCCGCCCAGCCCAGCCCAGCCCAGCCCACCCAAGTGCAGTATCGATCGATCACTGTCACTTACCAAACACAACACACATAACTGCAGCGTTCGCAGAGACAGGCCTGATCCCTGCGATCGCTAACAGTTTTTTTGTAGCGTTTGATATATTTGCTGACGACAGTCAGGTGATTTTTTTCCTGTGAATCTTACTAGTGTACCCCTAAATTTAGAGCCCAAAATGGCAAGACGAAGGTACACTAGTAAAGAGGCCTACGAGATTCTGAGCATGACAGATAGTGAAGAGGAGGTCACGTATCTGTCAGATTCAGGCTCAGAATATCTTCCCGTAGAAGACAGTGACGTCAGCGGCCCCACGTCAGATAGCTCTGACGACGAAGTTGAGGTCCCTGCTAAGGTCAGGCGTACCCGATCCCGATCTTCTGAGGTTGTTGAGGAGCAAGAACCGCAGGTCTCTCGTATCATGGAGCAGAGTAGTACTAGCGCCGCTATTCCTTCTGGTGAACTGGCAAGCACCAGCGGCCTAGTACAGCCTGGACGTACATCCAGCACTGCAGTAACACTTGGTGACGTGGCGAGTCCCATAAGTGCAGTTCAAGCTGGCGAGGTGGCAAGCACAAGTAGTGTCCCGCTGCCACCAAGAAGACAAAGGCAGGCCCGTCGTGCCCATACTGCCCTTCCTGCAGAATTCGCCTATCCTGATTGGGTCCCCACCACTTCTGCAGAACCCGTACTTCCCCCATTCACTGCCCAACCCGGTATTCAGGTGGAAACAGCTGATTTTATTCCAATTGATTTTTATTCGCTGTTTTTCACGGAAGATCTCTATAGATCTATTGTGGACCAGAGTAATTTATATGCTGGTCAATTTATCGCCGCTAACCCCCAGTTGCCTAAAATTGCCAGAAATTGGAAACCAATTACGGTTTCCGAATTTAAGACCTTTCTGGGCCTTTCCCTCAACATGGGCACACATAAATTTCCGTCATTGCGTGCTTATTGGTCCACGCACCCAATTGACCACATGCCCGTGTTCTCTGCCTCCATGTCCAGGGCACGATACGAGCAGATTTTGCGGTTCATGCACTTCAACGACAATGAACTTTGTCGTCCACGTGGGGACCCTGAATACGACCGGCTCTATAAAATTCGGCCCCTCATAAACCACTTCAACGAACGTTTTGCAGCCTTGTTTACTCCCGATCAAGTTGTCTGCGTTGATGAGTCCCTGATTAAATTTTCTGGCCGCTTGTCTTTCAAGCAGTACCTTCCCAGCAAGCGTGCCAGATACGGGGTCAAGCTCTACAAGTTCTGTGACAGGGCAACAGGCTATGTAGTGAACTTTACGGTTTATGAGGGAAAAGACAGTCAGATTGAGTCGGTCAACTGCCCGGATTACATAGGGAGCGCTGGCAAGATAGTGTGGAACTTGGTGTCACCCTTATTCGGAAAGGGGTACCACTTGTATGTGGACAATTATTACACGAGCGTGCCACTGTTTAGTCACTTGTTTGATCATAAGATTGGAGCATGTGGCACCGTGCGACCTAATCGCCGGGGCTTTCCCCAGCGGCTTGTAGATGCCCGTCTTAGGCTGGGGGAGAGAGCCTGCTTGAAGTGTAATAACTTGCTCGCTATGAAGTGGAGGGACAATAAGAATGTTTTCCTTCTTACCTCCCTTCATGCAGACACGACAGTCCAAATTCGTACGGCGACTGGTGTTGTGGAGAAACCCCTCTGTGTCCACGAATATAACCAAAATATGGGAGGGGTGGACCTCAACGACCAGTTGATGGCGCCGTATCTAATTGACCATAAGGCGAGACGCTGGTACAAAAAAGTGTCTCTATCATTATTCCAATTGGCTTTGCTGAACGCTCATGTGCTATACAGAGCTTCAGGCGGGACGTTATCTCTTCTAAAATTCCAGAATGAGATAGTCACAGAACTCCTGTATCCAGGCGGTTCTGCACCTCACCATCCCCAACCAAATGCAGTAAGCCGGCTGCATGAGAGGCATTATTCGTATGTCCTCCCGAGTACCCCTACCCAAAGCCACCCCCAAAAAAGATGTCGTGTCTGTAGCAAGCGCGGATTTAGGCGTGACACCCGTAGTTTTTGTCCACTCTGTCCTGACAAGCCTGGTCTTTGCCAAGGTGAATGTTTTGAACGCTACCACTCAAAAGTGAAGTTTTAGCGTAGGGTACAGCATTTCACAGACAAGGACACACTTACACAGGGTCTCCCAAGATGCCATTACATTTTGAGAGACCCGAACCATTACAGTTGTAAAGTTACAAAAAAAAGTGTAAAAAAGAAAAAAAAAACGTAAAAAACAAAACACAAAAAAAATATAAAATAAAAAAACCAAAAATAGTTGTCGTTTTATTGTTCTCTCTCTCTCTATTTTCTCTCTATTGTTCTGCTCTTTTTTACTGTATTCTATTCTGCAATGTTTTATCATGCTTGCTTTTCAGGTATGTAATTTTTTGTTTTCAGGTGCGCCATTCAACTGCAGCGCGGAATTATTTATCTTGACAGCAACAGCGTTTGCTCCCACGATACATAAAGCCGTGACTCCAGTGCTGTAGGAGGTGATTTCACCACCACAGTTAAAAAAAAGAGCATATATGCCGAAGCATGGGGGCAGCAGGGGCGGAGGAGCGATTTTGCTCCTAATGCCGCGTACATACGGTCGAAATTCCGACGGAGGCCTGCCCGTGGAAAATTCCGACCGTGTGTACGCGGCATAACTTTTTTGCGGGAGGATGCCCCCATGCTTCGGCATATATATATTTTAGGCACAGGTTGCGTTAAAACATTTTTTTATTTTTTACTAGGTTTTGTTTTGGTATTTGCTTTGCAGGTATGGCATGGTAAGGTCTTACTGTTGTACTGTAATGTTACTTTGTTTTAATGTTAACCACCATTTGCTTAGCAGGTACGCCATTCAGTTGCAGCGCGGATCTATTTATCTTGACAGCAACAGCGTTTGCTCCCACGATACATAAAGCCGTGACTCCAACGCTGTAGGAGGTGATTTCACCACCACAGTTAAAAAAAGAGCATATATGCCGAAGCATGGGGGCAGCAGGGGCGGAGGAGCGATTTTGCTCCTAATGCCGCGTATATACGGTCGAAATTCCAACGGAGGCTTGCCCGTGGAAAAGTCCGACCGTGTGTACGCGGCATAACTTTTTTGCGGGAGGATGCCCCCATGCTTCGGCATATATGCCCATCATTAGAAGTGGGTGGATGAAGGGAGGTATTCTAATGGTGGGCATACCCACCAATCAATCTCTTTTTTTCGTTCAGCCAATAGGCTGTATGAAAAAAAAGATTACAATACATGTCCAACAAGGACCAGCAACGTACTGGTATGTTGCTGGACTTTGAATGTTTATACCAGAATGATGCCTGCGGGTTTAGGTATCATCTTGGTATCATTCTTTTCAGCCAGCAGCCGGCTTTCATGTAAAAGCAATTCTAGCAGATAATTAGCCTCTAGACTGCTTTTACAAGCAGTGGGAGGGAATGTCCCCCCCGGATATAAAAAGCGCCATTGGGAAATTGGGAAAGCATTTTATCACACCGATCTTGGTGTGGTCAGATGCTTTGAGGGCAGAGGAAAGATCTAGGGTCTAACCCCCCAATTTTTTTCAAAAAAAGAGTACCTGTCACTACCTATTGCTATCATAGGGGATATTTACATTCCCTGAGATAACGATAAAAATGGTAAAAAAATAAAATATGGAAGGCACAGTTTAAAAATAAAATAAAAAAGCCAAATAAATAATAAAAAAATAAATAAATAAATAAAAAAGCACCGCTGTCCCCCCCTGCTATTGCGCAAAGACGAACGCAAGCGTCGGTCTAGCGTCATATGTAAACAGCAATTGCATCATGCATGTGAGGTATCACCGCGAAGGTCAGATCGAGGGCAGTCATTTTAGCAGTAGACCTCCTCTGTAAATCTAACGTGGTAACCTGTAAAGGCTTTTAAATGCTTTTAAAAATGAATGTAGTTTGTCGCCGCTGCGCGTTTGTGCGCAATTTTAAAGCATGTCGTGTTTGGTATCCATGTACTCGGCCTATGATCATCTTTTTTATTTCATCAAACATTTGGGCAATATAGTGTTTTTTAGTGCATTAAAAATAAAAAAAGTGTGTTTTTCCCCCAAAAAATGCGTTTGAAAAATCGCTGCGCAAATACTGTGTGGAAAAAAAATGCAACACCCACTATTTTAATCTGTAGGGCCTTTGCTTTAAAAAAATATATAATGTTTGGGGGTTCAACATAATTTTCTTGCAAAATTTTTTTTTTTTTCATGTAAACAAAAAGTGTCAGAAAGGGCTTTGTCTTCAAGTGGTTAGAAGAGTGGATGATGTGTGACATAAGCTTCCTAATGTTGTGCATAAAATGCCAGGACAGTTCAAAACCCCCCCAAATGACCCCATTTTGTAAAGTAGACACCTCAAGCTATTTGCTGAGAGGCATGTTGAGCCCATTGAATATTTTTTTTTTTTGTCCCAAGTGATTGAATAATGACCAAAAAAAAAAAAAAATGTACAAAAAGTTGTCACTAAATTATATATTGCTCAAACATGCCATGGGCATATGTGGAATTACACCCCAAAATACATTCTGTTGCTTCTCCTGAGTACGGGGATACCACATGTGTGGGACTTTTTGGGAGCCTAGTCGCGTACGGGACCCCAAAAACCAAGCACCGCCTTCAGGATTTCTATGGGTGTAAATTTTTGATTTCACTCCTCACTGCCTATCACAGTTTCGGAGGCCATGGAATGCCCATATGGCACAAAACCCCCCAAATGACCCCATTTTGGAAAGTAGACACCCCAAGCTATTTGCTGAGAGGTATGTTGAGTATTTTGCAGATCTCGCTTTTTGTCACAAAGTTTTGAAAATGTAAAAAAAGAAAAAAAAAAGAAAAAAAAATGTCTTTCTTAATTTTCAAAAACAAATGAGAGCTGTAAAATACTCACCATGCCTCTCAGCAAATAGCTTGGGGTGTCTACTTTCCAAAATGGGGTCATTTGTGGGGGTTTTGGGCTATTTTGACATTTTATGGCCTTCAAAACTGTGATAGGTAGTGAGGAGTGAAATCAAAAATGTATGCCCTTAGAAACCTTGAAGGCGGTGCTTGGTTTTTGGGGTCCCGTACGCGGCTAGGCTCCCAAAAAGTCCCACACATGTGGTATCCCCGTACTCAGGAGAAGCAGCAGAATGTATTTTGGGGTGTAATTTCACATATAACCATGGCATGTGTGAGCAATATATCATTTAGTGACAACTTTTTGTACATTTTTTTTTTCTTTTTGTCATTATTCAATCATTTGGGACAAAAAAAAAATATTCAATGGGCTCAACATGCCTCTCAGCAAATAGCTTGGGGTGTCTACTTTCCAAAATGGGGTCATTTGGGGGGGTTTTGTGCCATCTTGGCATTTTATGGCCTTCAAAACTGTGATAGGTAGTGAGGAGCGAAATCAAAAATTTATGCCCTTAGAAACCTTGAAGGCGGTGCTTGGTTTTTGGGGTCCCGTACGCGGCTAGGCTCCCAAAAAGTCCCACACATGTGGTATCCCCGTACTCAGGAGAAGCAGCAGAATGTATTTTGGGGTGTAATTTCACATATGCCCATGGCATGTGTGAGCAATATATCATTTAGTGACAACTTTGTGCAAAAAAAAACAGTTTGTCATATTCCCGCAACCTGTGGCAAAATATAAAATATTCCATGGACTCAACATGCCTCTCAGCAAATAGCTTGGGGTGTCTACTTTCCAAAATGGGGTAATTTGGGGGGGTTTTGTGCTATTTTGGCATTTTATGGCCTTCGAAACTGTGATAGGTAGTGAGGAGTGAAATCAAAAATTTACGCCCTTAGAAATCCTGAAGGCGGTGCTTGGTTTTTGGGGCCCTGTACGCGGCTAGGCTCCCAAAAAGTCCCACACATGTGGTATCCCCGTACTCAGGAAAAGCAGCAGAATGTATTTTGGGGTGCAATTCCACATATAACCATGGCATGTGTGAGCAATATATCATTTAGTGACAACTTTTTGTACATTTTTTTTTTCTTTTTGTCATTATTCAATCATTTGGGACAAAAAAAAATATTCAATGGGGTCAACATGCCTCTCAGCAAATAGCTTGGGGTGTCTACTTTCCAAAATGGGGTCATTTGGGGGGGTTTTGTGCCATCTTGGCATTTTATGGCCTTCAAAACTGTGATAGGTAGTGAGGAGTGAAATCAAAAATTTATGCCCTTAGAAACCTTGAAGGCGGTGCTTGGTTTCTGGGGTCCCGTACGCGGCTAGGCTCCCAAAAAGTCCCACACATGTGGTATCCCCGTACTCAGGAGAAGCAGCAGAATGTATTTTGGGGTGTAATTTCACATATGCCCATGGCATGTGTGAGCAATATATCATTTAGTGACAACTTTGTGCAAAAAAAAAAAAGTTTGTCATATTCCCGCAACTTGTGGCAAAATATAAAATATTCCATGGACTGAACATGCCTCTCAGTAAATAGCTTGGGGTGTCTACTTTCCAAAATGGGGTCATTTGGGGGGTTTTGTGCTATTTTGGCATTTTATGGCCTTCGAAACTGTGATAGGTAGTGAGGAGTGAAATCAAAAATTTGCGCCCTTAGAAATCCTGAAGGCGGTGCTTGGTTTCCAGGGTCCCGTACGTGGCTAGGCTCCTAAAAAGTCCCACACATGTGGTATCCCCGTACTCAGGAGAAGCAGCAGAATGTATTTTGGGGTGCAATTCCACATATAACCATGGCATGTGTGAGCAATATATCATTTAGTGACAACTTTTTGTAATTTTTTTTTTTTTTGTCATTATTCAATCACTTGGGACAAAAAATAAAATAATCAATGGGCTCAACATGCCTCTCAGCAATTTCCTTGGGGTGTCTACTTTCCAAAATGGGGTCATTTGGGGGGGTTTTGTACTGCCCTGCCATTTTAGCACCTCAAGAAATGAGATAGGCAGTCATAAATTTAAAGCTGTGTAAATTTCAGAAAATGTACCCTAGTTTGTAAACGCTATAACTTTGCGCAAACCAATAAATATACGATTATTGACATTTTTTTTACTAAAGACATGTGGCTGAATACATTTTGGCCTAAATGTATGACTAAAATTGAGTTTATTCGATTTTTCTTATAACAAAAAGTAGAAAATATCATTTTTTTTCAAAATTTTCGGTCTTTTTCTGTTTATATCGCAAAAAATAAAAATCGCAGAGGCAATCAAATACCATTAAAAGAAAGCTCTATTTGTGGGAAGAAAAGGACGCAAATTTCATTTGGGTACAACATTGCATGTCCGCACAATTTACAGTTAAAGCAGCGCAGTGCCGAATCCCAAAAACAGGCTTGGTCCTAATGGCCCGAAATGGTCCGGGGCTTAAGTGGTTAACTAACACCATTAAAAATACATGTTTGAGACTGATTGCTTGTTAGGCAGAAAAGCACACCGTCAAAGTAGTTTTTCTAGATATTTTGAAAAACAATGCAGAGAAGGTGTAAAAGATGGGCTTCCATTTAGATTGTTAAATGTAAGGGCAAATCTTAAAGGTTTAGAGATTGGTTTAAGTTTTACCACAAAAGGGAATTTTTACCCAGCGCTTATTGAATGAGGTGAAGCTCTGTTGACTTTCAGCATCCAATCATGTGCAAGCAAAAATTTGTTTTCTTTTTTTAATTTCCTTGCACGTGATTGGGTATTGTTTGCATACTGAAATTTCACCACATTCACTAGGCTGTAGGGAACATGTCATTGCAAAATGCAACTTCCCTTAAAAGGTGAATGGTCTTTTTGTGTGTAGGAAATCAGCCCCTTGGTGTAAGGTTTACATGTCCAAGAATGCCCCCTTAACTGTAACTCTATGGATGGTTGTTCCAGTTTGGAATAGATGTTCTTTTCTTGCATGCCTCTTGTGAACTGGTGTCTTTTCTCTTTCCAAAACCTGCAACCACTTTCCCTGAAAGAGGCCATCTACATCAAACTGGAAAAACTAGCCATAGGCATGGGTTGGGGCCTTTGACACCATCAGTCTTACACATGTAATATTATTTTATCATCTTTATCATGGTGATTGGACAAAAATGTACAAATTCATATCTGTGAATTGAAGGATTAAAACCTATGTCGACTCCCTGACACCAAGGATGGGGTTATGCATTTAGAACAGGGCGTTTTCACTACTTTTACACCTCCTATCTTGTTTTTGGACTACCAGCATCTGCCACTGCACATTCCATGATAATTTTATGAAGGTGTCTGTGCCACATTTCTGGACAGCCTTGAGCAGCATGGGGAAAGTATGTTGAGGTATTTAAATTTTTAAATAGATTTAAATAATCTTAGCAGAACTCCATATCTGGCAAATGTATGATATTGTCCTAACTAAACTAATTGCACTTAAAATATTTCGATATACTATGGTCATAGTGTACAGTAAACTTAGAAGTCTTCTTAAGACCAGCTTACGCTGTCAGAATTTAACAAATGTTCTTGTTCAAACACAATGGTGTCAGCAATTCATAATCACTCTGTGGGGTTGATTTCCTTAAACAAAAGGGACTGGTCATCTAGGTTATTTAATTTCAACTAGATTATATTATTTCCAAATACAACTTAAATTCACGTGAGTTTGTCCACTAAGAAAAACCCTAGAATATCATTGTATATTGTCGATAAAAAAGTCCATCCTAAATTCAAATACAATTTAAATTAATGTGACTCTGGCCCCTATTGATGAACATATAATAATGGCAATTTGATACTAAGTTAATTCTAAAAATAAATTCATCTTAATAAATGTGATATATCTACCAAAATCTTAAATAACATTTCATAAAAGCTATATATTTATTGGTGAATTTATTTGCTAATATGATCTATATTTTTTAATTTAAGATTATCCTTTAAGAAAACCTAAAGTGAAAACAATATCTTGTTTTCTGGAAAGCAGCTTCATATATGTAAAGTCCCCTTTCAGGTGTAAACAGGATATAGTTTCATACAATGTGTATTGGATAGGAATGGTGGAGTGAATAAAATATTTTGCATTTCAACAGTGAAAAAGGGGTGTAGGTGGTTGACACTGGCATAAAAACAAACTGTACCTCAGTAACCTCACTGCCCTACCTTTGCAGATCATAAGCGAACACAACTGTGACTATGGATATTCAGGCAGATGCAAGTTCTGAGGAGGTAAATTGGATTATTTAGTCTATACTGTATCTGATTTAGCTTTGTTTAGTAGAAGTTGAGTGATATAACTGTTTATCCTGATTGTATTTAAAGTTATTTTTATGCATTATAGGCACATATTTTTTTAAAACAAATGTTTTAGTCTTACTCTGTGGAAAAGGAAGCCATACATAAGGGTAGCTTAATGGGAAGCTAATAAAAATTGATAGCTAAGTGGTTGCTTTGGGTTACCTTACACACATGCTGTAGTGCTCTGCAGTCTGGAAATTATTTCACCCAACACCTAGAGGTTTTAGAATATTGGTTTTATTAGTCATAGTTTAAAATATCCTTTAAGAAAATGTATGTTTGGTAAGTGTACTGTATGTGCCGTGTGTCCTTTTTTGAATGTCTTTTTTAAATGTTATATAATATATAAAATATAGAATACTTACTTCATTATTTTATTGCAGATATTTGACAGCAAGCCATTCCATCAGACAGTTTTGATACCTGGATCAACTGCCCTGTCTGTGAGTACCTTAGATGAATTATCAGATCAAATGGAAGAGAGACTTTCTTTCATACCTGACAGCTATGAAGGGGAATGGATTTGTACCACCGACCTAGTGCAAATGGGACCCAAGAAAAGGCCAAGACTTTTACCACCTGATATTAAAATGTATGTCTTTATTGAAAAAAGACCCAGAAAAATTACAGACTGTCCTTATGGGTGTTGTCACAAATTATCTCACTATGCAACACAAACAGAAGAACTGAATAAAACTAACGCACTCTATAATCCAACAGTTTATGAGAGCCCGAAGACAGCTGTATCAAAACAGTCCTTAAAGATCCACCCAAAGAAAAGACTGCTCAAGCGTTTCCTTCAAAATCAGAATTGTTAATGGTTTATTTGATATATTTATTTTTGAAAAAATAAAATTAGAAAAAAAAATGATTTTATTGTTTTCTTTGTGTCTTTTTACAACCTAATAGCATACGACTCAACTCAGGCCACTAGAGTTTAATATTTGGGACCTGTGTCAATTGGCTCAACAGTTGAAATAATTTTGGCAAGTTGAAACCAATCATATAGGTTTAACTTAACTAACACCATTAAAAATACATGTTTGAGATTGATTGCTTGTTAGGCAGAAAAGCACACCGTCAAAGTAGTTTTTCTAGATATTTTGAAAAACAATGCAGAGAAGGTGTAAAAGATGGGCTTCCATTTAGATTGTTAAATGTAAGGGCAAATCTTAAAGGTTTAGAGATTGGTTTAAGTTTTACCACACAAGGGAATTTTTACCCAGCGCTTAGTGAATGAGGTGAAGCTCTGTTGACTTTCAGCATCCAATCATGTGCAAGCAAAAATGTGTTTTCTTTTTTTAATTTCCTTGCACGTGATTGGGTATTGTTTGCATACTGAAATTTCACCACATTCACTAGGCTTTAGGGAACATGTCATTGCAAAATGCATCTTCCCTTAAAAGGTGAACAGTCTTTTTGTGTGTAGGAAATCAGCCCCTTGGTGTAAGGTTTACATGTCCAAGAATGCCCCCTTAACTGTAACTCTATGGATGGTTGTTCCAGTTTGGAATAGATGGTATTTTCTTGCATGCCTCTTGTGAACTGGTGTCTTTTCTCTTTCCAAAATCTGCACCCACTTTCCCTGAAAGAGGCCATTTACATCAAACTGGAAAAACTAGCCATAGGCATGGGTTGGGGCCTTTGACACCATCAGTCTTACACATGTAATATTATTTTATCATCTTTATCATGGTGATTGGACAACTGTACACCTTCAAATCTGTGAATTGAAGGATTAAAACCTATGTCGACTCCCTGACACCAAGGATGGGGTTATGCATTTAGAACAGGGCGTTTTCACTACTTTTACACCTCCTATCTTGTTTTTGGACTACCAGCATCTGCCACTGCACATTCCATGATAATTTTATGAAGGTGTCTGTGCCACATTTCTGGACAGCCTTGAGCAGCATGGGGAAAGCATGTTGAGGTATTTAAATATAATATAGAACATATAAAGTGCCCATAGGTATTTTGGAGGTGACTGGCTTTCTTCTGTTCAGTTGATTAGTCTAGAGGTTTAACCACTTAACGACCGCCCACCGCCGATTTACGTCGGCAGAATGGCACGGACAGGCAGAATCACGTAGATCTACGTGATCGCCTTTGTGCAGTTGGGGGGTCCATCCGGACCCCCCTTCACTGCAGTGAGCGGCCGTTAAGTGTTCGGGAGCGATCAGGCATGAGGGGGGGCCGCTCGATTCCGCCCCCCCCTCGCGATCGCTCCCGGCCAATGAAAATGCTTCCTCCGCCATGTGATGTAAACAAGGCTGGAGGAAGTGATGTCATCTCCCTCGCCGCGGTCTTTCCGTTCCCGGCGCCGAGCAGAGAGGAAGCAGGTTAGTGCACTAACAGTCCACTGACACGTAGGTACACATAGGCACACAAATCACCCCCCAGTCACCCCCAGATCACCCCCCAGGTCACCCCAAAGCCCCCAATCACAGTGTCACTGATTGCAGTGATCATTTATTTTACTGATCACTGCATTTAGTGTCATCTGTGATTGTAAAAAGTTGCAGGGCAGTTAGGATTAGGCCCCTTTAGGTCCAGGGTAGCCCCCTAACCCCCCCTAATAAAGGTTTAACCCCTTGATCACCCCCCAGGTAACCCTTTCACCCCCTAACTTCAGCGTCACTAAGCGATTGTTTTTCCGATCGCTGTATTCGTGTCGCTGGTGTTTTAGATAGGCAGTTATTTTTTTTTAGGTTCGCCGCAGGTTTTTATTAGTGTCAGGTACCCCCATATATTATTTTAACCCCCTGATTGCCCCTAGAGTTAACCCTTTCACCAGTGATCGCCGTATAAGCGTCACTGGTGTCACTGGTTAGCCAGTAAGTTATTTAGTTATTTAGGTTACCCGTCAGGTTTTTATATAGTGTCAAGTACCCCCATATTTAACCTAATAAAGATTTTAACCCCCTGATTGCCCCTAGTTAACCCTTTCACCAGTGATCACCATATAAAGGTTACGGGTGACGCTGGTTGATTAGTTTGCTTTTTATAGCATCAGGGCACCCGCCGTCTTATAACCCAATAAAGGTTTAACCCCCCTGATCGCCCGGCGGGTGAGATCAATTAGGTTTTAGCGCCAGAGAGGGTCTGCGTCGCCCCAGGCAGTGTTAGGTTAGTGACAGTAACGCTAACACCCACGCGCAAAGCATACATCCCCCTTAGTGGTATAGTATCTGATCAGATCTGATCAGATCTATACTAGCATCCCCAGCGGTTTAGGGTTCCCAAAAACGCAGTGTTAGCGGGATCAGCCCAGATACCTGCTAGCGCCTGCATTTAGCCCCTCCGCCCAGCCCAGCCCAGCCCAGCCCACCCAAGTGCAGTATCGATCGATCACTGTCACTTACCAAACACAACACACATAACTGCAGCGTTCGCAGTGCTTGGTTTTTGGGGCCCTGTACGCGGCTAGGCTCCCAAAAAGTCCCACACATGTGGTATCCCCGTACTCAGGAAAAGCAGCAGAATGTATTTTGGGGTGCAATTCCACATATAACCATGGCATGTGTGAGCAATATATCATTTAGTGACAACTTTTTGTACATTTTTTTTTCTTTTTGTCATTATTCAATCATTTGGGACAAAAAAAAAATATTCAATGGGGTCAACATGCCTCTCAGCAAATAGCTTGGGGTGTCTACTTTCCAAAATGGGGTCATTTGGGGGGGTTTTGTGCCATCTTGGCATTTTATGGCCTTCAAAACTGTGATAGGTAGTGAGGAGTGAAATCAAAAATTTATGCCCTTAGAAACCTTGAAGGCGGTGCTTGGTTTTTGGGGTCCCGTACGCGGCTAGGCTCCCAATAAGTCCCACACATGTGGTATCCCCGTACTCAGGAGAAGCAGCAGAATGTATTTTGGGGTGTAATTTCACATATGCCCATGGCATGTGTGAGCAATATATCATTTAGTGACAACTTTGTGCAAAAAAAAAAAAGTTTGTCATATTCCCGCAACTTGTGGCAAAATATAAAATATTCCATGGACTGAACATGCCTCTCAGTAAATAGCTTGGGGTGTCTACTTTCCAAAATGGGGTCATTTGGGGGGGTTTTGTGCTATTTTGGCATTTTATGGCCTTCGAAACTGTGATAGGTAGTGAGGAGTGAAATCAAAAATTTGCGCCCTTAGAAATCCTGAAGGCGGTGCTTGGTTTCCGGGGTCCCGTACGTGGCTAGGCTCCTAAAAAGTCCCACACATGTGGTATCCCCGTACTCAGGAGAAGCAGCAGAATGTATTTTGGGGTGCAATTCCACATATAACCATGGCATGTGTGAGCAATATATCATTTAGTGACAACTTTTTGTAATTTTTTTTTATTTTATTTTTTTTTGTCATTATTCAATCACTTAGGACAAAAAAAAAAAATATTCAATGGGCTCAACATGCCTCTCAGCAATTTCCTTGGGGTGTCTACTTTCCAAAATGGGGTCATTTGGGGGGGTTTTGTACTGCCCTGCCATTTTAGCACCTCAAGAAATGAGATAGGCAGTCATAAATTTAAAGCTGTGTAAATTTCAGAAAATGTACCCTAGTTTGTAAACGCTATAACTTTTGCGCAAACCAATAAATATACGCTTATTGACATTTTTTTTACTAAAGACATGTGGCTGAATACATTTTGGCCTAAATGTATGACTAAAATTGAGTTTATTCGATTTTTCTTATAACAAAAAGTAGAAAATATCTTTTTTTTTCAAAATTTTCGTTCTTTTTCCATTTATATCGCAAAAAATAAAAATCGCAGAGGCAATCAAATACCATTAAAAGAAAGCTCTATTTGTGGGAAGAAAAGGACGCAAATTTCATTTGGGTACAACATTGCATGTCCGCACAATTTACAGTTAAAGCAGCGCAGTGCCGAATCCCAAAAACAGGCTTGGTCCTAATGGCCCGAAATGGTCCGGGGCTTAAGTGGTTAATAACACAACACAAAGAGTTTTAAATAATCTTAGCAGAAGTCCATATCTGGCAAATGTATGATATTGTCCTAACTAAACTAATTGCACTTAAAATATTTCGATATACTATGGTCATAGTGTACAGTAAACTTAGAAGTCTTCTTAAGACCAGCTTACGCTGTCAGAATTTAACAAATGTTCTTGTTCAAACACAATGGTGTCAGCAATTCATAATCACTCTGTGGGGTTGATTTCCTTAAACAAAAGGGACTGGTCATCTAGGTTATTTAATTTCAACTAGATTATATTATTTCCAAATACAACTTAAATTCACGTGAGTTTGTCCACTAAGAAAAACCCTAGAATATCATTGTATATTGTCGATAAAAAAGTCCATCCTAAATTCAAATACAATTTAAATTAATGTGACTCTGGCCCCTATTGATGAACATATAATAATGGCAATTTGATACTAAGTTAATTCTAAAAATAAATTCAGTCTTAATAAATGTGATATATCTACCAAAATCTTAAATAACATTTCATAAAAGCTATATATTTATTGGTGAATTTATTTGCTAATATAATCTATATTTTTTAATTTAAGATTATCCTTTAAGAAAACCTAAAGTGAAAACAATATCTTGTTTTCTGGAAAGCAGCTTCATATATGTAAAGTCCCCTTTCAGGTGTAAACAGGATATAGTTTCATACAATGTGTATTGGATAGGAATGGTGGAGTGAATAAAATATTTTGCATTTCAACAGTGAAAAAGGGGTGTAGGTGGTTGACACTGGCATAAAAACAAACTGTACCTCAGTAACCTCACTGCCCTACCTTTGCAGATCATAAGCGAACACAACTGTGACTATGGATATTCAGGCAGATGCAAGTTCTGAGGAGGTAAATTGGATTATTTAGTCTATACTGTATCTGATTTAGCTTTGTTTAGTAGAAGTTGAGTGATATAACTATTTATCCTGATTGTATTTAAAGTTATTTTTATGCATTATAGGCACATATTTTTTTAAAACAAATGTTTTAGTCTTACTCTGTGGAAAAGGAAGCCATACATAAGGGTAGCTTAATGGGAAGCTAATAAAAATTGATAGCTAAGTGGTTGCTTTGGGTTACCTTACACACATGCTGTAGTGCTCTGCAGTCTGGAAATTATTTCACCCAACACCTAGAGGTTTTAGAATATTGGTTTTATTAGTCATAGTTTAAAATATCCTTTAAGAAAATGTATGTTTGGTAAGTGTACTGTATGTGCCGTGTGTCCTTTTTTGAATGTCTTTTTTAAATGTTATATAATATATAAAATATAGAATACTTACTTCATTATTTTATTGCAGATATTTGACAGCAAGCCATTCCATCAGACAGTTTTGATACCTGGATCAACTGCCCTGTCTGTGAGTACCTTAGATGAATTATCAGATCAAATGGAAGAGAGACTTTCTTTCATACCTGACAGCTATGAAGGGGAATGGATTTGTACCACCGACCTAGTGCAAATGGGACCCAAGAAAAGGCCAAGACTTTTACCACCTGATATTAAAATGTATGTCTTTATTGAAAAAAGACCCAGAAAAATTACAGACTGTCCTTATGGGTGTTGTCACAAATTATCTCACTATGCAACACAAACAGAAGAACTGAATAAAACTAACGCACTCTATAATCCAACAGTTTATGAGAGCCCGAAGACAGCTGTATCAAAACAGTCCTTAAAGATCCACCCAAAGAAAAGACTGCTCAAGCGTTTCCTTCAAAATCAGAATTGTTAATGGTTTATTTGATATATTTATTTTTGAAAAAATAAAATTAGAAAAAAAAAATGATTTTATTGTTTTCTTTGTGTCTTTTTACAACCTAATAGCATACGACTCAACTCAGGCCACTAGAGTTTAATATTTGGGACCTGTGTCAATTGGCTCAACAGTTGAAATAATTTTGGCAAGTTGAAACCAATCATATAGGTTTAACTTAACTAACACCATTAAAAATACATGTTTGAGATTGATTGCTTGTTAGGCAGAAAAGCACACCGTCAAAGTAGTTTTTCTAGATATTTTGAAAAACAATGCAGAGAAGGTGTAAAAGATGGGCTTCCATTTAGATTGTTAAATGTAAGGGCAAATCTTAAAGGTTTAGAGATTGGTTTAAGTTTTACCACACAAGGGAATTTTTACCCAGCGCTTAGTGAATGAGGTGAAGCTCTGTTGACTTTCAGCATCCAATCATGTGCAAGCAAAAATGTGTTTTCTTTTTTTAATTTCCTTGCACGTGATTGGGTATTGTTTGCATACTGAAATTTCACCACATTCACTAGGCTTTAGGGAACATGTCATTGCAAAATGCATCTTCCCTTAAAAGGTGAACAGTCTTTTTGTGTGTAGGAAATCAGCCCCTTGGTGTAAGGTTTACATGTCCAAGAATGCCCCCTTAACTGTAACTCTATGGATGGTTGTTCCAGTTTGGAATAGATGGTATTTTCTTGCATGCCTCTTGTGAACTGGTGTCTTTTCTCTTTCCAAAATCTGCACCCACTTTCCCTGAAAGAGGCCATCTACATCAAACTGGAAAAACTAGCCATAGGCATGGGTTGGGGCCTTTGACACCATAAGTCTTACACATGTAATATTATTTTATCATCTTTATCATGGTGATTGGACAACTGTACACCTTCAAATCTGTGAATTGAAGGATTAAAACCTATGTCGACTCCCTGACACCAAGGATGGGGTTATGCATTTAGAACAGGGCGTTTTCACTACTTTTACACCTCCTATCTTGTTTTTGGACTACCAGCATCTGCCACTGCACATTCCATGATAATTTTATGAAGGTGTCTGTGCCACATTTCTGGACAGCCTTGAGCAGCATGGGGAAAGCATGTTGAGGTATTTAAATATAATATAGAACATATAAAGTGCCCATAGGTATTTTGGAGGTGACTGGCTTTCTTCTGTTCAGTTGATTAGTCTAGAGGTTTAATAACACAACACAAAGAGTTTTAAATAATCTTAGCAGAACTCCATATCTGGCAAATGTATGATATTGTCCTAACTAAACTAATTGCACTTAAAATATTTCGATATACTATGGTCATAGTGTACAGTAAACTTAGAAGTCTTCTTAAGACCAGCTTACGCTGTCAGAATTTAACAAATGTTCTTGTTCAAACACGATGGTGTCAGCAATTCATAATCACTCTGTGGGGTTGATTTCCTTGAGCAAAAGGGACTGGTCATCTAGGTTATTTAATTTCAACTAGATTATATTATTTCCAAATACAACTTAAATTCACGTGAGTTTGTCCACTAAGAAAAACCCTAGAATATCATTGTATATTGTCGATAAAAAAGTCCATCCTAAATTCAAATACAATTTAAATTAATGTGACTCTGGCCCCTATTGATGAACATATAATAATGGCAATTTGATCCTAAGTTAATTCTAAAAATAAATTCAGTCTTAATAAATGTGATATATCTACCAAAATCTTAAATAACATTTCATAAAAGCTATATATTTATTGGTGAATTTATTTGCTAATATAATCTATATTTTTTAATTTAAGATTATCCTTTAAGAAAACCTAAAGTTAAAACAATATCTTGTTTTCTGGAAAGCAGCTTCATATATGTAAAGTCCCCTTTCAGGTGTAAACAGGATATAGTTTCATACAATGTGTATTGGATAGGAATGGTGGAGTGAATAAAATATTTTGCATTTCAACAGTGAAAATAGGGTGTAGGTGGTTGACACTGGCATAAAAACAAACTGTACCTCAGTAACCTCACTGCCCTACCTTTGCAGATCATAAGCGAACACAACTGTGACTATGGATATTCAGGCAGATGCAAGTTCTGAGGAGGTAAATTGGATTATTTAGTCTATACTGTATCTGATTTAGCTTTGTTTAGTAGAAGTTGAGTGATATAACTGTTTATCCTGATTGTATTTAAAGTTATTTTTATGCATTATAGGCACATATTTTTTTAAAACAAATGTTTTAGTCTTACTCTGTGGAAAAGGAAGCCATACATAAGGGTAGCTTAATGGGAAGCTAATAAAAATTGATAGCTAAGTGGTTGCTTTGGGTTACCTTACACACATGCTGTAGTGCTCTGCAGTCTGGAAATTATTTCACCCAACACCTAGAGGTTTTAGAATATTGGTTTTATTAGTCATAGTTTAAAATATCCTTTAAGAAAATGTATGTTTGGTAAGTGTACTGTATGTGCCGTGTGTCCTTTTTTGAATGTCTTTTTTAAATGTTATATAATATATAAAATATAGAATACTTACTTCATTATTTTATTGCAGATATTTGACAGCAAGCCATTCCATCAGACAGTTTTGATACCTGGATCAACTGCCCTGTCTGTGAGTACCTTAGATGAATTATCAGATCAAATGGAAGAGAGACTTTCTTTCATACCTGACAGCTATGAAGGGGAATGGATTTGTACCACCGACCTAGTGCAAATGGGAGCCAAGAAAAGGCCAAGACTTTTACGACCTGATATTAAAATGTATGTCTTTATTGAAAAAAGACCCAGAAAAATTACAGACTGTCCTTATGGGTGTTGTCACAAATTATCTCACTATGCAACACAAACAGAAGAACTGAATAAAACTAAAGCACTCTATAATCCAACAGTTTATGAGAGCCCGAAGACAGCTGTATCAAAACAGTCCTTAAAGATCCACGCAAAGAAAAGACTGCTCAAGAGTTTCCTTCAAAATCAGAATTGTTAATGGTTTATTTGATATATTTATTTTTGAAAAAATAAAATTAGAAAAAAAAATGATTTTATTGTTTTCTTTGTGTCTTTTTACAACCTAATAGCATACGACTCAACTCAGGCCTCTAGAGTTTAATATTTGGGACCTGTGTCAATTGGCTCAACAGTTGAAATAATTTTGGCAAGTTGAAACCAATCATATAGGTTTAACTTAACTAACACCATTAAAAATACATGTTTGAGATTGATTGCTTGTTAGGCAGAAAAGCACACCGTCAAAGTCGTTTTTCTAGATATTTTGAAAAACAATGCAGAGAAGGTGTAAAAGATGGGCTTCCATTTAGATTGTTAAATGTAAGGGCAAATCTTAAAGGTTTAGAGATTGGTTTAAGTTTTACCACACAAGGGAATTTTTACCCAGCGCTTAGTGAATGAGGTGAAGCTCTGTTGACTTTCAGCATCCAATCATGTGCAAGCAAAAATGTGTTTTCTTTTTTTAATTTCCTTGCACGTGATTGGGTATTGTTTGCATACTGAAATTTCACCACATTCACTAGGCTGTAGGGAACATGTCATTGCAAAATGCAACTTCCCTTAAAAGGTGAACAGTCTTTTTGTGTGTAGGAAATCAGCCCCTTGGTGTAAGGTTTACATGTCCAAGAATGCCCCCTTAACGGTAACTCTATAGATGGTTGTTCCAGTTTGGAATAGATGGTATTTTCTTGCATGCCTCTTGTGAACTGGTGTTTTTTCTCTTTCCAAAATCTGCACCCACTTTCCCTGAAAGAGGCCATCTACATCAAACTGGAAAAACTAGCCATAGGCATGGGTTGGGGCCTTTGACACCATCAGTCTTACACATGTAATATTATTTTATCATCTTTATCATGGTGATTGGACAAAAATGTACACCTTCATATCTGTGAATAGGGATGAGCTTCGTGTTCGAGTCGAACATACGTTCGACTCGAACATCGGCTGTTCGATCGTTCGACGAAGATCGAACGATTTGGGCCGTTCGCGCCAAATTCGAGTGACGCGAACGGCCCACAATGCACTACGCCATCGCAGTGTCATCCAGGCGCTGTGATTGGCCAAGCATGCACTGTGACCCCGCATGCTTGGCCAATCACAGCGCCGGCAGCGAGGAGAGCAATGATTGGCCACAGGCAGGATGCCTGTGGCCAATTATTGCTGAGGGTGTTTAGTACACGCCCCACACTATAAAAGGCCGCCAGCACGGCGGCCTAGTGTAGTGTGTTCCGGAGCAGGGATAGAGCAGCATAGGCAGGGACAGTGACTGTTATTTCTTTCTTGCTTAACCTGGATTCCTTTTGTTTAGGGAAAGAGAAGGATAGGTAGGGAGAGTGTCAGTGTGTTTTGTGCTTGTGCTATAGTGTGCTTAAAAAAAACATTTATTCTAGGGACAGAAAACTGTAGGTAGGGACAGTGTCAGTTTCTTTCACTCTGCAAGTCCTTGTTTCCAGGGACCTGGAAGGACAGTGAGTGAATTGTCCTTGTGCTATATTGTGCTTAAAAAAACATTTATTCTAGGGACAGAAAACTGTAGGTAGGGAGAGTGTCAGTTTCTTTCACTCTGCAAGTCCTTGTTTCCAGGGACCTGTAAGGACAGTGAGTGAATTGTCCTTGTGCTATATTGTGCTTAAAAAAAACATTTATTCTAGGGACAGAAAACTGTAGGTAGGGAGAGTGTCAGTTTATTTCACTCTGCAAGTCCTTGTTTCCAGGGACCTGGAAGGACAGTGAGTGAATTCTCCTTGTGCTATATTGTGCTTAAAAAAAACATTTATTCTAGGGACAGAAAACTGTAGGTAGGGACAGTGTCAGTTTCTTTCACTCTGCAAGTCCTTGTTTCCAGGGACCTGTAAGGACAGTGAGTGAATTGTCCTTGTGCTATATTGTGATTAAAAAAAACATTTTTTCTAGGGACAGAAAACTGTAGGTAGGGAGAGTGTTTTTTTTCTTTCACTCTGCAAGTCCTTGTTTCCAGGGACCTGTAAGGACAGTGAGTGAATTGTCCTTGTGCTATATTGTGCTTAAAAAAAACATTTTTTCTAGGGACAGAAAACTGTAGGTAGGGAGAGTGTTTTTTTTTCTTTCACTCTGCAAGTCCTTGTTTCCAGGGACCTGTAAGGACAGTGAGTGAATTGTCCTTGTGCTATATTGTGCTTAAAAAAAACATTTATTCTAGGGACAGAAAACTGTAGGTAGGGAGAGTGTCAGTTTATTTCACTCTGCAAGTCCTTGTTTCCAGGGACCTGGAAGGACAGTGAGTGAATTGTCCTTGTGCTATATTGTGCTTAAAAAAACATTTATTCTAGGGACAGAAAACTGTAGGTAGGGAGAGTGTCAGTTTATTTCACTCTGCAAGTCCTTGTTTCCAGGGACCTGTAAGGACAGTGAGTGAATTGTCCTTGTGCTATATTGTGCTTAAAAAAACATTTATTCTAGGGACAGAAAACTGTAGGTAGGGAGAGTGTCAGTTTCTTTCACTCTGCAAGTCCTTGTTTCCAGGGACCTGTAAGGACAGTGAGTGAATTGTCCTTGTGCTATATTGTGCTTAAAAAAAACATTTATTCTAGGGACAGAAAACTGTAGGTAGGGAGAGTGTCAGTTTATTTCACTCTGCAAGTCCTTGTTTCCAGGGACCTGGAAGGACAGTGAGTGAATTCTCCTTGTGCTATATTGTGCTTAAAAAAAACATTTATTCTAGGGACAGAAAACTGTAGGTAGGGACAGTGTCAGTTTCTTTCACTCTGCAAGTCCTTGTTTCCAGGGACCTGTAAGGACAGTGAGTGAATTGTCCTTGTGCTATATTGTGATTAAAAAAAACATTTTTTCTAGGGACAGAAAACTGTAGGTAGGGAGAGTGTTTTTTTTCTTTCACTCTGCAAGTCCTTGTTTCCAGGGACCTGTAAGGACAGTGAGTGAATTGTCCTTGTGCTATATTGTGCTTAAAAAAAACATTTTTTCTAGGGACAGAAAACTGTAGGTAGGGAGAGTGTTTTTTTTTCTTTCACTCTGCAAGTCCTTGTTTCCAGGGACCTGTAAGGACAGTGAGTGAATTGTCCTTGTGCTATATTGTGCTTAAAAAAAACATTTATTCTAGGGACAGAAAACTGTAGGTAGGGAGAGTGTCAGTTTATTTCACTCTGCAAGTCCTTGTTTCCAGGGACCTGGAAGGACAGTGAGTGAATTGTCCTTGTGCTATATTGTGCTTAAAAAAACATTTATTCTAGGGACAGAAAACTGTAGGTAGGGAGAGTGTCAGTTTATTTCACTCTGCAAGTCCTTGTTTCCAGGGACCTGTAAGGACAGTGAGTGAATTGTCCTTGTGCTATATTGTGCTTAAAAAAAACATTTATTCTAGGGACAGAAAACTGTAGGTAGGGAGAGTGTCAGTTTATTTCACTCTGCAAGTCCTTGTTTCCAGGGACCTGGAAGGACAGTGAGTGAATTGTCCTTGTGCTATATTGTGCTTAAAAAAAACATTTATTCTAGGGACAGAAAACTGTAGGTAGGGAGAGTGTCAGTTTATTTCACTCTGCAAGTCCTTGTTTCCAGGGACCTGGAAGGACAGTGAGTGAATTGTCCTTGTGCTATATTGTGATTAAAAAAAACATTTTTTCTAGGGACAGAAAACTGTAGGTAGGGAGAGTGTTTTTTTTCTTTCACTCTGCAAGTCCTTGTTTCCAGGGACCTGGAAGGACAGTGAGTGAATTCTCCTTGTGCTATATTGTGCTTAAAAAAAACATTTATTCTAGGGACAGAAAACTGTAGGTAGGGAGAGTGTCAGTTTATTTCACTCTGCAAGTCCTTGTTTCCAGGGACCTGGAAGGACAGTGAGTGAATTCTCCTTGTGCTATATTGTGCTTAAAAAAAACATTTATTCTAGGGACAGAAAACTGTAGGTAGGGAGAGTGTCAGTTTATTTCACTCTGCAAGTCCTTGTTTCCAGGGACCTGTAAGGACAGTGAGTGAATTGTCCTTGTGCTATATTGTGATTAAAAAAAACATTTTTTCTAGGGACAGAAAACTGTAGGTAGGGAGAGTGTTTTTTTTCTTTCACTCTGCAAGTCCTTGTTTCCAGGGACCTGTAAGGACAGTGAGTGAATTGTCCTTGTGCTATATTGTGATTAAAAAAAACATTTTTTCTAGGGACAGAAAACTGTAGGTAGGGAGAGTGTTTTTTTTCTTTCACTCTGCAAATCCTTGTTTCCAGGGACCTGTAAGGACAGTGAGTGAATTGTCCTTGTGCTATATTGTGCTTAAAAAAAACATTTATTCTAGGGACAGAAAACTGTAGGTAGGGAGAGTGTCAGTTTATTTCACTCTGCAAGTCCTTGTTTCCAGGGACCTGGAAGGACAGTGAGTGAATTGTCCTTGTGCTATATTGTGCTTAAAAAAAATATTTATTCTAGGGACAGAAAACTGTAGGTAGGGAGAGTGTCAGTTTATTTCACTCTGCAAGTCCTTGTTTCCAGGGACCTGGAAGGACAGTGAGTGAATTGTCCTTGTGCTATATTGTGATTAAAAAAAACATTTTTTCTAGGGACAGAAAACTGTAGGTAGGGAGAGTGTTTTTTTTCTTTCACTCTGCAAGTCCTTGTTTCCAGGGACCTGTAAGGACAGTGAGTGAATTGTCCTTGTGCTATATTGTGCTTAAAAAAAACATTTATTCTAGGGACAGAAAACTGTAGGTAGGGAGAGTGTCAGTTTATTTCACTCTGCAAGTCCTTGTTTCCAGGGACCTGGAAGGACAGTGAGTGAATTGTCCTTGTGCTATATTGTGCTTAAAAAAACATTTATTCTAGGGACAGAAAACTGTAGGTAGGGAGAGTGTCAGTTTATTTCACTCTGCAAGTCCTTGTTTCCAGGGACCTGTAAGGACAGTGAGTGAATTGTCCTTGTGCTATATTGTGCTTAAAAAAAACATTTATTCTAGGGACAGAAAACTGTAGGTAGGGAGAGTGTCAGTTTATTTCACTCTGCAAGTCCTTGTTTCCAGGGACCTGGAAGGACAGTGAGTGAATTGTCCTTGTGCTATATTGTGATTAAAAAAAACATTTTTTCTAGGGACAGAAAACTGTAGGTAGGGAGAGTGTTTTTTTTCTTTCACTCTGCAAGTCCTTGTTTCCAGGGACCTGTAAGGACAGTGAGTGAATTGTCCTTGTGCTATATTGTGCTTAAAAAAAACATTTATTCTAGGGACAGAAAACTGTAGGTAGGGAGAGTGTCAGTTTATTTCACTCTGCAAGTCCTTGTTTCCAGGGACCTGGAAGGACAGTGAGTGAATTGTCCTTGTGCTATATTGTGATTAAAAAAAACATTTTTTCTAGGGACAGAAAACTGTAGGTAGGGAGAGTGTTTTTTTTCTTTCACTCTGCAAGTCCTTGTTTCCAGGGACCTGGAAGGACAGTGAGTGAATTCTCCTTGTGCTATATTGTGCTTAAAAAAAACATTTATTCTAGGGACAGAAAACTGTAGGTAGGGAGAGTGTCAGTTTATTTCACTCTGCAAGTCCTTGTTTCCAGGGACCTGGAAGGACAGTGAGTGAATTCTCCTTGTGCTATATTGTGCTTAAAAAAAACATTTATTCTAGGGACAGAAAACTGTAGGTAGGGAGAGTGTCAGTTTATTTCACTCTGCAAGTCCTTGTTTCCAGGGACCTGTAAGGACAGTGAGTGAATTGTCCTTGTGCTATATTGTGATTAAAAAAAACATTTTTTCTAGGGACAGAAAACTGTAGGTAGGGAGAGTGTTTTTTTTCTTTCACTCTGCAAGTCCTTGTTTCCAGGGACCTGTAAGGACAGTGAGTGAATTGTCCTTGTGCTATATTGTGCTTAAAAAAAACATTTATTCTAGGGACAGAAAACTGTAGGTAGGGAGAGTGTCAGTTTATTTCACTCTGCAAGTCCTTGTTTCCAGGGACCTGGAAGGACAGTGAGTGAATTGTCCTTGTGCTATATTGTGCTTAAAAAAAACATTTATTCTAGGGACAGAAAACTGTAGGTAGGGAGAGTGTCAGTTTATTTCACTCTGCAAGTCCTTGTTTCCAGGGACCTGGAAGGACAGTGAGTGAATTGTCCTTGTGCTATATTGTGATTAAAAAAAACATTTTTTCTAGGGACAGAAAACTGTAGGTAGGGAGAGTGTTTTTTTTCTTTCACTCTGCAAGTCCTTGTTTCCAGGGACCTGTAAGGACAGTGAGTGAATTGTCCTTGTGCTATATTGTGCTTAAAAAAAACATTTATTCTAGGGACAGAAAACTGTAGGTAGGGAGAGTGTCAGTTTATTTCACTCTGCAAGTCCTTGTTTCCAGGGACCTGGAAGGACAGTGAGTGAATTGTCCTTGTGCTATATTGTGATTAAAAAAAACATTTTTTCTAGGGACAGAAAACTGTAGGTAGGGAGAGTGTTTTTTTTCTTTCACTCTGCAAGTCCTTGTTTCCAGGGACCTGGAAGGACAGTGAGTGAATTCTCCTTGTGCTATATTGTGCTTAAAAAAAACATTTATTCTAGGGACAGAAAACTGTAGGTAGGGAGAGTGTCAGTTTATTTCACTCTGCAAGTCCTTGTTTCCAGGGACCTGGAAGGACAGTGAGTGAATTCTCCTTGTGCTATATTGTGCTTAAAAAAAACATTTATTCTAGGGACAGAAAACTGTAGGTAGGGAGAGTGTCAGTTTATTTCACTCTGCAAGTCCTTGTTTCCAGGGACCTGTAAGGACAGTGAGTGAATTGTCCTTGTGCTATATTGTGATTAAAAAAAACATTTTTTCTAGGGACAGAAAACTGTAGGTAGGGAGAGTGTTTTTTTTCTTTCACTCTGCAAGTCCTTGTTTCCAGGGACCTGTAAGGACAGTGAGTGAATTGTCCTTGTGCTATATTGTGATTAAAAAAAACATTTTTTCTAGGGACAGAAAACTGTAGGTAGGGAGAGTGTTTTTTTTCTTTCACTCTGCAAGTCCTTGTTTCCAGGGACCTGTAAGGACAGTGAGTGAATTGTCCTTGTGCTATATTGTGCTTAAAAAAAATATTTTTTCTAGGGACAGAAAACTGTAGGTAGGGAGAGTGTCAGTTTCTTTCACTGTGAAAGTCCTTGTTTCAAGGGACAGAGAAGGACACCTGAAGGTAGCCCTTATTGCTTTTTTCCCATCTCCCTGCAGGCCATCTATTAGAATGTCTGGAAGGCAAACAAGGAGAGGCAGACAGTCAGGAGGCAATAAAAGAGGGCAAGCAGGCTCTGTGTCTGGGGGCAACAGTGCTGGTCGTGGACGCGGTGCATTGTCATCAGCACATGGCCATGGGACACGCTTGTCCTTCTTTTCGGCAGCTGGACATGTTGAGCCACATCATGCCGAAGACTTGGTAGAGTGGATGACCAAGCCCTCCTCCTCCTCCTCATCCTCTCTCACCCAGGCTCAGGGTACTGGAAAAGCAGCTGCCAAAGCGTCGTCTTCCCTGGTATCAATGTCAGACAAATCATCAGTCACTCCTTCCCTAGACCCACCATGTCCTCCTCCTGAGGAGTCCCCCGAACTGTTTCAGCACAGTGTTGGGTACATGCTCCAGGAGGATGCCCAGCGTTTCGAAGGGTCTGATGATGAAACCCAGCTAGAGGAAGGCAGTAGCGTGAGAGCAGACAGAGGGGATGCTCAAGAAGGACACCAATCTGGCAGTCATGTTCCAGCAGCTGCAGCATACTGCCAGATTGGCTCCAGTGATGAGGAGGGAGGGGATGATGAGGTCACTGACTCCACGTGGGTGCCTAATAGGAGAGAGGAGGAGGAGGAGGATGAGGAGGAGGCACATCTCCAACGAGGCAGGATGCCCTTTGGTGGCCAGCGTAAGGGCAGTACACCGACGGAATCACACCGCAGAGCTCCGCCTGTGCAGGGCGCTGCCTCTGCCCGTCATTCAAAAAGTTCTTTGGTGTGGGCCTTTTTTGAGGCTAGTGCATCAGATCGCACAGCTGCTGTTTGCAACATATGTCTCAAGCGTATATCGCGTGGCCAAAACATCAGCCGCTTGGGTACCACATGCCTGACCAGACATATGTTGACCTGCCATGCAGCTCGTTGGCAAGCCTACCTCAAAGACCCACACCAAAGAACAAAGCGGACCTCTCCTTGCACCGCATCAGCTGGGATCTCCAACCCCACTATAACTTCAGTCCTCTCTGAAACATGCACTGAGAGGAATGAAGGTGTAGAATTAGGTGTGTCACAGCCAAGTACTTGCGCCCACTCTGCTAGCAGTACACCGACGTCCGATTCTAGCAGGCAAATTTCCCTGCCCCAGCTGCTGGACCGTCGAAAGAAGTTCACTCCCAGCCATCCACATGCCCAGCGGTTGAATGCTAGCTTGGCTAAATTGCTAGCGCTTCAACTGCTGCCTTTTCAGTTGGTAGACTCGGCCCCCTTCCGTGAGTTTGTGCAATGTGCAGTTCCTCAGTGGCAGGTTCCCAAACGCCACTTTTTCTCACAGAAGGCTATTCCGGCTCTCTACCGGCATGTGGAAGGCAATGTCTTGGCCTCGCTGGACAGGGCGGTCAGCGGTAAGGTGCATATTACCGCTGACTCATGGTCCAGCAGGCATGGACAGGGACGTTACCTTTCTTTCACGGCCCATTGGGTCACTCTTTTGGCAGCTGGGAAGGATTCAGGACAAGGTGCAGTAGTGTTGGAGGTTGTCCCACCGCCACGCCTCCAAAATGCTACTACTGGCTGTGACACACCTCTCTCCTCCACCCCCTCCTCTTCTTCTTCCTCCATGGCCTCTTCCTGTGGTTTGTCCTATGAACCAGCGGTGCTCCGTAGCCGTTCACGGGGCTACGCAAGTACGCAGGCAAAAAGATGCCATGCCGTGCTTGCGCTGGTGTGTTTGGGGGACAGAAGCCACACTGGGGCAGAGGTCCTGTCTGCTCTGCAGGGCCAGGCCGAGAGGTGGTTGACGCCACGCCAGCTTAAGCCAGGAATGGTGGTTTGCGACAATGGCACCAACCTCCTCTCCGCCCTCCGACAGGGACAACTGACCCATGTGCCCTGTGTGGCTCACGTCCTTAACCTGGTGGTGCAGCGCTTCTTGGGCAGGTACCCGGGCTTACAGGATGTCCTGAGGCAGGCCAGGAAAGTCTGTGTGCATTTCCGCAGATCTTATAATGCCAGTGCTCGCCTGGCTGAGCTGCAAAAGGAGTTGAACCTGCCCAAGAACCGCCTTATATGTGACATGCCCACCAGGTGGAACTCAACGTTGGCCATGCTGCAGCGGCTGCACACGCAGCAGAGGGCCATCAATGAGTACCTGTGCGACTACGGCACCAGGACAGGGTCAGGGGAGCTTGGTTTTTTTTCTCCACGCCAGTGGGGCATGATCAGGGATGCATGCACTGTCCTGGCACCATTTGAGGAGGCCACGAGGATGGTGAGCAGTGACAGTGCATGCATCAGTGACACTGTACCTCTTGTCCACCTGTTGGAGCACACGCTGCGTGGAATAATGGACAGGGCACTTGAGGCAGAACAGAGGCAGGAAGAGGAGGACTTCCTTGCCTCTCAAGGCCCCCTTTACCCAGACAGTGTTCCTTCTGTCCCACCCATCGCACAGGAAGAGGAGGAGGAGGAGGAGGAGGAGGAGGAGGATTGTGTCAGCATGGAGGTGGAGGCTGGCACTCAGCATCATCAGCAGCAGTCTTTTAGGGATGATTTACAGTCCCAAGAAACCAGTGGACTTGTACGTGGCTGGGAGGAGGTGGCTGCGGATCATGTCGTCCTTAGTGACCCAGAGGACTCCGGAGCGAATGCCTCAGCAAAACTACGCTGCATGGCCTCCCTGATCCTGCAAAGTCTGCGGAAGGATCCTCGTATTCTTCGGATCAAGGAGAGGGACCATTACTGGCTGGCCACTCTCCTTGATCCACGGTACAAGGGTAAGGTTGCGGACCTTATGTTACCGTCGCAGAGGGAGCAGAGGATGAGACAACTCCGGGAGGCCTTGCAGAAAGGTCTGTGCAACGCGCTCCCAGAGACTGGGAGGTTGCAAACTCCTGGTCCTGGACAACGAGTTGCTGAGGCTTCGGCCAGTCAAAGAAGGAGCGGTGGGGAAGGTGGCCGTCTGACCGATGCGTTCAGACAATTCTTTAGTCCGCAGCCCCAAAGTATGATCGGTTCCAGCAACCATCGCCAGCGTCTGATAAACATGGTGCAGGAATATCTAGGGGCAAGGTCAGACTTGGACACCTTCCCCACCGAAAATCCTCTGGCTTACTGGGTCTTGAGGATGGATCACTGGCCAGAGCTTGCACAGTATGCAATTGAGCTACTGGCCTGTCCTGCATCCAGCGTTCTTTCGGAACGCACATTCAGTGCTGCTGGAGGATTTGTCACGGATCACAGGGTGCGCCTGTCCACCGACTCGGTTGATCGACTGACTTTCGTCAAGATGAACCAGTCTTGGATCACCACCAGCTACCACACACCTGATGCTGATATAACAGACTAATTGATTTTAACATGTCACATCCCTTCAAGACTGATGCTGATGCTGAGTGCCTGTGCTGTTATGTTGACTGGCTATCCTCCTCCTCCGAGTCCTCAATGATACGATTGATGATGATAGCTTGTAAGATCATTTTTGTTTATGGGTGCCGCCACCAGTGCCTAACGCCCAATTTTTCAGCCCCTGTTTAACAGGGGCGTGTAATTACAATTTTTGAAGCAATACTTTGCAACAGGGCTCATTGCTGTGCTCCAAGTACAGTATCTGTGAGGAGTTGCAGTGTTGTGCCACCAGTGCCTAAGGCCCAATTTTTCAGCCCCTGTTTAACAGGGGCGTGTCATTACAATTTTTGAAGCAATACTTTGCAACAGGGCTCATTGGTGTGCTCCAAGTACAGTATCTGTGAGGAGTTGCAGTGTTGTGCCACCAGTGCCTAAGGCCCAATTTTTCAGCCCCTGTTTAACAGGGGCGTGTCATTACAATTTTTGAAGCAATACTTTGCAACAGGGCTCATTGCTGTGCTCCAAGTACAGTATCTGTGAGGAGTTGCAGTGTTGTGCCACCAGTGCCTAAGGCCCAATTTTTCAGCCCCTGTTTAACAGGGGCGTGTCATTACAATTTTTGAAGCAATACTTTGCAACAGGGCTCATTGGTGTGCTCCAAGTACAGTATCTGTGAGGAGTTGCAGTGTTGTGCCACCAGTGCCTAAGGCCCAATTTTTCAGCCCCTGGTTAACAGGGGCGTGTCATTACAATTTTTGAAGCAATACTTTGCAACAGGGCTCATTGCTGTGCTCCAAGTACAGTATCTGTGAGGAGTTGCAGTGTTGTGCCACCAGTGCCTAAGGCCCAATTTTTCAGCCCCTGTTTAACAGGGGCGTGTCATTACAATTTTTGAAGCAATACTTTGCAACAGGGCTCATTGGTGTGCTCCAAGTACAGTATCTGTGAGGAGTTGCAGTGTTGTGCCACCAGTGCCTAAGGCCCAATTTTTCAGCCCCTGTTTAACAGGGGCGTGTCATTACAATTTTTGAAGCAATACTTTGCAACAGGGCTCATTGCTGTGCTCCAAGTACAGTATCTGTGAGGAGTTGCAGTGTTGTGCCACCAGTGCCTAAGGCCCAATTTTTCAGCCCCTGTTTAACAGGGGCGTGTCATTACAATTTTTGAAGCAATACTTTGCAACAGGGCTCATTGGTGTGCTCCAAGTACAGTATCTGTGAGGAGTTGCAGTGTTGTGCCACCAGTGCCTAAGGCCCAATTTTTCAGCCCCTGTTTAACAGGGGCGTGTCATTACAATTTTTGAAGCAATACTTTGCAACAGGGCTCATTGCTGTGCTCCAAGTACAGTATCTGTGAGGAGTTGCAGTGTTGTGCCACCAGTGCCTAAGGCCCAATTTTTCAGCCCCTGTTTAACAGGGGCGTGTCATTACAATTTTTGAAGCAATACTTTGCAACAGGGCTCATTGGTGTGCTCCAAGTACAGTATCTGTGAGGAGTTGCAGTGTTGTGCCACCAGTGCCTAAGGCCCAATTTTTCAGCCCCTGTTTAACAGGGGCGTGTCATTACAATTTTTGAAGCAATACTTTGCAACAGGGCTCATTGCTGTGCTCCAAGTACAGTATCTGTGAGGGGTTGCAGTGTTGTGCCACCAGTGCCTAAGGCACAATTTTTCAGCCCCTGTTCAACAGGGGCATGTAATTACAATTCTTGATCTAATAATTCACAGCAGGGCCCATTGCTGCACCCACCAAGAGTAACTGTCAGGGCTTACAGTGTTGTGGCACCAGCACCACCATCAAAGGCCCAATTTTTACTACCACTGTTCAACAATTATATGTAATTAAAATTCCTGATATAATAGTTGACAGCAGGGCGTTCCAGCACCAACCAAGAGTAACTGTGAGTGCTTACAGTGTTGTGCCAACACCAACAACTAAGGGGCCTATTTCTGCAGAGTATATACGGCAGGTCCCTACTTTCAAACATCCAACTTACAAACGACTCCTACTTGCAAACGCAAGAAGACAACAGGAAGTGAGAGGAAATCTACCACTAGGAAGGAAAATTCTCTCCTGTAAGAATAAATATGGGAGAAAGGTGTCTCCTCTGTACTGATGCTTTATCAGCAATCCTTGTTTCAAGAAAAACACCACATTTCAAAAACAGTTGTCATTGGGACGGAAAGTGAGGTGAAATGTTCTGAACAGGGGCACAGACAGCAAAACAAATGTTACAGGGGTGATAACCCTTACCTATGTTTTCCAAAAAGTTTAAACATAGATTTTTGGTCTGGAGCTACACTTCAACAATGTACCTGTTCAAAATTACAAACAGACTCTACATAAGAACAAACCTACAGTCCCTGTCTTGTATGCACCGCCTGTATAGGGCTGTTCAGAGTATATAGGGCCTTTTTTATTTTATGTGCGGGGTTCCCCTTAATATCCATACAAGACCCAAAGGGGCTGGTAATGGGCTGGGGTAGGGGGGGGGGTCATGGGGTAGCTATGCCATTTTTCTTAAAGAATTTCATCCATATTACCGGGACCAGACATTACATTAAAGCCGCAAGCAGTTTTAAATGGCTTTTTTTTCCTTTAGAAGTGTCATTTTGTGCAGGGACAGTTCTAAACACGGGAAACACGTGGCACTTCACAGGCATACTTTAGACACCCCCCAGGTACGATATTTAAAGGAATATTTGACTTTTTTTTTTTCACTTTATGCATCATTAAAATGACTGCTCCCGAAAAACGACCGTTTTTAAAACTTCTTTTTGCATTGATACATGTCCCCTGGTGCAGAACCCGGGTTCCCAAACCCTTTTTAGGACAATAACATGCATAATAGTTGTTATAATTAGCACTTTAGAATTCGAACGTTCGCATCCATTGTATTTAATAGGGTTCTAATGTTCGTTCGAACTTTCGGTCCGTTCGCGGGTTCTGGTGCGAACCGAACCCGGGGGTGTTCGGCTCATCACTATCTGTGAATTGAAGGATTAAAACCTATGTCGACTCCCTGACACCAAGGATGGGGTTATGCATTTAGAACAGGGCATTTTCACTACTTTTACACCTCCTATCTTGTTTTTGGACTACCAGCATCTGCCACTGCACATTCCATGATAATTTTATGAAGGTGTCTGTGCCACATTTCTGGACAGCCTTGAACAGCATGGGGAAAGCATGTTGAGGTATTTAAATATAATATAGAACATATAAAGTGCCCATAGGTATTTTGGAGGTGACTGGCTTTCTTCTGTTCAGTTGATTAGTCTAGAGATTTAATAACACAACACAAAGAGTTTTAAATAATCTTAGCAGAACTCCATATCTGGCAAATGTATGATATTGTCCTAACTAAACTAATTGCACTTAAAATATTTCGATATACTATGGTCATAGTGTACAGTAAACTTAGAAGTCTTCTTAAGACCAGCTTACGCTGTCAGAATTTAAGAAATGTTCTTGTTCAAACACGATGGTGTCAGCAATTCATAATCACTCTGTGGGGTTGATTTCCTTGAGCAAAAGGGACTGGTCATCTAGGTTATTTAATTTCAACTAGATTATATTATTTCCAAATACAACTTAAATTCATGTGAGTTTGTCCACTAAGAAAAACCCTAGAATATCATTGTATATTGTCGATAAAAAAGTCCATCCTAAATTCAAATACAATTTAAATTAATGTGACTCTGGCCCCTATTGATGAACATATAATAATGGCAATTTGATACTAAGTTAATTCTAAAAATAAATTCAGTCTTAATAAATGTGATATATCTACCAAAATCCTAAATAACATTTCATAAAAGCTATATATTTTTTGGTGAATTTATTTGCTAATATAATCTATATTTTTTAATTTAAGATTATCCTTTAAGAAAACGTAAAGTTAAAACAATATCTTGTTTTCTGGAAAGCAGCTTCATATATGTAAAGTCCCCTTTCAGGTGTAAACAGGATATAGTTTCATACAATGTGTATTGGATAGGAATGGTGGAGTGAATAAAATATTTTGCATTTCAACAGTGAAAAAGGGGTGTGGGTGGTTGACACTGGCATAAAAACAAACTGTACCTCAGTAACCTCACTGCCCTACCTTTGCAGATCATAAGCGAACACAACTGTGACTATGGATATTCAGGCAGATGCAAGTTCTGAGGAGGTAAATTGGATTATTTAGTCTATACTGTATCTGATTTAGCTTTGTTTAGTAGAAGTTGAGTGATATAACTGTTTATCCTGATTGTATTTAAAGTTATTTTTATGCATTATAGGCACATATTTTTTTTAAACAAATGTTTTAGTATTACTCTGTGTAAAGGGAAGCCATACATAAGGGTAGCTTAATGGGAAGCTAATGAAAATTGATAGCTAAGTGGTTGCTTTGGGTTACCTTACACACATGCTGTAGTGCTCTGCAGTCTGGAAATTATTTCACCCAACACCTAGAGGTTTTAGAATATTGGTTTTATTAGTCATAGTTTAAAATATCCTTTAAGAAAATGTATGTTTGGTAAGTGTACCGTATGTGCCGTGTGTCCTTTTTTGAATGTCTTTTTTAAATGTTATATAATATATAAAATATAGAATACTTACTTCATTATTTTATTGCAGATATTTGACAGCAAGCCATTCCATCAGACAGTTTTGCTACCTGGATCAACTGCCCTGTCTGTGAGTACCTTAGATGAATTATCAGATGAAACGGAAGAGAGACTTTCTTTCATACCTGACAGCTATGAAGGGGAATGGATTTGTACCACCGACCTCGTGCAAATGGGACCCAAGAAAAGGCCAAGACTTTTACCACCTGACATTAAAATGTATGTCTTTATTGAAAAAAGACCCAGAAAAATTACAGACTGTCCTTATGGGTGTTGTCACAAATTATCTCACTATGCAACACAAACAGAAGAACTGAATAAAACTAACGCACTCTATAATCCAACAGTTTATGAGAGCCCGAAGACAGCTGTATCAAAACAGTCCTTAAAGATCCACCCAAAGAAAAGACTGCTCAAGCGTTTCCTTCAAAATCAGAATTGTTAATGGTTTATTTGATATATTTATTTTTGAAAAAATAAAATTAGAAAAAAAAAATGATTTTATTGTTTTCTTTGTGTCTTTTTACAACCTAATAGCATACGACTCAACTCAGGCCACTAGAGTTTAATATTTGGGACCTGTGTCAATTGGCTCAACAGTTGAAATAATTTTGGCAAGTTGAAACCAATCATATAGGTTTAACTTAACTAACACCATTAAAAATACATGTTTGAGATTGATTGCTTGTTAGGCAGAAAAGCACACCGTCAAAGTAGTTTTTCTAGATATTTTGAAAAACAATGCAGAGAAGGTGTAAAAGATGGGCTTCCATTTAGATTGTTAAATGTAAGGGCAAATCTTAAAGGTTTAGAGATTGGTTTAAGTTTTACCACACAAGGGAATTTTTACCCAGCGCTTAGTGAATGAGGTGAAGCTCTGTTGACTTTCAGCATCCAATCATGTGCAAGCAAAAATGTGTTTTCTTATTTTAATTTCCTTGCACGTGATTGGGTATTGTTTGCATACTGAAATTTCACCACATTCACTAGGCTTTAGGGAACATGTCATTGCAAAATGCAACTTTCCTTAAAAGGTGAACAGTCTTTTTGTGTGTAGGAAATCAGCCCCTTGGTGTAAGGTTTACATGTCCAAGAATGCCCCCTTAACTGTAACTCTATGGATGGTTGTTCCAGTTTGGAATAGATGGTATTTTCTTGCATGCCTCTTGTGAACTGGTGTCTTTTCTACATCAAACTGGAAAAACTAGCCATAGGCATGGGTTGGGGCCTTTGACACCATAAGTCTTACACATGTAATATTATTTTATCATCTTTATCATGGTGATTGGACAACTGTACACCTTCAAATCTGTGAATTGAAGGATTAAAACCTATGTCGACTCCCTGACACCAAGGATGGGGTTATGCATTTAGAACAGGGCGTTTTCACTACTTTTACACCTCCTATCTTGTTTTTGGACTACCAGCATCTGCCACTGCACATTCCATGATAATTTTATGAAGGTGTCTGTGCCACATTTCTGGACAGCCTTGAGCAGCATGGGGAAAGCATGTTGAGGTATTTAAATATAATATAGAACATATAAAGTGCCCATAGGTATTTTGGAGGTGACTGGCTTTCTTCTGTTCAGTTGATTAGTCTAGAGGTTTAATAACACAACACAAAGAGTTTTAAATAATCTTAGCAGAACTCCATATCTGGCAAATGTATGATATTGTCCTAACTAAACTAATTGCACTTAAAATATTTCGATATACTATGGTCATAGTGTACAGTAAACTTAGAAGTCTTCTTAAGACCAGCTTACGCTGTCAGAATTTAACAAATGTTCTTGTTCAAACACGATGGTGTCAGCAATTCATAATCACTCTGTGGGGTTGATTTCCTTGAGCAAAAGGGACTGGTCATCTAGGTTATTTAATTTCAACTAGATTATATTATTTCCAAATACAACTTAAATTCACGTGAGTTTGTCCACTAAGAAAAACCCTAGAATATCATTGTATATTGTCGATAAGAAAGTCCATCCTAAATTCAAATACAATTTAAATTAATGTGCCTCTGGCCCCTATTGATGAACATATAATAATGGCAATTTGATACTAAGTTAATTCTAAAAATAAATTCAGTCTTAATAAATGTGATATATCTACCAAAATCTTAAATAACATTTCATAAAAGCTATATATTTATTGGTGAATTTATTTGCTAATATAATCTATATTTTTTAATTTAAGATTATCCTTTAAGAAAACCTAAAGTTAAAACAATATCTTGTTTTCTGGAAAGCAGCTTCATATATGTAAAGTCCCCTTTCAGGTGTAAACAGGATATAGTTTCATACAATGCGTATTGGATAGGAATGGTGGAGTGAATAAAATATTTTGCATTTCAACAGTGAAAATAGGGTGTAGGTGGTTGACACTGGCATAAAAACAAACTGTACCTCAGTAACCTCACTGCCCTACCTTTGCAGATCATAAGCGAACACAACTGTGACTATGGATATTCAGGCAGATGCAAGTTCTGAGGAGGTAAATTGGATTATTTAGTCTATACTGTATCTGATTTAGCTTTGTTTAGTAGAAGTTGAGTGATATAACTGTTTATCCTGATTGTATTTAAAGTTATTTTTATGCATTATAGGCACATATTTTTTGAAAACAAATGTTTTAGTCTTACTCTGTGTAAAGGGAAGCCATACATAAGGGTAGCTTAATAGGAAGCTAATGAAAATTGATATCTAAGTGGTTGCTTTGGGTTACCTTACACACATGCTGTAGTGCTCTGCAGTCTGGAAATTATTTCACCCAACACCTAGAGGTTTTAGAATATTGGTTTTATTAGTCATAGTTTAAAATATCCTTTAAGAAAATGTATGTTTGGTAAGTGTACTGTATGTGCCGTGTGTCCTTTTTTGAATGTCTTTTTTAAATGTTATATAATATATAAAATATAGAATACTTACTTCAATATTTTATTGCAGATATTTGACAGCAAGCCATTCCATCAGACAGTTTTGCTACCTGGATCAACTGCCCTGTCTGTGAGTACCTTAGATGAATTATCAGATGAAACGGAAGAGAGACTTTCTTTCATACCTGACAGCTATGAAGGGGAATGGATTTGTACCACCGACCTAGTGCAAATGGGACCCAAGAAAAGGCCAAGACTTTTACCACCTGATATTAAAATGTATGTCTTTATTGAAAAAAGACCCAGAAAAATTACAGACTGTCCTTATGGGTGTTGTCACAAATTATCTCACTATGCAACACAAACAGAAGAACTGAATAAAACTAAAGCACTCTATAATCCAACAGTTTATGAGAGCCCGAAGACAGCTGTATCAAAACAGTCCTTAAAGATTCACCCAAAGAAAAGACTGCTCAAGCGTTTCCTTCAAAATCAGAATTGTTAATGGTTTATTTGATATATTTATTTAAAAAAAAAAAAAATTTAGAAAAAAAAAATGATTTTATTGTTTTCTTTGTGTCTTTTTACAACCTAATAGCATACGACTCAACTCAGGCCTCTAGAGTTTAATATTTGGGACTTTTGTCAATTGGCTCAACAGTTGAAATAATTTTGGCAAGTTGAAACCAATCATATAGGTTTAACTTAACTAACACCATTAAAAATACATGTTTGAGATTGATTGCTTGTTAGGCAGAAAAGCACACCGTCAAAGTAGTTTTTCTAGATATTTTGAAAAACAATGCAGAGAAGGTGTAAAAGATGGGCTTCCATTTAGATTGTTAAATGTAAGGGCAAATCTTAAAGGTTTAGAGATTGGTTTAAGTTTTACCACACAAGGGAATTTTTACCCAGCGCTTAGTGAATGAGGTGAAGCTCTGTTGACTTTCAGCATCCAATCTTGTGCAAGCAAAAATGTGTTTTCTTTTTTTAATTTCCTTGCACGTGATTGGGTATTGTTTGCATACTGAAATTTCACCACATTCACTTGGCTGTAGGGAACATGTCATTGCAAAATGCAACTTCCCTTAAATAGTGAACAGTCTTTTTGTGTGTAGGAAATCAGCCCCTTGGTGTAAGGTTTACATGTCCAAGAATGCCCCTTTAACTGTAACTCTATGGATGGTTGTTCCAGTTTGGAATAGATGGTATTTTCTTGCATGCCTCTTGTGAACTGGTGTCTTTTCTCTTTCCAAAATCTGCACCCACTTTCCCTGAAAGAGGCCATCTACATCAAACTGGAAAAACTAGCCATAGGCATGGGTTGGGGCCTTTGACACCATCAGTCTTACACATGTAATATTATTTTATCATCTTTATCATGGTGATTGGACAAAAATGTACACCTTCATATCTGTGAATTGAAGGATTAAAACCTATGTCGACTCCCTGACACCAAGGATGGGGTTATGCATTTAGAACAGGGCGTTTTCACTACTTTTACACCTCCTATCTTGTTTTTGGACCACCAGCATCTGCCTCTGCACATTCCATGATCATTTTATGAAGGTGCCTGTGCCACATTTCTGGACAGCCTTGAGCAGCATGGGGAAAGCATGTTGAGGTATTTAAATATAATATAGAACATATAAAGTGCCCATAGGTATTTTGGAGGTGACTGGCTTTCTTCTGTTCAGTTGATTAGTCTAGAGGTTTAATAACACAACACAAAGAGTTTTAAATAATCTTAGCAGAACTCCATATCTGGCAAATGTATGATATTGTCCTAACTAAACTAATTGCACTTAAAATATTTCGATATACTATGGTCATAGTGTACAGTAAACTTAGAAGTCTTCTTAAGCCCAGCTTACGCTGTCAGAATTTAACAAATGTTGTGGTTCAAACACGATGGTGTCAGCAATTCATAATCACTCTGTGGGGTTGATTTCCTTTAGCAAAAGGGACTGGTCATCTAGGTTATTTAATTTCAACTAGATTATATTATTTCCAAATACAACTTAAATTCACGTGAGTTTGTCCACTAATAAAAACCCTAGAATATCATTGTATATTGTCGATAAAAAAGTCCATCCTAAATTCAAATACAATTTAAATTAATGTGACTGTGGCCCCTATAGATGAACATATAATAATGGCAATTTGATACTAAGTTAATTCTAAAAATAAATTCAGTCTTAATAAATGTGATATATCCACCAAAATCTTAAATAACATTTTATAGAAGCTATATATTTATTGGTGAATTTATTTGCTAATATAATCTATATTTTTTCATTTAAGATTATCCTTTAAGAAAACCTAAAATTAAAACAATATCTTGTTTTCTGGAAAGCAGCTTCATATATGTAAAGTCCCCTTTCAGGTTTAAACAGGATATAGTTTCATACAATGTGTATTGGATAGGAATGGTGGAGTGAATAAAATATTTTGCATTTCAACAGTGAAAAAGGGGTGTGGGTGGTTGACACTGGCATAAAAACAAACTGTACCTCAGTAACCTCACTGCCCTACCTTTGCAGATCATCAGTGAACACAACTGTGACTATGGATATTCAGGCAGATGCAAGTTCTGAGGAGGTAAATTGGATTATTTAGTCTATACTGTATCTGACTTAGCTTTGTTTAGTAGAAGTTGAGTGATATAACTGTTTATTCTGATTGTATTTAAAGTTATTTTTATGCATTATAGGCACATATTTTTTTAAAACAAATGTTTTAGTCTTACTCTGTGGAAAGGGAAGCCATACATAAGGGTAGCTTAATGGGAAGCTAATGAAACTTGATAGCTAAGAGGTTGCTTTGGGTTACCTTACACACATGCTGTAGTGTAGGGATGGGCCCGGTGCTCGATTCGAACCCATGTTCGAATCGAGCATCGGGCGTTCGCTCGCTCGTCGAGCCCAGAACTATTTGGGCAGTTCGCATCACATTCGTGTGATGCGAGCGGCCCCGCAATGCATTGCGGCCGGCGCGGCCGGCGCAGTGCATTGCTGGCTGATGATTGGCCAAGCATGCACTGTGACCCCGCATGCTTGGCCAATCACAGCGCCCGAAACTCGGAGAGCAATAATTGGCTACAGGCAGGACGCCTGTAGCCAATTACAGCTCAGGGGCTTTAGTACACGCCCCACCATTTAAAAGGCCGCCACGCCATCGGCCCCGGTCACATGAGTTCCGGCTTTAGGAGAGATTAGTCTGCTGATTCTGTCTTTGCTTGATACTGAAAGATTTGCTCTTCTTTGCTAAACCATTGGCTATTTCTTTGCTAAACCATTGCTACCTAAGTCATTGATCGTTCATTGCTGCTGATTGCACAGTTAGTGTGTTATTAGCTGCTGCTGGGGATTAGTCTGGTGCGTGCTTACTGTTAGTACAGTATTGCAGTAGTACCAACCGCAGTGCTGTTAGCACAGCATTGCACCCCAACAGCACCCATAGGACTTCTAGTGTGTTAGTGGCAGCAAACAGAGCTCCTATATTTTCTTCTCAGCAGCACCCATAGGACTTCTAGTGTGTTAGTGGCAGCAAACAGAGCTCCTATATTTTCTTCTCAGCACCACCCATAGGACTTCTAGTGTGTTAGTGGCATCACACAGAGCTCCTATATTTTCTTCTCAGCAGCACCCATAGGACTTCTAGTGTGTTAGTGGCAGCAAACAGAGCTCCTATATTTTCTTCTCAGCAGCACCCATAGGACTTCTAGTGTGTTAGTGGCAGCAAACAGAGCTCCTATATTTTCTTCTCAGCAGCACCCATAGGACTTCTAGTGTGTTAGTGGCAGCAAACAGAGCTCCTATATTTTCTTCTCAGCAGCACCCATAGGACTTCTAGTGTGTTAGTGGCATCACACAGAGCTCCTATATTTTCTTCTCAGCAGCACCCATAGGACTTCTAGTGTGTTAGTGGCAGCAAACAGAGCTCCTATATTTTCTTCTCAGCAGCACCCATAGGACTTCTAGTGTGTTAGTGGCAGCAAACAGAGCTCCTATATTTTCTTCTCAGCAGCACCCATAGGACTTCTAGTGTGTTAGTGGCATCACACAGAGCTCCTATATTTTCTTCTCAGCAGCACCCATAGGACTTCTAGTGTGTTAGTGGCAGCAAACAGAGCTCCTATATTTTCTTCTCAGCAGCACCCATAGGACTTCTAGTGTGTTAGTGGCATCACACAGAGCTCCTATATTTTCTTCTCAGCAGCACCCATAGGACTTCTAGTGTGTTAGTGGCAGCAAACAGAGCTCCTATATTTTCTTCTCAGCAGCACCCATAGGACTTCTAGTGTGTTAGTGGCATCACACAGAGCTCCTATATTTTCTTCTCAGCAGCACCCATAGGACTTCTAGTGTGTTAGTGGCAGCAAACAGAGCTCCTATATTTTCTTCTCAGCAGCACCCATAGGACTTCTAGTGTGTTAGTGGCAGCAAACAGAGCTCCTATATTTTCTTCTCAGCAGCACCCATAGGACTTCTAGTGTGTTAGTGGCAGCAAACAGAGCTCCTATATTTTCTTCTCAGCAGCACCCATAGGACTTCTAGTGTGTTAGTGGCATCACACAGAGCTCCTATATTTTCTTCTCAGCAGCACCCATAGGACTTCTAGTGTGTTAGTGGCAGCAAACAGAGCTCCTATATTTTCTTCTCAGCAGCACCCATAGGACTTCTAGTGTGTTAGTGGCAGCAAACAGAGCTCCTATATTTTCTTCTCAGCAGCACCCATAGGACTTCTAGTGTGTTAGTGGCATCACACAGAGCTCCTATATTTTCTTCTCAGCAGCACCCATAGGACTTCTAGTGTGTTAGTGGCAGCAAACAGAGCTCCTATATTTTCTTCTCAGCAGCACCCATAGGACTTCTAGTGTGTTAGTGGCATCACACAGAGCTCCTATATTTTCTTCTCAGCAGCACCCATAGGACTTCTAGTGTGTTAGTGGCAGCAAACAGAGCTCCTATATTTTCTTCTCAGCAGCACCCATAGGACTTCTAGTGTGTTAGTGGCATCACACAGAGCTCCTATATTTTCTTCTCAGCAGCACCCATAGGACTTCTAGTGTGTTAGTGGCAGCAAACAGAGCTCCTATATTTTCTTCTCAGCAGCACCCATAGGACTTCTAGTGTGTTAGTGGCAGCAAACAGAGCTCCTATATTTTCTTCTCAGCAGCACCCATAGGACTTCTAGTGTGTTAGTGGCATCACACAGAGCTCCTATATTTTCTTCTCAGCAGCACCCATAGGACTTCTAGTGTGTTAGTGGCAGCAAACAGAGCTCCTATATTTTCTTCTCAGCAGCACCCATAGGACTTCTAGTGTGTTAGTGGCAGCAAACAGAGCTCCTATATTTTCTTCTCAGCAGCACCCATAGGACTTCTAGTGTGTTAGTGGCATCACACAGAGCTCCTATATTTTCTTCTCAGCAGCACCCATAGGACTTCTAGTGTGTTAGTGGCAGCAAACAGAGCTCCTATATTTTCTTCTCAGCAGCACCCATAGGACTTCTAGTGTGTTAGTGGCAGCAAACAGAGCTCCTATATTTTCTTCTCAGCAGCACCCATAGGACTTCTAGTGTGTTAGTGGCAGCAAACAGAGCTCCTATATTTTCTTCTCAGCAGCACCCATAGGACTTCTAGTGTGTTAGTGGCATCACACAGAGCTCCTATATTTTCTTCTCAGCAGCACCCATAGGACTTCTAGTGTGTTAGTGGCAGCAAACAGAGCTCCTATATTTTCTTCTCAGCAGCACCCATAGGACTTCTAGTGTGTTAGTGGCAGCAAACAGAGCTCCTATATTTTCTTCTCAGCAGCACCCATAGGACTTCTAGTGTGTTAGTGGCATCACACAGAGCTCCTATATTTTCTTCTCAGCAGCACCCATAGGACTTCTAGTGTGTTGGTGGCAGCAAACAGAGCTCCTATATTTTCTTCTCAGCAGCACCCATAGGACTTCTAGTGTGTTAGTGGCAGCAAACAGAGCTCCTATATTTTCTTCTCAGCAGCACCCATAGGACTTCTAGTGTGTTAGTGGCAGCAAACAGAGCTCCTATATTTTCTTCTCAGCAGCACCCATAGGACTTCTAGTGTGTTAGTGGCATCACACAGAGCTCCTATATTTTCTTCTCAGCAGCACCCATAGGACTTCTAGTGTGTTAGTGGCAGCAAACAGAGCTCCTATATTTTCTTCTCAGCAGCACCCATAGGACTTCTAGTGTGTTAGTGGCATCACACAGAGCTCCTATATTTTCTTCTCAGCAGCACCCATAGGACTTCTAGTGTGTTAGTGGCAGCAAACAGAGCTCCTATATTTTCTTCTCAGCAGCACCCATAGGACTTCTAGTGTGTTAGTGGCATCACACAGAGCTCCTATATTTTCTTCTCAGCAGCACCCATAGGACTTCTAGTGTGTTAGTGGCAGCAAACAGAGCTCCTATATTTTCTTCTCAGCAGCACCCATAGGACTTCTAGTGTGTTAGTGGCAGCAAACAGAGCTCCTATATTTTCTTCTCAGCAGCACCCATAGGACTTCTAGTGTGTTAGTGGCATCACACAGAGCTCCTATATTTTCTTCTCAGCAGCACCCATAGGACTTCTAGTGTGTTAGTGGCAGCAAACAGAGCTCCTATATTTTCTTCTCAGCAGCACCCATAGGACTTCTAGTGTGTTAGTGGCATCACACAGAGCTCCAATATTTTCTTCTCAGCAGCACCCATAGGACTTCTAGTGTGTTAGTGGCAGCAAACAGAGCTCCTATATTTTCTTCTCAGCAGCACCCATAGGACTTCTAGTGTGTTAGTGGCAGCAAACAGAGCTCCTATATTTTCTTCTCAGCAGCACCCATAGGACTTCTAGTGTGTTAGTGGCAGCAAACAGAGCTCCTATATTTTCTTCTCAGCAGCACCCATAGGACTTCTAGTGTGTTAGTGGCATCACACAGAGCTCCTATATTTTCTTCTCAGCAGCACCCATAGGACTTCTAGTGTGTTAGTGGCAGCAAACAGAGCTCCTATATTTTCTTCTCAGCAGCACCCATAGGACTTCTAGTGTGTTAGTGGCAGCAAACAGAGCTCCTATATTTTCTTCTCAGCAGCACCCATAGGACTTCTAGTGTGTTAGTGGCATCACACAGAGCTCCTATATTTTCTTCTCAGCAGCACCCATAGGACTTCTAGTGTGTTAGTGGCAGCAAACAGAGCTCCTATATTTTCTTCTCAGCAGCACCCATAGGACTTCTAGTGTGTTAGTGGCAGCAAACAGAGCTCCTATATTTTCTTCTCAGCAGCACCCATAGGACTTCTAGTGTGTTAGTGGCAGCAAACAGAGCTCCTATATTTTCTTCTCAGCAGCACCCATAGGACTTCTAGTGTGTTAGTGGCATCACACAGAGCTCCTATATTTTCTTCTCAGCAGCACCCATAGGACTTCTAGTGTGTTAGTGGCAGCAAACAGAGCTCCTATATTTTCTTCTCAGCAGCACCCATAGGACTTCTAGTGTGTTAGTGGCAGCAAACAGAGCTCCTATATTTTCTTCTCAGCAGCACCCATAGGACTTCTAGTGTGTTAGTGGCATCACACAGAGCTCCTATATTTTCTTCTCAGCAGCACCCATAGGACTTCTAGTGTGTTGGTGGCAGCAAACAGAGCTCCTATATTTTCTTCTCAGCAGCACCCATAGGACTTCTAGTGTGTTAGTGGCAGCAAACAGAGCTCCTATATTTTCTTCTCAGCAGCACCCATAGGACTTCTAGTGTGTTAGTGGCAGCAAACAGAGCTCCTATATTTTCTTCTCAGCAGCACCCATAGGACTTCTAGTGTGTTAGTGGCATCACACAGAGCTCCTATATTTTCTTCTCAGCAGCACCCATAGGACTTCTAGTGTGTTAGTGGCAGCAAACAGAGCTCCTATATTTTCTTCTCAGCAGCACCCATAGGACTTCTAGTGTGTTAGTGGCATCACACAGAGCTCCTATATTTTCTTCTCAGCAGCACCCATAGGACTTCTAGTGTGTTAGTGGCAGCAAACAGAGCTCCTATATTTTCTTCTCAGCAGCACCCATAGGACTTCTAATGTGTTAGTGGCATCACACAGAGTTCCTATATTTTCATCTCAGCAGCACCCATAGGACTTCTAGTGTGTTAGTGGCATCACACAGAGCTCCTATATTTTCTTCTCAGCAGCACCCATAGGACTTCTAGTGTGTTAGTGGCAGCAAACAGAGCTCCTATATTTTCTTCTCAGCAGCACCCATAGGACTTCTAGTGTGTTAGTGGCATCACACAGAGCTCCTATATTTTCTTCTCAGCAGCACCCATAGGACTTCTAGTGTGTTAGTGGCATCACACAGAGCTCCTATATTTTCTTCTCAGCAGCACCCATAGGACTTCTAGTGTGTTAGTGGCAGCAAACAGAGCTCCTATATTTTCTTCTCAGCAGCACCCATAGGACTTCTAGTGTGTTAGTGGCAGCAAACAGAGCTCCTATATTTTCTTCTCAGCAGCACCCATAGGACTTCTAGTGTGTTAGTGGCATCACACAGAGCTCCTATATTTTCTTCTCAGCAGCACCCATAGGACTTCTAGTGTGTTGGTGGCAGCAAACAGAGCTCCTATATTTTCTTCTCAGCAGCACCCATAGGACTTCTAGTGTGTTAGTGGCAGCAAACAGAGCTCCTATATTTTCTTCTCAGCAGCACCCATAGGACTTCTAGTGTGTTAGTGGCATCACACAGAGCTCCTATATTTTCTTCTCAGCAGCACCCATAGGACTTCTAGTGTGTTAGTGGCAGCAAACAGAGCTCCTATATTTTCTTCTCAGCAGCACCCATAGGACTTCTAGTGTGTTAGTGGCAGCAAACAGAGCTCCTATATTTTCTTCTCAGCAGCACCCATAGGACTTCTAGTGTGTTAGTGGCAGCAAACAGAGCTCCTATATTTTCTTCTCAGCAGCACCCATTGGACTTCTAGTGTGTTAGTGGCATCACACAGAGCTCCTATATTTTCTTCTCAGCAGCACCCATAGGACTTCTAGTGTGTTAGTGGCAGCAAACAGAGCTCCTATATTTTCTTCTCAGCAGCACCCATAGGACTTCTAGTGTGTTAGTGGCAGCAAACAGAGCTCCTATATTTTCTTCTCAGCAGCACCCATAGGACTTCTAGTGTGTTAGTGGCATCACACAGAGCTCCTATATTTTCTTCTCAGCAGCACCCATAGGACTTCTAGTGTGTTAGTGGCAGCAAACAGAGCTCCTATATTTTCTTCTCAGCAGCACCCATAGGACTTCTAGTGTGTTAGTGGCAGCAAACAGAGCTCCTATATTTTCTTCTCAGCAGCACCCATAGGACTTCTAGTGTGTTAGTGGCAGCAAACAGAGCTCCTATATTTTCTTCTCAGCAGCACCCATAGGACTTCTAGTGTGTTAGTGGCAGCAAACAGAGCTCCTATATTTTCTTCTCAGCAGCACCCATAGGACTTCTAGTGTGTTAGTGGCATCACACAGAGCTCCTATATTTTCTTCTCAGCAGCACCCATAGGACTTCTAGTGTGTTAGTGGCATCACACAGAGCTCCTATATTTTCTTCTCAGCAGCACCCATAGGACTTCTAGTGTGTTAGTGGCAGCAAACAGAGCTCCTATATTTTCTTCTCAGCAGCACCCATAGGACTTCTAGTGTGTTAGTGGCAGCAAACAGAGCTCCTATATTTTCTTCTCAGCAGCACCCATAGGACTTCTAGTGTGTTAGTGGCAGCAAACAGAGCTCCTATATTTTCTTCTCAGCAGCACCCATAGGACTTCTAGTGTGTTAGTGGCATCACACAGAGCTCCTATATTTTCTTCTCAGCAGCACCCATAGGACTTCTAGTGTGTTAGTGGCAGCAAACAGAGCTCCTATATTTTCTTCTCAGCAGCACCCATAGGACTTCTAGTGTGTTAGTGGCAGCAAACAGAGCTCCTATATTTTCTTCTCAGCAGCACCCATAGGACTTCTAGTGTGTTAGTGGCATCACACAGAGCTCCTATATTTTCTTCTCAGCAGCACCCATAGGACTTCTAGTGTGTTAGTGGCAGCAAACAGAGCTCCTATATTTTCTTCTCAGCAGCACCCATAGGACTTCTAGTGTGTTAGTGGCAGCAAACAGAGCTCCTATATTTTCTTCTCAGCAGCACCCATAGGACTTCTAGTGTGTTAGTGGCAGCAAACAGAGCTCCTATATTTTCTTCTCAGCAGCACCCATAGGACTTCTAGTGTGTTAGTGGCATCACACAGAGCTCCTATATTTTCTTCTCAGCAGCACCCATAGGACTTCTAGTGTGTTAGTGGCAGCAAACAGAGCTCCTATATTTTCTTCTCAGCAGCACCCATAGGACTTCTAGTGTGTTAGTGGCAGCAAACAGAGCTCCTATATTTTCTTCTCAGCAGCACCCATAGGACTTCTAGTGTGTTAGTGGCATCACACAGAGCTCCTATATTTTCTTCTCAGCAGCACCCATAGGACTTCTAGTGTGTTGGTGGCAGCAAACAGAGCTCCTATATTTTCTTCTCAGCAGCACCCATAGGACTTCTAGTGTGTTAGTGGCAGCAAACAGAGCTCCTATATTTTCTTCTCAGCAGCACCCATAGGACTTCTAGTGTGTTAGTGGCAGCAAACAGAGCTCCTATATTTTCTTCTCAGCAGCACCCATAGGACTTCTAGTGTGTTAGTGGCATCACACAGAGCTCCTATATTTTCTTCTCAGCAGCACCCATAGGACTTCTAGTGTGTTAGTGGCATCACACAGAGCTCCTATATTTTCTTCTCAGCAGCACCCATAGGACTTCTAGTGTGTTAGTGGCAGCAAACAGAGCTCCTATATTTTCTTCTCAGCAGCACCCATAGGACTTCTAGTGTGTTAGTGGCAGCAAACAGAGCTCCTATATTTTCTTCTCAGCAGCACCCATAGGACTTCTAGTGTGTTAGTGGCAGCAAACAGAGCTCCTATATTTTCTTCTCAGCAGCACCCATAGGACTTCTAGTGTGTTAGTGGCATCACACAGAGCTCCTATATTTTCTTCTCAGCAGCACCCATAGGACTTCTAGTGTGTTAGTGGCAGCAAACAGAGCTCCTATATTTTCTTCTCAGCAGCACCCATAGGACTTCTAGTGTGTTAGTGGCAGCAAACAGAGCTCCTATATTTTCTTCTCAGCAGCACCCATAGGACTTCTAGTGTGTTAGTGGCATCACACAGAGCTCCTATATTTTCTTCTCAGCAGCACCCATAGGACTTCTAGTGTGTTAGTGGCATCACACAGAGCTCCTATATTTTCTTCTCAGCAGCACCCATAGGACTTCTAGTGTGTTAGTGGCAGCAAACAGAGCTCCTATATTTTCTTCTCAGCAGCACCCATAGGACTTCTAGTGTGTTAGTGGCAGCAAACAGAGCTCCTATATTTTCTTGTCAGCAGCACACATAGTACCTATAGTGTGTTAGTGTCAGCACCCATAGGACCTACAGTGTGTTGTGAGCACACATAGGAGTTCTATTTTTTATACTATATACACTACCGACTACAATGGCTGGAAGACCGCCAAGGAGAGGCAGAGCGTGCCGAGGCAAGAACACAGGGCAGGCAGGCTCTGTTTCTAGAGACAACAGTGCTGGCCGTGGACGTGGTCGTGCATCGTCATCAGCACGTGGCCATGGGACACGCTTGTCTTTGTTTTCGGCAGCTGGACATGTGGAGCCGCATCATGCCGAAGGCTTGGTAGAATGGATGACCAAGCCCTCCTCATCCTCCTCATCCTCTCTCACCCAGGCTCAGGGTACTGGCAGAGCAGCTGCCAACGCGTACTCAATGGCATCATCAGCCACCCCTTCCCTAGACCCACCATGTCCTCCTGAGGAGTCCCCCGAACTGTTTGAGCACAGTGTTGGGTACATGCTCCAGGAGGATGCCCAACGATTCGAAGGCTCGGATGATGATACCCAGCTTGAGGAAGTCAGTAGTGTGCGCGCAGAGAGAGGGGATGCTGAAGGACAGCAATCTGGCAGTAGTGTTCCACCAGCTGCAGCTTACTGCCAGGTTTGCTCTAGTGGTGAAGAGGGAGGGGATGATGAGGTCACTGACTCCACGTGGGTGCCTGAAGGGAGAGAGGAGGAGGAGGAGGAGGATGCAGCGTCACATGTCCAACGAGGCAGGATGCCCCCTGGAGGCCAGCTAGAGGCCAGCACAGCAACTGTACCACACCGCAGAGCTCCGCCTGTGCAGGGCGCTGCCTCTGCACATTATCACAAAAGTTCTTTGGTGTGGGCCTTTTTTGAGACGAGTGCATCAGATCGCACCACTGCTATTTGCAATATTTGTCTCAAGCGTATCTCGCGTGGCCAAAACATCAGCCGCTTGGGCACCACAAGCATGAGCAGACATATGTCGACCTGCCATGCAGCTCGTTGGCAAGCACACATAAAAGACCCACACCAAAGAACAAAGCGGACCTCTCCTTGCTCCTCATCAGCTGGGATCTCCATCCCCACTATATCTTCAGTCCTCTCTGAAAGCTGCTCTGAGAGGACTGAAGGTGTAGAATTAGGTGTGTCACAACCAAGTACTTGCAGTACACCGACGTCCGATTGTAGCAGGCAAATTTCCCTGCCCCAGCTGCTGGACCGTCGAAAGAAGTATACTCCCAGCCATCCACATGCCCAGCGGTTGAATGCTAGCTTGGCTAAATTGCTAGCACTTCAACTGCTGCCTTTTCAGTTGATAGACTCGGCCCCCTTCCGTGAGTTTGTTCAATGTGCGGTTCCTCAGTGGCAGGTTCCCAAACGCCACTTTTTCTCACGGAAGGCGATTCCGTCTCTCTACTGGCATGTGGAAGGCAATGTCCATGCCTCGCTGGACAGGGCGGTCAGCGGTAAGGTGCATATTACCGCTGACTCATGGTCCAGCAGGCATGGACAGGGACGTTATCTTTCTTTCACGGCCCATTGGGTCACTCTATTGGCAGCTGGGAGGGATGCAGGACAAGGTGCAGTAGTGTTGGAGGTTGTTCCGCCACCACGCCTCCAAAATGCTACTACTGGTTGTGACACACCTCTCTCCTCCACCCCCTCCTCTTCTTCTTCCTCCATGTCCTCTTCGAGTGCTCTGTCCTCGGAACCAGCGGTGCTCCGTAGGCGTACAAGGGGCTACGCGAGTACGCAGGCAAAAAGATGCCATGCCGTGCTTGCGCTGGTGTGTTTGGGGGACAGGAGCCACACTGGGCCAGAGGTTCTGGCAGCTCTGCAGGGGCAGGCCGAGAGGTGGTTGACGCCACGCCAGCTTAAGCCAGGAATGGTCGTTTCTGATAATGGCACCAACCTCCTCTCCGCCCTGCGACAGGGGCAGCTCACCCATGTGCCCTGTATGGCTCACGTCCTCAACCTGGTGGTGCAGCGGTTCTTGGGCAGGTTCCCAGGCTTACAGGATGTCCTGAGGCAGGCCAGGAAAGTCTGTGTGCATTTCCGCCGATCTTATAATGCCAGTGCTCGGCTGACTGAGCTGCAAAAGGAGCTGAACCTGCCCAAGAACCGCCTAATATGTGACATGCCCACCAGGTGGAACTCAACGTTGGCCATGCTGCAGCGACTGCACACGCAGCAGAGGGCCATCAATGAGTACCTTTGCGACTACGGCACCAGGACAGGGTCAGGGGAGCTTGGCTTTTTTTCCCCACGCCAGTGGAGCATGATCAGGGATGCATGCACTGTCCTCTCACCATTTGAGGAGGCCACGAGGATGGTGAGCAGTGACAGTGCATGCATCAGTGACACTGTACCTCTTGTCCACCTGTTGGAGCATACGCTGCGTGGGATAATGGACAGGGCACTTGAGGCAGAACAGAGGCAGGAAGAGGAGGACTTCCTTGTCTCTCAAGGCCCCCTTTATCCAGACAATGTTCCTTCTGTCCCACCCATCACACAGGAAGAGGAGGAGGAGGAGGAGGAGGAGGAGGATTGTGTGAGCATGGAGGTGGAGCCTGGCACTCAGCATCAGCAGCAGCAGTCTTTTAGGGATGATGTACAGTCCCAACAAACCAGTGGACTTGTACGTGGCTGGGAGGAGGTGGCTGGCGATCATGTCATCCTCAGTGACCCAGAAGACTCCGGACCGAATGCCTCAGCTAACCTACGCTGCATGGCCTCCCTGATCCTGCAAAGCCTGCGGAAGGATCCTCGTGTTCTTCGGATCAAGGAGAGTGACCATTACTGGCTGGCCACTCTCCTTGATCCACGGTACAAGGGTAAGGTTGCGGACCTTATCTTGCCGTCGCAGAGGGAGCAGAGGATGAGACATCTCAGGGAGGCCTTGCAGAAAGGTCTGTGCAACGCGTTCCCAGAAACTGGGAGGTTACAAACTCCTGGTCCTGGACGACGAGTTGCTGAGGCTTCGGTCAGTAGCAGAAGGAGCGGTGGGGAAGGTGGACGTCTGACCGATGCGTTCAGACAATTTTTTAGTCCGCAGCCCCAAGGTATGATCGGTTCCAGCAACCATCGCCAGCGTCTGATATACATGGTGCAGGAATACCTAGGGGCAAGGTCAGACTTGGACACCTTTCCCACCGAAAATCCTCTGGCTTACTGGGTCCTGAGGATGGATCACTGGCCAGAGCTTGCACAGTATGCAATTGAGCTACTGGCCTGTCCTGCATCCAGCGTTCTTTCCGAACGCACATTCAGTGCTGCTGGAGGATTTGTCACCGATCATAGGGTGCGCCTGTCCACCGACTCGGTTGATCGACTGACCTTCATAAAAATGAATCAGTCTTGGATCACCACCAGCTACCAGACACCTGAAGCGGATATAACGGAATAATTTATAATGTCACATCCCTTCAAGACTGCCTATGCTGATGCTGAGTGACTGTCCTGTTATGTTCACTGACTATCCTCTTCCTCCTCCTCAATGATCCATGCCACCACACCAGTGCCTAAGGCACAATTTTTCAGCCCCTGTATAACAGGGGCGTGTAATTACAATTTTTTAAAAAGATGCTTCGCAACAGGTGTGACTGCTGTGCTCAGAGTACAGTATCTGTGAGGGGTTGCAGTGTTGTGGCACCAGCACCAGTGCCTAAGGCACAATTTTTCAGCCCCTGTTGGGGCGTGTAATTACAATTTTTAGGCAATGCTTTGCAACAGGTCTCATTGCTGTGCTCAGAGTACAGTATCTGTGAGGGGTTGCAGTGTTGTGGCACCAGCACCAGTGCCTAAGGCACAATTTTTCAGCCCCTGTATAACAGGGGCGTGTAATTACAATTTTTTAAAAAGATGCTTCGCAACAGGTGTGACTGCTGTGCTCCAAGTACAGTATCTGTGAGGGGTTGCAGTGTTGTGGCACCAGCACCAATGCCTAAGGCACAATTTTTCAGCCCCTGTTTAACAGGGGCGTGTAATTACAAATCTTGATCTAATAGTTCACAGCAGGGCCCATTCCTGCGCCCACCAAGAGTAACTATGAGGGCCTACAGTCTTGTGGCAACACCGTCCACCACCACCACCACCACCAAAGGCCCAATTTTTCTGCCCTGTTCAACAGGTGCATGCAATTACAAATGTTGATCTAATAACTCACAGCAGGGCCCATTCCTGCACCCACCAAGAGTAACTGTGAGGGCTTACAGTCTTGTGGCAACACCGTCCACCACCACCACCACCACCACCAAAGGCCCAATTTTTCTGCCCGGTTCAACAGGTGCATGCAAGTACAAATCTTGATCTATTAACTCACAGCAGGGCCCATTCCTGTGCCCACCAGTCTTGTGGCTACACCAACATCTAATAGGGCAAATTTCTGCAGAGTATATACGGCAGGCCCCTACTTTCAAACATCCAACTTACAAACGACTCCTACTTGCAAACGGCAAGAGAAAACAGGAAGTGAGAGGAAATCTACCCCTAGGAAGGAAAATTCTATCCTGTTAGATTTAATTTGGGAAAAAGGTATCTCCTCTCTACTGATGCTTTATCACCAATCCTTGTTTCAATTAAAACCCCACTTTTCCAAAAACATTTGTCATTGGGACGGAAAGTGAGGTGACATGTTCTGAACAGATGTGCAAAGACAGCAAATGTTACAGGGGTGATAACCCCTCCCTATGTTCTCCAAAAAGCTTAAAAATTGATTTTTTTGGGATGTAGCTACACTTCATAATGTACCTGTTCAGATTCTACTTAAGAACAAACCTACAGTCCATGTCTTGTTTGCACCACCTATATACTGCTGTTCAGAGTATATAGGGTTGTAGGTATAGGGTTTTATTTTGGGTGCGGGGTCCCCCTTAGTATCCATACAAGACCCAAAGGGGCTGGGGTGGGGGGGGGGGGGTGATGGGGTAGCCATGCCATTTTTCTCAAGGATTTTCAGCCATATGGCGGCCAGGACAAGACATGACATTAAAGCCGCAAGTGGTTTTAAATGGCTTCTTTTTTTCCTTTACAAATGTCATTTTGTGCAAGGACAGTTCTAAACACGGGAAACACATGCCACTTCACAGGCATACTTTAGACACCCCCCAGGTACCATATTTAAAGGAAAATTTCACTTTTTTTTTTTCACTTTATGCATCATTAAAATGACTGCTCCCGAAAAAACTTTAGTTTTTAAAATTTCTTTTTGCATTGATATATGTCCCCTGGGGCAGGACCCGGGTCCCCAAACCTGTTTTATGACATTAACATGCATATTGGCCGTTGTAATTAGCAATTTTGATTTCGAACGTTCGCGTCCATTATAACGAATAGGGTTCGAAAATTCGCGCGAACTTTCGGTCCGTTCGAAGGTTCTGGTGCGAACCGAACCCGGGGGTGTTCGGCTCATCCCTACTGTAGTGCTCTGCAGTCTGGAAATTATTTCACTCAACACCTAGAGGTTTTAGAATATTGGTTATATTAGTCATAGTTTAAAATATCCTTTAAGAAAATGTATGTTTGGTAAGTGTACTGTATGTGTCGTGTGTCCTTTTTTGAATGTCTTTTTTAAATGTTATATAATATATAAAATATAGAATACTTACTTTGTTATTTTATTGCAGATATTTGACAGCAAGCCATTCCATCAGACAGTTTTGATACCTGGATCAACTGCCCTGTCTGTGAGTACCTTAGATGAATTATCAGATGAAACGGAAGAGAGACTTTCTTTCATACCTGACAGCTATGAAGGGGAATGGATTTGTACCACCGACCTAGTGCAAATGGGACCCAAGAAAGGGCCAAGACTTTTACCACCTGATATTAAAATGTATGTCTTTATTGGAAAAAGACCCAGAAAAATTACAGACTGTCCTTATGGGTGCTGTCACAAATTATCTCACTATGCAACACAAACAGAAGAACTGAATAAAACGAAAGCACTCTATAATCCAACAGTTTATGAGAGTCCAAAGACAGCTGTATCAAAGCAGTCCTTAAAGATCCACCCAAAGAAAAGACTGCTCAAGTGTTTCCTTCAAAATCAGAATTGTTAATGGTTTATTTGATATATTTATTTTTGAAAAAATAAAATTAGAAAAAAAAATGATTTTATTGTTTTCTTTGTGTCTTTTTACAACCTAATAGCATACGACTCAACTCAGGCCTCCAGAGTTTAATATTTGGGACCTGTGTCAATTGGCTCAACAGTTGAAATAATTTTGGCAAGTTGAAACCAATCATATAGGTTTAACTTAACTAACACCATTAAAAATACATGTTTGAGATTGATTGCTTGTTAGGCAGAAAAGCACACCGTCAAAGTAGTTTTTATAGATATTTTGAAAAACAATGCAGAGAAGGTGTAAAAGATGGGCTTCCATTTAGATTGTTAAATGTAAGGGCAAATCTTAAAGGTTTAGAGATTGGTTTAAGTTTTAACACACAAGGGAATTTTTTACCCAGCGCTTAGTGAATGAGGTGAAGCTCTGTTGACTTTCAGCATCCAATCATGTGCAAGCAAAAATGTGTTTTCTTTTTTAATTTCCTTGCACGTGATTGGGTATTGTTTGCATACTGAAATTGCACCACATTCACTAGGCTGTAGGGAACATGTCATTGCAAAATGCAACTTCCCTTAAAAGGTGAACAGTCTTTTTGTGTGTAGGAAATCAGCCCCTTGGTGTAAGGTTTACATGTCCAAGAATGCCCCCTTTAATGTTACTCTATGGATGGTTGTTCCAGTTTGGAATAAATGGTATTTTCTTGCATGCCTCTTGTGAACTGGTGTCTTTTCTCTTTCCAAAATCTGCACCCACTTTCCCTGAAAGAGGCCATCTACATCAAACTGGAAAAACTAGCCATAGGCATGGGTTGGGGCCTTTGACACCATCAGTCTTACACATGTAATATTATTTTATCATCTTTATCATGGTGATTGGACAAAAATGTACACCTTCATATCTGTGAATAGAAGGATTAAAACCTGTCGACTTTCTGACACCAAGGATGGGGTTATGCATTTAGAACAGGGCGTTTTCACTACTTTTACACCTCCTATCTTGTTTTTGGACTACCAGCATCTGCCTCTGCACATTCTATGATAATTTCATGAAGGTGTCTGTGCCACATTTCTGGACAGCCTTGAGCAGCATGGGGAAAGCATGTTGAGGTATTTAAATATAATATGGAACATATAAAGTGCCCATAGGTATTTTGGAGGTGACTGACTTTCTTCTGTTCAGTTGTCTAGTCTAGAGCTTTAATAACACAACACAAAGGGGATGATTTACTAATAACAGTGCGCTTCGCTGGTTCTAACCTTAATTGGTGCGCCGGATAACTCCTTCACTGGGCACAGGAACCAGTGGCACACAGCGGTGCACTGTTATAGTAAATACAAATGTCAGCGGCGCTCTATTGAAGATGAATGGTTCCCTATGGGAGCCCATTGATTTGAATAGAGGTCGTCTGGGAAGTCGGATGAAGCGGATCCGACTCGCAGGGCGACTCATGTGTAGGCTGACACAGGGAAAGCGCGACTTTGCGAGGCAACTTGGACACGACCTGAGCATGAAGCAGCCGCTCAAGTCGTGTCCCAGAGGTGACTAGCTGGCCGAGAATGTCTCCAGTGCAATGGCATCACGCTGGTTCTCGGCAGCCTTGCTGCCCCGTGTTTGGTATGAATCATGAAGGGGAACGCCGAATTTTTATGAAAAAAATGGCATAGGTTCCCCTTCAGGAGCATACCAGGCCCTTAGGTCTGGTATGGATTTTAAGGGGAACCCCTAAGCTCAAAAATGGCGTGGGGGTTCCCCCAAAATCCATACCAGGCCCTTAGGTCTGGTATGGATTTAAAGGGGAACCCCCTAAGCCGAAAAAACGGCGTGGGGGTCTCCCCCAAAATCCATACCAGACCCTTATCCGAACACGCAACCTGGCGAGAGCGGCCCCCCCTCCCTCCTGAACCGTACCAGGCCGCATGCCCTCAACATGGGGAGGTGGGTGCTTTGGGGCAGGGGGGCGACCTGCGGCCCCCCACCCCAAAAGCACACTGCCCCTATGTTGATGGGGACAAGGGCCTCTTCCCGACAACCCTGGCCGTTGGTTGTCGGGGTCTGCGGGCGGTGGGCTTTTTGGAATCCGGGAGCCCCCTTTAATAAGGGGGACCCCAGATACTGGCCCCCACCCTATGTGAATGAGTATGGGGTACATCGTACTCCTACCCATTCACCTGGTGGCAAAAAACGTTAATAAAAAACACAACACAGGTTTTTAAAGTAATTTATTAGGCAGCTCCGGGGGTCTTCCTGCCGGGCGCCCCGCTATCTTCTTCCAGCTCTTTTGCTAGCGGGGTCCCGGGCTTCCTCGTCGTCTTCGGGGGTCTTTCTGCCAGGCGCACTGCTATCTTCTTCCAGCTCTTTTGCTAGTGGGGTCCCGGGCTTCCGCGTCATCTTCGGGGGTCTTTCTGATGGGTGCCACGCTATCTTCTTCCAGCTCTTTTGCTAGCGGGGTCCCGGGCTTCCTCATCGTCTTCTTCCGACTTCGGGGGTCTCTTGTTCTGTTCTCCGGTGTCGTCTCTGCGCTCTCTGGTTCTTCTCCCGCTCTCCGGTGCCTTCTCCATGATCTCCGGTTCTTTCTGCCTTTTTCCGGGCGCCCCGCTATCTTCTTCCAGCTCTTTTGCTAGCGGGGTCCCGGGCTTCATCGTCGCCTTCTTCCCTCTTCTCTTCACTCGATGTTGCTTCGTCGCTGTCCGCCGATACAATGGTCTGGCCGCAGAGCACACCCACTTATATTGGCATGGGGCATGGTCACCGGGTGATGGCCCGTGGCCAGAGCATTGTAACGGCGGACAGCGACAAAGCAACATCGGGCGAAGAGAAGAGGGAAGAAGGCGACGATGAAGCCCGGGACCCCGCTAGCAAAAGAGCTGAAAGAAGATAGCGGGATGCCCGGCAGAAGGCAGAAAGAACCGGAGATCGTGGAGAAGGCACCGGAGAGCGGGAGGAGAACCGGAGAGCGCGGAGACTACACCGGAGAACAGAACAAGAGACCCCCGAAGTCTGAAGAAGACGACGAGGAAGCCCGGGACCCCGATTGCAAAAGAGCTGGAAGAAGATAGCGGGGCGCCCGGCAGAAAGACCCCTGAAGACGACGAGGAATTCCGGGACCCCACTAGCAAAAGAGCTAAAAGAAGATAGCGGTGCGCCCGGCAGAAAGGCCCCCCGAAGACGCCGAGGAAGCCCGGGACCCCGCTAGCAAAAGAGCTGGAAGAAGATAGCGGGGCGCCCGGCAGGAAGACCCCCAGAGCTGCCTAATAAATTACTTTAAAAACCTGTGTTGTGATTTTTATTAACTATTTTTGCCACCAGGTGAATGGGTAGGGGTATGATGTACCCCATACTCATTCACATAGGGTGGAGGGCCGGTATCTGGGGTCCCCCTTATTAAAGGGGGCTCCCGGATTCCGATAAGCCCCCCGCCTGCAGACCCTGACAACCAACGGCCAGGGTTATCGGGAAGAGGCCCTTGTCCCCATCAACATGGGGACATCCTCCCCATGCTGAGGGCATGTGGCCTGGTAGGGTTCAGGAGGGAGGGGGGGCGCTCTCTCGTCCCCACCTCTTCCCCTGGGCCTGCGAGGTTGCGTGCTCGGATAAAGGGTCTGGTGTGGATTTTTAGGGGACCCCACACTATTTTTTTTGTTTGGCATGGGGTTCCCCTTAAAATCCATACCAGACCTGGAGGGCCTGGTATGGATTTTTAGGGGGACCCCCATGCTATTTTTTTTAAGTTTGGCGGGATTCCCCTTAAAATCCATACCAGACCTGAAGGGCCGGGTACGAATTTTGGGGGGACCCCCACGCCATTTTTTTTTCATTTTGGTGGGGGGGTCCCCTTTGAATCCATACTAGACCCAAGGGCCTGGTATGGACCTGGGGGGACCCCACACTGTTTTTTTTCCAGTTTATTTTTTTTTACATTTCCTTTAACAACCAGCTATAAACAAGTTAACAAAAAAAATTGCTGCAAATTTGCGGTACTTGCGTTTTGGATGCGGGTCCATTGAATTCTATTACATACAAAACACTGTTTTTGGCCTGGAAAAAAAATCTGCAGTTGCGTTTGAACTCGTTTTTCACAAAGCCTAAAAATGCCTTCAGACGCCAAAGATTTCCACGTTTCAGACGCGGGTACCGGTGTTTAGACACATTTTAGTTTAGAAACGTTTTTAAAGGTGACCTATTTTTTTACATTGATAAACTCAAAATTAGGGCAAACGAGGAAAATCCATTAAAAATATATATATACCGGTATATCAAAAAAATAATGCAAATGCTTCCATTGCATTGTGGACAATCCACAACTTGGGGCAGGTGACGTGGCAAGTGGACAATCCACAACTTGGGGCAGCTGACGTGGCAAGTGGACAATCCACAACTTGGGGCAGCTGACGTGGCAAGTGGACAATCCACAACTTGGGGCAAGTGATGTGGCAAATGACACGCTAAATACAACTACACTGCTGCTCTCTCAGCTGCTGATACTCACTCTGGTCTCACAAAATAGCTGAAATCGTTAATAATACTGTTTTTGGAGCTTAGGGCGGCTCCTTATCATGTTTCCTAACTAAACGCATATAGACGCAAATCTGGTAAAGCGCGGCATGCAAACGCCACAAAGCGCGCCTTTCTAAACGCCGCTTTCAAACTTAGTTCTGAACACTTTGCACCAGCGTCCCGTGTACATGGGGCCTAAAAACGCCTATGCCATTTACAGCTCAAAAAACGCCATGATGGCCATGAGGCCATAGGCTAACATAGAGAGACGTTTTTAGGCTGCAAAAAATGCTCAAACAAGCGGCTTGAAAAACTTCTGTGTGCATGTAGCCTTATATTAACCACTTGCGCACTGACCACTTAAACCCCCTTCCTGCCCAGACCAATTTTCACATTTCAGCGCTGATGCACTTTGAATGACAATTGCGTGCTCATACAACACTGTAAGCCAATGAAAATGTATTATTTGTTGGCACACAAATAGAGCTTTCTTTTGGTGCTATTTGATCACCTCTGCGGATTTTTTTTTCTATAAATACAAAAGATCGAGTTAAAAAAAAAATTGATATTTTAACCACTTCAGCACTGGGCCTATGCTGGCACTTCTCTCCTTCATGTAAAAATCATACATTTATGGCTATAAAATTACTTCAAAACCCCAAACATTATATATATTTTTTTAGCAGACACCCTAAGGAATAAGATGGCGGTCATTGCAAATTTTTATAAACGCCTTTTTTTTGGTAAATAAATGGTTTCATGAATGTAAAAAAATTACAAAACAGTAAAGTTAGCCCAATTTTTGGGGATATTGTGAAAGATGTTGTTATGCTGAGTAAATAGATATCTAACATGTCACGCATTAAAATTGCGCACACTCATGGAATGACACCAAACTTCAGTACTTAAAAATCTCCCTAGGCGATGCTTTAAAATTTTTTACACGTTACCATTTTGGCATTACAGAGGAGGTCTAGTGCTAGAATTGTTGCACTCGTTCTAGCGCACGCAGCAATACCTCACATGTGTGGTTTGAACGGCGTTTACATATGTGGGCGGGACTTACGTGTGTGTTCGCTTCTAAACACGAGCTACCGGGGCCATGGGCGTTTTTTCTTTTTTTGGATTAATTTTTTTTTGTTTTTTACTTTTTTGTATTTCTTACTCTTTTTTTAACTTTTTTGTTTTTTGGATCACTTTTATTCCTATTACAAGGAATGTAAACATCCCTTGTAATAGGAATCTATTATGACAGTTCCTCTTTATGGAGAGATGCAGGGTCAATAAGACCCCACATCTCTCCTCCAGGCTGGAAAGCATGAGATCGGTCAAAAAAATTCACCAATCTCATGCTGACAGCCGAGATCACGGCTTGGTTTACATACGAGAACCCAGGGTGATGTCATAACGTCGCGCCCGGGCCTCCGACGGTCATAGAGATGACTGGTGACCATCTGGTTACCAGTCATCTCTATGCTTCCCATCCGGCGCCGGACAAATCGTTCCTTGAGCCCAAGATGGCACGGGAGAGGCCTAAGAAACACTGGATGGCGGCGGGAGGGGGGGAACGTCCCCTCCTGCCGCCTATAAGAACGATCAAGCGGCGGAACTGCCGCTATGATCATTTTTATCGTGCACAGAGTCGCCGGCTGAAAATAATGATATCTGAATGATGCCTGCAACTGCAGGCATCATTCAGATGTCACCGCACAAAGCCAAGGACGTCATTTGACGGTGGGCGGTAGGAAAGTGGTTAGTATTTTGAAAATTTAGAAAAAAGGTAATTTTTCTCCTTTTCTCCTTCATTGATGTACACTGATGAGACTGCACTGATGGGCTGCACTGATGGGCACCGATAAGGTGGCAAGGGTGGGCACTGAGAGGTGGCATTGCTAGTTGGCACTGGTGGGCATTGAGAAGTGGCACTGCTAGGTGGCAATGATAGTTGGCAGTGATGGGCACTGATAGGCAGCACTGCTAGGTGGCACTGATTGGCAGCAGTGGTGGGCATTAAAAGGTGGCACTGGCAGGGGCTACTGATTGTCACAGATGACGCAGAATTGCCTCTTCCTCTTTGGGCCCGATGTCCCTTGCACATAAGCCGGTGATTGCCTTTTTTTATGCTCACGCTGTCAGCACAAGGAGAAAACAAAAACCATGACCCAGCTTTTGTTTACATCACGTGATAAACTGTCATTGGCTGACAGCTGATCACATGGTAAAGGGCAAGTATCGGCCCCTTACTTGGATCTGTCATCACCCGAGTCTCAGTGACTCGGTGACCACAGCATGCGCACGCGAAGGGGAGGACATTTATTGACGGACTTCCGGCAATTGAGGACCATGCTGTGGCCGTCGATCAGTTATAGCGCTGATCTCAAGTGATTAAAGAGGGTCTAAATGGGCCATTGACATGCATCACAATTCAACTTAGGAATGTGTCTTTGCAAAGTTAAACTAAATGAAATCCTTTCTTATTTTTGCTTGGGGATAGAGTGCAGAGGGATTACAAGTCTAGACAGTTTTTGGGTATGTCTGAACCCCTAATAGGGTGAAGACAACTCCCAAATTTGGCCACTTTATCCTTCCAAATAATTCATTTCCTGTCACATAGCCACACAGGAAGTGAGGGTAAATCCCTACCAATGTCTTTCCTTGGGGACACACAGGTCAATCTAAATACTTTCCCCATTATGTACATTGCACTCCAGCATTTTGCGGCTTACACCCAAAATGATTAGGTTTTTTGAACTTTGGGGTTTATTTACTAAATCTATTTTGCACTACAAGTGCACTTGCTGGATATCCGAAGGGGGACATGCAAGCAAACAAAAAACACCATCTTTGCTTTTACATGATTGGATGTTACAATCACCAGTGATCCCTCAGATTTTTAGCAGCTACACTTTTACTGCAGAGTGGATTTGTCTTTACTAAACCCCAAACTACTCAATGATTTGGGGTGTACACTACAAAGTCCTAGAGTGCAATTTGCTTAATGGGGACACTAGTTAGATTGATCTGTGTGTCCCCAATAAAAGACATTGGTAGGGTTTTACCTTCACTTCCTGTTTAGCTGTGTGACAGGAAGTGAAGCCAATTTTACTAAAAGGGGACACAAAGCCCAACCTTAAAAAACAAAAACAAAAAAAAACACAAGCAGGGGTTCTAACACTTACTTTGTTTCCCTCAAAATGCCCACAATAAGAATTGTATTGCCTTGAGCTATTTTTAAGTGCAGTGCTCTAAATCAGTGCTTCTCAAGTACCCCCCAACAGGCCATGTTTGCAGGTTTGCCTTCATCTTGCACATGCGCTTTAAATCACAGTCAATCGTTTTGTATTTTGGACAGCAATTCTCCATAAGATAAATTCAAAAAACATGTCCTGTTGGGGGTACTTGAGGACTGAGGCTGAGAACCACTGCAGTAAAAAAGGAAAATTGAATACTTACTGCTCTGTATTTTTCATCTCCTGGTGATTTTCCATGGCAGCACACAATACATGTATATGCTAGCATGAAGGCACCAGGGTAGACAAATCACACCTGTTGTTTTGACATGCCAATCAGCTGTCACATTTGTTGCAAAGAAAACGCAAAACAAACCTCAAAACTTTGCATCAAATTTTATTGGTCAAAAAAAAAGAAGAATAAAAAAAAAAACAGGGTCAATTTGAAACAGTTACAGACTCACAACATCTTGAGAAAGATTTGGCAAAATAGTGCAGCACAGACAATTAAATCAAAGTGAACAAACAACACACATTAACAACCTCAAAATTATTTCAGGGGAACATTTACCACACAAAAAAATACAATCCTAAAGTAAAACAAACACCGGTTTGCAAAGACATAACAAATAAAATACATGTGTTACAAACTCGATAAGGACACCAAAATGTACATTTTGCCGGACACACACACACACACACACTTACCTCTTTTCAGGGCAAGGGAGAGGATGCTATCTGTGAGCTTTATATAACCTGTTTGTGAGCTAATGAGGCAATTGAAAAAAAATGCACA